>JAGVSN010000019.1:2400000-3117699 GCA_022651745.1 Parapsyche elsis
TACGTTTAAAATACTCCGCCTAGCTCTATTTTGCAGTTTTTGCAACCTATCTTTCATTACCATATTTACTAAATTATTAAATGAGGACGAACAATTGCATTATAAACTGATACTTTTGTATTTCTAGATGGTATATTTCTTAATCTATACAATAATCAAACTTTCTTCGCTACTTTTTTAAGAATCAATGTTTGCAACCTAATTAATTAATAAATTTAAAAATAAATGAATATGTATAAAACGAGGACGATTGCATGCATGCAATGCATTTCAAATTCTTCACTCTCAATACTCCTAATTATTTGTCTGAATCCAATTCTACTACACTAGAAACTAAAAGAATCCAAATCTGTTCTGCCAAAAGCCTTAACTTTAAATTTCTCTCACGACTCATTCATTTATAGATCATACCTTTGACAAAATTTCAAATTCAATCGATACATTCTCTTCCAATCTTTCAACATTTAAAAAGCTCCGTATACAAACACCTTTTCAATCCCTAATCCCATTCACACATAAAAATTCCAGAACAGCACAGAATTTGTTGCACAATTAATTTAAAACTTTACAGTTTTGGCAATATGTTATTAATTTTAAATTATCCACTCGTTCGTTCGCCTCGTATACGGTATTTCGCGGTTCATAAAATGCTTCTGTTACTTTTATAGTAACCTACCTATACGATTTGCCACAATTGCAGTCAGTCGACTGCACGAGCCTCCCTTACGTACGAACGAATTTAAAATTTCCAATGCCCCATAATCTAATCGGCCCTTGAGTCGACAATGCCACCGAACGAGCTGTCGAGTATCAAAGCAATTTTTCGTTCGTTCGGTCTGCGAACTTTTCGGCCCCGTTTTCGAAGCACGATGTCACAATTCAACCAATATGTTTTTACGGACACTAATGGGATCCTGTGTCATCGAGTGGGCTATATGCCAATAAGACGCTTAAAGACATCAAAGAGATTAAAGCATTAGAGCGAAACGCAACGAGCCGCTCCAGGTGTCTGGGACGGTATTAACAACCCCTCTCGGTTAAATTACAGCCTCCGTATCGAATCAACATAAACACCCCGTGTCCTAGAAACAATGCCAGCCCACATCTTGCCGATCCTTTCCAACCACCATCTAGAAGCCCCTTACCACCCCGTATTATTCCCCCATCCCCTTTACAAGGATTATGACAAATCGGCTTTGCCACCGTTGTGGCGCTAATCCGTCGGATGCCATTATTAAACAAGCTTCAAATATTCAACAACGTGCGTGCGTGAGTGCGTGCGAGCGTGCGTGAGTAAGTTACATACATTGTATGTACATATGTACTCTCCCCGAGGAAATCTTTTCAAATTTTAAGATTTGTTCCGTGCCATACGTCGCTAGGACGATGTGTAGGTACATATGTGTGCATAGTTGACTACAAACATACATACCTATACATATGTATATTGAACTGGAATATATGGTAAAAGTTGATCAATATGATAACAAATAGGTATGTATGTATGTATGTACATTAGGGTGGAGCGACATTGCAAAAATTTAAAATCGGCATTGTAATACCTACCAATAGTTTCGTTGTATCATTCGTATTCTCGTAAAAATACTGAAAAAAATCTATGAATAATGTCTTCAGGCCTGTACCTGAAGGCGAAAAATGAAAATTTGCCTATTCATTTCGAAATCTGAACACAAAATACAAAATTTTAGATAACATGCTCATAAAATTACCCTAACTTTATTGAATATTACATATAAGTACTTTTTGTAAAAATCGAATTTATTTACGTATTACTTGAATTATTCAAATAAGTGTGAATTTGTGAGCGCGGTGGAGGTAGGCATACGAGTAAATATAAGTATATACGAGTAAAGTAAGTATGTATAGTAAAAATAAATACTACTTTTCCAATTAAAATTGCTATTTATAGAGATTGGAAATTTTCATTTCAAAAGTGTTGAGATAAAAGTGCTTTTTAATTAAGCAGATTTTTTTGGACATAAGTTTTTGGACTTGTATGTATGTATGTACATTTTTTGGACTTGTATATAGAGGCAACTTTTTTGAACTATTTCAAAACGAATATCCAAAAAAAAAAAGTTCCATACATTGTCGCTCCACCGTAATGTACATATGTACATATATTGAACTGGGATATGTGGTAAAAGTTGATCAATATCATCACAAATACATACATACATGACAAATTGCATAGATTTATATGCTCATCGACACTGACACTTTTAAAGTACTCAAAAGTAAATTAAAATTAAGGCGTGATTTCGACAAAAAAAATGTATTTTTTATATATGGCAATAAAAATATAGTCGTAGTTTCAGCATTTTTGCTGTAGTGCGGCTCGTTTCAAATTTCAAATACGTACATTCGATAATTTTTTACCGGTCATTATCGCAATTTTTCACAAAACTAACGAGCGATTTTTACCACAAAACAACAGTTCACGAAAAAAAACATTGTAAATGGCAATAGTTACTGTGCAGAATGTACGCGGTACATATTAGCGGAAGTGATAAGGAAGGTCTTGATTGATTTAGCGGATTAATTTATTAATTTAGTAAGACTCACCCACGCGCCGCTCGACATACGGAGTCGGCCAAATTAGTTTGGCAAATTTGCAATATCTCGAGAAATTTCGAAACGAATTCGCCCCAAGCGAAATCCGCCATATTAGTTTCCATTGTTGCGTCGAGTAATCAATTCTGATCACACGTACGCAATGCCACACAGTTAGGACACACTTCCTAGGTCGCGTAGTCGTCCTAGGGGACGTTTAGACCCCTCGTATGCGTATAATATGTACGTATGTCTTGACCCAGTTTATGAAATAGATAAACTTGAACCGGTTCCAGAGGACAAACGCGACGTATGTACATATGTACATATGTATGCCGCGCCGAACGAAACACATAAGTTTCAAATCAAATTCGAACATTCGCTATGAAGATGTGTGTAAGAAATTGAAAGTTCTACGAACAGTTTCAAAAATTAACTGCCATCAAGTTTTAATAGTGTTCGTCTCTACTGTGCTTATAATTACTGCAATGAATTTAAAAAAAAAATCGGGTGTTGCCAACCCATGACTTTATCCATATACCTATTTTAGGAATATGAAGAGTACCCAAACACTGAAAAAGTTAAAAAACCGTGTACATACAACAAAAAAATCCCACTTCCGGTTGAGAGATTTTAATGATTTTTTTTCACAAATTGTAATTAGTATAATGATTATAGTGTTACAATATTATGAAGATTCTAAATATTTAAAAGGCAAAAAAAAAATTAAAATTAAAAATCGTTCAAGAGTAAACTGCCACTTCCGGTTGGTGGATTTTGACCACAATCATAGTATCTCTTATACCTTACGTGAAAAAAATAGATATAAAATTTCAACTTGATTGGCTAAGTACATAGTTTCGGAAATATTCCGTGGTAACTGGATTTTTTACTTTTCTACAAGAAAACAAAAAAAACCAAATGATTTTAATAATTTATTTTTTTATAACTATGTAGGTATTGCTTTAAGAATTATAATATTACAATATTATGAAGATACCAAACATGTAAAAGGCCGAAAAAAATGAAAAACGAAATCGCGTTCGAGAGTAAACTGCCACTTTCGGTCAGCGGATGTTGACTAAAATCATAATATCTCTTACACTCTACGTGAAAATAATAGATATGAAATTTCAGCTTGATAGACTTGATAGTTTTGGAAAAAAGGTTAAAGTTAAAAAGTACACCGACACACAGACACACAGTGATATAGACATTTTCCAGAAATCATGGAAACGTGATCGGGACATGATACCTGATACAAATTAGTCAAAATCTCGAGGTCGAATTATTATCCGATTATTATAAAGTAAAAAGCTTGCTTCACAACTGTTGAAACTATTTTATATGTACTCGTGAATTGCTAGTGAATGCTATTGTTAATGGAAATATTGTTCTATTTTTAACATTCTGTCAACAGCTGTCTTTAAAAATCGTAAATCGCTTACAGATATTGATGCTGTACATATGTACATACCTACATACACGCAAACTTAACATGAAAACAATCGTGTCAAACAACATCACACATAATCATCATAGTGCAAAAACAAGTGTAATTACCAATTTCATATTTTAAAAAAATCATGGTAAATCTTGAATCCACAGGATTCAAGATTTTGAGTCTAGTGGTTCGTGAGGTCCGATAGGTTGGCGACCGCTGATTTAGGATATACATTATACATACACTGGACATTTCACGGTGGCGAAAATTTTCAACGACACTTAATTAGTTTATTTTGCCGTCGGCAAAGGAAATCCCCCGCGAATAAATAGACAATAGGTCCGTTTCTTTCGTTTCGCTTTTTCCTCGGCGTTCGTCCGCGTCCCCCACATTTCATTGAAAGTGTAAAAGGATCAGGCAGTGCGATAGAATGAGACGAGAGACAAAAGTGGGTATGAGAAAAGGGAGAACAGGGTGCCTGAGAGGGAAGGGCTAAGGGTGTAGAATCAGCGCCCGACGAAACATGTAAAGCCGGCAATAATAACCTCGGCGGGAATGTTTGAACAAGTAAATTATACCGCGCAGGGGACCCGACGACGACGCATTTAACGTTTTGTATTTCATTTTTCCAGTCTGCGGGCTTATTTTAACGACATTGGGGGGCCCCCGCGCGCTCTCAAATGAAAACCATTACTTTTCATGTTAGCCAAGGCATGCGGGGAAATCGCTCTCCGATGTGCTTGAATATGCGCGAATAATGTTCTCATTTACCCCAGGCCAAGGTGCTCTCTCCGCACACACCTACACTTTCCTTTTAGCTCTCTCACTTTCCCTCTCTCCCCTCCCCTCTCTCTCTCTCCAGCTACAAATTCTAGTGTATATCTGTATGTGTCTGTACGCCGGATATCCGCAAATTATATTTGAACAGGGATTATCAAAGTCAAAGAGAAGAAGTGCTCTTTACAGTGTGCGCACTGTACCGGCAGCTACATAGTTGATGGCCCCTAAAGAAACTCTTTAGCAGATGACTTTGGATGTATCTCGATGGTGCAGGCGCCTCGGATAGTGACATTTCATTACGTTGTAGAGTTATGTAGAAAGCTGTGTAAATGTGTAACGGGTGCGTTTTAATCAAGCCCGCAATCCTGCGATGAGGCAGATATGGCAGGTCGGCTGTGTTTGTGTCACGTGTGAAATTTGAACTACACACATAAATGCCGCTACATGAAATGTCAAATGTATTGATAGTTGGTTGTGACGTGAATCCGTCTTTAATCAGACCTATGTGCATATGGGGTACCGGTACGGAAACGGCGATGTTACGTTTGGATGGGCATACATTCCGACCCTGTAACTTCGTTACTGATAACACAATTGACATGAATGTTGTTTTATTCGGTCGGGTATACGTCTACGATACACCTATGACCTTAAGTTGGCACCGCGCATGCGCGAGGCGCGGGGGAGAAGACGTATCTGCCAACAGTTATTCTGGACGTTTTTGAAAATTTCCAAGTAATATACATATGTATGTAGGTATAATCTCGTATTATAAATATAATATAGTAAGGTAGGTATAAATATTTCTTTAAGATATGTCGATTTAAGCTGTAAAAAGTGAACTGTGAAAAATCAAAAACAAATCGAAAAAAATTTAAAATTTCACTATGTCGGCCCATACTCGCCGAAAAGCCAATACTAAAGTACACAAACGCATATCATCAGAAAGAGGGTCTAATCATCTATCGATCAGTATCAACATATCTGTGATAGAACGAGTGAGACGGTATCAGTAACAACAAAAAGTCGACGCGGCGCGCTAGGAAAACAACGGCCCGAGCAACTCGACGGCCACTTTTTACCACAGGCCAATTATATTAATAAAGAGCTTAATGTGTGTGTGTCTGTGTGTCTGTGTGTCTGTCCCGTAACGCTATGACGTCACTATAGGATTTTTCGAGTTTTTTTCTATGAATATATTTTTGAAAATTTTTTTTTTTTCGGTTTTTTTGGATATTTCCAACTTTTTTTTTTTTTTTTTGGAACTTTTTTTGAATTTTTTTTTTTGGATTTTTTCAACTTTTTTTTTGATTTTTTTTTTGGAACTTTTTTTGAATTTTTTTTTTTTGGATTTTTTCAACTTTTTTTTTTTTGGATTTTTTTTTTTGGAACTTTTTTTTGAATTTTTTTTTTTGGATTTTCTAACTTTTTTTTTTTTTTTTTTTTTGGAACTTTTTTGAATTTTTTTTTTTTTGATTTTTTCAACTTTTGATACCCCTAAAGCCATTCCGGCCCCTTACCACCCCACAGACCCCCCTACCCCTACGGCACCTTTTCAGCACTTTTTGAAAAGCTATGCCGACCCCTCACCCCCCCAGACCCCTCCCCTGCCCCTACGGCACCTTTTCTGCACTCCCGAAAAGCTATGCCGGCCCCTCACCACCCCACAGACCCCCCTATCCCTACGGCACCTTTTCAGCACTCCCGAAAAGCTATATCGGACCCTCACCACCCCTTTTTTGACTCACTTAAAGCCATGCCGGCCCATCACCACTCCAGAGCCGCCTTCTACCCCTACGGCACCTTTTCAGCACTCCCGAAAAGCTATGCCGGCCCCTCACCACCCCACAGACCCCCCCCCTACCCCTACGGCACCTTTTCAGCACTCCCGAAAAGCTATGCCGGCCCCTCGCCACCCCACAGACCCCCCCCTATCCCTACGGCACCTTTTCAGCACTCCCGAAAAGCTATATCGGACCCTCACCACCCCTTTTTGACTCACTTAAAGCCATGCCGGCCCATCACCACTCCAGAGCCGCCTTCTACCCCTACGGCACCTTTTCAGCACTCCCGAAAAGCTATGCCGGCCCCTCACCCACCCACAGACCCCCCCCTACCCCTACGGCACCTTTTCAGCACTCCCGAAAAGCTATGCCGGCCCCTCGCCACCCCCCAGACCCCTCCACTGCCCCTACGGAATCTTTTCTGCGCTCCCGAAAAGCTATGCCGGCCCTTTACCACCCCGCCAGACCCCCCCTACCCCGGCGGTCCCTTTTTGGACTCCCAAAAAACTATGCCGGCCCCTTACCACCCTTTTTTTTGACTCACTAAAAGCCATGCCGGACCATCACCACCCCAGAGCCGCCTTCTACCCCTGCGGCAACTTTTCAGCACTCCCGAAAAGCTATGCCGGCCCCTCACCACCCCACAGACCCCCCCCTACCCCTACGGCACCTTTTCAGCATTCCCGAAAAGCTATGCCGGCCCCTCATTACCCCCACAGACCCCTACCCCTACGGCACCTTTTTTTTTTTTGCACTCCCGAAAAGCTATGCCGGCCCCCTCACCACCCCAGACCCCTCCACTGCCCCTACGGCACCTTTTCTGCACTCCCGAAAAGGTATGCCGACCCCTCACCACCCCCAGACCACCCCCCTACCCCTACGGCACCTTTTTTGCACTCCCGAAAAGCTATGCCGGCCCCTTACCACCCCCCAGATCCAAAAATCAAAACCATTAAAAATTCAGCGGGCGTTGATTATCAACGGGCAATAAGCTAGTAATAAATAAAATTATAATATAATTCAGTGGTTAGAACGTTAGTCTCAAGTATCACGACATGTTTTTCTAGGCAGTTTTTTCGACCTTAATTATCGTCATTGGCAAGATATGGACATAACTAAATTCAGATCAGCCGCCTCCTGTTTCCAATTTATATAACTTAGTTGTGAGACGATTCAACCAAAAATTGGCACCTCCTACCCATTATTCCAATGTTAACCTGTTATTGGGTTAACCTTTGCCTCCATCAAAAATATATACATATGTATACATACATATATATTTATGAAATAAAATAGTTGGAAAACTGAAATAATTGTAAAAGAGGCTCACAAGATTATAATACTACGTACATATGTATATGGAAGAATTTTTTGATTTTCTTAACGTCGCATTGCTAAAAATATCTACTATATAAAATTCAATGTTTGTTTGTTTGTCGTTTCGCTATGCAAATCTACAGTTTTCAACGTAGAACCGCCAAACTTGGTATACTATCTCATGATACCCTAAGTCAGACCGTAGTTGGGTTTTGGAAGGGGTCGGATCAGGGGGTCGACGGGCCCCAATATACAAAATTTTTAATCAATTTTTTTTTTGAACTGGAGAATAAATGTTTTCATTTGTTTCAATTTTTGTTTGTACTGGAGAATAAATGTCACCCGCCCGAGCAACGCCGGGCAATTCAGCTAGTACCTTATATAAGTAAAAATTCTGGGGGCAAACGAACACTTTTGAATAAAGAAAATCTTTAAGAGAAACATCAAAAAAAAAAAATCTTTGTGTCCTTAGACCTGTCGGTTAAGTTTCCCAACAAAACCAAAAAAAAACTAGCACAATAACCATACATACATACATATGTATGTATGTATGTTGCGGCAGTCGCTTCAAATATATAATCCCTAAATTCCTACATATTTCCATTTTGATTTTACAGTATCGACAGAGATAATAGTCACAATTGTCGATTATATCATAGTATCATAAAATTGTTTGCCAAGTCCGTCAAGCGCACATGTCGCATTCGAATGTACCCAATTGCACCGCACAATGCGAATTCGACCATTTGCATTCAATTGCGACATTCGTACGTGTGTGTACGTGTAATTTGCACGGTATGCACGTGTGTGCGTATCCGAATGGCTTATTTATCCGACATTGGATGTGGCGAATTGCAAACGGGGATTGTCTAGCGCTGTATTACACGTGCATTAACAGTCCTAATAATGGCCGGTAATGAAGCGATCCGGCCTCAATCAACCCGAAGAGATGTATGTATGTACGTCACTGGATTTAGCCACATCCTGTGCACAACTGGTTTCCGGAAATTGTCACATAACACACACAATGCAATTCCTTTCTCAGGTGGTTCCAGTTGTGAATACGCGCGCTGTCCACTTTGAATTTAGTGATTCAATTTACACGGTATGAAAATTAACTAGTCCATTCTAAAAATCTATGTACATACATCGGGGGCCAAGTGTGAAATACCACACTGTATAAAGTGCCAAGGCATTTATACAATCCCAAAATGGCCAGATAGAGTGTAGCCTAAGGTTTAACTTCATTCATCATCATCATCATTTTCAGCCGTTCACCATCCACTGCTGCATGAAGGTCTCTGCAATCCTGTTCCATTCCTGTCTGTCGTGAGCAATCTGCATCCACACATTATTCTCAATTCATCAGTCCATCGTCCACTCGGTCTACCTTGGTTTGTTTCACATCCTCTCGGATACCATTACAGTACTTCTCGCTTCCATCTGCCATCCATTCTTTTCGCTATGTGTCCACTTTAACTTTTTCACACGTTCCGCTATATCTGCCACTTTGATCATGCTTCTTTCCCATGTATTCATCTTACGATCTCTTCTTGTTATACCAAGCATACATCTTTCCATGCTTCTCTGTGTGCACTGGATCTTACGTAACATTCTTGAATTCAAGCATTCACGTTTCACATCCATACGTCATAACTGGCAGTACAGTACGTATTGGTCGTATGCCTTTTTTAAGCTCAACGAGATGTTGGATTTAAAAACTATGTTCATTCTTCTAAAATCGCTCCATCCTAGTGTCATTTTTCTGCTTTACATCCAGTCATATTCATCAATTGTCCTAGATATATATAACTATCAACTATCTCGACAATATGATTATCTACAGTGACTACGTTTTGCGTGAAAAATTAATTAAACATGATTTTAATTTTATTAAAATTAATTCATAAACTTACTATCATACTTTCGATGCTTGTGTTAATTTATTTTGTAAATCCACTGAGTCACGTGTATACAGTGTAACTTAGGTTTGATAAAAACTGCATAAAATCAGGATCAGCTGGTTAGATTGGTGAGATAAAAAATTATTTCGTTTAAAATTATTTCCGTATGATATAAACGAAAAATCTAAATAAATACTACTTTATTTATTGGCAAATGATATAAACTGTCAAACTGTAAAGTTTTATTAGCGGTGTGTATGTAAATGTCTGTCAATACTGGTTCGAGTCGACAACGCAATTTTATGGCTATACACTCATTCAATCGACAATTGTTTCACGTACTGTCAAGCGGACTACGCGCTGTACTGTTATTGTACAAACCAGTGCACATTTCGGTTGCAGGGGTGGAGTTAGAATCGAACGTGAAATAAAGGGCAAACTGACTAGTTGATAAAAATAATAATGTATATACATATGTAGTTATGTATGTAGAAGGTTCCAACTTTTTCCTACCTATAGACTACTTAGCTAGCATATGTACGTAGAACCTGTATGAAAATTTTGTATTATTATCGTCAAAATAATATGAAAAATACCAAGAAATGTACGTACATCAATGCGAAAGCATTCATTAAAAGGAAAAAGACCAAAGAATATTCAACAGGTCGTCCAGAAATTTTTAACGACGACATAGGAAATCTGGAACTTGCAATACAAACAAACGCTCAGCGAGTTGGTCATCCCGTCTAAACTTCAGCAACAGGTCATTCAGAAGAATTTAACGAAGTGTTTCGTAAATAAAAATAAACAAACAAAGAAAAAAGAAATGAAATCTGCCCGATATCCATCCGATATGAAAATATAATACATACTGTATTGTAATTTTGTCGATTCGAATGGAGTCCTTTGTCGCTGCTGCCACAATGGAGCTTCTTCAAATATGAGATTTATTTTTCAACACCGCGCACATTCTACAAAAAAAAAGAAATAATAATAAAAATAAATAATACTATGAAAAAGCAAAAGCTTTATCGATATTCCTCTCCTCAAACAAAAGATCGCGCAATATTGCGTTGCGATTTCATATAGAAGCCTCGGAGAAATATTACGAGACATCGTTAAACAACCCATACATGGTTTTATATATGTATGTATGTGTGTATGTAAATATATGTATTATTCAACATTTCATAATTTGTATTCTAACATTGTTTCAAAGTATCGATCGCTATATTGTATGCATAATATGTATGTATGTGTATACCATTATAAATAATTTACAAATATATATATGTATAACCGAACCGCCAAAGCAAATCGTTATTACAGTATAGTAAATAATATTTATTTATATTTGTGTTGTGAATGAGTCTCAAAGCAAAGAGGTCAAACGGATGTTTTTTCAATACACATACGTTGTCTTTGAGCAAATATTGTGTTAGCTATTTATGTAGTTCAATGGAATTGCGATACACTTCGAATCCACACGATCCGTATCAGCGTACAATAAAAGCTATTATTATTTAGATGAAGTTCAAGATGGCGCCATTTTTATATTGAATTATTAAAAAATGGCACTTTTAAAATTATAATATGCCTATTTTTCTTTTATTTGCATCGTAAAAAAAATTCCACGAACATTCAAATATGTATAAATCAGATTTTTTCATTCCGAACATTTCAATGAAATGAAATTTTAAAATCAGATTTCAAATCCTTTTCAGCGCTTTTTACTTAGAAAATCGAGATATAAATTGTCGTTTAAAATCAACAATATTTCACTCTATCGTTTGACACATTCAATTAAAATAAATTCCATCAAAACCGTAAAAGTCACGTATTCATTGTAAAGAGCTTCAGAATGCTTTTAATATTTACATATTAATTATTCCAAAGGAAAGCAATCTTCTATTGTACAAGGCGAACTATAAAACGGCTCGTATATACATATGTACACTTGTATAAACAAACTTATTACAGTCTCGTTCGAATCAATCTCAAAAATAACCAAGTACAAAAAAGCCTTTACTTTGCATTTTGTTTATTTATTTATTCATTTAAGATAGCTTTAAAATCTAATTACAAACAAACATTACCAAAAGCTAAAATTACAATATAAACTTATTATCTATTAGCACTTCTAGAGAGGTGCTGTTTTAAGGCTGCCAGGAATCTATCAATTTTATTTATATTTCTGAAAACTTCTGGCAGGCCATTATATTCAACAACACCTCAGTACAAGATACTTCTCCTAGATCTACTTAATTTTAAATTCTTAACTATTAACTTATTCTTACCCCTAGTATTATGACTATGTACATATGTATATTATACCCTCTTATTAAATATTTATCGAAATATTTTGGTAATAAATTCTTATCCAATTTAAAAATATGTATATACATAGGTACATACATACTAACTTGCACACTTATACGGTTTCATTTACATTCATCCAATTCAATTCATTCAACATGTATCTTATACTAATTAATCTACTGACATTTAAAATACTCCCCATAGGTCTATTTTGCAGTTTTTGCAACCTATCTTTAATTACCAATTACCATATTTACTAAATTTAAAAATGAACCACAATATATTAAATGAAGACGAACAATTGCATTATAAACTAATACTTTTTTTTTATTTCTAGGTGGTATACATGGTATGGTATTTCTTAATCTACACAATAATCAAACTTTCTTTACTACTTTTTTTTTTAATAATCATCCTCACCAATGGTGAGTCACCATGTAATTTGAAATCTAACTTATTATCAAGTATTACTCTGACATATTTAAAATTGGCATTTTTAAGGTTTTATTAATTAATTATCATAGCTTTTGTTTTATCAACATTTAATTTTAATTTATTATTACCTAACCAATGTTAATAATATAAATGTATATTTGATAACTAGTGCATCTAACGGTATTCGATAAGAGTTACTTTTACTTGACGCGAAAAATGATGTACATAGAGGGTCTTCCTACTGGTTAAAATTCGAATCGATCGTTTTCCAATCATTGATCCGATTGAGTCGTCGAGTTAATTAATGGATAATTACGATTCGTGCGCAAACCCTTGCGGCAAACGGGGGCTGTCAAACACCACCTTGCACCCCCACAATTTGGGGCCTCGACCTCATCAAAATTTCCCGATACACCTTCGCAACGACCCAGCGTAAAGTTGAGAAAGTAAAAACGAAAAAAAAAATAGATAAAAAAAAAAAAACACTACACGCAACCCCCTCAAACGTGGTCGTAAAATCGGTACTGTGGCGCAATAATAAAATGCGTTCTTTAAAAGGGGGGGCAGGGCCTCGAACGCGCTACGCAACGGCATTTATTGCTGTGCGTAGTAGAGTAAGAGAGCAAAATTCCGGAATGGCACTCGGGATAAAATAAACCCGTGGTTATTTTATAACCGGTGGTTGTAAAATGGCCGCGAGGTCAATTTGTGTCGGCAAAGGGTCAAGCGCGCCATTTGATAATTGGATCCGATTTTCCGCAGTGTGTTTTACACGCGCTCGGGGGAAAAACCGTTCGGAAAAACTTCCCACTTGAATAGACTGTAAACAATCATATTTTCTATTGAATTGAATCGACTGGCTTTTTTGTAGAGTCCACTGTTTTATTTATGTTGTTGACGATTCTGGAAACACTCAATGTTGAACGCTCCCTTAACGAACGGCGGAATATTGGTGGAAATGCTAAAATGCTTTAAAACGCAACTGATAAACATATTTTGATATTATCAGAATTTAAAGCGTAGAATGCGATTTAAACTTTTTTCGCTTTATTTAATATTTCAAAAGTTACAAGACGCTTCAAACGCAATAATTCGGAACCATTATGTTTAAAGTTACGATTATATGAGTGTGCCAGTGTATACGTTGCCTAAAAGATATAATAAAAAAAAAAAAATTTTTTATTAAGTTCGACTGGTTTTTTACTTCATCCATTTCGGATTAAGTTTTGTGATCGTGCTTAAATTCGACCTCGAGATCATCCCCTGGTCACGTTTTCATGATTATTGGAAAATATCTGTATGTCTGTATACTTTTTACTCATCATCATCATCATCATTGAGTCATCATCATTGATGAAAGTCCCTTTTTCATAACAAAGACATAGAACACTATAGACTTGCAGTAGACCGCTGTAAGCTGCTCAAACTTTTTTCAATTCAATTAAAAAATATTTATATGTAATAAAAAATTATCTTTGAAAAAAATACAACGCATAATTTTTTAATTAAAAAAATGGTAAAAATTTGAAGGTGCGTCAGATTTGCGGCTAGCGCCGCGGACCGGTAGGCGATAGTTTGAGTAGCACTGGTCTAGCTGACGTTGACGAAGTGGTGATGTTGTATCTGTTTTCGCAGTGCATATGTTAGTGGTTGATGGTCGGTAAGGATTGAAAATTTTCTTCCTTCTAGCAGATGGCGAAAGTACTTGACCGATTCATGTATTCAAAAGCATAGGGTGCGCATGGATCCCCGTTTCACGATCCTTTATCAGAACGTAAGGGGTCTAAATACTAAAGCAGTTAAATGCTTAGCATCCGTTCTTTCACAGGATCATGATTTCATCGCACTTACTGAGACCTGGCTTAATAATTCGATGAATGACGCTGAATTGTTCGATGATAGATACCAGGTATTTAGAAGAGATCGAGGCAGCAGAGGAGGTGGTGTTCTGTTGGCTGTCCGCACTGATCGTGTGCGATCTGTACGCCCCCTTAATCATCTCCACACCTTCGGTGAACATCTCTGGATCAGTATCGAACTTCCCCGTTCTTCCATCATAATTTGCGTGCTGTACTTTCCTCCAAATCAGTCTCGAACCATTTCAGATGCATTCTTTAATACATTACAAGAAAATTGCATCTACTTGAGTCGCAAAAAATTAATTATTCTAGGTGATTTTAATACTGAAGCATTGCGTTATTTAAACAATGATATTTTGAATATTTGTGAACTCTTTAATTTGATTGATGTAAATGTTGTTAATAATGTATTTGATTCGAAATTAGATCTTGTCCTTACCAATCTGAATTATGCTAAAACCTGTAGAAGTGATGTACCTATTGTACCCGAAGACCAGTACCATCCAACGCTTGAAATTGAATTCCATCTCAACTCTGCTGATTCAAGTTCAGATGGGCTTCAAAGTCAATTTCATATGTCTTCGCGTGAGAGTGGTTGGATATTCGGTGATGTGGATTTTGTAGATCTGAGTGCACTGACGTTAGTTCTGCTCTAGCACTTTTTTATGAATTAGTATACTCGTCATTCGATGAATGTTTTCGTAAAAGACGTCCTAGGATAAATAGCAGAATTTACCCAAAGTGGTTCTCAAGCGAGCTAATTTCCATCCTCAAAGGTAAATACAATGCTCATAAACGTTGGAGAAAGTTTAATAATCCGCTGATCACAATGAATTTCGCAGTTTGCGCGCTCAATCAAAAGATTAATCTTATCTTGCCACAGCAATTATATAAAAATATGTGAAAATGCATTGCGCAGTGATCCGAAATCTTTTGGAATTTTGTGAACGCAAAATGTACTACCCAATCTAAACTGTCAATTATGTCTAAAGGAAGTGAGACTTTCGGAGGTCCCGAAAGCATTGCCATGGGCTTCGCTCAACATTTCCAGTCAGTGTTTTCTGACTCTCCTTCCTCGTTTAATTTCAGTGATGGTTGTGGTCTCTCATCGTCTCCATGGTCACCCACTTTGATAATCAACGAATTTGACATTTGTGATATGGAGTATGGTTTCAAAAAAATTGAAATCAATTAGATCTTTTGGTCCAGATTTGATACCGGATTTCATTTTAAAAGGCTGCCAATTAAGTCTGTCAAATCCACTTCAATTTATCTTTAATTTATCGCTGAAGACGTCGTCATTCCCAAACTCATGGAAATGCACGAAAGTCACGCCGATTCACAAGAAGGGTGATAAATCGCTAATTGACAATTACAGACCAATTGCCATAGTTTCTTCGCCAGCCAAGTTAATGGAAATCATTTTACATAAATACATCTACCATCATGTAAAACCATTTCTCATTGACCAACAACATGGTTTTCGCCCCGCCCGGTCTACAACAACTAACCTCCTGTCTCTCTCCAACTTCATCACGAAATCGATGGACTCGAACGTTCAAGTTGATGTGGACAAAGTCGATCATAGTATTCTTATCCGTAAATTGTTTGATCTCGGTTTTTCATATAATATCACAAAATTGTTTGTTGATTATCTGAGTGGGCGTTGTCAATTCGTGAAATATGAATCTCAATATTCCAATGTGTATCCCACATTCTCTGGAATACCACAGGGTTCCAATTTGGGTCCATTGTTGTTTCTTATATTTATTAATGATATCCATACAGTCATTTCTAATTCCAATCTGTTATTGTATGCTGATGATCTCAAGGTGTACAGAGATATTCGAACGACAGCAGATTTCACTGCTCTGCAAAATGACTTAAATTCGCTGTGGGAATGGGCATCTGATAACCATTTACCATTTAGCATAGAGAAATGTCATGTCGTTTCTTATTCCCGATCTCTTGCACCTTTAGTACATCCATATAGTCTTGGTAGAAATATATTAGAAATGAAACTTTCCACAAGTGATCTCGGGATTACGTTTGAAAGCAGGTGGAAGTTTGTGGTGCATATCTAAGACATATGTAACAGGGCGTCAAAGATGCTAGGATTCGTCATGCGTAATGCTCATCATTTCAATGATATGAGGGTATTACGCCTTCTTTACGACACTTTGGTCCGCAGCATCTTGGAATCTGGTTCTATTATATGGAATCCCAGAGAAGTCAAGTATAATTTACAGATTGAGAGAGTTCAGCGGAAATTTCTCCGATACCTATACATGAGACAATACGGCTACTATCCCTCACTGTATCCTAGTGCTTTTGTTCTAGGTACATTGGGATACAGCACTCTGTCATCTCGTAGGGATAAACTCCTTGTGAATCACTTCTGTAATTTATTAAGAGGTGACATATGCAACCCACCAATCCTCGAGGAGATGAAGTTGTGGGCTCCTGCACACTTCCGGGAGTTGCGTACGCGTCAATTGTTTCAGGTTGTCAGAGCGAGAACCGGTGTCCTTGCTGACTCGCCCATTGCTCGAGCCATTCAATGCCTCAATTCACTTGCGCAACATTTGGATATTTTTTGCGCTACGCACCATCAGATCGCCACATTTCTCATGCACTTTAAATTTTTATTTTGTTTGTAATAATTTTATTTATTTATAATTGATTTGCTGATTTTATGTTAACTTTTAATTTGATTCTATTATTATTATTATTTCATTTTATTATTATTAATACTTTCTAATTATTATTTAATTGTGTTTAATTTAAAATTTAATGTAATTCGATTATACATATATATATATATATTTTTTTTTTTACTACCATTATTTTATATATAATTTTTTTTTTTTCATGTCTCGCCATAGTGACGAATTGGGGAAACCTGTTATGTCACTATGGTATAATAAATAAATAAATAAATGTATTGCGGTAAGCTCACGGTCGTAGGTACTATAATTTCTCTGAGCATTGTTAAATTTTCGCGAAAAGAATGCAAGAGGTTGCCAGGTTTTCTTATTCATTTGCTGTAAAACTGCACCCATCGCGAAGTCTGAAACGTCGATCATTAATGAGAGTGCGGTAGATTCTCGCGGATGAACAAGCATGCTCAAACTATTTTTACAGCGAACAAAGGCATTTTCCGTTTCTTCTGTCCATTGTAGGGGGCGTTTATCATTATTTTTGAAGCCGATGATTGCGTCGAAGACGACTTACCGTGCTTCAATAGCATGTGGTATAAATCTTAGGTAGAAATTGACCATAACGAGAAATCGTCGAAGAGATTTGGCGTTTTGTGGTTTCGGGAAATTTTCGATGACTCGAACTTTTTCAGGTAGTAGCGCGACGCTATCATCTGTGATGTTGTATCCCAAAAAGGATATTTCCTTTTGTCCAAAATTGCAATTACCTACATTAATTACTACATTGTTGTAATAACAAATGTAAATTTCGCGTGCTCCTCTTTGTTCTTTGACGCGATTAGAATATCATCGATGTATGCGAAACAGAAGTCGAGTCCAGATAACAACACTTCGTGCATGAAACGTTGAAATGACTGTGCAGCATTGCACAGGCCAAATTGTATGGCAGTAAATTCAAATAATCCGAAAGGTGTGATTATTGCAGTTTTCGGAATGTCTTCAGGTGCGACACCCGTTTTTTATTTGATGACATGCTCTGACTAGATCGATCGTACTGAAAATTTTTGCGTCTTCCAGTCGGTGTGCAAAATCTTGTATTTGCGGAATAGGGTAACCGTCAGGTGTTGTCAATGCGTTTAGACGTCGATAATCACCACAATAGGTTTGCGAACCATGTGGAGTGGGCTTGCCCAATTGCTCTTTGAAGGTCTGCAAATGCCGGTTTCGATGAGTGTTCGGAATTCCTTTTTGGCGGCTTCCAGCATAGCTGGTGCTAAACGTCGGGATTTTGACGTCACTGGTCTTCCTTTTGTTTCTATCGTATGGGTTATTCAAGAATTTTTTGGTAATTATTATTATCCTTGGCTATTGTTGACAGCGCGAATGATGGTGTGCTTGTAGATTGTCCTTCTATAGCTAATTTGGTGTAGCCGTCTACGAGGCGTTTCTTGCGTAGATCGACTAACAGGTTGAAATTGCTCAGAAAATCTGCACCGATGATTGGGCGGCTTACGTTGGCGATTATAAATTCCCACTTGAATGTTCTGCTGAGTCCTTGGTCGTGATGGAGGTCGATAATACTATTTTACAATAAAAAAATATATATTTTCTTAAAATTTTATTAATAAACAAAAAAATGAAAAAAAAACATTAAACTTACATAAATAGATAAACTAATAAAATAAACGATGATACAAAAATTAATTTATTTCTTATGCGAGCATTGGTATGTAACATATTTTAAATCTAACCTTCACTAATGTGAAGAATGAGCCTGCTTCGCCTTTACCAGCTTCTCCAGTCGTGGTTCTATTGTGGATACTGCGACGCTAACGGAGGATGAAGGTCCACACAATTCCTATATTTATTCTCAATGTCGCTCACCATCGAAAACCCAGTTTCGCAAAGATAGGTCGAAGTAAATGGGAGAAGTGATTTTAGAGAAATACCAGCAAGCTCGGGATATTCCGTTTTAGCTTATATCCAGAAGGAAGCATGTGATAATGTCTCGAAACTCATCTTCATTCTTTCATCTGCAGCCAGCTCCAATAACACTGTTCGAATTTTTTACTTTATTTTTTTTTATTAATAATAGGAATTAATACAATCTTATCAACGTTGATAAATTATTACTATATATGACAATGCTTAAATTAAGGGACTTGTTTTGGTTTACTGAATCATCATTCAGTTCCTATTTAGTACAATTCAATCAATCGGTCACCCGAGTCACCCGAGTCACCCGAACAGCTCAGATACATATGTATGTATGTATGTATATTACAATTACAACTTACCCGAGCCCCTCAAATAACTCAAATGACCAATTCATGGGGTTTGGCTCTTTTAAGGCGTCTCTACTCGTGGGTTATATCTAAGAGTTGTATGGCCTCTATGTTTGTGTGTTGAAGCAGTCTTCGTTCGTGCTTCGCAGCACTTTTTTGGACCACTTCGTCGATCCACTTGATTTCGAGATCTTTGTGTATTTCTTCGTTAGTTATATAGTGGTACGCATTAGTAATAAGTCTTAAAAATTTACTTTGACATCGTTGTATGACTTGTCGATTCGTCCGTTTGGAACAGCCCCACAGTTGGATGCCATACGCCTAAATTGGTTTTATTATGGTCAGATAAATTAGGCGCTTACAGTAGAGTTCGACAAATGACGACTTTTTTTTGGTTCAGAGACGAGATATAACTTTTCTTATAGATTTATGCCCAGTGAATACGAATCTGGTAATAAATAATGTTGATTGGCTCGAAATTCGGAGATGTGTGTTTTTTTTAAATCACACGATTTTTCTATTTCTTGGTGTTGTTCGGTGTCTCAAAATTTGTCAATATATTGGAATCTATAGTCAGGTATTTTATCTTTCAGATCTTTCAGTATCTAAGTCAGCGGTCGGGAACCGACGGCTCTGGAGCCGCATGCGGCTCTTTGTATGGAAACCTGCAGCTCTCCCTGTCATCCAACGTTTTGATTGAAACATAAAACGTTGACAGACAATTTACTTAATCACTTCATGGCTATAAAAAGCTGTAAGATCGTTTTATCATATTAAAGTTTGTTAGTATTTTTTTTTAGTCAGCGGTGGTCGGTGATTGTATTGTTTGAACAGAATGTGAGATAAGACGCGTATAAAATCAAATCTCAATGCTTGGATCGGCATATTGTAACTTTCTCACGAAACGAGAAACTAAACTAAACTAAGCAAAAATATCAATGACGTGTGTATGGTTGAATTACAAAGTAATATACAAACAATTCGTCAAAAATTACAATTAAATTACGATTGTATGTAATTCAAGTTAGTAATTAAATTCAGTAAAAATCCTGGACAGAAATATTCGTAAATACATCTTTTAGATCAACGGTTCTCAAACTGGGGTCCGTGGTCCCCTGGGGGACCGCAAAGTGGTTTCAGTGGGACCGTGAGAGATGAACGAATTGTTATACTATTTATATTTTTATACTTATAGTATGTAACATTTCTTGGGATATATTATCCCAACGGTGTTATGTGCGGCCCATTTCTCCTTATATATTTCTAGCAACCTGGCGCTGCTAGGAAAATATATCACAGTGCTCCATTGTCACGAAAAATTGACAGCTTTCAAAATGAAGCTCGAACTATGGCATGTAAAGTTACAGAAGAATAACTTTGTCCCATTTCCACAGCTGAACACATATTGATGAAAATGAGCTTAACGTCGATGACGATATCCTTGAGGTGATGAAACATCATGATTGTATCAATTCTTAGCGAAGAAATTTCTCACTATTTTCCTGACCAACCAGAATTTAAAAAATACCATCGATTTATCAATAACCCGTTTTTACTCTCATTAGTGATCTGCCTTCGGAGGACAATTTAATTCAAGAACGGTTTATTGACTTAATAAATGATGGGGGTGCAAAACATGTTTTCCGTTAAATGTGTTGTAGTAATTTTTGGATTGAAATGGCACAGTCATATCCCGATGTTGCAAAGATGGCTCTTAAGAGTGCTGATTCCATTCGCAACCACCTTTGAGTGTGAGACGGCTTTTTCCACATTACTAACTCTCAAAACAAAATCTCGAAACAGATTAGACGCGACAAATGACATGAGAGTTGCACTGGCCAAAACAAAGCCAAACATAAAAGAACTGGTTCAGGCAAAGCAGATGCATCCATCCCATTAAAATTAAAATTAAAATTTAATGACTAAGATGTACCTCATATTTTCTGAATAAATAGTTGTTTGTCAAAAAATGTTTTATTCACAGCAGCCTATATGCAGTGCCTCACCGTAGGTATCTGGTACCCTTTTCATGAAATAATATTGATTTTTTAATTTTTAATAAAAGGGTCCGCGAGCTATCGAACAATTTTTAAAGGGACCGCCACGCAAGAAATTCTAAAGAAGTTTGAGAACCGCTGTTTTAGATTGAGTGCAATCGGCACCGGCGACAAACTGATTATGCTTATATAGCGTATTATTGACGTTGCAAAATAAAGACACTTTGATTTCATTAGAACTATGTACAATGGGTGCAGTGTTCATTTTCGTATAATGGATACGGTGACCATACGTCCTTTATTTAAGATGACAGTCCTTTATTTCACTGCTCTGTCCTTTAGATTTATTTTTTTTCTAAAACGACCATTTTGTCCTTTATTTTGTGAATTGAAATAGTAAATTGAATATTGGCGCATATCACGCAGTGCAATAATTGCATAAGCACTAGTATCGATTGTCTTCCGGTAGATATTAAAGTGAATTAGTAAAAATTTATTAACATTTTTACATCTACACAATCAAAAAAGAAATAATTTTGTCATGATGTACATATGTAGATGTTCAATACACAAAACTACTGGGTTACATCAAAACTCAATGGGTAACTTTTGTGCCAGCTTTAGAGAGAATATTAAAACTACTCAAGTCACTAAAATCGTACTTTTTGAAACTGGAAAAATGTCCCACGATTCTGAAAAACTTTTTTTTAATGATGTGTTTGCTGAGGCATTATTATTTTTTTTATTCACAGCCAAGCTTCAACATTTCAACAATATATATTAAAATTAATTGAACAAAAAAATCAAGGGTTTTTAGATTTTGAAAAAATCCAATACACATTAAAAGATGCAACAAAATCGAGGAAAGGGTTTTGTTAATTTCCAGTCACTGGAACTTTAATATAAATGACGGCGAACTATTTCATGAAATTTCGTGTATTAAAAGTTATGTCACCACTGTAAAGATCGAAGAATGACGACAAAATGACGAGTTCTGCCAACGTAGGTGGTTTGAAATTTTTAAATATTTCACAGATAAACACGTATCTTTTAAAATACATTTTAAAAATCTCACTGGCCCCCACTGAACGAGTATTTTCATTAGTGAAACGGTGAAAAAAACCCAATTGAAAATCGAAACATTGGAAGCATGCATTTATACCAAACGCAACTTTGACATGAATTGTATACAGTTTTATGAATTCTTAAAACACAAACCTGAGCTATTAAAAAAATTAAATTCTTGTGAAAAGTATCAAAATAATTTTTTTTAAAGTAATAATATGATTGTTTGAAATGCTATGCTTATATTTAATAATAAATATTAAGCTTTTTAGTTGTAGTGAAACAAAAATACGCTACCTACTTTTTTTATTATGAAACAATTTCTGATTTGTCTTTTATTTTCTCCAAAAAAATATGGTCACCGTAATAATGGACGAAATACGAGTGGCTATTTTAACAAAGCATTTATGCAGTTTCGAATTACTCTGTGATAACGGCAATGTTGAAATTACTGACGATCATCGTGCAGTTTGCTGATGAAGTTCGTCCCGACTAGTTACTTTCAAGTGGATCGTGCACTATTACACTTCTGTATTAATTTACCTTATTATTTTGATTTTAGCTTAAGTTAATCATACTTTGTAGTAATAATGTAAGTTATTATTTTGTTTTCAGAAAGGCGATTCTGAATGGATAACCTCTGCTCAAACAAGCGGTAGACGTAACTCTGAAAACTCTGGTGCAACGTCAGTAGTGATACCCAGAGCGGAAACCGGTACACCGAAATCTCCCTCATCAGGTCCAGACCGTGGACTACTGTCCGCTGTGTGTTTTGGGCTCGTGTGCTCACTACCATACCGAACGATAAGCCCCAACTGTTGGGGTGCTTGTATTCCAGCTGCGAGAATTGTGTCATCATAAAGCTCGAGATCAAATCTACAGACTCTGTCGGTGAGTGTTCAAGTTTTGCGACCGTTGCGGGGATAATAATGGCAATTTTTTTTTTAAATTTGAGTCAGAGTCGGAACTTTTTGAATTTCAGGCTTTGGAGTTTTTTTACTCGACTCCACCAGCCCCGGTTTCTAGTAAAAGTACTGATTTTTTATGCGTATGATTCTGCTCTTATATATTTGTCTTCAGTTCAGTTCAGTTGTTGGACTAAATTTGATAATACTCCCACTCCTCTTTTTACGCGAATTCACTTACTCGATGTATTCATTTTTACGCGATTATTTCTTCAAAAATTTAAATTCGAGATGTGGTGACCCTGCACAAAATGTTTCAAAATCAAATGGCTAAATTAAATGCAAAAAAATAAGGGAAGTTTCAGTGTGATGGGATAAACGGTTTTTGAGTTATGGTGATTCTACAGACAGACATTTTCCAGAAATCACAAAAACGTGATCAGGGGACGATACCTGATACAAATCAATCAAATTTCGTTTAATAGATATAACAGTACAGTTACTCGTTAGTCAGGTATGACAGGACTGTTAATTGCAGCTAAATAGTAAATAGTAGTAGTACTGTTATACAATGTTCTTACATTTCAAACGAATAACCTTGTTGAAATTTATGCTTTACATTTCAAGTGACTTGTTTCTAAATAAAAAGTTATTAAAATTTATGTTGGAATTTTCTCAAATGTGGGGTATGAATAAAATGACTATTGTCCTGTTTGTGTTTTATTAGGTTTTAAAAATTCAAAAGTAAACTGTTCCATATGCAAAGTGGTCACAGAAGCCCCGAATATCATCGATCAACGTTTTGTCGCGGAGATGAAATTGCGCTGTTTCCACTTTTAATTGTATACCTGATCAACGTTGCAATTGTTGCATGGACGATAATACAGCCAGTGCTTGGTGTTGTGAATGCTCCGAGTACCTACATGTGCTCTGCTTGTGTACAAGCTCACAAACTTTACGTTGATATTTAAATTTGCTTTGTACTCGCACGCTGTGCAGATTTTATTTACAATTTGCAAATCAATGTGTTTTATTTTTATTGTTACAGAGTAAACGTCGGAATTGCCAATAATTGGCTTAAAAGAACTTTTTAAAAGACCTTTCTTGTAATTGTCGTCTTCTAACATTTTAGTAATGGATGCACGACCAATGCTGACCATTTCTGTACCAAACTGATAGCGATGTTCGCGATGCTCTTGAGTTTATGAACATAATAATTTTGGAAATAAAAAAAAAAAACCCACAAACCTACAACTACGCTCGTGCATCCAGGTTTAATCAACAGACGTTAATCAGTTATTTTAGGTGAATGTTAAAAATGACAATTATGAATGAAAACAATTTTACGGATATTTTAATCTGTGAAATTTTATTTTCAATAATTTCATATTATGCCTTTATTGAATTGATCCAAGCTCAATTTTTTTTGCCCATTGCATTATCAACGACAACTAGGGCAACAAATATTTCTGGCACCTTCAATGGAACAACAGCATCAGTTTGCACGAATGGAACGCAGGCTAGCGAAAAAAAACTGTTTCACAGCTTGCACATCGCTGATACAAATATTCGGCCCAATTGTTCACGGCAGAATAGCGGAGGTTTTAGTTCATTTAAACGTCATTTTAACATTTAACAGAAATATTGAGGTCTTTCAAATCGGAATCGTTTTATGATTTTAGTCCATAAATGCAAAATCTATTTAAAATTAATTTTAAGGTGCAATGGCAACAGATATGGCAGCCGTTCATCCTCAACAACAGCATCAACCAGGTGGTGCAGCGGTGCCTATAATAATACATCCTCATGTCACCTCTTCGACTTATCTTCATCAGTCATCACATGTCAGTTACTGGGTAAAGAGCTAAATTTATTTACTTATTTTGTTACATACGTAGTATTTTGATTAATTTGATTCATATTGAGAAATAGTAACGATGAGAGAAATAATTTGCGGGAAGATTACCTTTTGTGATCTTTCAAAATCGATTAAATACATTTTTCTGTGTAACGTTAAATGATGCATTTTTAAGTTTGCTACTTTTAATTACATTCTAATGTTTTGTTTATTTTTTAGAAGGTGTGAATTATCTTACCGGTTTGCCGGTTGAAATGAATCCCAAAGGTTTATTGAGTCAGCCTCCTTATAATCAAGCTACGCAGCAAATGCAACACCAACAACAGCATTGACAGCAACACCAGCAGCAACAACAACAACAAAATACTTGGGTATCCCATTGCTTGAAGTGCTTGTCGGATAGCCTGCAATTAAATTAAATTAAATTAACCTGCAGTCGGATTGGCCTGATTGTGGTATTCGCTGTTGTTGTTGTTGTTGTTGTTTTTAATAATCATCCTCACCATGTAATTTAAAATCTAACTTATTATCAAGTATTACTCTTACATATTTAAAAATATTAACTATTTATTATCGTGTATATGTATATACATATATTTAAATTGGCATTATTAAAGTTTTATTAATCAATTATCATACCTTCTGTTTTATCAACATTTAATTTTAATTTATTATTACCCAACCAATGTTAATAATATAAATGTATATAATAATTATGCTAATTACAATCTGTGAAAAAAGTGGAATTATTTTCTTGTAAAAACGTCAAAAATCCTGTTACTTTTCTTTGTGCACTGTTTTTTGACTGTCAGGTTTGGTAACTTTTCATATTCCTCAAATATATGGATAAAGTCGTGGGTTGGCCACATCCAATTTTTTGTAGAGTGCAATGTTTTATTTATGTTATATCCTAGATTTCTCCGTATAAAATCAAAATCTTTAGTTATCTATCTTCCACATTGTTATATCTGGCCATCATACAATTTGCAAGAATCGTTAAAAATATAAATTAAGTATTGCATTCTACAAAAAAACCAGTCGATCTTAATAAATAAAGATTTTTTTATTATCTCAGGCAACTTATACACTGACACTCATATAATCGTAACTTTATATACATATATGTATAATGGTTCTGAATTATTGCATTTGAAGCGTCTTGTAACTTTTGGAATATTGAATAAAGCGAAAAAAGTTAAAATCGCATTCTACGCTATAAATTCTTAAGTTTTATATTTATCAGTTGCATTTCAAATATATATGTAGCCTATGTAGATGTGGTTTATTTTAGCTAGTTTTATTTTTAGTTGAAAATTTCAATATCTTTTATGACAGTAAAAATATGTGTCTTGTTTTAAAGGGTCGTTTTGTTTGAAAGTGAAATAAGTTCAGTCTAAAAAAAATTTGACTTTACAGCTTACAGTCGGTTGTATCTTTAAACAAAGAAGAGAAAGTGAAAAAACACTAAGGAGAGTTCATTATAAAAATCTTATAATAATTTTTTAGCTACATATATATTTTTAACAATAAATTTTATAGCTTTGATTTCACGTGAATAGATTTATCACATTGATTTTATTAAAATCAAGCTAAACAAATATAGTGCCATCAAAAGACATACACGGTTTCAATAAATTCGCTTTTATTCGTTAATGGTATATTATTAAATACACGTGTACAATATTAACCGTGAATTTAGCGGTATCGCATCGTAATAGTAACATGCATACGTACATACATACATACATATAATAATAACATGCTACATACATACATACATACATACATATAATAATAACATGCTACATACATACATACATACCTACATACATATGTGCATACGTTCAATCTTGCAAAAAGACATTTTCGGTGCACATTATCCCTCCTATATGCGCCCGTGCCTCTTTTTTTTTCATAAAACAGTAGTAAAGGGAGCTTTAATGTTTTATGCCCTTCATCCGAAATAAATAATACGTATCTCCATGAACTTTTCCCCCCCGCTGAATGTTTGATGAACATATTTCGCAAACTGAAAAGAAGGGACGCGACATCGACTAGACTGAAGCTTTACGTACTGAGAGTCTCAAAATCTCGTTTTCTTTGTTTGGATAACTTGTTTGCATTTATTATTATTTGTACAGAACTTGGACAAACTTGCGACCGCGGTACACTTCTGTATCACATTTCAGTCGCAATTACGAGATTGTTCTGCGGAACTGCTACTTGTACGCGTGGCAACGTACCACATAAACTATCTGATGCTATTTACTACAAACGTGTAGTACTCTACAGCACACACAACACAAATACAATTTCAATATGAAGAAAAAAAACATCTGTACCTATGTGAGGTTGAATAGAAAAACTTCGGGGACAGGCAGAGGACATTTGTCTAATGAAAATATATCATATGAACAAACAAAAGGTCGATTTCTTTTCAATCGTGTAGCATTCGATCGTCCTACATGTGTCATTGAAGTTTGTCTTTTTTAACCTTTGTTGTGCGATATGTATTTATAGAGCATCGTTAACCTCTTAATGTGCACTTGATTTGTAGAAGGGCAGATGATAAACGAGCGTAAAAGTGATACGGGCAAGATTGAGTGAATCGAATTTAAGCTTTAAACGTTGGAGTGTAATATTTTACGAGTAATTAAATAAAAAATTTCACCACCCTGTGCATTAAGCGTCGTATTCAAGGGCGCCGAAAAAAAAAAACGAAATAACAAAGGTAAAATATTAGTCCTTTTTATTTTAATTACCGCGACAAAAAAAATCATAATATAAACGAGTGGGTAACGCAACCGTGCGCCAAAATAAATCAGCATTAAAAATTACAAAAGCTCGCGCACGCCCCTGTCCTCTCCCCCTCTCATTCTCCCGGCTGATTGTTCATGTAAGCTAAGCCTTAATTACGAAAAAATTCAACCAAGAGAAGGGGAATGGAAAGAAGCATCCGACAGTGTTCCTTTTCCTCCCCTCTCACACCCTTCTTCCTACCGGTTGTAAAACGCAATAAAGTCATCCTGTCTTGTTCTTCAGAGGGGCCCCAGAAAAAGGCGGCCAGTGGCGCTATTAGGAACCAGGTGGCTTTAAGCTCTTCTTCGAAACGGTTGCAGGCCGCCAAAATGGCCGTACATCGTCCTCGACCAGGTACGCCCCTGTGCGGTTTACATCCTTCGTTTGGGGAAAAAATAAATAAAAAACAATATTTGGATAAGCGAAAGCCGTGCCGCACCTGCACAACGTCGACTATCCGCATCCAAAGCTTGCAATTTGTTATTGTGGTATCTGATCAATTGAAAATGCTAAAGTTTCACTTTAGCAATAGCAAAGCCGTTGAGAATTTACTACCACGCATAATCTACTGAAGATTGTATGTTCATCGCGATATGTGTATTTTTTTTTAACAAGAAACAGTTTGAGTTTCCGTTTCTGCTGATCGCTTGTGCTAAAATGGGATGAAACCGTTTTTATTCATTTGTAATACACGCAGTTGGAAGAAACAGATTTGCTCTGCACATTCTCTAGCAAAATATCTGTATGTTGATATTTGTGGTGCACTGTACAAAAAATAATGTTTTGCGTTGAAATTTGGTAGCGAAAGATCGACAATGAAAAATAAATTGTTGGAGAAATGTTGTTTCGAGAACATTAAGGAAAATTCATTGTCGCAGTACATAACCACATTTTATGTAGTTATTATGATAGTTGACAATTGGTAAACATGACTACATAGATGTAAATAAAAATAAATGAAACGTAAAAGAATGAACGTAGTTTTTAAATCCAACATTCCGCTATGCTTAAAAAAGAAGGCATACCACCAATGCGTTCTGTCAGTTATGACGTATGGATGTGAGGTAGACTGAGGTAGACTGAGTGGATGAAGATTGCTCAAGACGGACAGTGGATGGGTGAACGGCTGAAAATGTAGTTCGAAGACATGACTTAAATTTTAAATTTACGCTCATTAAGGTAAATTTTTAAATTTAGTATATTTAAAACTTTATGGTGAGAATTGATGAGAAGTATGTGTGTAATAAAATTTCTGAGATAAATCTAAAATTAAACTTCCGCCTCGTCGGCACTCGATTTTCATTGTATTTATACAATTTTATGTATCAACATATATATGTACATACATAAATACATATGTATGTATGTACATGACGAGAACGATTCCAACTCCTCTGACAATGATCAATTTTAGTTAGAGGAAACAACCAGCGTAAAACTTTTTTTTTTCGTCCTTTGCTTATCTTAATTGTAGTAGGCGAAAAAGTATCATTTAGGTCAACTTTTAGAAAGTTCACTTCTTATCCCCGTATCGCGCGTAAGTAAGTAAACAAAGTACGTATACCCAAAGGTGATGTTATATTATGCGAGTAAGTACATATATTGGATTCCCATTAAGCAACGAATTCGTACGCGACCACACAACCGACGAGTGTAGCGATTAAGAATCCTCCATATGATTCCACAAGGTGACCCATAAACCACCGACGGTTTTAATTTATATTAATTTCATCGTGATACAACTACAGTGTACAAAAAAAAAACAGTGGCATTGTTAATTTTACGATTTACTTACGTAATTGACCAATCCTCTTCCATTCCTGTCTGTCTTGCGCAATCTGCATCCACTTGACTCCACGCGTTCTTCTCAAATCATCAGCCCATCGTCCACTCGGTCTACCCTGCTTTCTTTCACATCCTCTCGGATACTATTTCAGTATTTCTCGCGTCCATCTGCCATCTATTCTTCTCGCTATGTGTCCATTCCGACTTTTTCACACGTTCCACCTTGGTCATGCTTCTTACCCATGTATTCCTTTTACGATCTCTTCTCGTTACACCGAGCATACAACTTTCCATGCTTGTCTGTGTGCCTGGATCTTGCGTAACATTCTTGAATTTATTTATTACATAATTTTAGCTAATACTTGAAATGTACAGCAGTGATTTTGACGGTGGGCGCAAAGCGCGCGCTGTCACGTTGACAACTCACAAGTTGATGACAGCGCCTCTAGCGGCAGCGAGTGGCAACATTTAGCGAGTAAACTTGACACGTGTAATAGGTTTACTAGCTACTCGCTACTAGCACTATGTGCGGGTCTATAAACCAGCTAGGTCGTAGTGAGTAAACTAGTCCTGGGTAATAAGCCCCTTTAGATATGAACCACCTAGTATAATTTTCTATGTAAAAATTGGTCAATTTTTCAACTCGGGTCATACATTATAGACGTGTGCGACTTATGTACAAATCGTGTAATACATTTTGTTTATTGCGCTTAAAGCGAATTGTAACCGAGACGTTTCATTAATTTATTTATTTTTTCATTCTGTGGGGGTTTTGTTTCGTCGCGGCAATTAGGCGCAAATCCGAAAACGACCGCAGCCAAAGGGAAATCTTAATGAAAAACATTACCGCAGCTTATTAGGGGTGTGGTTGTCATGGGGGTCGAGCCCGCAGATACGTTTGACACGGGTTTAGCCCCCTAACTTCCCCCACATCTCTATACCCATTCCCCCACGTCGAGGTTCTGACCGAGCTCTTTTGTGCCTAGTCCCGAATTGTTGTCGTGCAAAACTAGCCGCTCTAAAAAATGACATCTTATCCCCTCTCCACGCACGTCCCTTTTCCATTTTTTTCCCTTTTTCCTTTTTGAAAATGGACTTCACAATTGACTCAATTCACGAACGGTGGATGCGAGACGAATCTGTGTGCAGTCGTGCGACGTGCCAATCTGTCATCGAGTCATTCGTTCGGACCGATCATTTTTTTAACGATTTTTTGACAAATCGCCGCATATCAATCGACCAAATTGACGATTCGTTCCAAAAGGACTACTTATGTTGACATTTTTACTAAACTACGTTAAATTTCGACAAATGTATGACATTATTTTCTCTCGACCGTTTATTACACCTATGTATGTATGTATGTACATATCTACTATAGACCAGTAGTGCCCATAAGGTCGACCGCCAGTGAATATGTTAAAAGTTTGTTTACGCAAGTGCTCAGAGAATTAGATTAATTTTACAAAAACTAACGGTTCGGACAACCTAAATTTTTTTATTTATTTATTTTAAATATACCGCTGTGACTTAACGGGTTACCCCAATTCGTCACAGCGGCACAAACACAAAAACAAAATTAAATTATAAATTACAAATTAAGTACCGATAAAAAAATACATATTGTACATACATATGAATATATGCATTAATAAAATAAAAAATATTTATTTGACTCCTTTGTTAACAGATATCAAGTTGATTCAATATATACTGATTTTAGCAAGGCATTTAGTAAATCATAATATATTATTATATAAATTTAATAAAATTGGTTTTGGTGGATCTTTTCTTAGTTGGTTAAAATCCTACTTGACTGATAGAAAATTATCAGTTAAATTAAAATTAACTGACAGAATTAATTCATCTTTATCTTCTCAATATGTCCCTACAAGCGGTTTTCCCCAGGGTTCACATCTGGGCCCTTTATTATTTAATCTGTTTATAAATTATGTTATTGGCATATTTTATGGTGTTGAAGTTTTGTTGTATGCTGATGGCATGAAAAAGTTTAAAACCATTACTTGGCCAAGTGGCTGTTTAATTCTCCAAGATAATCTTAATAAACTGGATGACTGGTGTATTCTCAATAAGTTGTACCTTAATCCTGACAAACGACTTGGCCTAGTTTTATAAAATTGTAAATTCTTTAATTGATTGTCCTACTCTCATTGAGTCGATTTTACGATTAAAAGTTCCTGCACGTTTAACTCGATCTCAATTTTTTTTTGTGGATGAAGGTAATTCGTGCACCAATTATTATATGTAATCTCCTATTCCTATGTTAATTAGGACTGTCAATAAGTATGGGAATTTATTGGATTATTTCTGTATGAGCATTCATTTAGTAAAGCTCAAGCTGTTGCTTTCTTTAAGAAGGTCCTCTTCTTAGTTTAATAAATTTAACTGTTCTTATTGTCATTTTTTTATCTTTTGTTTTTATTTATACATATGTATATTAATCTTGTTTTGTTATCTTTTCTGTTTGTATTATTTCTTGTAAAAGCCTTTTCTTTTAGGCGTGTAATAAATAAATAAATAAATAAATATACCAAAAACAATTAAAAAAAACGAAATATGAAATATGACGTTTTTACATTGCATAAAATATGCAATGTAAAAACAAGAAAGAAAATCATTCAATACAAATGATCAGATTCAGTTTAATTTTGATACATATTCATGATCCTTGCCAAATTGAATCTGAGATACATTAAACCACATAAAAAATATTAAATGCTTATGTAATGTCAAGCCATAAAAAAATCATCGCAGTTAATTTCAATGCCCTGATAAATTTGTCACATCTACCACCATGCGATATCCTCGACGGGATGATTTTATATATGTATTTAATTAATAAATACATAGATACGACAAAAATAAAAATAAATTTTCCACTGTTTTATCACTGTTCTGTTTTATCATGTTCTCTTTTGTCATGTTCTGTTTTGTCTTGTTCTGTTTTGTCATGGAACCATGGGGACCATATAATCACTCCATATTCCAGTTTAGAAAGGACCAATGAAAAATATAAGGACTTAATAACCCTAATGTCATTAAGTACCTTACAGTTCCTTATTGCAAAGGCCAATAATATTATGTTAAGATGAAATGATATACATTAAATTTCAATGGCAAAGAAAGGAAATGTATGCAGTGGAACAGTGCATAATAATTATGAGATTACGATAAAATGAACTACGGAATGTCAAAATTAGATATTTTTACCTTTCAGATCAGCGGTCGATCTTTGCAAAACAGACATTGAAGTCACAAGCAGCAACCGTTGCATCGTTTCGAGTGGGTCACATTCTTGCTAAAAATAAAAACTCGTTTAGCGATGGATTCATTTTTACAAACGTATTTTTGGAGGCTGCTAATTCTTTGTTCTGTGACTTTAAAAATAAGATAGAAATAGTTTGTCATTGCTACACGTCGAGTGGACGAAAACACTCCTACACATCGAGTGGACGAAATTAGTTCAGATTGAAAATAGCAATTAATGAATATTGAAGATTGTTCAGCTTTTTCTTTGTAAGCATTCGAATGGTTTTCAAACATTTTTCTTTGAAGGAGGAGCTACTCACAAGTATTCCTCTGAAAAAAAAAAGATCAAAGGGGGGTCATTTTTTCCAGCTTTAAAAAGTTTTGCGAATAGTATTCAGTTGCCTATTCTTAAGCTTGTATGACTTCAGATGGAGCCTCAACTATGACATGGCGTCATAATAGTTTTATTGCTCTTCATCGAAATGATGATAATTTTTGTCAAATTACCACTTGCACCACTTTACAAAAGTGAACCGTATTTAGATTTGCATATGAGAAGTAGATCTACATACATACGTACATATGTACATATGTACATAAAGAGCCAAAGTATGTGTTGATCTATCCGTAAGGAGTTTTGTATTGAAATTGCTTCGGGAGTATCAACTCTTGATACACTCCTTTTACATTATTGAAAATTTTAATTATTACGTTTCATATTAATTTTTATCCTGCCACCTATAGTTACCATTATTATACTAGTATGTATACAAATTCATTGAATTTTAATTTGGTCAAATGCTATTCGGTACAGAATTACCCTGTTGCATTTATTTTTAATATGTAACAAAAATTGTATCGCACACTATTGACTAATGGATGGCTGGATTACAGCTCATAATTCCGTAAAATTATTCCAAAGTAGCCTCACCATAGTGCGAGTCATACAACACTAATATATGTACTATGCGTACTATGTACATACATCTCTCCGCACTCACATTCAAACTACAAGCCAACTGGCGCTCGGGAAAATTCACACAGATCGATCCGATCGGTACACAATATTATAACGCACCCATACAGATGCTTTCGGATTATATTGAATATATAATACATACATACATGGAAACGAATGAACGAACGATTCAGTGAATCGCCATCAATCATTCATATTTCATTTGTTCGACGTACCCGTACAATAATCTTAAACGCGCCCCTATTGAATAAATAACACCTACCCTTCACGAACGAATCCTCTCCCCCCCCCCCTTAGATTTTTTCTAACACAGCCGACGAATAATCAGTGACACGTTGATACAATTATATTCGTAAGTTAAAATGTATAGGAATGCAAGTACGTCTTGGTGGAAAAGTCAGTGACGTAAATGTGTACGTGTAGCTATGTACAATTGTGCGAATATATTATTCACGACAAGACTAGAAGGCTTCTCCCCTGGCTAATTGGGGCCTTTTGAACAAAGGCACGAGAATTAAGCCCCATCCCCTCAACCCCGTTTCCCCTCCCTTTTGAGTTCGCAGGACGCGATAAAACAGCGGAAAACAAAACGAAGATTTCGCACGGTTTCCGATGCGAACTTTGGTTGCGCGGATTGCACAAAAGTTGCGGGACTCGCGCAACCACCGCCGCTCACTCAAACTCGCACACATTTTTACGATGAAAACTTTTATCGACGTTGTCGTCTCGGAAAAGTTTGTTGTTTGGCGTGAGAGGCGTTTTCCGGCGGAAAAACTAACTTTCGCGCGCGGGAAAATTCGACGCTGACGACCGACGCGCGAATAATATTCAATCGAGACGTTTACGGTTTTGAACTATTTACTCTATCCGTATCGGATAATGTATGTATGTATTGTGATCGTGCGAAAATTCGACGTCGTTTTTTTTGTTTCACGCTTTGACTTGCTTTCAGTGCCCGAATATAAAACCTAATCGAACTGACAATTAAATTCAATACATTTCCCAGAGTATACTTACATATATGTATATAAGTATAGAGTATACTTGAACGATTTTTTTGTACTCGTTTCCATATGTCCACAAACGTGACAAAAGCTTATTTACTAAAATAAATCGAATGCACGCTCCATTAATTCACTGAGCTTACCAAACGTACAAACGTGCCATATTTCGCAAACAAAGTTGCATTTCACCGATCAAACGTACAAATAGACTTTTACGGATACTTTTTTTGTTGGATGTTGAAAGTATTATTAAATAAATTACGCCATTTTGGTTTTATGCCGACACGACGGTCGTACATTCTAACTGTTTTAGGATTTATTTAACCTGCAGGGTGGCGTTTCGTTGGTTTTGACTAAACGAGGCTAATTGACAGCGACAATCTCGACAGCGCACTGTCAAGATTGTCTAAATCAGTGGTCGGAAACCCGCGGCTCCGGAGCCTCATGCGGCACTTTGTTTGAAAACCTGCAGCTCTCGCTGTCATCCATAGTTTTGCGCGTAACACAAAACGTTCACTCATAATTTACACAAAATCAAAATGAATCCTATTTCTACGTTAATCGTTTTTCAATAATACGTTTTTGTAATAAACTGTCGAACATTAAGAAATTAAGAACATTTAATTTCATTTTGAATATATAATCCGAAGATGTTGCGGCCCCCAAACTTACCAATTTTGCAAAATTTTCCCTAATTTGGCTCTTATCTCGAAAAAGGTTCCCGATCGCTGGTCTAAATCAACTGAAACTTGCGGTCGCACCATAGTCTACATTTTCAGTCATATTGAAAAAATAATACTAGATAGGATTGTCTCCGTAATTACAAAGATAACATTGTTCGACAAATGACGACTTTCTTTTAGTTCGAAGACGAGATATAACTTTTCTTACAGATTTATGCCCAGTGAACACGAGTCCGATAATAAAAAAATTCTGATTAGCTCGAGATTTGCAGATAAATGTGTTTTAAAAATCACGCGATTTTTTTACATTTCGGCATTGTGTGGTCGATTTCTCAAAATTGGTGAAATTTTGTTAAAAAGGAATATTGGAATTTATAGTCAGATGTTTTATCTTTCATTTGTAGTACTAACTCATTTTCACTGTGTTAAGATGCGTACAAACTATTAGAAAAGTTATACCTCGTCCCTGAACCATTTTTCGTGTCGAACAGTGTAATAGATACTAAGGAAATTTTGTTTCATTCAACATAATAACGTTTTATGTACCATAATATAACAATTCCACTTATAGAAAACGCGTGAAAAAGCGTAATGCATAATCCAATTTTTTACTTTAACTCAAATTGATTTGAAATATATTGCGTTGTACTTAAATATAAAACATTGTGAAAATATACGGTGCTCAGCTATCTTCAATACATATCAATCATTTAAACTTAATTGTCCTTAACACGAACATTTGCATTGTCTGACTTTTTTTTTTGTTTTTTTCTTTTTTTCAAATTTTGACTTTCAAAATTTGCTAGATAATAATTAATTATAAGTATTTCAAAGCAATAAATGTCAATAGGAAAAATATCTGACTATTGATTTCAATACTTACTTTGAGCACAGCGATAGTATATTTTGAGTTATAGACCGCAAAAGCAAAAAAATGGATATTTTTTACATTTTTTAAATCGCGAATACCTCATAAACGAGAGCACATCAACAAAAATCATTATCGGATTCGAATTCAGTGGGTCAAAATTAGTAAAGATTGACTAATCTCCACTCTGGGTATTTTTTTTGTTGCTCAGTGTAATCGGACTCTCTAGCGAAAGTCAACGGTTCAATTCCCGATACGTTAAAAACATTACATTTTGTATTGTTTAGCGAGTAATTACATCCGTAAATTTTCACTCCTCAGACGGGAAAGCTTTTTGTAATGTGTCAGTCTGATCTGCGCCAACTTCTCTATCCGAACGTTAAAAGACATTTTTTTAAACATAATAATTTCAAGAGCCACAATCAAACATGATTTATCCAAGAAATGTATTGAAATTGATAATATGTTTGTAAAAATGTCCAAAAATACGCGACAGGACGAAATTTGATTGAAATAAAAGCATTTCTATCCCTTTTTGAGTGTCTTTAGCCAAATTTTTTCAATGTTTGATATTTTGGCAAAGTCTGATTGTAGGGTTGGTCGTGGAGGTAAAGGGCGTTTAAAACGAACGTCCAGCTCGTTCATAATTGTAACTGAGTAGTGTGAATGTGTGCGTTGTCCACCCACAGGAGCAGGTTGCGGTGACGCTCCGGTCTGTGTACGTTCCGTATTAATATGCGGCTTAATGGGCCGCGTACCAGTGTGGCCTCTGGCAAACAACCCACAAACCGGCATCAGTTACGTGCTCGCTAAACTCACCCTTAATACTAAATAGACAAATTATAAATATATAAAAATCAATAGTATCTACATATGATAAATTGCGGAGACAACGGACCGTCAAGTGAATATAAACGAAAGGTCAGCTGACTGTGAGTCAGCCGTTAAACTGTTTGATGGAATATTTTGCAACGTAACATTAGATTCGTACTGCCGGTTATGACGTATGGATGTGATGTGGATGTTAAATTCAAAAATGGTACGCAAGATCCAGTGCACACAGATGGAAAGATGTATGCTCGGTATAACAAGAAAAGATCGTAAGAGGAATACATGGGTAAGAATCATGACCAAGGTGGCAGATATAGCGGAACGTATGAAAACGTTAAAGCAGACACCTAGCGAGATGAATGGATGGCAGATGGACGCGAGAAATTCTGAAATGGTATCCGAGAGAATGTGAAAGAAAGCATGGTAGACCGAGTGGACGATGGGCTAATGAATTGAGAAGAATGTGTGGAGTCAACTGGATGCAGATTGCTCAAGACAGACAGGAACTGGCCTTGATCCAGTAGTGGATGGTCAGCGGCTGAAAATGAAGATGATTAATGAATGATCAAGCCAGATTCATTGAATTTGGAACAACCTATCTCGTTTGCTATCACTCGAACTGATGAGGTGTCCTACTAACGCTTCGATCGAGTGGCCTGTCGACAAAAAATTAAATTAAATTAAATTACAGTTGAATCTCGTCAATGTAAATGTATACATTAACTAAAAGTTCTAGTTAAAGCTTTAGCTTCCTGCCTAACTCGGTGAACATGCATTTTCTTGGCGCAAATAGCACATAGATATGTATGTACAATTGTACATATGTACATACATACATCATCTTCTTGAGTTTTTAATTATATTTCACAAGTTCTGCATTTATTAATTTCCAACAGTATAGTATAGTGTATCGTTGGTTGAATCGGTGTATGGCCATAAAATCGCGTTGTCGACTCTAACCAGCTTTGACAGATAGCGACTTATTTCTGACACACCGCTAAAATTTTTTTTTTGTTGGCAATACCATCGTGATCACAACGACCGCGGCAGATAGACCGGCAGATTGTATACTTACCTATATATATAATATATAATAATCAATTACAAAAACAATTCATACTTTTAAAGTGTTGGTGTAGCGTTGAATAAGATTATTAATTGACTCAAAAAAATTAGTTTTCCTCTGAGAGATGAAAAACGTACATAACGCACGTTTTCCAACACGTTTCGTTATGTGGTTTGGCTCAATTGTTTCATTTATGTTTTTATACATTTTTTCAAAGAAAACTCATTGGAAAGTTCAAAGAAATTCACGTTCATTTACAAACGTAAATGAACGTGCTTCGTGCACGTGCTTTTCAGTAGAAAGTTCGTTTTTATGAATTTTTGATTATTCTACAGTCGTTTCAAAAATATTACGTTCGTGGATTTTTACGTTACGTCCAATGTGCGTCATTGGCTTAATTTCGGAAAATGATCACATTATTCGTGTCATCGTTAATATAAACTACTCTGTACATACGAAATACGTAAACCGAATAAGTACAATAATCCTTTACGTTTTATAATGATCACTAGGGTTGCACACGCGTGTGCCGTTGCACGCACATTCACCGCTTCCCAAACATTAAATATTTATTAAAAATTACACTAATCTCGCATTGTCGTCGTTCGATTTCACCCTAAACTCAGGTCTGTATTTGGGTTGTGTTGTTGGTATTATTATCATTTTATGGTGGGCTCAACGTCATTGAGCACGATACATATCGCGCGTCGAACGACCCAACAAATAGATAGCAATCGCTGTTCTCTTATTATGACCATTAAAATTTGAATGGGGTTGGTCTTGGGGGGGGCGGGGTGATATTTTTGGAAATGCTCCGAGAGCCTACTGTATGAAATCGTACCGAAAAAAAAAAAAAAAATAACAAAAACGGAACAGAAATGCGCCGAGCAATTCACCGATGATAAGTATCCGGTAATGAGATCGCAGATAGGAAACGTACAAATGCGAATAGCGACGAGCATAATTGCGGTATTAACCGGCCCGTTCCGCGAGTGGACATTTTTTATTTTGTAGGCACGTTCAAAAGTCTATGGAATACGATTAAAAAAATCGCATATGTACACGTGTACAATATAATGATTAAATTACGCGATTAAATTAATAGTTAAATTACGCGAGTAAGTAAGTATGTGCACCACACAGAGGCCGATACATTGAATTACGTTCGTACCATTTGGATTCAATGTCACATTCCGCATTTTATAATATACATACATACATATGTATGTGTATTGTAAAGTCAATGATGTGAAAACATTACATATGTTTCTTATTAAAAGATTTGACATTTGAAGTTGATTTTCTTTTTTTTTTCTGGACTCGTAGAGAAAATCATCTTACTCGTATATGTTTTGTATTGTACATACATATGAATATAAATCAATATCTTCTTTTGGAATTGGATAATTGAGAAAACATAGTATGTATTGCATATTGTGCGGAAAGATGAAGCAAATTGTAAAAAATATGATAAATTGTATATACATAGTTGAGCAGGGTTCAGTTTTTACATGTAGTGCTAAAGAATAATGCGTAACGATTAACATCCATTTGAATGTTTAACGCAAGTAAATGCGTGAAGAATTCGTTTGTTAATCTAATAACTAAAATTCTTACCATAAAGAATGAATGTCTCAATCATAATGCTACTTAACTTCAAGCATCAATAGAAAGTGTAATATTGAGAAAAAAAACATTAGAGAATACATAGTTAGAAATTAAACACTTCTCCCACGAAAGTATTTTATATCATATAAGGCACACATGATATACAATAATCGTGCAAATAAAAATAAAAATGCCACAATTGCTTCCTTTGCACAAGATGTGCAGTTAGTTATCCAACGACACAACTACAAAGAGAATCCAAGTGATTTTAACTGATTTACAAAGTCAGTTGAAAAATGATATAGAAAAATGTGAATGGTGCTAACTATCGACAGTCGACAGATATATCTGATACAGCGCAATTGGCAGTAACTATAAGGATGGTATTCAGTGATTTTAGTGTAAAAGAAGAACTATTAAAGTTACTACCAATGCAAATGATGATATTTTTAACATATTTAAAAATTACGCGAAAGAAATTAATATGCCTCTACACAAGGTATCAGCAATAATTACTAATGATGCTCCAGAAATGGTGGGCTGCAATAATGGGTTAATTTCCCATTGCAAAAGAAATTAATCCTTCACGTACTTAATGTACATATTATCATTGTATTACTAGTGTAAGCCCGTTGAATATCAACTGAGCGTTCTCATCACCCGTACTAAAAAATAATATTAAATTTAATAGTTTTTATAGTTGTTGCCTATGCAACAATATATTGCGCCATCAATGGCGCGTTGTAATAACAATGTAACAATTTAGGAAAGTCGCGAGCCTATTTTTATTATATTATATTCGGCTATAAATAGTCACGTTGACGCCTGCCCTACATCATCTGGTTTGGCTCACCGCGTAAGCGCGCTCTGTTCCAAATCAGCGGTACTGTGTTCAAATCCCATTCGTGTGACGTTCTGGTTTTTTAATTATTTACCGAGGCGAGCGTTATCAGCAGACAGACACACAGACAGACGGATTTCGGCTATTATACATATACTAGTGTCAGTCCGTTGAACATCAACGCCCGCTGAATTTTAAATATTTTTTTTACTTTACTATTTATATTATAATTAGTAATTATTATATATATAATAATTATAATTTTGTAAGTGATTTTGTAAAAATCAAAAAACAAAAAAAATAATAGTTTTTATAGTGTCATATATGTATTATTAGCAGAGTCACGATCCCTTTTATAGGTAAAGCAGAGTCACGATCCCTTGTATGGGTAATGTTTAAAAAAAAAAAAGGACCAAATTGACAACTGGCGATGGCGGTTAGTCTAAGGACGTTCCTCCCGATTTGGGGTCCCGGGTTCGATCCCCTCTCGTTCTGGTTTTTTAATTATTTTTCCTCGGCGAGCGTTATCAGCAGACAGACAGACGGATTTCGGCTATTATATATATAATATAATAATTCATCAAGAAGCATTATGTACCCGCCACTATTACCTTAAATCTCAAATGCGCCCGCTACCGCAATAAGGTTAAGAACCCCTGAATTGTAAGCGATTACTTGCTTGAAACATTCTGTGTGTAATTTTTGCTACGTTGTCACAAAATTAACTACATATTCCGTATACGTACGCATTTGCATAGATACATTATGTCTGTTGATATGATCATCATCCTAAACTAGCACACTCACTGTCACACTGTGTCACTTTCTCTGGACATTTTCAGTTCTATTTCCACGGCATGAATGAACGTTGAGCTGGGGAGGGAAAAAAAAAATGATTTTCGTAGTGAGCGCACAAAGGGAACCGCAAATATGAATACATCAAAGGGTCGCGGCTTTAAATGCCAGGCACACGTCCATCGACGGTTTAGGGCCACCGTTTTTACCGTTCAGGAGATTCGTTAGGGTCTAAAGGACCTCACGGCTTATACCTTTTCCGGCTCGCCAAACCCCACTTGCCACCCCCCCCCCCCTCTCAGCCTCCTCATCCCCTACCCTTTCCATACCACGTCTCTCAAACATTCAGAAGTTTTTCCTTTTTTCGAACGGGTCCCTGTCCCCCGTCTCTCGGGCGTGGAGAAAGGCGAGCCCGTCCCTAAGTTTTTACTTTATTTTTTTTGCCTATTTGTTTCGGACGAACTCCAGCTCCGCACGCCACTGTGCTCTCCCCAATATAAATGTAAATGTGGACAAAATAACCTTCTACATTGTCGTGCGGCTCTTGCAAATGCCCCGGCGAGCACACTCCACAAGTGTGTAGCCCTAATGTACCACTATCCCACGATACCGACTTTGCCTTCGAATACACACGTACGAATGAATATCTCCAATAAAAGTGAACCAATTCAACTTCAAAATATCGATTGTATTACGTTCATATTGTTATTTATGTCTACCGAAACAATAAAAGCTCTAGACTGGATACGGAAAGCTATAGCCTTGATCCCAGGAGATTCGCCTCCACCACACACCCCCATCTCCTATGTAGTGCCCAAAAGAGAGAGGAGAAATTATTTTTTAACGCGCACGAGGATCATGGGTCTCAATCGCTCGTGATGGCTGAACGGCGGAAAAAAAAAAAATAGTTAATGAGGCTACCCGGAGTGAGTCCAGTCTGAAGAGGTGACATTCAGAGTGGAGGCCCTCCAGTCGCGGGTTTTTAGTAGGGACATCATCCGTACAAAGTTATTACATAAATTGATAATAGAGAACAAAAAGAAAAGAAAAGAAGTAAATAAAAAATTAACGACAGCAAATTGTTCACTATTTTTTTTAATCACATGTACATTTTAAAAAAAAAGATAATAAAGTAACAAATAATAGTCACTAAAACATAGCGGTTTCCATAAACATGTGATAGTTGATAAAACAGCCGTTGTAGATTTAAAATTGAAGCCAATTAGGTACACGGCGAACTTTTCATACATCACTTTACTCGATAATAATAATCGTTTACTATGAATTTGTGATACACATATAATTCGATTGCGTGTGGGTTTGTTAATTTATTCCCAATTAATTTTGAATAATTCATTCATTGCTAAATTATCGAATATAATTTATCCGCGGGGTTATCGTATTATAGTACGTATACTGGCCAATTTTGAACAAATCGTAATACCACAATCAAAAATAATGGCCATCGCGACCACAATGTCACGACTAACAAACGTAGCTATTACAAAGCATAATTTCATAATTGCCGATTTTGTCTGACTTACAAAATATGCATTAACTCGCATTTTTTCTACCTACCAATTAACTATAACTTCCTCCTTTATTTATCATTCAGAAGGCAATGGAAACAAGTGCACTCTTATCGTTTTTCGATTTTACGTCACTATGAAATTTTTATCGCAAATATACATACATACATAATTTTTGTATAAACAACGTTTGATATCAAATACGCCACTTTAATAAGGGTATAAAGAATAACACTATGAACATTCAGTTTATTAATACAGTGCCGGAGTAAGCAAGATTGAGCGTATAGGATACCAGATTTCAAAGGGCGCCAAAATCTTAAATCGATACACATATCATTGTTTTTGTTTTTCAAAACCCTTTGCATCCTATGATCTTCTTGCACATGTGCAACGTATAAATTTGAAAGTACCAAAGATATAAATGGCGTGATTAAATTATTTCTTCAATCAATTTGACTGCTTCGTATGAACAAAAATGCTCTATAGAAAACTATGTACATATACATAGAGTTCGTGGATTGGTTGGAAATTCCGTAAACGAGTTTCAGGAACTCCAAGTGCTTTGCATTTTATATGTAAAAACTTAAACGGAGTGATTTTTAAGTCACTCTTTAAAAATTTACTTGAAAAACTCACTTAGGCCGCTTTTTTCTATCAAATTTTGGTGTGATGGAATTAACAGCTTTTTAAAGTATTGCGATTTCACACACTTATGCAAATGTCATCACAGGACGATACATACACACATACTTTTTAACCGTTTAACATCCATTGCTGGATGAAGGCCTCTCCAATCCTCTTTCAATTTTTATCTGTCTTGAACAATCTGTATCCACTTGACTCCAAATATTCATCTCAATTCATCAGCCCATCGTCCACTCGGTCTACCTCGCTCACTTTCACATCCTCTCGGATACAATTCTAGTATTTCTCGCGTCCATCTGCCAACCATTCTTCTCGCTATGTCTCCACCTCAACTTTTTCACACGTTCCGCTGTATTTGCCACTTAAGTCGTGCTTCTTACCCCTGTATTCCTTTTACGATCTCTTCTTGTTATACCAAACATATACATATCTTTCCATGCCTCTCGGTGTGCAGTGGATCTTACGGAGCATTCTTGAATTCATAATCCGTCGTTTCACATCCATACGCCATAATTGACAGTACACATTGGTCGTATTCCTTATTTTTTTAAGCATGGTGGAATGTTGAATTTAAAAATCTGACTCCACACATTCATCTCAATTCATCAGCCCATCGTCCACTCAGTCTACCTCGCTCACTTTCACATCCTCTCGGATACCACTCCAGTATTTATCGCGTCCATCTGCCATCCATTCTTCTCGCTGTGTCTCCACCTCAACTTTTTCACACGTTACGCTATATCTGCCACTTTAGTCATGCTTCTTATCCATATATTCCTCTTAAGATCTCTTCTTGTTATACCAAGCACACAGTGTTGAAAGTCGAGAATATTCTCGAATATCCAAAAGATTTTTCGCCGAGAATATTCGAGAATTTTCTTTTTTCTTGGTTATAAAACATCTCTAGATAGTTTAATAGCTTTTTAGAGGATTCTAGGATATTTTCAGAACCAGATAGGAGTAATAGGACTTTCTAGAATGTCCGAGAGCATTTTGAATGAAATTTTAAATATATTTTTATTGCTTTGGTGAAGATATTCCAGTGAAATTATTGTTCCAACTTACTGATTTAATCATTGTTTTAAACTTAACACATTCGATCGTAAAAATTTGGAGTATTCACGCCCCATAAAATTTAGTTTTTGTCACTGATGCTTTGTATTGTATTCCTCTTACGATCTTTTCTTGTTACACCAAGCGTACACCTTTCCATGCTTCTCTGCGTGCACTGGATCTGACGTAACATTCTTGAATTTAGCATCCACGTTTCACATCCACACGTCATAACTGGCAGTACGCCTCTTGGACTACGTAGAACGTAATAAATACACTTTGTACGAAAGTCAAAAAAAAAAAAAAAAAAAAAAAAATCGTCGGAAAAATTGCACTTGGAAACGCCACGGTTCGAATAATGTAACCTTTGGTGATATGATAAATTACTAAAGGAACGGTTCGCCGACCGACGGTGGCCGATTCGCGCTCTCGACCATGACCGCCGTGAAAAACGATACACGATTTTTCACTTACGCGAGCGGCCCGCGATTATGTTACGCGTTATAGTTCCGAGTGTGGAGAACCCCATAGGGGGATGGGGGCTGATGGGGTTGTTTTATACAGAATGGAATGGGACAGGATGGTAGAGACAGGGGTGGACATATTCGGCATTGTCGAATATTTGAACGTAGTCGAGACGACAATATTGCCGGTCACGTACTTGGCCTGTTTGCCGTTCGACGTAGGCCAATCGATGTAATGACAAATGCTCTGGATGGTTTACCACCCCTGACGACAAACCGAACAGATATTATCCCACACCCTGTTGTCGCCGCATACCGGAGCCCCTCTCACGTAAACAGTACATATGTACATGTACCGTGTATTTTTCGCGAGGCGAGCGTGCCGTTTCCACGTTGATGCTACAGTACGATAAGTCACCCAGAGTCTAGGAATCTACATGCACATGTATGTAAAAGGTGTCCCAGCATTTACGTAATTTTGATAAAAAAAAGTTACACATCCCGAAAGTTCACATGTATTCGAAAGTTAATCACACTTTCACAACTCTTGAATTGATCAAAATAAAATTGTTGCTCTGAAGACTCGAAGGTCTTCCATTTTTATTCGCAAATTATGCGTTGTCGTGACAATGTGCACTAGTGATTATTTTTGAATGAATCATTCATACGGCATACTTCTTGTTAGGAATGAACCCCGATATGCTACTCCATACATAACCATATACTGTATACTTTATGAATCAATGAAAAAATTACAATTTTTAATCAAAAACCTGTATTTTATATCAAAATTACTTCTTGCGTAAATGCTGGGACAGCCTTTACATATGTACGTACATACATATGTATGTATGTGTGTATGCATACGTGCACAGACGCTGAAAAGTATTTTGATTGATTTTTTACGTTGAATGGTCACTGTGGTGGAAAATAGACGCGATTATTTAAGGACGGTGCAATTTTCCGATTCTAAAAATGGAATTCATTTTCGCTGCAGCGTTGGATATTTTATTTATCAACGTCTGATGCTAAAATATGGAAAATATTTTATTGCACGTTCTATTTGGTTTCAATAAATTGAATTTCTATCCGTGTTGATTTTATTCTTTTTTTTCCATAAATTGTATCGCTTTTGGAATATAGCAGTACAGTACAAACACTTAACAATTCAAATATGCACAGTACGAATGAAATATTTACACTCGTGAAAGGAAATTAAATAAGATCTTAGAAGCGCTTGCAATAACTGTTGTACCCATTTTAGCATTGTTTCGCTTTTAAAATACATATTATGTACATATGTATGTATGTGCTCTTTTCACATTTAAGGACTCTCAAAAATCTTGCTTGCTTCTAGTTTTGCCAGATATAAATATTATACATTGGGCTTTATGGCGTTTGATTTGTTTATTAAAAGTAGTATTCCGCAAAAAAAAACAATCATCTAGATTCTAGATCAACCATTTTGAGAAAAAAAAAACACCTATGGTATTTTATATGATATTTTTTATTCGCATGACTGCTTTAATAAAACATAGTTCCTGTTATTTTAAGGATTAGATATTTGTCTGTGAGTCTATTTCCTGTTATTTCGGTCGGTGGTCTTTATTTTCATGACCTCATAGTTGAGTTGGTATCTATAGAATCAGAACATTCTATTATACATATTATATGGCACAAGTACACTTTTCTTGGTAGTTTCCCTGTATGATGTTGTTTAAAAATTTTGCATAGCCAGTGCAGAATTTAATGAAGGATATCATCATTTTCAGCCGTTTACCATCCACTGCTGGATGAATTCCTCTCCAATCCACTTCCATTCCTGTCTGTCTTGAACAATCTGCATCCACTTCACTCCACACATTATTCTTAATTCGTCAGCCCCTCGTCCACTTAGTCTTCCTTACTTTATTTCACATCCTCTCGAATACCATGTATTTCTCACGTCGATATACAATCCATTCTTCTCGCTATGTGTCCACTTTAACTTTTTCACACGTTCCGCTATATCCGCCACTTTGGTCATACTTCCACTAATTACCCATTCATTCCTCTTACGGTCTTTTCGTGTTATACCAAGCATACATGTTGTTATTGCAAAATTCTATAGAATTATCTAAAACGTGACGCAATCAAAAAATTCTTACACAGAGGTCGTTCAACAATAACTGCGAACGCTTATTGCTATTATCGAAAGCAACTCGAGCGCGGCATACATACGCGAGCGTACTTTCTTACGCCGAACTTATTTATTTAAAATATTTCTTGCGAAATTCTTACGCCAAAAGTGAGTGCCAACAATGCCGCCAAAAATATGCCTTTGATGTATTGCTCGCGCTCACATCAGCGAGCAGACACACACACGCTAAAAAAAAAAAAGCTCCAATTCTTGGTGTGTGCGCGCTCATAAGCCCCGACGGGTGGGCTTTGGAGCTTTTCCGATATGCGGGGGATGGAAATTCACATACCTACTACATACGCACCCCAAAAAAACGGCATATTGGCGGATGATGGGAGAAGGGGAGTCGGAAAATGGTAGGAGGTGTATGTGGAAAAACGCAAGCACAATATGAATTTTTGTTTTCAATTTGTTGTACGCGCTGCGCTCTCGACGGGGCCCCATAAAACAAAATTGGGAGGGCCCACTTGTGCGAATGTTTTTATTGCACGGCTTTTTGGCCGCGGACTGTCGCTTGATTTGCCCCGTTTTTATACGGTCCCCATTATGATTTTCAATAGCGGATGCAAAACGTGCATACGCGAGCACATTGCGATTTGTTATTGTTCTAAGATGCCGAATTTGTACGGTGCCGTTGCGTTGTGTACATATGTACGTTCAAATGTAAAATGTATCAAGAAAAAATCTACATGCGTGTCATTCTGATATAAAAATATCTGATGTGACCTGAACCAGCCAACGATTTTATCAATACAATATTTTAATATAAGAAACCACCGTTATTGAAATAAATAAATATCTACATAATATGGTGCATGATGATTCTTAACTATTCTTGTACAAAATTTACAACGAATTTTTTGCATAGCGTAATAAAATTAAAAATGTGTATGTACACATTTTCAGCGTGATTCAATTTGTAAGCTTGTTACGATAAAGCAGATAAAGCTTTTAAGCTAATTGACACACGTGAACGCGGAAAATAACATATTGTTATAAAAGCAAGAGTGAAAATGATCTGTTTATTTTAAAAGCGAAAATTGAATACTGTACTGCTGATTAAAAATCAAACTCTGAAAAGTTTGATTATAATAGAAAAATTTTTTTTATAACACGTCATTAGCCGGAATGTTATGTACTTTATTCTAATCGGATAAAGTATTGTGATCGTGCAAAAATTCGACATTGATATTTTGACTGATTTGTATCAGGTATCATTATTTTCACGTAAGGTGTAAAGGATATTATAATCCGCCAACCAGATGTAGCAGTTAACTCTTGAACGATTTTTCGTTTTTTTTTTTTTCGGCCTTTTAAATATTTAGAATCTTCATAATATTGTAATTAATATAATTATTATGCTAATTACAATCTGTGAAAAAAAAATCATCAAAATCGCTCAACCGGAAGTGGGATTTTTCTCTTGTAAAAAAGTGAAAAATCTTGTTATTTTTCTTTGTACACGGTTTTTTTACTTTTTCAGTGTTTGGTAATCCTCAAATATATGGATAAAGTCATGGGTTGGCCACACCCGAATTTTTTTTTTTTTGCGTTTTACGTTTTTAATATGCGGTTTCACCCTAAAAGTGAGTAGAGGTAAAAAATCAAATTATTACACAGATAAAATCAATAGGTAACACATGTAGTTAGTTCCAACCCCTATAACTCCTTTGTTTACATTACAATGACAGAAGCAGTCACATCAAAATACCACAAAATTATTTTACACGCAGTGCAAATGACATTTCAATTTCAGCCGAACGCAACATGAGCCCTTTCACCCTAAAATACTAAGCACTCGCAACGGCTTTTAATTCAGATACAAACATTCACCGACCATATTGTCGACCATCGCATTGTTTTAACCTTCAAAGGCGATCTGCAATCGAAGAGGAAACGGCATAACCCCTACAATTAAGATACTACGCGGGGTTGAGGGTTAGTTGTTGTGCCGATACCATTGAATTCGGCCGTTTGATGTGTTTATCCCTTTAGTGGGCATACAAATAGCGTGGACCGGCGCAAAAGCCTCCTTTCAGTGACATTTATTGCTTTTATCCGCATTAAACGGGGCGGGCGCAAGTTAAATAAGCCCACCTAAAAACGTACGTACGCCCGAAAACGGTGCCAAATTTTATCGGCATTTTCCGCTAAAACGACAACCGCACCCGTAAACGTTTTCCGTTTCCCTTTTAATTATTGTTTTCTTGTTATTATACGTGCCTGTGTGACAGTCGCGTCCTTCGCTCTCCGTTTCATAAACAATGATCCACCAGAGTCGGTTCATTACAAAGTTTTGCGGCGGATTAGGCGTATCTGCATTGCACTGATTGGTGTAACATTTAAGCTGAAATAGTTTTGTATATTTGAAACCGCAAGCCGGCTCGGCTGTCCTCTTTGCGCGGTGAACGTTTGTCTGTCTGTCTCTGTGTGTGTGTGTGTGTCTAAGTACGTGATGAAAATGTACTGACACAACTTTCCGAATAGCGGAGCTTTCATTTCAAACGTGTACGTATACGATTTAAACGTGTGGTGCATTATTTTCAGTCTTTGTTGCGGTTTCTATGATAACGCCAAAATGTTTAATCAAAAGCTCATTTCAAAGTTCGCATAAATTTCTTAAGTATAGTCTCGTATAATATGTATGTACATATGTTGAATGAGCCGCAAATTTCATCGTAATAATACGCGAACGTATAGTTCAGTGTGTATTTAGAACAGGTTACTCACTAAACGAACGTGATGCTGAATATATTACGCTGCTTACGTCAATTTTATATTATTCAATTTACTATTGTCAATCTATCAATACGATAAATATTCATACAGAGAACAATGGCAAACATAACATACACATCATACAAATAGCGCTAAAGTGCAATAGACATTTCAGCTACATGGTTTATTTTATAACAATTCACGTCCATCCGTCCAAACGGACAGTCGACTGTGCAAATTTTACATGTCAGTGCAGCGCAATTCTCAAGTTCCGCGAAACCAATTATATTAATAATGAGTGTCTATCTTGCGGGGTCTCAATCAATGAAATCGATCGCTCTGTGTTTAATGAAATGTGTCTGCCATAGACGATCGTGTTGTGCAAACGAACAATTTGAAAATTCCGCAAAATCATAGCTGCCGTAAAACGGTTTCGTATTTTATAAAAAGGATATTTCAGTGCGATACAATAATTCATTTCTAGTGCAATGTATCACGTTCGATTACAATTAATTTGCATTGTCGATACCAATGAACCGATACGTCGCCCCGATACCGTTTTGATTGATATATCGCATTGTGTTTGTTTTACAATGCGCGAGTATTGTTTGTATACATTTTATTTCTGTTTGAAGCGGGCTGATTAATAATAAGTGGTTATTCATTTAGGATTCCTCGCGTATTCTCGGCGTGCCGTTTACGAAACGTAATTCGCGCATAAGAATTCGCGCGTTCCCTTTCGTGATTTCTGATTTCCCACGGGCGCAACTATCAATTCCTGGGAAGAAAATTACAATAATCACGATGCAAGCAACATTTTCCCCCGCATCCCTTCCGATCGTAAAGGTTTCCGGTGCGGAAATTCGGCCGGTAGGTTTTCGCAATGTTGGATAGTAGGACTGTTCCGAATCGCTGCCAATACTTTTTCGTATATTATAATTATGAACGCATCTATGTAGTTCACTTTCAAACCAATAGTCGTTCTGTTGAAAAAAGTTATGCTTTTAAGACATGAACGGTTCGGTTGAATACATACATAGGTACTGAAATTTTGCATTTTCGCCAAAATTGTTGCATGTGACTGAGTAGATTTACAAAATAGATTAACACAATTAAGCAATGAAAGTATGAAAGTAAGTTTAAAAATTAATTTTAATAAAACTAAAATTATGTTCAACGAATTTTGCACGCAAAACGTAGTCACGGTAGAGAACCGTATTGTCGAAATAGTTCATAGTTATTTATATCTAGGACAATTGGTAAATATGACTGGATGTAAAGAAGAAGAATGAAACTAGGATGGAGCGATTTTAGAAGAATGAACATAGTTTTTCAATTCAACATCCCGCCATTTCGTACCACCCAACACCCCAAAGACCATTTCGTACTGCCAGTTATGACGTTGGATGTGAAACGTGAATGCTTGAATTCAAGAATGTTACGTAAGATCCAGTGCACGGAAAGATGTACATATGCTTGGTATAACAAAAAAATATCGTAAGAGTAATACATGGGTAAGAAGCATGACCAAATTGGCAGATATAGCGGAACGTGTGAAAAAGTTAAAGTGGACTATATATAGCGAGAATGGATGTAAGATGGAAGCGAGAAACACTGTAATGGTACCCGAGAGGATGTGAAACAAAGCAAGGTAGACCCAGTGGAGGATGGTCTGATGAATTCAGAAGAATGTGTGGAGTCAAGTGGATGCAGATTGCTCAAGACAGACAGGAATGCTAGAGAATTGGAGTGAACCGTTCACCATCCAGCAGTGGATGGTGAACGGTTGAAAATGATGATGATGATATAGTTCAGTTGGTCTTTTGAGCGAAATGTTCAGGGTTTGATTCCGTTTGTTGAGTGGTTTTATGGACGATTTTTGACCTTACAATACCGTCATTGGCAAGATCTAGATATTATTGATTGCAGATCGGCCACCTCCTGTTAAAAATCTCTATCTTACATACATATTAAAATCATTCCTTATCTGTTTTCGGTCTCCAGATAGCAAAGGTGACACCACTTAAAAGCATATTTCCAAAGTAACTTCACTTTGATAAACGTTAATGTGAGGAAGTGACGTGTCTATAAGTATTCTATTAATCTACATACATACATATGTATATCATATATTTAAACATAAACATTATATAATGTAGTTTTGTGTATTTTAAATCATTTCTATCGTGCGTCATATTTAATGATTTGCCAATTTATTTTTTTCGCCACGAAAAACTACTGTTTGCATTTCAAAATGCAAATATCAGTAACCCTACCCTAGCAACACAACGTAGGGATTTCACGGGTCGTTGGTGTATATGATTCTCGACCCATAAGCCAATATCGAATTACAATTGTATGCAAGCATATTTAGACATTGTACTCGTAGACTAATTGGCTATTATGTGTTACACGTTTATGCGAAGCTCTTTTGAAACTGGAAAGCTCAAACTTGCGTCCGCAACTATCGAAATCGTTTTGAAAATACTGTTGTTACAAATTGTAACTGTTACAAAATAATGGTCCAATTTTAGCACCATACATATGTAATCACAAAGAAAGCTTTTACGAAATTAACATGTTTATTTATATTTGATAGACGCAAAACTACAATATATTCGATGGATTTGTTTTGATAGTGTTGTCGATTCAGTTATGAAATATTCCTCTGATACAGTCGAATCAAAATTGCACAGATATCACACCCCCCCATTGAACCCTCCCTCTCAAACGCTGAGCAAATTCTCGAATAATATAACAATGCGTAATATGTATGTATGTACGTGTACATACCATTTAACAAATCGCTTCGAAATTCATCACAAACGAACGAAATTTACAAATGGGCCGAAATTGCGCGAGATTTGCATACTTACACTTTCACCTCCAGCATTACTTATATAATACGTCCTCGATTAGTATATTATTCAACTGTGAAAAATTCTTTTAAAATGGCAATGCTTCTAGGAAACCGCGAATATAAATAACTGGTTTGCTCTCATTTTTTTTTTGTCTTGGAAAGGAGGAAAATAATATTAAAAAAAAAATAGAAGAAAACGTCGGACGAATTCGCTTTCCGTTTCAGTCGTCGGCGAGGGCAGAGCTTACATAAAGGACGATTATGAAAGCAGAAGTGATGCTTTAATTCCCTTTATTAATACCGCACACTAAATCATCCTTTGTTTAATTGCTACTTTCTCAAGTTTTCTTCCCCACTTTTGTGAAACGCCCGCGCTATTATTAATAGCTTCGCTCTTCACCCCCGAAAAGATAGTGGTGTTGCTCCAACGAAAGGAGGCATAATTTTTCGTTCACAAAAGTGAATAATAAAAAAGAAATGGACGGACGTCGACTAGGGGTAGGAAAACACCCGCTCCGAATAAAGTCAGGTCGCTCCACTTATTATTATCGTCGTATATTTCTTCGCCTCTCTCTCTCTCTCCTTCTCGAGAAAAATATTCGAAAGCGGCAAAATTGAAAGCCTAATCCATTCATTAAACGACACTCGAAAGATCCCGAACGATTCGTCCGCTCGATGCAAGTGCAAACAAGCCTCTTACGAATGTCGGAAATTGAAGTATTCTAAAAAAAAAATCAATAAACGCTTTGACCTTAATGTTCCTCGGGGCATTTGTTGTGTCAAGTCATTAGAGTGTCTTTATATATGCGATATATAACGAAACGGGCAGCTTTTCCTATCTCTTTGAGTCGTCTTAATTGCAATGGTCATTAGAAGGCTTGCGTGCGACGACTTTTGCTGTCGTGTTAACATCAATTTAATACAGCGGTCGCCAACCTTTCGGACCTCACGGACCACTAAACTCAAGATCTTGAATTCCGCGGACCACTACCATGATTTTTTTCCATAAAAATAACATTCTAAATATGAAACGGTAATTACACTATTACACTGCCAGTTTTGACGTGTAGATGTGAAACTTGGATGCTAAATTCAAGAATGCTACGTAAGATCCAGTGCATACAGAGAAGCATTGAAAGATGTATACTTGGTATAACAAGAAGAGATCTTAAGAGGAATGCATGGGTAAGAAGCATAACCAAGGCGGCAGATATAGCGGAACGTGTGAAAAAAACACATGGCGACATAGCGAGAAGAATGGATGGCAGATGGACGCGAGAAATACTGGAATGCTATCCGAAAGGATGTGAAAGAAAGCAAGGTAGACCGAGTGGAAGATGGGCTGATGAATTGAGAAGAATGGGTGGAGTCAAGTGGATGCAGATTGCTCAAGACAGACAGGAGTGGAAGAGGATTGGAGAGGCCTTCATCCAGCAGTGGATGGTGAACGGCCGAATATGATGATGATTATGAAAAATTTGGACCACCAAAATTCTCTCGCGGACCATCGGTTGGCGACCGCTGATTTAATACACACGGGTTGTCCCCGGAGGAAAGGACGCCACTTTGAAACTTTGCATAATGATCAATTGCAAACAAACGAAAAATGTGTCACGTGTTCGATTTACAATAAATTTACAAATATCGCAAGTTTTCAAGAAACACGTGACGTATGTATGTATGTACATTTCGTTCGATAAATACATACAATACAATGTCATAATGGCATTTTAATTAGCCACGTTTCACTTTTAATCTTTGTGTAACGTATGTACGTGGTTACATACCCTCGCAGTTGATTGAAAAAATAATTGTTTTCAATGTTTGAATTTATAGTTGGATTTCACATAATATTTAGTGCCTCGTTTGCACGAAATACGCCGTCGCGTTACGTTTAGCGAATTAAAATCGAAATCGTTCGTGCAATTATAATACGCATTTTGCACGCGAACAATGTCAAATCGCGGCTCGGTAATGTCGATGAATTAATCAAAGTATCATCGACGCATTCCGCAAGTTGGTTCGTCGGAAATTAACGATTGACGTACACGTGCCTACACGTGTACTCGTACACGTGTATTTTATTTTTAAATTTATCGATCGTCTGAAATGAATTTAAACGGCGAGACGCATTGTTATGGCTCTTGAGCTTTTCGTGATTCAGCACAATCATCACTTCTGAATTTCACTAGAGACATCTCAACGTTTGGACTAAGTTAACCCTTTGTTGGCTAGACGTTGAATAATTCAGACGGCTGGCCTACGTCACTGGTCTTATCATCCGTCACGAAGACCTACATACCACCCCTCTGGGAAGCTGGCTGCTAGCTGCCAGCTTCCTAATCCGGTTAGCCAACCCCTATACAAGTCAGCCAGGTGCAACCACGTTAAATCAGAAGCGCCAAGCTTGTAACCGTTGATTCAACCAGACAAGTAAATTCATTCGTGTCGATTGAGCTTAATTTTTAAATTAAGTGTATTCCGCTTATAACGCTGAACGTGGGAATAAAAGCAGTCAGATTTGATAGCGAGAATTTGATAAAAGCGCACACTTTTTTTACAATATTTTCATTGTTTGCCGTATCGTTAATCTTTGACAATATTTTTAATTCAACTGTGGGATAAATTCAATTTAGTAAACTAAGTATGTATGTATACTCTATCCAACTTAAGAAGCCCAAAAAACTGCCCGAGTCTGAGCCAATGAATGAGGTTCGTCACCGTCTCAGAATAAAAATCAACGACAACCAATCAAAGTCGTTAATCTCTTATTTTTAGTTGCGCGGGTTTTCGGCCTTCTCAAGTTCGATGGAGTATTATATTATATTTTATTTTATTTTACAAATTATACCATAGTGACATGACAGGTTGCCCCAATTCGTCACTATGGTGAGACATGAGAACAAATATTTAAAGTCAAATTAACTGAAACAATAGCATAAAACTAAATATAATTGATATTATTAAAATAATAAAAAAAATAATAAAAAAGTTTCAACCTCATCATACATAATTGGCATTAAAGATGTCAATGTGATGCGCCAATATGTTGAGAAGATTAATTGCTTTAAAAAAGTATAATATATACATATGTATGTATACTAGCTGACCCGGCATGCTTTGCTTTGCTTTGCCCGTTCCCGTTCCCGTTCCTAGTACGTTATCTGACGCGTGAGCAGGCCCGTTCCCGTTCCCGTTTTTTCCCGATTTTTTTTTTCACAGGAACCATCCCCGCCATGATCAAAATAAGTCCTGAAAGTTTCATCGCGATCGGTTGAGTGGTTTAAGAGCCTATAAGAGACAGACAAACAAACAAACAAACAGACAGACAGACAGACATTGATTTTTATATATGTATATATGTAGATGTACGTAAGTAGTATAGATAAAGTGTTGACGTCGTGTGAAAGTTCGACCTCGAGATATTGACTATGTGTTCAGATATTGTCACAGTCCCTTGATCACTTTCTGATTTTCCCTATGTCTATGTTATGTCTGAAAGTATTGTTTTCCTGCGAAAATTCGACCTTGAGATTTTGACTCATCGGGCATCGGGTATCGTCTCCCGATTTTCGAACGTATGTATGTATGTATGTATGTCTCGATGTGAAATCGCTTCATCTCAACAACTGTAAGCAACTGTGAACTATTTTTGATTACATCGTCCAAAATCTATTTTAACACCTCGTTTTGATGACCCAACTTTCAATATGCGAACTTTTAACTTTTAACCGTGTACTTTAAATCGGTGCTCGATTTTCTCGTACCCTTTTTACGGTATGTACTGTTAAATGCGTCACACGTAACTGTCGCGCGTTAAGCTTATAGCGTGGAGCGCTTGGGTATTTAATACGACCAAAATGTTGATTTAAAAAAAGTAAACTTTGATATACATATGTGGTGCATCATATTGTATGATTTGAATATTGGAAAAATTGACTTTTATCGTTTGGCAGTGGTCACAAACGCCACACTGCCCTCTCCCCCCTATCCACGTTGCGTGCACTATTATTCGAATGTGTAAGAATTTTTTCAAAAATGTTTTAAAAGCGTGCGTCAAAAAAATAAAACGAGAGCCGAGGGGGGTTGGGTGGGTGTTCGTGGTGGACTGCAAAACCGCTTTTGATTTATTGCCGACCGTTTCGGGTGCTTGAATGCAATGCGGTTCGGTTGGGCCGCAATCGATTCCAAAAACCCCCCACTTTCCAATCCCTTGACCAGTCGCTTTTTGCCCGCTGATATATTGGCGAGTTTCAGGCGCAAATGGAAGATATGAGTGCAAATCCCGGATACAAATTGAAGCGTTTTTTTTATCACTCGAAATATATCTCGCGATTGCGTCTGCGTGAATTAATCGCGATTCAGACGTCGCGATGATTTTCCGTATTTTCAGTTGATCTTTCCCGACGCCCATCGCATCGCATGTTCCGTTATATGCATATCATACATATAACGGTCAAAATTTAATTATTATATTATCATATAGATAGCAGATTGTGTAATCTAATAGTGGCGCTTGTACGGTGTCGTCATCAGTATGCAACCCGCCATTGCATTACCATATGGAAATAAGTCAATTTTACAGAATGTATGTACATACACAAACGCGATATAAAGTGTCAATTTAATTGTACACACACCACGTGTGTACGCACGCCTGTCAATCTACACACAAAATTGTTGGCTCGCTACTAAAATGGTCGATGTCAAATTTTAAACCAATTGAGTTACGTGTAACATATATTGAACTAGCTATAAGTATGATTTTATGCTAATAGGTACTTTTCAGGTGGTAAAACGTAGTCACAGTAGGTAGTTGATAGTTATTTACACCTAGGAAAATTGTATGTAAAGAAGAAAAATGAAACTAGTATGGAGCGTTTTCGGAAAAATGAACATAGCTTTTAAACCCAACATCCCGCTATGCTTAATAAAGAAGGCATGCGACCAATGCGTACTGTCAGTTGTGACGTATGGATGTGAAAAGTGGATTTTAAATTCAAAAATGCTACGCAGGATCCAGTGTACACAGACAAGAATGGAATGATGTACATATTGTGAATGATGTTCTAATTTGGGACCACTACTTTTCATCATTTTCATAAATGATGTAAGTGGTGTCATTAAGTCTTCCCGAATTCTTCTATTCTCAAAATTTATAGGAATATCGTTAACAATGAATCCTGTCATTTGTTACAGGATGACGTAGATGCATTAGTTGAATGGTGTCGTACTAACAGTATGGAATTTTGCATTAATAAATGCAAGGTGGTCAGTTATACGAGATCTTAAAATCCTACAGTCTTCAACTATTCCATGAGTGATGAAGCATTGGAGAGGGTAATGGAAATTGTTGATCTTGGAGTCATCTTTGACTCGAAGTTTAACTTCCATTCCCAAATTCTTAATGTGGTTAAATCAACATTAAATCTTCTAGCCTTTTTAATAAGGAACTCTGGGTTATTACTCAGTGTTGACGTAATTAAAATTCTTTATTATTCCATAGTTTTATCTAAACTGGAATATAATTCAATAATTTGGTTTCCTCATGAACAGTCTTACATTGATATGTTGAAAAGGGTAGATAACAAATTTGCCCGTTACATATATAAAAGGATGTACGGCTACTACCCTTTTCTCTTCCCGACAGAATTCGTTAGGGGTATGACTGGCATGAGGTCTTTGGAGTGGGGGAGGAAAGTATCCCTGTTAAAACATATGTTCATGATTATAAATGGACATATGTTCAATGGGGAAATATTGGAGCGCCTCCAACTATACACTCCGGATTTGTATTGTCGTGCACGGGGTCACGAGCTTTTTGTGGTGCCGAGGTGCAGAACAGTGCTTATGGGGTCCAGCCCGGTGGTGACTGCTATCAAAATGTTTAATTCGTTATCGACTGATGTTGACATTTTCAACATCAGCCCAGCGCAGTTTTCAATTGAACTAAAAAAATGTAGATTTTAGTATTATTTTGTTATTTTTTTTTTTTTTTTGTTATTTTGATTTTGATGTTTTTTTAATTTTTTCTTCATGTCTAATAAAATAAGTGTGTACATATATGTATATAATATAGTATGTATGTATATGTAAGATATATTTTGGGCTAATAACCCGTAAATAAATAAATAAATATGCTCAGTATAACAAGAAGAGATCGAAAAAGGAATACATGGATAAAGAGGTATGACCAAAGTGGCAGATATGGCTGAACGTGTTAAAAAGCTGAAGTGGTAGTGGGCTGGACACGTAGCGAAAATAATGGATGGCAGATGGTCTCGAGAAATACTTTAATGCTATCCGAGAGGATGTGGAAGAAAGCTAGGGAGACCAAGTGGACGATGGGCTGACGAATTAAGATTACTCAAGATAGACAGGAATGGAAGAGGATTGAAGAGGCCTTCATCCAGCAGTGGACGGCTGAAGATGAAGAGATACTTTATACAAGTGACGCAAATCAAAATATAAAAAATTTCAAGAGACACTTTTTAAAGCTTTTAATTCATTTAATGAGAATGGTTCCAGTAAACAAATAATAAATATGTGTCACTTTTCCATCAACGCGTAACTTATAATCAACGGCAACTAGTTAATCGGTCAGTATTGAAATCAATAAACGGTCATTAACTTCTTAATAAAATGATCAGTATTATATTTAAAAAACGGTCAGTAAAAATAATAAATGGTCAGTTAAAATATATCTTTGGTAATAACCTTTTTACAAACGTTCAGTCGATAACGTTTTCACAGTTAAATTACGACCGTTTATAAAAAAAATTACTTTACCGATCACTTCAGTACCGAACAGTGTGTATTGATTGACCTTTTGTACCATTTGGTTAAAATAACTGACCGAAAATCGGAAAAGTTACTCACCCAATAAATACAGGCCATAATCAATTTGATTATTGTTTTACGTCATTACCATTAGGCAGAATCATCGATATGTACGTATAACACTTTGTATGGCAGCTAGTATAAATAAACATGGCAATCAAATAACATTTAATTATCTGGAAGATCATAGAAAATACCTCTGCAAAGTTTAACCTTAATTGGTGAAACAGTATGCGAATTTATGAAACTAACCGAGAGACAGATTGTATTCAATTGTATTTAAATTATTATTTTTCAACTGCCAATTAGTTCATTTTTTTTTTTTGTCGTGGTTTGAGATTCATCGAGAGGCGTTGAGTGCATTGTCGACGCATTTTTGCTCTGAGCTATGAATAATCCGACCGCATTCGTTGATTTGTGTATTAATTCTGTTTTATTTCTGTTTTGACTTTACAAAAATGTGTGACTTTCAAATTAGACTTCCGGGGGCTGACGGCGAAAAGTAAACAGCGCTTAACGCAAATTGGATTTTTTAATGTTGCGCCATACTTTTAAACGACAAAAAAAAAAGCTCCGACTTACACAAATACGACGAGATATGCGTATTTTCAAATTTTTTAATTTTAAGCAAAATGGAAAACGGCCACCTTCTCGTTTTCTTTGAATTAGAATTTTAAGAGTCGCCTTTTCTATCTCACACTCTCAGCTGCGATCAAAATCCCTTTCATATTTAAACCAACAATCATAAACTTCCTTAAAAATTAATTATTTTAATTTAAATTTTGGCTTTCAGTAGTAATAAAAATTTCAATCAAGTGTCAGTGTCATTTTACCCCTATAACTTTCTTTTTTTTATCTGTAATTCATGGACTCGTTCAGGTCATGTTTTTATGGTGAAAAATTGTATTCCAAAAGATTTGTTTTTTTTTCAACATACATATTAACTTGTGTTTATTGGCTTCAAATTTTATTTTTATTACAAATCTACAATAACCACATCATGCTCATTTCAAAGAAAACAAGTTGAAATTTAATGTACATACTCACTATTTATTTATCGCGATGAAAAATCTCACAAACAACCGTGCATATCGTCCGTCGGTTGAAACAATAAAATTATTACGAAGCTCGTGTGTCAAATTTTTTCCAGCTCTCTATACATTATACGCGAGATATAAATCTTCATATAAATTTAGAAAAATTTTGTGACATTGATAAATTTAAGCGATATCGCGTGCACGTTTGTGTGTGTATGCACGTGTACGTATATATTGTATAGCAGGTATGTATGTTTATGCATGTCACTAGAATTACAAACACGGCAAGAGCTTTTTCGCAATTATCGGTGAAAAGCTCTCGTGCGCTTTCCGCATGATGAATGTGCATAGTGAAGTGCGCTTTTCTCGGAAAACTCAATGGGAAAAAAAGTGAAATTCTGGCTGGAAACTCATCCGCGATGGTATAACAATGTAATATTTATAATAGAGCGATGTAAATCACCGTGACAGTGCACGCGCAATGCAATTCGCAGACAATGGAATTAAATTACAATAATTGTTTTCTATTGTACATTATAATATGTACATATACATACATATGTATATGATATCTACCAACTCTGCAAAGTCATGTAAAGAAAGACCGTTGACCGAAATAGGTGAAAAGGACTCGCACAGACAGCGATCTAATCCTTAATTCCAAAAAAATGAAGAATGTAATTTTAATAGCCAGCTACACCGCAAATTACATAAATTTTGCATTTACTGCTACATATATTATCAGAAAAAGGTTTATGAGTTAAAAGGAAATATGCATTTTGGTTGTTAACATATTATATACATACTTACATACATACATATTTAAAACAAATATTTGTACAAAAAAATAGATAAAACAATATTTAGTGATACCCACTTTATTTTTAATACAAAGAGATATTCTCTTTGGCATACTAGCGACACAAGATACGATCATTTTTTTAATATCGGGGTCTCCCCGCCACACCAAAAAGATATTATCTTTAATGATTGTTTTACTGGAACAAGGAAGATTATTTAATTTGGTTTTCAGCATATGCCAAACATTTTCATTCAAGTCGGGAGAATTGCTTGTGGAGAATTACATAAGTGGTTAGAGCGTTAGTCTCTTGAGCGAAGTCAGAGTTCAATCCCCGCATGTCGAATGACTTTTTCGATCTTAATTATCGTCATTGGCAAAATCTGGACATTGCTAAATTCAGATGGGCCGTCTCCTGTTAGAATTTGCCAGTTTAACTAACTTTTATTATTTCTATGTTAACCTGTTATTGGATCTGGATCTTTGTATTCTTAGACCTATTGGTTAACCTTCGCCTCCATCAAAAAAATTGAATTTATAAAATAAAATAGTTGAAAAACAAATAATTGGAAAAGAGGCTCACATGATTAAAATACGTATACATGGAAGAATTTTTACATTTTCTTAACGTCGCATTACTAAAAGTATACCTTCAAAAACCTGAAAAATTATATTTAAAATATGGCAATTTGGGGAGGGGACACTGTCGAATGAAGAAAATCTTTAAGAGCAACATCAAACTTAAAAAAATTTAACGATTTCATCTGATTCTGATTGATCTCACCCTACGAATTCATATATGTACATACATACAATATCCATATGTAGAAAAATCAAAATGTTCACAGAGAGCTTACTTTGTCACTAGCTTACTATTACTTACTAACATAATATTGGATGTCAATTCCGCCCTAACACTATGAACACAAACAATTTTCAGTCGAATAAATCACATTGGGTAAGGAAATATATGTATGCACATACCAACATACATATACACACATGTCGGTACAATTTCATAGAGCTTCATACATACAGAGGATATATGATTACGCGGACAATATAAACGAAAAGCAGCAGCCGCTACAACACACACCCACATACATATGTACATACATACATACAAACATATGTATGTATGTACATAGCTCAATGATATATCATCGGGCATATAACCGAGCTAGGATTGATTGACACACGAATAAGACTGTTAATTTAGGCCTGTATGCCAGCAACAGCAGTGAGTGCCGAGAGGGTGGGGGAGGGGAATTGGGGTGAGAGAGGGGTGGAGGGTATGCTTAGCTGTGGGCTGTGGGGGACTTATGATATTCCATAAACACGAGTTTATTATTCTCTCAACGCGCCCTCCTCCTCCTCCCCTCCCCGCCCCTCTCGTCTCTCCTACGCTTACATCGTACACAATAAATCCAATTAGTCAACGGGATTAACGTAATCTTATTGTAGCTGCGAGAATTGTAAATAAGTGTCGGGCTTGCTTTGTACGAGCCCGAACGCGTGGGGGCCCCGGGGAGGACCGCGTTCGCCGATTGCGAACCACTGCTCGTCGTTCTTGTCTCGCTGTAAAATCAACGTCAATGGTTTGTGTGATACTGCTAGGCGCCCTCGATGGCCGGGCGCCTGGGGCGATCGCCTCGAGCTCTCCCTGTCACGCGCGACCCTGATCTAAAGTGCAATTTTTTATGTATAATATGTACACAGCTGCGATGCGTCAACACTCGATTGACTGTATATTAAATGGCACTCCGACGTTAGCGCGCGAGACTTTAGCGCGCCGACGTTAGCGCGCCGACATTAGCGCACCGTTTTCAGTCAAATACAATTTTTTTATTTTTTTTATGTGGGTACATTTTGCGTTCACAGCTTATTAAAACATGTCTTGAGAGCAGATAATGCGAGTAAATGCGAGATAATGCGACTAAAAGGTCTATTGTTTAGTGTAGGTACATACATACATACATAGTAGCAGATGTTTTTCTCCCAAAATGTTGTAAATGTTGCCGACTTCGCTTTCGCCGCTTTTGCCGCCTTGCGTCGAACAAAAATTCAAGAAGTCCTGTGAAAGCCGATAATTAAATGAAGAAAGGGTCTTAAATGTCGAACCCCGAAGACCGACTACGAAATTTACTATAAAAAGTCTAAGGCCCGTAACGCACTAGGCAGCCTGGCTGCGGCAGCCACAACGATTTAGAAAATGTATGTGGCTGCCTGTTTGATAACGCACTAGGCAGCCAGAGTTTCCTGGCTTCCTTTTGCGGCCACATACATCTTTTCTATGTAGTATTTTCTCAATTTATAATATGCCATGATATATACATAAGTATGCCACGATTACTGTTTTTCTCCATCCACCATCCAGAATTTTTTTATTTTATTTTAAATTTTGTTTATTTTTTTGGTGTTTTTTTTTTAATTGTACAATTTTTTTTTTTTTTTGGGGGGGGGCCCAAAATTTGAATTTCCGCCGAATTAATATAAAATAATATTATTTTATATTGTTGACTGCTCATTTAAATAAATTTACTTATCCAAGATAACTTCTCTGTCAAAATTACATCTTATTTAAAATTAATTGGTACTTTTACAAAGCTATCCATGAAAATTTTATCGATTGGAAAAAATAATAATATAAGGATATTCCACCATGCCAAATTAAATAAAAGGTTGGAAGCCATAATTCCAACTTATAATAGTATCAGTAAATTGGAATTCTTAAGAAGAATCTCTAATAATATGGAAATTGAAATTTGTCTTTATGTATATATATGTATGTATGTATGTATGTGTTTTATACTGTTTATAAGTCTTATAAACAGTATAAAACACACACATGTACTATACATACATATGTACATATGTACGTTTGCCTTTTTTTTAAATAGTTTTATTATGGTTATTTGTTCATGTAGATGTGTGTTTTAAGTTTTTAGAATAATTGTTTTCTATTTTTTTATTAAATATAAAAATAATAAATTGCGCGCTAATGTCGCCGCACCATATTAAATAATTCGATTGGGCCAAGGCAAGTGATGTTCCTAATACAATTCGATTTTGGGAATTGCATGTTATGTATCTCCTCGTGACTTTGATCGTTTGAAGACGCTGCTGGGTGACGTTCTGATGATCTTCATCCCCCGTATGTGGTCGTTATGTACATACATATGTAGTATGATGATTGGTATGATCGAACGATGACGATGTGGAGGAAGGTCCAAGAAGGTCCAACATTACTTGATTGAAAATAACGACGTTTGCGACATACATATGTATCTTATTGTTTGCAGTGCTTGTGTATAAATTGTTATGTTTTGTGGCTCAAAATGATAGTCGATCGGTTTGATAGGTGAAACTTCGTTTATTAATGTATAAATGACGTGGTGTACGTCTATTATAATAGTGAGCCCAGACATGGCGTATATTAGTATGACGCAGTTAAAAAATGCAATTTATAATTGCTTTTCATTAATATATTTTGGGTTTGTAAAAATAAATAAATTTATTTGAATCGTGACGGATGGTTCCATATGATCTTGGGCAACATCGGCAGTCCAAGATAACTGAGATAGCTGACATGACCAAAGAGACGAGAGAATATTCTTCCGACGTACTAATTCATTATCCCTTCCTTCGGGAAACTACAGAAGCGTATATTTCCCTGTGATGACAATACTTGAGCCGGCTCCAGACGGTGCGTGTGCTCGCCGAATATTCGCTTAACAAATATTTGGCCAATGTACATACATACATATGTACATATGTTGTTCAAGCGCACGTATCGTCTGCAGCCAGCTTTACACAATAAGTATGATAACCTGAGTCAACAATGTGTAATACAGTTCTTATATTGAATACACTTTGTATGTTGTATATGAATAATAATTTTGTTAGATTCTTGATCAATGAATTTCTGTATAATTCAATTTAGATACTTTTGGTCGAATTTATGATTTGACTTGACGTTTCTATAATCACTTTGATCGGTCGCTTTTCGTGTCACCGACATGTGTACTATTTTTTATAGGCCAAAAAAGTGAATCAACAGTTTGAAATTGTCCAATTTTTTCAATTGTGTTTGTAATTTAGTGTGTTTCGAAAATGAATTGAACGGTCAAAAAATTTCTATACCAAACGTACCGTGAGACTATGTATCTACTTAGAGATTACTTTTGATACACGACTGATGACACTTTGGGACTTGTTGAAACTGTGAAATATTCCCGCATACACCCCCGATTCTAAAACGAAAATAAAAACGAACGATACAAGGGTAGAAACGAGTGGGGTGGAGAGAGGGAGGGTGTAAAGTATCGCTCGACTTTTACGTATCTCGGCTCATTTGTACAGGTCGGTTAGGTAGCCCTGTTAATGGGTCGATTGGGCTTTTGGCAACCCTGGCGTTGATGACGAGACGCATCAGGGCCGGAATAATAAAAAAAAAACTCAACGGTGCGATAGTCCAACACCCTCAACCCCCTTTTCCTCTTTCAACCTCCCTCTATCCGTACCCAAAAACGCGTTTTTTTTTTTTTATCTTTATTGCGTCAACCCCTACTACGGCACGTTTTGCGATTATCATTGGCCAATGGAAAAATTAATTTTCAGCGTCCCCTTCGATGCGACTTTTCAATTTAGTCGCGGAAATTATAGGTTGAAATGTGCATATGGTGTGTTCACACTAAATTTGTCGATGGACAGTATGTACTGTCTAATGTGTGTAATTTGGTAACGGAAAATTCTTCGAATTCAGCTACTCACATATGTACAATTTCTAAGGTATAAATTTTCGATGAATGCATTGACTAAGTAACTGACACGTTGACTTGGGTAATTTTGTGTTCGGAGAATTCTCCCAAGCTGTGTCACTTTTGAACTGTATCACTTTACTTTTGGTCGTTTAAGCATAGGTACACGTTGGGTAAATAAATAATTAAATGGAAAAGTCATTTTTATGCTCTTTATAATCATTTATTATTTAATCAGGATGAGTGTGTCACATTGTCTAGGATTTTTTTATGTGGAGAGTGGGAAGGGGTTACAACATATCGATTATGCATAAGACATTCATATATTATTTTTTTGTCTACAATACTGATTACACAATTACATTTTGTTTGAATATCATTATTACAGCAAAGTGAGTAAATATAAACATATACCATTTCATTAACTTTCGTCCCATGCTTGGTTCTTGAACTTAAACCTTAAAAAAGCATTTCTTTTCAATACAAAATCTTCGATCATTATGAATGTTTTAATTTTTTTCCGTTATTCAATTATTCATTTTTATTAGTCGTAAATACAATATTATTACTTTTTTAAGATTATTATAACAGTAACTCCCTTGTCGTCAGTTCCAATACGCCAATGTGTAAAAGAATAGATGTCAATCGATATTCAAAATACTTTGACAAATCTTTTATTTATTTAGTTACTCTTTTTAATGTTTATTTACGTTTCTTTAACATATCGACATTTATTCTTTTAGCGTTTTGACCGTAAAACATTCAACACTTAGTGGTAGACTTAGACCATATATAAGTATACGACTAGATTAAACATTTAAATATTAGGGGGATCTCAACGTTTCACCTTATATAACGGGTTAAAGGGGTAAATATCATTTATTTATTGTTATTCATAAACATATATCGTTATTTTCCATTATCATTATTATAATTTTTTCCATCAATAAATAAAGGTTATACATTGGTCCAGGGGTAGTGCACACATAATAAGGATTTCATTTACTTTTGCTATATAAATATTTATGTATACGAGTACAGGTTAAATTATTAATCAATACAATTTTAAATAACAAATAATAATAATACATATAAAAATAAAAATATAATCACATATGTAGTGTATTAAAGAGATCAGTTTCAGTAAAAAAAATTTTGAACCGCTTACATCTAATGAGATATTTATTTTTAAGTAAAAATATTAATTTTTAAATTCTAGTGTTTGAAGTAGGTATGTATAGTATTTTTGTATTTTTAAATTACAAGATATCGTTCTATGTACGACGATATGCGTAAATGTTCTTTAACGGATATGTCAATTCTTATTTTCTCTATGTGAAAAATAAGTAGATACGTACTTTATAAGTTGACTACATATGTATATGAATGTTATAATTCAAATTGGAATAAATATATCAATGACATACATATATAAAAATACATTTATTTTTCCCAACGTACGTTCGAAATTAAGTAACTTTGAAATTTTTTGCGAAATATGTATGTTAAGTTGTAATTTTTTATTTACTTTTCCAGTGTTTTGAAAATGTACATACATATATGCATTCACATATGCATATTAGATACGTACACTTATAATTAATGATTATTTAGTAATACGAGTGAAAAATTCTCTATTTACATCAATGACGTTTGACTTTCTTAAAAAATGTTATTAAAATACCATCTGATTACGATTTATATGAATTGAGAACTTAGTGGTACACTTTGGTCACATTTAAAATATGTTTAATTAAACAAATCCACAAAGCAATAATTTTCACATTACGATAACAGTGACAGTTTGCAATCGATTGGATTGTTTTTTTTTTTTTAATCTGTTTCGATTTTTCGCAAATGTTTGAAGTATATGTATACATAATTAATTACGTTTAATGATTACACACGGCTTAAATGATTATAATATGTAATTGTATTTGATTGATTCAACTGTTCAAAGCTCTTATTCGATATGGAAATGTCATTGGAAATTCATTAAACTGTGCATCAGCGATTGAAAATCAATCGGTACATATATTACTGTATATGTATTTAAATAATTTTGGAACTATATACGGACTTCTATATATGTAAGTATATTAACAGAATTCTACAATCTATGCATAAATAACATAACTAATAATTTACATATCGTCAAAATTCTACAAAACGTCTAGAAACCCAAAATGTTTTTTTCTTCTTGTGAATTTACACAATGCATACTTTCAATGAATTTTGACAATAAAACCTACATAATCGATGTATGAAAACCTGAAACTTATCATATTAAAAAACCAAAGCCTTTTATTGAATTTTGCGACTATCAAATTGTTAAATTCACATCAGCATCAACACAATACACGGCAAAAATATTAGTTTAACAATTGAACATGTAGTCTCTATCCCATTATTTTTCGTATATTTCGTACTATACATATTGTAGTATACTCCTTTAAATTACCATTATTATTTGCGTGTAATGTGGAATGAATTCAAATAGGCTTTTTTGATTGTTTTAATCATACGAGTAATTATAATTTACCTTAATATTATTAATTTTAATAAAGCTCGAAGAAGTGCCTAAAATTTATATCACTAAATGACTAACGTATTTACAACTTTCAAGTAAATAGGGAGTGACTCGATAAATTAATTGAAATATAAATATATATTATGGATAGTATTATGTATAATCGTTAAAGTTTTCAACGTGCCATCATAAAACGAGTGTAGTATAGTGCCACCAGAAGAGCTTTTAATCGACGGAGCTTTTAAATCGTTCAAATATAATTATTTATCAAACGTATCCTTCATCAATATTCTTCACCCTTTTCTTTTAGTGGGGATTATTTTGATATAAAGATAATTATACAGACACACAAACAATATAGTATGTATTAAAATCTCTTAATGAAGAAACATTAGACGATTTTATAATGAAATCATTATATAACATTTTCGCGTTTTCATGACTTCGACATACATACATACCTATACATATGTACATATATACATACATATGTATGTAAGTACATATATCATATGTGTGCATACACGTTTTAATTATTATGTAAATTATTTATCGGTTCGCTCCTACGTAAACGTAAAGGTTCTTAGCAAAATTATTGTCTTTATTTTAAATTAAATCAAAACACGTGACCGGATACGCGATAGGTTTAGAAGTAAGCATTCGAAAAAATCATAAATATGCTAGGGTTTTCAATTTGAAGCGTGTTTCAAACACAAAATTGAGACGATTGATTGTCACAGGCATGAGAACATTTAATCTAAATTTTCAAAATGGGATATTCGATCTACGATACTAACAATTATTGAAGCAATATTTATTTTAAAATAACAGAAATTTTATAAAAATATTTTGATAGACATTTATTTTCGTTTAAGTAGTATTTTTTTTATAAATAACTATTAGGTATATTTTTTTCGCCAAAGTTCGCACCGAAAAGTTTTTGTGTCGAAACAATAAATGGTTTTAGTGAATGTCAAACTTGGCTCTGTTGAAAATTACGTGGACGACAATTTTTTTACATACATACATATGTATGTAGCTTTTCGGTTTTATTTTTTCACCGTGAGCAAATATTGCATTTGACGCATAGCATGATTTTGCTTTTTGAATATAAATCATTTGATATGACATGAACGCTGTGTATATGACAGTTACAAAAAGCAACTCGATAGAAAATCCAATAAAATGAATACGAAGTGATACAAAAAGCGAAAGTTAACTTTATATAATATATATATAGGTATGTATAGATAGATATTCATTTATAAAATAACAAGTCACTCGATAGTGAATAAACAGGATGATTCATATAAAAAACTTCAATTTTGAAAATAAAAATAACTAAACGTCGCTGATATAATTGACATCAATTAAATGACACAACTGAAAATAGAATTGTAAAAATTTCAACACAACGTATAAAATGAATATTTTTTTAAAAATAAATCAATATTCTAAACAGTATTAGAAAACTTTCCAAATTTTGCCGACAGTCACGCGTAAAATATCATTCGGTATATTCCACGCGTTGAACTCAATCTTTCGCACACTTTCAGTTCACATTGGGTCTAAATCCCATACTTTTCACTTGAAGAAACTCGTGTATTTCCCGGAAACTGGGTCTGGCCGATTCGCTCTTCTTCCAACAGTCTGTCATCAGCTCGTAGATGTCCCGCGGACAATTGATCGGATTCGACAACATTATCTATCAAAACAACAATCAGTTACACTGTAATAAAATCGACTACAAAAAAAAAACACCAACCAAAAAATAAATAGCATGTGAAGTATTTTAAATATACTCGTAAACGACTTAAATTGCATGCAAATTATGAAAATATTGCGTACAAATATTTATACATACTTGCAATGTGCCCTTTTGATGTGTGAAAATTGAAACAAAGAGAAAAACAACAAGTCAAGTCTATTAAATGCATAATAAAATTGTATAGAAAAAAAATCTATTGTTTCTACTTATCCTATACCTGTACAATTTACATGCAATTGATTTTTTTTTTAATTAGTAAATTAAACACATTTTAAATATACTGAAAAGGCATGCAAATTTTATATGAACATTATACACGCCAATAATAATTGAAAAGGTGCACCCTATGTACTATGTATGTTATATTAATATTATACAGAGCGCTAATTCTCAACAGGTTTTTATTTATAATGGAAATTTCAACGGATCAAATACCAAAACTATTGATTTTATTTTTTAAACATTCAATTTAAATTCAACCAACATTTGTCTAAGAGTCTAAGTATACAAAAACTCATACTACTATTCACAAATTCATCAACTATTGAACACTTTAATAATAAAACTGCTAATGTTCATATGCTAACTAGAAACTTTCACCAACAGAAACCTGTAATTGACTAATTTTTTTACTAATTACTGTATCGATCAATTAGAAACTAACGTAAGCATCACTTTTACATTACCGTCAACGTGCCTTGATGATATCGTGTTCAATTAGTTAATGTGGCGCAGATAACGGTCAATGAGCTTATCTAGACTTTGGGTAAGCTACCTATGGTACATACATACATATGTACATATGTACATAGATATATGTATATTATATCGCATTTAGTTAGTTGAATACGATACAATGTCGTGTACATTGAACTGGCGTGTTTCGATGGATAATTGATAAATGCACTTTGATGTGTGCGAAAGTGCAAACGGTGTACAATTGTACATACATACATAGATGTACTTATTTATACAGGCATATATTTCTACGGTACAGGATGACACAAAAATAATGACTACGAACCTGTTCGGCGCTGCTGTGACACAGTTGTTTCAGGTTTTCCATCACCATCATGTTGGACAGCTCCTGATAAGGCTGTACTCGCCCGTACGTGAGCATTTCCCACAAAGTTACACCGAAAGCCCATGAATCACTCCTGCTCGAGAATTTATCCTAAACAACACACGTTCGTACATTTTATTACAAATATTGCACTCTTTGTGTTTGCGTTTGGAAATGTTACACGGTTATAAACATCGCGCGCACAATTGAACAAAAATAAATAAAAATCGCAAATCAACTCGATGCAAAGACGGCGAGAATAATTTCGATGGTCGTTTCGTGTTAACTCGCTTGATTGGCAAGTGTTTCCGAATGCGTGTAAACACTCGCCAATCAATTATACATGCCAATACTAACCGGCACTGGGTTCACATTCTAAATAGCCTGAATACCTTAATTGAATCCGTCGATTAATATTCAAATATTACTGTGCATATATACGCGAAACGGTCTAAATCGTATACGCCTAATAATAATAATCGAAATATTCAATGAACAAACAGAATAATGAGATCAACAACAACATCGAGTACTAGACGAGTAGATGCTTTTATAAAACTAATTGCGAAAACGTCTGATGCCATTCAAGGCCATTATTTTAATCTGTAATTCCTTACTTTGGAATTAAGTTATTTATTAAATTAATTTAATTAAATTCTTTATTCATTGTGAAAAGATATATATCTCTACTGCGAGATCGATTTCTACACTTGGCGATTATTGTACAAAATACACAACGAATTCAATCAAAATTCTAAAAAAATATATTTAAAAGTTCAAAAATTCAAATCAAAATCACGTTAGAGTGTAACAGCGCGTACGTACATATGTACATATTATTTCATCACTAGGTAAAAACGAAATAAAATTTCCGACCGAATTAATAATTTTATCCCGCATTATACAAAGTATATTAAAAATCGGGGATTTAAGGCATGTTGTGGTGACCTTGAACGTTATAAATTGTCGTTGTTGTTTTTTATTTTTTAATTTGTCATCAAAGCGATCTGTATCGTCGCAATCGAGCTGGACAGTGTGCTTAAACTTTTGGTGTGAAATTATGAAACACTAAACGAAGTTTGGTTGGCGATCCCTGCTCGTCGGTTTACCCGCTCGACTCCTGACTGATATGCGCTATTTAATGTGCATTGTGCAATGTGCACGTCACGCTGCACTGACCTGTGGTCACTTTAGCATCTCCGAATATATGAACCAGCAACGTATGGGTATGTTCGCAGATTCGGTCTATTACACGAATGGTGGATCGTATAAATTGTATAACTATTGTATAACGCAGTGCTTGGAGTTTCATATTAATTAAATTTTTGGTACATACAATGTACATATGTACATAGTTAGCTTGGAAAAAGTTACAGAAACGTATTTTACTTTAGCGAAAATGATTTGCGTATCAATTTAATGAAAAAACTCAAATTTCATTTCATTAGTAGATGTATACGGGTGTTTATGAAAAAACGTGCTTGGAATTGTTTGCCTTCCATGACACAAAAAAAAGTCGTAAATATTTATTCATTTATCTAGTCTTTTTAGAGCACTCATTTTAAGTACGTGTACATAAATAAAGCTAATAATCCCTAAAATTTTAAATAAATTTTTATATATTAAAAGTATCAAACGTTAAAAGTACATATATACGGCGTATTTTCTTATGCATAGGTATGTATGTAGACGACACATAAAAAAAAAATGAAAAATAAACACCAAATTACAAATAGGAAATGAATCCGAGATGAAGATATGCGCGAGGAAATGAAGTGATCATATTTCGCGTGATTATCTTGATCCATAAAAAAAAATCTAGGAAATTAAAGCGTGTAATGAAATAAGTTTTGCACACTTATACGTACTATTATCGCACACTGCGATTATTTTTTTACGTATATATGTACATATGTTAACATCGCTCAAACAAACACATCAACAAATGAAACGTTTCCAAGATTGGCCGTATGAAATAAATTCGCAATTCGCCGTGAAATAGACGCGCGCGTATTTTGCATTGCAACAGTGCACGTATCATATTCAATTTTGAAAATAATTAATGGCGTGTGTGTTTTTCTCACCATGTAAACGCTCTCCCAGGACATCCAGCGAATCGGCTTGGGACTCGGAGGACCTGTTCTCCTCTCCACGACGTAATAGTCCTGAGGGTAGCGCAGTTTTCCAACGCCGATATTGCTCACTTTAACCAGGTAAGAATTTCCCACCAAGCAGTTCCTGCAGGTAAAAGTTTCGAATGAAAATATCAAAAACACTCACGTTTCTGCGCGCACAATGTGATGTTTTTGCATGCGGCGAAATAAAATGCGGAGTCGGATTTTCCGGGTGGCAGTTTTCCGGAAAAGCTTATTGTTTACGGAGCGATTTCAAAAACGTTGAAAGCGGGCAAATTACGCTACTGTGAAATTAAACTCAACTCAAACAGTCCATACAAAAACCGCACCACAAATGCAACAGTGAACTTTTTAATCTCATATAACACTAAGCACACTCGTAAATATGCTTAGGAACACACAAATTTTCAAATTATGTGTGTATAATGGCATTGTTTAACGCAACAGAGTTACAGCTTTACAAAATCGCAAATGCATTATTTATTAAAATTAAATAAAATTCACATCATATTTCAATGAAAATTTTGCTAAACTTTTCGTGGCTTCTATGTAAGGTGTTAATAAATGTATGATACAGTAACTAATTTTTTACATATTTACAATTGTATGATAAACTGTTTTGAATGTTATAAAAGTATTGAGATTATTGACAGTGCTAAATTTTAATGCTAGAGGAATTTAAAGTGATTTATTTTTAGATATTACATTTTACTAAACTTGTTGCATTTTAGATTTTACTGAATTTAGCTCTATTCCAAGTCGGTAACAAAAAGTCAAATTTTTTGAATACCTCCCATATAAAATTTAGCGCCTTAAATCATCTAAATTCCTTTTAAAACATGTGTAAATTAGATTAAATTTTCAAGAAACTTCATGAAAGCGAAAGTCAATTCGGTGCAATTTCAACGACTGCCTCTTTAATACAACGTTAAAGAATTCCATGAAGTTCAAAACTACATATACACTCAACGTACAACCACTAGCTTTAAAAGGAACGGGCGTTGCCGTAGGTACTATATTTAAATTGAAAACTTGACGCAAAATAAAAAAAGTGGCATCTTCGAGCTTTAAGTGGGAAACTCCCCGATCCCGTCATGTGTTCGAAAATGTAACCGCCATTATTATAGAGTGGTAAGCCGGTCTGAAAGTTGTGGCTCATGCTAATGTCGACCTAAAAACTGGTCGTCATATTGAGTCGCCGTGAATAGCCTTCCCCGTTTCAGAAGATTAAAGTATAAGCCGCAAAGACAACTTCGCCGTGCGTAATCCTCTTTGATTAAAAGTTAAAAACAAACATGGCGGCCGCGACCAAGTACGAGATGACGGAGAAAAAGTTCTTCCGCCATAATGCGGACACCGCGAATTAATCACACGCAAATCCCGAATATTTTCTTACGAAGCTAGAAAAACGCAACCTCCAAAGTAGACCTTTGACACATATAAGTACACGTGTTACCATTCAAGAAAAAAATACAAACATTCTCAATTCAAACGCACCCAAGCAACGCCGGGCACCTTTGTGGCAAAAATAATCCGAACATTGCATCGATGCGAATTTGAACGCATCGTACACAATGTTATGCGTATTTATATATCGCATATAAATTTGAATACTATTACAAGCAGATTGTGATTGTCAAATAATACGATCGTGGATGCAGAAATGCATTATTCATACGGCAAACGCAATATGTCAATAGTATACATACATATGTATGTACATACATTCGCGCAAGTGCAAATCAATACAATATACATATATAGCGCAATAATAAATACATATTAATTGGTTATGTAGATGTGTCTATGTATATGTGTACGTTTACCGAAATTTACTCACCTTGTCGCCAAATCTTTATGCACGAAGTTGACCGCTTCCAAATATTTCATTCCCGATGCTATCTGTGCCGCCATGTAAATTAGACATCCGATGCTGCAATTTGAATGGTGTTTAGTTACAAAATAGTGAAAGGCACGAAGGAAAATATGATCGTATCAAAATCTATTTACCTAAAAAGTTTAAACTGTTTCCATGCACGTTTACATGTCACATTCGAAAAGTTAGTTTTGCAAACGAATATATAATGCATATTATATTTTACTACAATGCTTTGAATGTGTACCGTGACACTTTTCCATAAATAATAACTTCATTAACATTGTCCTAAAACTGTCGCAGTGAGCCGTTTATTTTTCTACGGGTCATTGCGGAATAAATAAGTAAGGTATACGTACATATGTACGTATGGGTAGGTACAGGTATACGTATTAAAAAATATTACTTGTCTTTTGCTAATAGGTAATATTCACGAGTCTTTTATTTGGAACAGTAATTTCGAAACATAAGTTTTGGTTACATATGTATTATATAACAGAGACTATATTACCCATTTATAATGGACCATTAAAATAATATCATTATAAATTTAACTGTTGGTTTTTTGTACAATAAAACATTACGTGTGTTTAATATAAAATAATTTTCTACATACGATAATAAACTTGAGCTATTTTTTACAATCTGCATAATTACACCGACATAAATAGACCGGATTTTTTACAGGCTCACTTGAGCAAAATCTGAAACCAGTACAGTTTTCATTCGGAATAAGCTCAACTCACCTTAGTGTCATCTCGGAATCTTGCGAATTGGAATTCATGTCGGGTAGCCTGTTCTGTAGAAACTCGTTCAAATCTCCCGCATACAGGTTCTCCGTCACCAAACTATACGGCTTGTCATCTTCTCGACAACATCCCAGTACCCTACTAACATTAGTGTGTCTCAAACGACTCAATCTGGCAACCTGCTGGTCAAACTTCCTACTGGTAGCTGGGGTACAATCCATCCTGAGGGTCTGAACCGTAACCAAATCTCCTTTGACGATTTGAGCACACGGTGGCTTTCCAACTACCTCACACATGTAAACCAGACCGAACTGACCATCGCCGAGTGGATGCAAAACCTTCAGATTCCTCCAGGGAAAGCTCACCAATTCCACGATATCGTCCTCGAAGTTCCTAGCGTATTTAAGCGCCCTGGGTACATTTTCCAGTTTCTTAATCGTGTGAGCCGTTATCAGGGGTACCGTAGGAGGTGCTGGATCCGGACTGTTGATACATTCGTAAAATTGCTCCGGAGCTATGGACAACCTCGAGGGAAACACCGGAGAGTCGTAAATATGCACGGGTAGATTCAACTCTGGCAGTCCCAAATCGGGCAATGGTAAAAGGAACGGCGGTGGTGGTGGACGTTCTGGTTCTTCGGGTTCTCTGGATGTGAAGTATTCGTGGACGGTCACATGACCGACGTCTGTTGATAGAATGTTTGAATTTTTAACTAATGTTTGATTTAGTGCTATGTTTAAACTCGATTCGACTTACTGCCGTATCGTGGTGAGATTCTTTGGGGTATAGGTGGGTGGTAAGCAGCCACTTGATAAGGTTCGTGATAAGTCACTTCGTCTTTGTCGTCGTCCAATCTGGAGCTGTTCATACCTCTCACGGTAATTGACTGTTAATCACAAAAAGTTCAATTAATAAAATATATTTCGAATTGAAAAAATTGAGAAGAATGTGTGGAGTCAAGTGGATGCAAATTGCTCAAGACAGACAGGAATGAAGGAGGATTGGAAAGACCTTCATCCAGCAGTGTATGGTGAACGGCTGAAAATGATGGAGTAGCTGAAACGTTTAAAATGAAATTTTGTATCAACCATACGCTGTATTTGTTTCGATCAATTCATTTGAGAATTTAGGTATTTTTGGTATCATGTTACTGAATTCTAACCCCACCCATGCGAGCTGTCAATAACAGTACAGCACCATACAATAACAGTACAGCACCATAGCCCGTCTGTCGCTACGGGAAACGATTATATAGCGTACCGTTGATTGAATGGGTGCATGGGCCATGAAATCGGGTCGTCGACTTGTTGCCAAGCACACCGCTAAAATTAATTAATTACGTAAAATTATAAAGAGAGCACACGGTTTCACAAATTTTAATTTAACGTAAAATATACAGTAATGCACGTATAAAATTTTCACGGTGCTTTTTTAAAGCGGAACAATTTCGCTTTGAAGTTTTTCTCCCGACGCGACAATGAGAGTGCAGCTGGTTCGCCGCCGATAACCCTTAGAGTGCGCGGCGCACATGCGGCACAATATTATATCTTTATGTATTTTACCGCGGACGAGAGAGCTCGTCGTCTCAAAGCGAAAATAATAATGAATTTCCACCATCCTACCCCATCCTCTTCCTACCCTCCCAAACTCCCTTACCCCCGATCCTCAGTCGGCAGAGTAAAGGACAACAAAAAAGAGGGGTGCGCTTAAAACAAATGTATTTAGGCATTATGAATATGTGGCGCGTTCCGCTGCCGACGACAAAAGAATAAAGCAGGGGCGCTACAGCTTTTATGATAAGATTATAAATAATTAAAGAATAATCCCCATCACCCACCTACTCTTAAGGGTGATGGGATGATGAATGGGCCCGATGGATGAAAGAAGCGAGAAACACCCACGAGTTATGACAAACGTTAGCCGTTTGCAAAACGCCTGCGAACTTTGCCCACCTTATAATTTAAATAATAATTGCGAATAAATCTTCGGCAGATAGCATCACTCGTGACAAAATTCCCGTACAAAATTCGACCGGAAACGCGAGCGTCATTATCGTTTGAGCGATCTGAGTAATGCGGATAAACACCGATTTCGCACAGCAAATTGCGCATACGATAAATCAATAAATTTACGCGATCCGTCCGTACGCGCAAAAGTGAGTCAACTCCTATTTCAATACGCACGCTCGGGAGAATCGGGAGCATGTTGTTGAAATAACACCAGTGTGATAACAAATTAGTTGCCGTGATTCAAATTCAATACGCCTTGTATATTATACATATTTCGTGTGCGTGTGTACATATTTGAGCACCATCGATGAAAGCTTCATTAACCCATGGGAACGTGCAAAGGTTGCCTAGAAACGGTCTCATTTTTCAGACATTTCGAATTCACGGGAAAAACAACAATCGAAGATAATTTGCTATCAGGTTTCAGCCCATTTATTCGTTCGCTGAAAAGGGCGCGATCAAAGGCGTTTGCAAACCTTTTTTTTTTTTTTTACTTACCTACTTTATACTTCCTTCACTTTCTCGACCGGCTAATATCTCACCGCAACCGAGCTTTATAGCGTTTATAAGTTATTTAACTGTATTTAAGGATTGTCTTCGTAAATTACCATTAAAAAAAAACTTGCATGTGATACATCTTTATCATAATGCTTCGAGGCTCACATTTAAATAGATTATAAACATAGTTAGTTTTTTAATCAATTAGATTGTACTTGCAACATTTTAAATTAATAAAATCATACAACACCGATAACACGATTTTTCCTCGAATGCTTCATTGCTGTAAACTTCAAACATGATGATACTCGACGAAACTTAAAACCAAACAAACACATTAAAATGACGGTTCAGTTTTCGTATCAAAGCCTCGTCCTGGTTTTTTATTTTCAAAATTTACAAATTATGTTTTGCGTTCGCTACTAATTTTGCTTGACCGAAATTACAGTGGTTCACGCATTTTCCCAATTCAGCTTAAAATCGATTTGCATACACTTAATACATAATTAATAATAATTATTATTTTTAATACATAACATAACCTAACTATGAAACATTTATTAAAATTACAATACTTTATTCGATATGAATAAAGTAAAAAGTCGGGCCACGGGTTTCTACTTAGTTCACTATGGTCAACTTCTCCTCCTTGTGACAATAAATTGATACACGGTGAAATCCCGACAGAGACCGACCGACTGACCCAGATTTTACGCTATTATAATATATTTATTTATTTACAAAATTTTACCACAGTAACCTTACAGTTTCCCGAATCGTTACTGTGGCCAAGCACATTACATCATTAAAAACACAATAGGAAAATTAGGATAAAGTAAAAACATATGCAGAACAAACAAAAACAAAATTTAGAAATATTAAAATCTTATATTTAACAACACCTCCACCAACCTCCCCAAACTAACATTAAATAAGTCAATGTGCATGGCAGCCTGATTGAGTAATTTAACGGCATATACATATGTACATATGTATGTACATACAACTGAAGACATGGCTAGCATGTCAGTACGAGCCATCGGGATGGATAACAAACTATGTATGTATGTATGTATGTACGTTCCCTGGGGAACCTACATAAACTGACTTGGTACGTCAAAACCCAATTCATCAAGAATTTGTGGATTATGACAATTATTAGGCCAATCAATAACACTGCAACAACAAAAAAACTACCGGAACGGAGACTAGTCAATCTTTATTAAGTTTAACCCACTGAATCTGAATATGATAATAATGAATATGGCGTGATTCTGACCTCTAAACGCGACTTCAAATCATCTACAGCTCAAATTTGTACGTTTACACAAAAATAAAAAATACTGATACAGAGAACCAATCCTTATAAATGCATTAAAATTAAAATAAAAACTAGTTAATCTAAGGCATAATAACACCGGGAAAAAATTCAAAAGAAAAAGAAATTTTGACGTTTAAAATTTGCTAGACGATTAGATATGTTAAAACTTTCAAATATTACAATTAATAGAAAAAAACATCTGACTATTGCTTCCAATACTCATTTTGAACACAAAAGTACTACATTTTGAGTTACAGACTGCAAAGGTCAAAATAATGTAAAAATTGTCCATTTTTTAAACGCTCATATCTCATAAACGAAAGCTAACAAGTTTCATTATCATATTCAAATTCAGTGGGTCAAAATTAGTAATAATTTTTTAGTCTCCGCTCCGGTAATTCAAAAACGTCATGTTTTGTTGCTCAGTGTAATTTGTGAAAATGTTTTCCCTGATAAAGCTGTCGACGTGACTCCAGGGAATTAAACCCTAACGCGCGCCCCTAGCAAAAATGCACTAGGACTAGGGTAAAGCCACGGATACCTCCTATACAGCCTTGCGTAAAGAGATCTGAGAAACCTTTTCTGCACCCTTTCCGATTTTAAGCAGGACTCCAAATAATTGACGATACTAATGATTCGTAAAGAATCCTAAGCACCAAAGGCAAGGCTATGTATAATATTATATTATAAAGGGTCCCAGAATTTACGCAAGAAGTAATTTTGATAGAAAATACAGGTTTTTAATTAAAAATTGTAATTTTTTTATTGATTCATAAAGTATACAGTATAAGGTTATGTATAGAGTAGCATAAATAAATAAAAAACAATTTACACATCCCGAAAGTTCACATGTATTTGAAAGTTAATCACACTTTCACAACTCTTGAATTGAACAAAATAAAATTGTTCCTCTGAATAGTCGAAGATCTTTCTTTTTTATTCACAAATTATGCTTTGTCGTGACAATGTGCACTAGTGAGTATTTTTGAATGAATCAAATCACTGGAACTTCATACGGCCTACGGTTCACGACTACAGTAGCTTACGTTCCATTGTACGACGCTTTTTGTTGGAAATGAACCCCGATATGCTACTCCATACATAACCTTATACTGTATACTTTATGAATCAATAAAAAAATTACAATTTTTAATTAAAAACCTGTATTTTCTATCGAGATTACTTCTTGCGTAAATGCTGGGACACCTTTATTATATACATAGTATATGAGAAATTCCCACGATATTTTCAACATTTTTTGGCTTTCGATAGTAGGTCGCATAATAATAAAATATAGGCGAGAAGCGGAGGCGTTTCTCAAAGGGGATGAATTGTGAAAGGCAAGTGTTGTACTCACCCCGGGTAGTATATTATGCGGTGTCGGGCTGAGGGGTGCCCGGGTGCCTCGGCTCCTGACAGATACGAAAATTATGGCCACCAGAAGGAGGGCAGCCACCGACGACAGGATGCCCACCACCAAGTACTCCGAGGTACTCCCGAAGGTCTCCTCCTCGTCCCTCCTACCCGGCGGGAGACTCCTCATACCTGCTCCGAAGAAGGACAACGGGGGAGAAAAAAAAAAGGACAATAATTATTCAGGATAAAGGGGCAGATCCACCCCTGGCGGTGGATGGCTGCCAACCGGCCAGGTGACAAATGAATTATGAAATGGCGAAATTCTGAGGAGAGGACGACCTCCGAGACGTTCCCGTCCGTCCGTCTGTCCGTCGGCTCGTTTAAAAATTAACCGCTTGATTGATGTTCAAGCGTCCAGTGATAAATACATAGACGCCGTCTGTTATCGTTTTGAAGTTGATTGGATAAAAAAAATTAAACGAAACCGTTCAGTGCAAATGTGAACCGAACCGATCTGATATGTGTCGTCGATTTTCCGGGCTGAATTACACATAATCACCATAAAATTGAATTATATTGTGGATATAAATGTTTTTACAAAATTATATGACATACATACATATATAATCAATATCTCGTTTTTGAACTGAGTCAAGGTGCCTGTAAACGATTAACATATTCACGGCAATGTATTGCCGGAAATATTACTGCAATATGGTGATGTGGGCCAGAAATATAGTAGTGTTTCCACTATTGCTGGTATGGCAGTGTGTTGGCGAGTATTGTTGACATATTACCGATGATATCGCTCGGTATACGAAAACACGCGACAATATACATACATATGTTTCTTTCCTGCTCTCTCACATACGCGGGTCTCTGTCGCTGAGGTGCGAACACGACACGACACGACACGAGTGTTGACCTTTGGCGTATCTGTGCAATGATAAAACACCAACTACTTGCTGGCAATCATTGAGCCACACATTACTGCGACACATATTGCGCATGTGATGCCGAAAATGTTACCGGATGGTTGACGAGCAACATTGCTGACAAATGTTGATCGTTTACAGGCTCCATTTTTTATCTTGACTGCGAATTCTATAAAAATAAAGGCCCTCACACAAACCTGAGCGGTATCGCTGCGTCAAATTGACGTCCTCTATCGTCGTTGATTCGCACCAATGCCAATTATATCGGTGCGAATGGTACGATTATATAATCGCGTCAGTCTGACGCAGCGATACCACTCAGGTGTGTGATATACCATATCTGTTTGTAATAGAAACTACCATTAACTCGATTTTTATTTTAATTGGACAAGCCACTTATAACGGCTCAAATTATAATACTGAGAAAACTATGTAGTGTATATTGAAATTTTTAAAGCTTTTTACTTAAGTGCGAAAATTCAACCACGATATTTTCCGTGAAATGTATCGGGATTTTTTTCTACTGTGTGGCGGATGTGTGTAAAGTCGCTATATCTGAACGGTCGTTAATCCTATCACACTGAAACTTCATATTATACAATCTGTAAGGTTTTCAGAAAATTTCGTCAACCAGAAGTGGTACTTTACATTGTTACTCACTTAATTTATAACAAAATGTCAAAGGTAGTGGAATTAATATAATTTAAAATCTATTCGAAATACGATCGGAATGAAAATAATCAGTTCGTAGTGTGAATCTGAATATTGAAGTGCACATCCTTTTTTAATTGAAAATAAAATCAAATTGTGGTTATTTTGGAATTGGGTACCGAAACGGTCACGCGATGCGTAACCGAACGAACGATTCGAGCTCGATATTGTATGATTTAACCTTTTTTGGTGAGATGTTCGCTCTCGACGTCCCGCACGATTCCCTTAAGGGTTGTGGGGACCTCATCCCTCATAAAGGGGTCCCCCCAACTTTTGGTACTTTGGGTACTGTGGCCGGTCCCCTGCGCTTTCAAGGTCACCTCGTAAGCCTCCTCGGAAAAGTTTCCCACCGCCAACTCTGCTCAACAATAAAAAAAACTTTTTCAATAGAAATAATTCCAGAAAGCGTACACAAACAAACAAACAAACAAGACGGCGTAACGCAATTAATAAAACACACAAGACGGAAATGAAAACGGAAAATATAATAACAATCGGAATGCTGAGTAGTATGTAGAAGGGCGTAAGTGGTTACATTCAGTCGCAGACATAGTCTAATTCACAACGCTGTATAATTTCAATTCAAACTTTCCGAGTGTATTTTTCTTGCCCTGTATTTATATGTAGGTAAGATTGTGATTGTATCCGGTCCAAATATATCGTCAAAATTTGCCATACTTTGACTAAAACGTCAAAACGGTTTATATTGGCAAATTCTAACTTCTAACGATATATTTTTAAAAGTCACACTCTAAGCATCGGCTTGATACTGCTTTATCGCGTGCCAAAAATATATATTTACTTACCTGATTGCCCTGCGTGACATTACAGATTTTTCATCCAGAGGCAAACATCATACAAACATGCATGATACAATAATATGGCATCATCATTTTCAGCCGTTCACCATCCACTGCTGGATGAAGGCCTCTCCACAATCCTGTTCAATTCTTGTCCGTCTTGAGCAATCTGCATCCACTTGACTCCACAAATTCTTCTCAATTCATCAGCCCATCTTCCACTCGGTCTACCTTGCTTTCTTTTACATCCTCTTGGATACCATTTCAGTATTTCTTATCTGCCATTCCATTCTTATCGCTATGTGTCCACTTCAACTTTTTCACACGTTCCGCTATATTTCTGTCACCTTGGTCATACTTGTTACCCATGTATTCCTCTTACGATCTCTTCTTGTTATACTGACCATACATCTTTCCATGTTTCTCTATGTGTACTACATCTTGAATTTACCATCCACGTTTCACATCCATACGTCATAACTGGCAGTACGCATTAGTCGTATGCATTATTTTTTAAGCATAGCGGGATGTTATAATAATATATATATACATATAATATATAATACGATAATACACACAATTTATAATACAATAATACATAGATATAATATGTAATACAATAAGGTTAAGTTTTAAGATAGGTTTTTGGAGCTTAAAATGACCTCAACCAGTTTTGTACAGCTCCCAGAAAATAGTTCGAAGGAGCCTGCTATTTGGTTGAGCAGGTTGAGTTGAGCATCATATTAATGAGTGCCACCGGAGGGTAGAGCAAAAGATTCTGCCTAGGACTTCTGAATTGACTCGAGACCCATAACTTTAGATCAGCAAGAATTTGGGGGTTGTGCACCAAGCCAACCAGCAATTTGAAAAAATGCTTGCTCAAGTAGAGTTTTCGCCTCGATTCAAGAGAGAAGTAGCCTAGTGCCCCCAATAGATAGGGTAGTATAGGTATGTATATGTAGATAGTACATAGTATAGAGATTACACAGTCTAAATAAACTTTTCTGTTGAACGTCTCTCAAAATTTGAACAGTTTATATGTAGCTTTATGAAATTAAATCTTAATAAAAATTCATCGTTGTCCAAACGTGTATTTTTGCAAAGGCGTCCTTCTTCTACTCATCGTTTCAACTATTATTATATTGTTGCCACTCACTTGAATCGAAATTGACCTCGCTGATCATGATCCATCTTGAAGCAAAGTACAGGTGAAGTCTCAAGAATTTTCCGATTCTGTTATGTAATTTTACGATGACATAACGGGCTATCGGTAACACGGTATCTGGCATGTATGCAAAGTCGACCGGTTCCCCGCTGAAGTGAACTCCTCCGAGGCTGAAAAAGACTTTCACGTGACTGAAAACCTGAAACAATCGTTGAATTATGTACAAAATGATTCACAGATGAAGGAATATTAACATTAAAAACATTAACACCAAAATACGGAAAAGGTTTTAAGCGAAGATGTGCTTTTGAAACCCTCTTAAAATTTACTTATTTCTGTAAGTACCTCGTACTTTATACATTTTATCCTAAAATTTTCTCTTCATAAATATTTGAATTTCTTTTATAAACGTTAAAAAAAACACATTCGACAACCAAATTACTCTATTTATTGTTTCAGAAATGTATTCGTATATTTTAACATTTTTTTCTTTTTAAGATTGGATTTAAAAATGTATCTCATATAAATTAATTACACTCTTCAATGAAAGTCATTTAAAATGTTATATTACTGTATCTCTTTTGTATTATATGTATGTGTACATATGTACACTAATTTAAATTCCACTTTGTATAAAAACTTGTTCCACTTACATACATACATATGTATGTATTGTTTGCATGCAATATGCAAGCGTCGAACTGAGCAAGTAAAAGGTAGATTAATTACCAGATAGGTTGCAGATGAAACTAGTTTTAATAGAAAAAATTCAAGTTGATATTAAGGACAACTTTAAAAAATTCATTAAATGAACGTTTTTCATATTCTCCAAAGATAAAATGAGTCAAATGTAAATAAACACTATTGATAAATTATATTTTGACATTGAATTGATCTTTTGCGTTGAATATGCGAATATAATTAATGTAAAACGGTTTTATTTTATTATCTTATTATCTTAATATTACATTTATTATATTGTTTCATCAGAAAAATTTCTGCCACATGTCTATAAACTTTACTTGTTTAAACTAATTTACACCTGTGCAAATTTGCTTATTTCAATAATTTATTTGAATTTTGACCGAGTTGTGTGATCGCGTGCATGATGTCTAATATTTGGTAAAAAAAAATTTAAATTTATTATAATTACGAAGACTCACTTGAACTTCCTTAGAGAACATATTGTTGGTGTGGATTTGCATCGACGTGAAATTCCTGGCTTCGGTGAATTCGAACAATATCTCCACGTGTCCTGTTACACCTATAGTATCGTTCCTCCAACCAACCCACTCATAACCTGCAACAAAATATTGAAAGATTGTAGAACCAACTGTGTAAAAATGTGTAAAAAGTAGTGTAAAAATGATTGTAGAACCAACTGACACAATACAAAATGCTGTCCCATTCAACGGATGAGGGCAATTATGGTTATAAAATAACTACATATGTGCCAAGTAAAATGAAAATAAAAAACATGGAAACGTCATCAGGGGACCTCATAACCTCATCCATATCAGTAAAAATCTAGAGGTTCAATTTTCGCACGAAAATCAGCGTGCATGGGTAGGAGTTAAGGCTCACACAAACTTACCACACCACACGTGGCGTGATGCGCGACACACCGCTATTGCTATAATACGTGGGGTGTGGTGTTGCAAGTGTGTATCTACGCCATAGAAATTCATGTGTTTAGGATTTCGTCAGAAGACGTGTGTAGCGTGGCGTATGGTAAGTGTATGGAAGCGGCTTCAGGCTCACACACTATGTACTTGACATGAAATTGTGATGCGGAGTAGAGTGATGTACGTATATTTCTACACCATATAAAAATAGTTTTATATTTGAATTTCTATGGAGACATTCATGCGTTTCGGATTTCGTCAGAAGACATGTGAGGCGTAGCGTGTGATATGTTTGTGTGAGCCTCTAGAATCCTCCGTCATATAACGGGCGAACCGGCCAGTTCAACAAAATTATCTGTATTTAATAAATTTATACATAGTACTTAATAGTAATCCTTTATTAGACCTAAATCAGAATTTGCTGTTAATGTTTGGAACCCTAACATTAAAAGAGACATTTTATGTTTACATAGAAAGGGTTCAAAGAAGGATTACAAGAATGTCATCTGAACTTCGATCACTACCATATAATGATAGGTTGAAGAGAATGAGTCTCACCTCTTTGGAGACGAGAAGATTGAGAGGTCATAAAAGGTGATAAAATTGTATAAAATAATAAATGATAAATATAAATTGTCCAATAAAAGCGCTCATCTCAGCGGTCACACTCTGAGACTCCTAATACATGTTCAAATCAAACAAAATTGTCAGACTCGTTATTTTCAAATAGTGTGGTTGAAATTTGAAACCGCCTTTCAAATCAGCTAGTTTTTGAATATAAACGGATTTACATATGTAATCCTTCAAATATAAATAACTAAACAGAAAAAAATTGTATGTACATAATGCAATAGGGCTCCATCGATATGCCGCCTGTACTTTAAATAAATAAATACTTGTACACTGTAGCCTTCATAAGCTACTTATGTACATAGAATCCACATTTTAAAAATACATCAAAATGGCATCACTTTGCATATAGTTACATACATACATGCACATACTGCCTATTCCACACCCTTCGTACAAGAGAACGTTCTGAAATGTCTCGCATACGTATAATTTCGTCGGCAAGCTTGTTTACCCCCACATAAAAGACCAACAACTATTAAACTAATGTTTAAACGGTAACGGCAGGATTGTTTGTCAAGCGATTCAATACACACTCAATAAAGGGGTAGGTGGTGGATAGTTAACGAGCGGGATATGGCTCGGCCATTAGTAGGCAGGTGAGGATAAGGCACGAAGGCAATTCTCTAAAAGCGCAACCATTTATCAGCAAAACCGACTAGAGAGGGTAGGAAAATACCTACATACATATGTATGTATATGTATGTATGTATGTACATTGCGAAGGAGCACTATTATGCAAATGGGCGACAATGACCTGTTGATGCCGGTCCAGCCATGGCGACCATCGGTGATGGGGTGGTCTGTGGAGGGTGTATGGTGCGCTGTTGGGGTGTGAGGGTTGGTGCAAACGAGCTCGCCCCGTATCGCCACGCTCTTATCTTTATTGAGAGATTCGCAGGGGTGTGCCAACCCTAATGCCGACGGCCGAGTGTTCAATAAAATTTAACGTCGACACACGCGCGAATGTCTAATCTGCCCAAACGTCGACACTCTCATTGCCCCGGTCGCGCTTATCACACACACATACATTTGAGTTGCTCATCAAATGCTGCTGACCGGATTGACGGGTCGGGAAATGTGCGAAATTTCACCGGTGAAGGTACATATAGATTCGACGTTTGTCGTGTGACGTTAACCGAGTCGAAATGCGATTCAGAAAAATTTATGAAAAATCGGTTATTTATATATGTATGTACATATGTGTATATATACATAGATTCGACGTTTTTCGTATGACATTAACTGCTGGATGAAGGCCCCTCCACAATCCTCTTCCATTCCTGTCTGTCTTGAGCAATCTGCATCCACTTGACTCCACATATTCAATCGCAGACATAGTCTAATTCTCAACGCGAACTTTCCAATGTATTTTTCTTGGGCCGCATTTGAGTCGCCTAGTTCCAAATCCCGATAAGTCCACAATATGTATATAAAAAACGAGGATAAAATATTTTCTGGTTCTAAGAATGTTTTCAAACGATGCCTTATACTTGAATTATTCCAAATACCGCCAAGTGCGCCGTAAAAAAATATTGAAAATCAGTGTTAGTTCCAAAAACTGACAATTGCACTATGATAAAAGCTGATAAAAGCCATATTTAGAAACAAACAACGATAAGTCCATGTTTCTAATCTCAATATTTTAATCAACAAAATTAAGTTTAAATGAGTTTAAACGCCATCAAGCAAATAAGTCTGTAGCAGAAAAACCGCGTTAACGAACAAGTGAGTGTTATGGACTTATCGGGATTTGGAACTAGGCGACTCATTTGTACGTGAGTGTTAAAATATTTGCCATACTTTTGTATTTGACTAAAACGTCAAAACGATTTATATTGGCACATCCTAACTTCTTACGATATATTTTCAAAGGTCACACTCTGACATCGCCTCGATACTGCTTTATCGCGTGCCAAAAATGTATATTTATTTACCCGATTGCCCTGCATGACATTACAGATTTTTCATCCAGATGGTCGTGCAGGGCAAACATCATACATACAAACATGCTTGACATTACAATAATAGGTCATCATCGTTTTCAGCCATTCACCATCCACTGCTGAATGAAGGCCTCTCCAATCCTCTTTCATTGCTGTCTGTCTTGAGAAATCTGCATCCACTTGACTCCAAACATTCTTCTCAATTCATCAGCCAATCTTCTACTCGGATACCATTCCAGTATTTCTCGCGTCCATCTACCATCCATTCTTCTCGCTATGTGTCCACTTCAACTTTTTCACACGTTTCGCTATATCTGCCACCTTGGTCATACTTCTTACCCATGTATTCCTCTTACGATCTCTTCTTGTTATACACGCATACATATTTCTGTGCACTGGATCTTACGCAGCATTCACGTTTCACATTTATGTAGTCTTTCCCATTGACGTTCAATGAGTGCTAATTTATTACGTCACTGTCCGTCGTGTGACGATGGATTCTCACCCCCACCCATGCCCGCTGATTTGCACAATAACAATACACTATCTGACCCATTTGACAGTACGTGAAACAATTGTATAGTGTACCGTTGATTGAATTGAATCGCGTTGTAGAATCGAACCAACAGATAATGGCTCGTTGCCAACACATCGCTATAAAAAATTGTTTGCTACGTTGGCACTATCAGCGCGACCACAATGATCCAAGCAGGCAGGCAGATTCTACGCTCGATATGCGAGTCTACTTGAGAATGTCGGTAACTATGGATTGCTGTAAAAAAAAACCAACCTACAGATTACGTTACTATGACATTCGATAAAAAATTTCGGACTACATATTTGAAAGTATGTACCTATGTATGTGGATTGTACGTGGATTTGTGGCCCATGTACCATACACGCTGCACGGGCATTACTGTACTGTTCATTCGTTGTTTAAAACACTTTCGCTATTTTAAACGAAACCGAAATAAGTGTGTCGAACATCCTTAACCGGTAAACATACGTTGATTTTGCATTCATTGCATTTTCTCATTACGACACAGTGATAATTATTATGCAGCTGTGCATAGCCGCCGCATAATATGTACATATGTGCAAGCGCGCCGCCGGTAAAATATCATAACGTATGTAGTTTAAAATGATTTTCCGCTCGAATTAGTACGTTAAGATAAAATAAAAAAAATATTGAGATAGAAAACCAATCCTAATAAACGTGGTGAAATAAAAAAAACTCTCCAAATAAACGCCAAATAGTATAAAAAAAAAATAAAAAAAAAATATATTTTTGACTTTAAAAATTCGCTAGATAATTAATTATAAGTATTTTAAAGGAATAAAAAATCACAATCAATAGTAAAAATATCTGACTATTGATTTCAATACTCACTTTGAGCACAGCAACACTATATTTTGAGTTATATGCTATATTTTGAGTAAAAGCCAAAAAAATGGATATTTTTTACATTTTTTAAATTGCGAATATCTCATATAGCATATCAACAAAAATCATTATTGGATTCGAATTCAGTGGGTTAAACTTAGTAAAGATTGACCAATCTCCGCTCTGGGTTTTTAAAAACGTGATTTTTTGTTGCTCAGTGATATCAACGGACGTGTTTGCCGTAATTGATTACGTAACAATTAAGCAAAGTTACGAACCTACTGAGTGACTTTCCGTTACTTTTAGACATACATATGCGAACATTAAAAATCGCGTTTGTAATATCGCCACTTTTCGACTTAAACTCGGCCGATAGCATTAATATTTTCAAATTATAGGAGGTCTCCATCACCGGTGTTGGGTAAACGCGTTAGCGATAACTCACCCAACCTGGTGATCGCAGGTTCAAATCCCACTCGCGACGTTCGTTTTTCCTTAACCGAGGCGAGCGTTATCAGCAGACGGACAGACAGACACACGGATGGAATTTGGCTATTACACATGTACTAGTGTAAGCCCGTTGAATATCAACGGAGTGTTTTCTCATCACCCGTACTTTACCCGAGTGTTTTTGGGTGGTTGAGTATTGTATGTACATATGTGTATTTAATAGTTTTTATAGTTGTTGTATAGATGGCGCTTTATAATTAATTATTTAATTATATGTATATATAATTGATATTATAAAGCGCCATCTATACAACAACTATAAAAACTATTATATATTCATATAATTTAGCAAAGTCGCGAACACTTGCGAAGGTGACGTCATAGCGTTATCAGCAGACAGACGGATTTCGGCTATTATATATACATATAATGTATATAATAATAGAAAAAAAAAAAACCTTATCAACTGCTTACAAAGCTATCATACTACAAATTTAATCATAGTTGAGTACGGCAAGTTGAATTTTTATTAACTTTTGTTCGAACGCAATTTAGAATGCCCTCGTTCAAAATTCAAATAGCAAAGGTAATCGATAGTGAACGAGATGACCGACAGATTTGCGTTGTCCCCGAGCGGAAACTAATAAACGGAAGTGATCCCGCACCCGAAAAAAGATTTCCTAGGGTCGAATTCTTCATTATCCGATATCCCTAAGGTCCCTGTCGCGCCCGATTACTTTATATATTTTTGATTTGGGACACGCGAGCCCGCCGGCAATGAGACTCGAATTTACTCCTTGTTTCGACCGGGCACAGTTTCGCTCCCCAAACTCAATTTTGGCACTCGGGAATTTTCCGAACTTTTTTCTCCCCCTCGCCTCCGTCGGAATTTTCTCTCGGTTTTCCCTTTGAAGCGATTGAGGCGAAAGTGAATTTCGTGCATACATTTTCGCGCTCGCGGCGCACAAGCACTACTTGCGCCCGGTGCCACTGACGAATTTGCATATTCAATCCGTCTATTGTGTGCGCTTTATTTTTCGACAAACAACCCCCCGTGCACGGGGCCATACCTAGCGAAAAAAAAAAAAAGATAAATAGAGCGCGAAAAGCGCAACCCCTGAATATAAATAGGCCATTACTTCACAAAGCCGTGGTATTCCTGGGCTACCGTCTCTAGGGTCAAAGCGTAATTTTTTCGGACGCTGAGGCAACGCTAACCAAACGACATGCTCAAAATTTTACTTTCATATTTACTTTATCCACGTGAAAAGTGTTTGTGGATAAAATGATGCCTGGTCAAGCTAATTTTTGACTAATCTGTGTCGAGTATGGTCTGTTGATATTTTTTTAAAGCTTTTTGCATACTACATAAAAGAACCATAAATGGCATTTCCTTTTTGTACAAACTCCTAAATAATTTGGTTGACAGCCCTTATGTAACTCCATTTTAAAAATACTTTCAATTGTCCTTCCAGAACGTTCCGCAATCTTGTTCCACCTAAAGTACTCATCTTCAAATTTTTCTCATAATTCATTTATTTATATATAAAATTCCAAGCTCCATCGAAACAAATCTCTTTCAATCTTTTAAAATTCTAAAATCTCCATATACAAACACATTTCCAATCCCTAATTCCCCTCACATAAAATTTCTTCCAAAACTTTTCTCTCCCCTCATATCATATTTCAAATATTCTATTTTTCTTTTTCACTACTGATACGCTATGTTAATCTATATAAACTATTCTGGTGTGAGCCACAATTTTCTTTACAGTATACATATTTCGTATTTTTTTTATACATATACTGTATGTTCCTTTCTAATAAATATATATGTATTTGCTATTATTTAACTGAAAAACCATTAACCAATACCAACCTAAAACGTAGCATTCTTATCTTAAACACTTTCCACCATAATTTATTGTTCAGATTTTCCGCCAATCGAAAATGATACCACCCTTAATATAAATGAAAGACATCGAAGCTACATATTATTGCTTCAACATAAAAATGTATAAAGTTAGTTTTTGGGAAAAATCCCAAAAACTAAATACATACAATGTACACAGATGACATTTAATCTTCATGGATATATATATATGTATATATTTTTTAATAAATTTTTATCGATCGAAAGTGACAGCTTGTAATTAATTGTTATGGGCTAAAAATTAGCGTTTAGGATGTTATATTGAATTTATATCAAACGAAATGTTTAATTACGATTTTAATTGTAATTAAACATTAAATTGAAATGAATTATGACTTTATTCATATAAATCTACCTACATACATATAAGAATGGTGCGATTTGATACAATTCCATAGATACATTTTTATCGTATCCTATTTATAGTGGTATTCGCACGTTTCCGTGACTTTTACACATACATATGCGAACATTAAAAATCGCGTTTGTAATATCGCCACTTTTCGACTTAAACTCGGCCCATAGCAAACGAAACGGCTGTTTACGCGCCCATTCGCCTAAATAACTGCCGTTCGTGATCGGCCTCTCAAAAGAGCACACCGACAATTCCATTTTTCTCCTCTCATATATTTATGATATACATATATGTATATATATATATATTTTTTTTTTTTAAGATAACATTATTTCCTCGACGGAAAATTTATTTATAGTCGCTATAAATACGAATATAGGCGCTGAGTTCGAATCCCTCGGGGGCCCGACGTTTATCTCGAACGGAATAAAAATTTATCCGCCCAATATAATACTTTTTTTTTTGTTCTTCCGTTGACACGTAAACACATACGCGATATACATACATACATATTACTCGGTTATATTATTCAATCGAAAGGTGTATGTGTGTGTGTTAGAGCGGCCCAAGATGAGAAACTGAACTATCATCCCACTTCAAACAGACTATATAATCCAATATCACTAGCACATAAATAAAATTTCAGTTCTCTACAAAGTCTACGTTGACTTTCCCGGGATAATCAATCACTTAAGTCAAACTTCATAAATTTACCTTCCATTTCCTAAATGCATGAAATGACTAAAAGAGATATGCAAATATAATATATACCTAAAAAAGTATGTATATTTTCTTAGTGTTTCAGCTGCATAGTCGTATCCTCGTAATTTTTAGCTTCTAATAAAAACAATGAAAAATATAGTTTTTTTTATCTTTAAAGTCGAAGTGCATATCTCAAAGCCCCATCGATCTATCTGTGTGCCGATAAAACGACGGTTAAAGTTCGCAATTCGCTTCGGAATGCGAGTGAAAGCTTTTCAGTGGTGCGGGACGCAGATGCCAAATTAAAAGCATGGGGTTTTTGCACACTGTGTCACAATCGACTATTTTTCACCGAAAGACTATTAAAGGCTACGGGTGGCACCCGGTGACACTTGACGAATAGTTGCCACTCGGATACAATAAATTCAACACTTGACGACACTCAATACCGGTCGCCTCTGCGACTATATTATCTATTGTACGCGAATACCTCTATTTCAATGCAGTTTTAAGTGAAAATATGCACGCTAGACACCCTATTACACGACCAATACAAATATAAAGTTTCACTGCAGCAGGCACAATATCAAACTTGTAATCGAAGGACTAATTTAAACGTGCGAAATGTATTTGAATAAAACATTGTTCGTCGTTGAATTCCACTTCAATAAAAGCGAAATTAAAAGTTAATACTTTATCACCGCTTGCAATATTTTTTTATTTAAATGTGCGGTTAATCTAATATTCCATTTCATACTAGGTACTACGTATAGGCTAGTACATACATATATGTACGTATATGTATGTATAACCAATTCGGCTTATCTGTAATTTATTGTAACAGAAATCGCGTAAATATTTAAACAGTTCGCGATTTGAATAACACGAGGCAAACAATACACACACATACATACATACACGGGGCTCTACCTACCCAATATTTGCCTTGTGTGATATTTTTCGTTTAATCAAATCGCACACACACACACACAAAAAAACTAAAACACACAAAACAATATTGACTATATATTGTATATATGTATGTATGTATGTATATAGTTTTAAAAATCTGAATTGCTGCTCGTCTGTCCATCTGTTTGCTCGTTATACTTACATTCCCACACTGTATGACTGATCGAGACCAAAAATTGCAGAGGTCCTTCCTATGATCCTTCGGGTCTTAAGGTAACTTAAAAAAGAACAAATATTTGCACCTGGACATATTATGTATAGCCAGCCGTCTGTTTGTATATGTATATACATATATATGAATAAGTTTTATTCATTTGTATATATGTATTATCAAACGTATATTTGAGAATTTTAGTATCCAGTTGCTGTCAAAAATTTATAAATCCTTTATTAGACCTAAATTAGAATTCGCTTTTTAAAAAAGACATTGTATATTTAGATAGGGTTAAAAGGAGGATTACAAGAATGCCATCTGAACTTCGATCACTATAACGAAAGGTTGAGGTGAATGTCTCAAATGTCTCAAATCTCTTTAAAAACATTGAGCAACAAAAAAAATACCCCGATCGTAGATTGGTAAATATCAAGAAAAATCACTATCAGATTCCAATTCAGTGGGTCAAACTTAGTAAAGATTGACTAATCTCCGCTCTGGGTTTTAAAAAACGTGATTTTTTGTTGCTCAGTGAAATCATCTCGACAAGTTTTTGAATATAAATGAATTTTTGTAATCCTTCAAATATAAATAGCATGATCAAAAATTGTATCTAAAAATTATAAAAGCAATGCCCATATATTTTAAATAAACAAATAAATATATCTAGTAATCGGGACAAAATTTTGCTAAAGTACTGCAAGTGTTACTAATTTTCTTCCGAATAGCTACCGTACACACTGTCGCTGTGACCCTGAACAGCATCCGAACCAAATTGGGTTTTGAGTAATATTATTTTTTTATCCAGGCAACGCCTGGTACTCGCAGCAATTCGACGAATAAATGTAAGCTCGAAAATACGCCTCCATTCGGCAAACCTAACGGGTTAATATAGTCGAATCGTCAATCAAGTGTGTAACGACAATTGAAGACTAATCGCACTCGCACCGTTGCTTATTGTGCCGCCCCTGCTCTCCCCGCTGTTCCTGATCCCCCCTTTTCCCCCCGATAATTACAATTTGCATGAGAACGACGGCGTAATGTTACGCATTGCGTTACGCAAAATAACGTCTCGCCGAGTAACTGCTCACGCCCGTTTAAATCCATTTGTAGGACGCCGTTCGCGTCGCGTTATTGCCGTTGGCTGTTGTTATTGTTATTGCCGCCCCCCCACAGTAGGACCCTGGCGCACGCCCCTGCCCGAACTTTTATGATCTACAATGGCTGGCGAATGTCGAAACCCGTACGTTTCACTGGCCGACTAAATTACTCGATTATATTTTTATGCGCGCCTAATAAAAAACGTGTCCCACGGAGACACATACGAGACTCGTAAAAAGGGTTCTAGGTTTTTTTTTTTATATATTATTGTTAGGTATGTATTTTCATAATAAACTTTTGACGGAATCTTTCCGACACGATTTTGCACTACTTAGAGCAGGGTTTTTCAAACTGCGGGTTTCGACCCATTGGTGGGTCGCAAAATAAATAAAATGGGTCGCGCGACAAACGGAAAAAATTCAAAAAAATTTGGTTTCGTCAAACGTTGCAAATATTGAGAATGGAACGAGTCGTCTTTACCTAGATTTTATGACTTCATAGAATTTGTGAAAGGTTGGCATGACAGACACCGGAATGGCAAGTTCCTCTACCATTGTTTGACATTGTCAGTGAAGATATTTTAAAAGAATTAAAACTTTATTAAATAAAAAGATGTTATCACATCTCACTTTTCTATCCCAAAGCTTTGATAACTATTTTCCAGTCCAGAAATTTGAAACAGTAAAGAAAAGCATTTAATTTTAAAAGCCTCAGAGTCAATAATTGAGTTAAACTTTGATTCTGACGAAGGGGCTAAATTTCTGCACCATATTATTATTCATTTACTGAAGAATGATTTTTAGCAATTGAATTTGTCATCATTTTGGATTAGGGTTAAAGGAGAATTTCCACATTTAAGTAAAAAAGCAATCTTTATACTATTACCTCTTACTTTAACATATTTGTGTGAACTAGGATTTTCCACTTTATCTCAATTAAAAACAAAATTTCTAATTGAAAACTAGTTTCATTCATAAATATGCATATATCATGTGTCAATAGTAAATAAGGTAAATGCAGTTCTTGCAGTGAGTCGTAGTAAAAAAACGTTTAAAAAACGCCGACTTGGAGTTTTCGCTACAATTTCCAATGTTGGTGTCATATATCATATGTATAATAACGCTACTATGACAATGAATGAACAAATATGTAGGTCAAGATTCACAATCGTATGCGATAATTAATAGCAAGACATAAAGCGGCCAATTTCCGTCAAATCTGCTAGTTATTGGTGAAAGTTAGCTTAATATTTATGTATATTCGACAAATTGTCTGTGTTAAACATTGTGCGTATACGTTGGTAGTTTCAGTTTGAAATTGTAGAAAAATCTAGTTCAATCACCAATTTATTGAAATCAAGACTATTTTAACTGTATACAGTTCTTAAAAGTTTGGTTTGAAACATTATATTGCTTCACTACAATTTCATGATGAATTCATTATTTGTGACTAGGTTGAACACACTTTTAGCTTTTAAGTTTTAACGAGGCAAAATTAGCACGATTTAATCAAAATTTTCCGATGTTGAACTAGTCGTTCGAATATTCAGATGAATTTCCATCGCGGTAGCTAGCAAGTCAAAATACCATAGCTTCCGCAACTTCCAGCGGCGTTTATGGATTATTTTGGAATTGTTTAAAGTTTATGCGGTGCATTCTGAATAATTTAACAGCAAACCTATCAGCGTTGCGTAACTGAATTTTCCAATTGATCAGACGAACTGTACGTGTAGGTATGCAATCCTCATTTAAGATTGGGACTTTGTTCACTGTTGCGTCGAAACCGCGGGAGAAAGAAAATGTGGTGAAAATATTCACGAAAGGTTGGGTCAAAATAATGCTGAGTCGCGAAATGTTTTTTTTAGTACGTCTTTCATATAAATGTTGCGTGTTCAACTATCCGTCCCTCCGTTTTGTCCGTCCGAGTGTATTTTTATTATTAAAATCATTTCCACGAGGTACGGAAAAATGTGGGGATGGAGGGGGGTTTGGGGGGGTCATATCCTTTAGAATATAATCAAAGAATAATATCCGTTTTGCTCGTTTAGTTAAAATCCGGACGTGAGCGTAATTACGCTTTCGCATTCCGTAGCTTCCGTGACATAACGTGCATTTAAATTTTCGCAAAAAAAGTGTACGTCACACACAATTACAAAACGTGGAATTGCACTCGTGTAAAACGTGCTCGTTCCGGGACAACGACTCATTTAATATTCACAAATTTATTATGTTATTAAATACATTACGTTAACAGGTGCCAATTATTATGGTCACGTTTGTCCTTTGTACTTCGATTCCATTGAAATTTGGTTTTGCGAATAATGTCAATATTTTATATGTATAAAGCGAGTGTTGTAGGGTAAAGTATCGAGTGGATATCATTTTCCAAACTATTTTAAACAAAGCCATTGTGATACTAGATATTCTTAGACTGTAATTATAATTTGGGAAATTGAATGTACATACATACATACATATATTTATTGTAAGCGCTTCTCGCGATAGATTATATATTCCAATTATATTTTTCACCACAAAAAATATTCATTCATGTATGTAATTGAATAACATTGTACAAATGAATGAAACACTGCCATTAAAATCCAATTTCATTTGACTACGTTATGTGCGTAGGTAGTTAAGTACATAATAAATAACTAAAGAGAATTCAATTATTATTAATACAAAAATTTAATATTTTTAACTTGGTGTAATTTGAGAATTATTTGAGACGCGTAGTGTTTATTCGCTTGAGATAGCACAATATAATAGAAAGACATGTTTTGATAATACACGTACAAATTATTTATCATGTAACAAATCCATTCAACGATATTATTCTCAATATTTATAATATACATACATACATAATATTAGGACCCCCTGGCCTCTATCGGCTATACCGTCTGTCCGTGTATACATATTTAAATAAATAAATAATTACACTGTGAACACAATAATATTGACGACTGCCGGTTTTTTTTAATTAAATTGAAAAAATAATTCAAAAGTGCTCTTACTTTTATACTAATGTTTACGACCGCGAATCGCGCGCGGAAATAATCGTATTTTTACACTCGAAACTCTTTAAAGAGAATAAAGGGGCGAAATATTATTTAATTTCCGAAAATCGCGAAAATTACGAGCGAGCCTTATTTGCTTTTTCGCTAGCGTTTTGTTGTTGTTGTTTTTTTCTTTTTTTGTAACTTTACGAAAGCTCTTCCGGTTTAGGAGCTTTCGCGCTGCTACGGACGAATGAAATATGCTTCGTATTATGTAAATGGGCCGGCTCGAATCGCTTATTGAATGATCAGAAGATTCGGATTAAAGTACGAAAACAACATTAAAAGATACATCAGTCCCGCTCCTAGGAGATGAGAGAAAAGAAGGAGGCGGAGGAGAAAAAGACCGTCGCATTATTTATCGCGTTCATTACCGAAGCATTAGTTATTTCCCTCTTGCTCGGAGAGAGAGAATTCAAAAATCTCCTTGATTAAACCTTAATATCACCCCTGAGGCCGCGTCGCGAGATCGCGTGTTTCGGTGTGAACGCCCCTTTACTTGCGCACTGTAAACCAACCCTTACATATATAATATAATAATAGTTGTAACGTTAATTAATGGCTTGCCTCATATAGCAGTTTATTGATTTATATCGGCACTTAATTTTAGCTATCTTCAATAAATAGCTTCGACCGTTTCGAGTATCCGCTCGGAAGTCTGGCGAGCCATGGATGCTGCCAAATACATACAGCTTCCGCAATACATATGTACATACATAGATATAATATAAATTACTAGTTGTAGGCACGCGGCGTTGCCCGGGCTCAAATTTGGATAGAAAATTAATTGAAAAGATAACGAAAAACAACATTGAAGATTGGACGCCCGTTTTGAACATGTGGCATACATATGTATATGTATGTATGTACGTCGCATTTATGTATATAACGCAATTATACGGATAACGAGCTCGTTCGTGTCTTTGTGCCGTTAATTGGTGACGTCTTGCACGTAACGCGTAACGATTCCGTAACGATTCGCCGTTCAATTCATGCCCATAATGAAACACGTGATACTGTTCGCAGATTAACGCTGAAATAAATTAAAATTTTCAATTATTTCGACGTTTTAACCGCAGTAAGGCAACGTTATGCATTTGAAAACGTCACCTGAACCGTCGTTGAAATGATTTGGTTTGCATACAACATTTAAAATACTGCATACTAACGGTACACGATGACTTTAGTTAGCGTGAGCGTGTGCCTGTCTGACTGTCTGGGTCGTTGCGATCACGCTAGCATTGCCAACATAACAAACATACATTTTTATCAGTGTGTCGGCCACAAGCAAGGCTATTTCGAGTTGACAACGTGATTGTATGACCATACAACCATTCAATCAACGGTACACTATACAATTGTTTTACGTACTATCAAACGGGCTACGGGCTGTACTCTTATTGTATAAACAAACCGGCGCGCGTGGGTGGGGGTTGGAATCCACCGTCATAGTATGACGGGAAAACCGGCTTTATGCTATTTTTATTTAAAATTTTTCTTGGATGACATAACAGCTTTCGCCAATTCACCGCACAAGGAGAACAATTACATTAGTGAAAAACATAATCAATAACAAGAAAAATAATAAACAATAAAGTCAAAAAATTATAATACATTAACATACATTGGAATTAGAGTAAGCGTCTGCTTGCCTGTCTGGATCGTTGCGGTCACTCTAGCAATTCCAACATAACAAACAAACATTTTTTTAGCGGTGTGTCGGCAACAAGCCGCTATCTGTCAAAGCTAGTTCGAGTTGACAACGTGATTTTATGGCCATACACCCATTCAATCAACGGTACACTACATAATTGTTTCACGTACTCTAACAAACAAAAAATTTCGAACGGGCCAAGGGCTCAAACGTTATTGTATAAGCTAGCATGCACGAGTGGGGGGGGGGTGGGGGGGAGGAGTGCGTATTCACCGTCATATGACGAGCAAACCAGCTAGTTTTCAACATAAGGAAAGCGTAGCGGACAAATAAAGACCACGCCAACAATACGAAAACTGACCAATCAAGATCCAACCTCAATCTAAATGAATACAAAAATCGCCGATACATTCTTCTATTAAGGCCCTCACAAATCTGAGCGGTAGCGTCCCATTCGCACCGATAGGGGGCGTCAACTTGACGCAGTGATACCGCTCAAGTTTGTGAGGGCCTTTACGTCGAGAATACGCGCCATTATTTATTTTCGCATCTTCCGCGGAAAATTCGTACGTGTCCCGATGATTCAAGGGGGGTACAACTATGGGGTGGAGGAGAGAGCGCACACACAGTCACTCCTCAGAAATAAAATATCATTTAAGATGAAAGGCGAGCGGCGCGCCTATAAATCCAATATACAAGAGGGGGTCCCGCGAAAGGGTCGACAGGTGAAAACAGGGGATGTATATTTTTGAGACCCGGGGGTTATAAATATGTCACGTTCACGTGTCACGGCGGCTGGCCATAGTTTATAGTTTGTATCGGCGATGACAGTGCTGCAATATGAACGGGAGCTTCGAGACGGTGACACGGGTCTCCAACACTATGGGGGGGACCCTGCAGATCGAACGGCCATTTTCGCTTTTCTTTTCGTTTTTCAGCGCGGAAAATCGAAACCGAAAAGGACGACAGACGCCTGAGTGACGCGTCGTCGGCCGATAAAAGCCCACTGACAAATGGCTTTGACTCACATTTATAATAGTACTAGCTTTCAGTGCCAGGCTTCGCCCAAGCAATATATCGTTTTTTAGAATTAGATTCGCTGAGAATTTGACGGAGGCTGTTGAGAGTTCTAAAATTGTCTTGTAACCGACCAAAGTAATAAATAACTTTTCAAACCAAAAAAAAAAACACAAATGAATGTCTTAGGTACATTAGTGTAACGGTGTAGAAATTCATAAAGAACAAACAGACATTCAATTTTATATAAAACAAACTGTACATAAGTACCTAATATATTACCGTAGTTGTCCTTTTTTTCCATATACATATTATATTTCTTCTATCTGTATTTTTCATTAAGTAGAATCATCGTAAGATGTTTTATGAAATAAAAAAGGTCATATTCCACCTATGTGCATATCATAGTACGAAGGTGACGTTGTCCATGATTTTGCGAAAATGAGTTATGGAATACAACTTTGTTCCTCTTTGATTATTCTATCAGGGCAGTCGACTGGCACATCCAAATGACGTCACAAATGTTTTTTTGGCATCATAAAGTATAAAAGTTCTAGTAATATTCTTGGAGCACGCGACTTTATGTATGCAATTTGAAAAATTGACGTGCAAATTCAATATCTAAAAATCTCAATTATCATTTTTACACAAAGACGCATGGACAGTGTATACCCTCCGTTTCAATATGATTTGCTTTGTGTTCGATGAAGTCAGAAATGCAGTATTTGTCATTGCATTTTCTTCGTTTTGTTAAAATCGAGCTAAATGCTTAAATATGCTAGATATTAAAATTTTCTGAAAAAAATTCTGTAATGAAATTGAATTCCTTTGAAGATGTTAAAGAAAAGTTTTGTTTTTTTTTACATTCAAGATAACGTCACTCATATTAGGAACTATTATTTATTATTATTAATTTTAAAACGTTTAGATACTTTCGCGGCTATGCTTAAAAAATAAGGCATTCGACCAATGCGCACTGCCAGTTATGACGTATGGAAGTGAAACGTGGATACTGAATTCAATAATGTGACGTAAATCCAGTGCACACACTGAAGCATGGAATTTGTATGCTTGGCATAACAAGAAGAGACCGTAAGAGGAAGACGTGGGTAAGAAGCATGACCAGAGTGGCAGATATAGCGGAACGTGTGAAAAAGTGTGGCTCATGGACGCGAGAAGTACTGGAATGGTATCCGAGAAGATGTGAAATAAAACAGGGAAGACAGAGTTGACGATGGGCCGATGAATTAAGAAGGATGTGTGGAGTCAAGTGGATGCAGATTGCTCAAGACAGACAGGAATGGAAGAGGATTGGGGAGGCCGTCATCCAACAGTGGATAGTGAACGGTTGAAAATGATGATGATGATGATATAAAGTTCCCCTGATTTATGACGACCAGTTCAAACTTTAAACTGCTGCCCTGAACAATTTACTATTATAAACATGTCACGTGAGTGATAGTGCTAAGTGAGTAATTCTACAAACCATAGACCCTGTTATTCAAAAGGTGTGGAGACGTATACGGAACAAATATGAGGATTCAATAATATATAAATAGATAGATAGACAATTAAAAGGACACTTTGTATCGCAAAAATCGGATCATTCTATTGTTTCAATTGCCAACCACTTTTCATGGTTTGTCCAATGTTTATGTAAGTTCCTCAACAATGGCGTATCGATCACGTCGATTAGCATTTCCGGTGACGTCATCGAGGTATGGCGTGTCTTGGTCCCAGCATGGCCGTAAATAATATGCACAGCAATAACCGACGAGTTCTGTATCTGGCCGTACCAATCGAGAAGTCTGTCGTGACACAGGAGAATCTGTGTTATTCACCTACGCGAATTTGTCAATCCTGTAGAAGAAATTTGGAAAAATTCGGCATTTTCCAAAACCGACACCTTATGAAAGACGTTTCTTTGTCTGTTGGTAAAAATGATGGAAGTGCGTTGTATTCTGTGAAATGAATTACCGATTCGGCAAATATTGTTCCAGCTCGATTTTTCCTTTAGTTGGATACGTATCGGCAATGTAAACAAATCTAACGGTAAATAAAGTCAAATTTATAAATAGACCAAATTCAATGATTTGATGCGCAATAAATGATGCGTAGCCAACCCGTAATTATAAAAATATAATTGGGTGGATATTACATTGAAACTTAGACGAATCGAATATTGTGACAATGTGGACATGTTACTTTAAGTTGAAAAATCTGCAAAAAATGCAAAGGGTCGAGTACCACTTTCATTTATACACGACTTTTGCCGAATGAATCAACACTGACGTTTCAAATGACAAATAAAAGTATTCACTCTAAACCAGATACCTACGTTTCACAGTTTTAGCAAAGGCGTTTGCTATTAGTAAAGCTCAACGGATCATTTTTTTTTTATATATTTTTTATCGTTTTTAGCAATACACCTATACATATGTACATATAATAATATGTTACCATCATATTTTAGTAAATTTATTGTAACAGGAATGGATGTACATATGTTAATATAATTTAAGGAATAAAAATAATTTAATTATAAACAAATGTTAGAGTAAATAGAAATAGGAGAAACATCTTGTACAGAGGTGTTTTGGAATATAATAGACTGCCGGATGGAATTAGAAGTTCCAAAACTACGGATAAATTCCTGGCAGTCTTAAAAAAAACATCTCTGTATAGGTACTTAGTTAAGGATTATGTAATTAGCTTTAGCTACTATATTATATAAATAAATAAATAGATATAGCAAATCATACAAACGTTGATTTATTTTTATTGTATAGATACTCAATACAGATCAATCAAACAAAACCTTATCTCTACATACATACATACATATATGTATGTATTTACATAAATAGAATACTTATATCACCCTAGCAATACACTACATATACATACATACATATGTACGTCTACTAAATTACCGTATTGCACTATACATAAAGACCATTATCACCACTCAATAATGCATCAAATTATATTTAATCGAAACTAACAATCTAATTGATATTGAATTGTCTGTTATATATGTACATATATATATATATATGCGTATATACAAAAGGCCGCCCCTTCCAACGTAGACACACTTAAATAATTGCACTCATGGGGTGAGTTTGTGGGGGTAGGTTTGCTTGCTTATCTAGCACCTGCGTTCGATGGGCATTAAACGCATTAAATGCGATAAAGTCCTCATTTGTTTCGCACGTCACATTTTAACCGAAACGTCTATGCGAAAGTAAGTAGAAAATAAATTAGTGAACGATCAGCACACGTGTCGTTCGTTACATGCCGATTAACAGCGAGGACATTAACGAGAATTACGTAGCCTGCATTTGAATACGGGCAAGACAGAGAAATATAAAATAAAATAAAGTAAAAAAAGACAGAACGTTCAACGGCACGGGCCACTTGGCGAAATCCTACCGCATTACTGCAGAATTGGATTTGTCTTTCGGAAGACGGGGACACGATGAAAATAAATTCAGGTCGAAGATATAGGATACGGAGTGGCTTGCTTCCTTGCTTCCTTCCGTTTTTCGAGAAATCCTTTCCGCGTTGCTCCGTTTTTTTTTTTTGTTTTTCTAGAACAACGCGAAATGGATGTAGAATCGATGAAACAAAAGAGCCAAAAGGAATAACAACGCCAGGATGCGGTCCTACACCCATTTTCAACTAAGGTACGTGGAATATATATATAACATACATACGTTTAGTACCTGCGAAAGAGAACCAATTACACTTTCGAAGTGGACAAAATCACAGTTGGCACACTTGGCACAATATTCAACAGGATCCAAATGAAAATAATAGAAAAGATTAGACTATTACGTTTAAATTAAAAGTGCATTGTACAATAAAATATCGTGTTTTTGAGTTACCCGACCCAAAAATCATTACTAATTTTGACCCACCGAATCCGAATACGATAGTAATTAAACCACCCCGCCGCCAAAACTCGACTTCAAGTCATCTACAGCTCAAACTTACATGCTTAGACAAAAAAAAAAAATACTGACATACATATGAATGTACATAGAGAATCAATCGTTACAAATGCGTTGAAAAAAATAGCTGGCCAATGTAACGCATAAGTATTTATGTATTAAGAGCATTCAAATATCACAATTAATTGGAAAAACATCTGGTTATTGTTTCCAATACTAATTTTGAACACGGAAACACTAAATTTTTATAGGCCGCAAAAGCCGAAAAATGTAAAAAACCAACAAATTTTATTTATCATATTCGGATTCAGTTGGTCAAATTTAGTAAATATTGATTAGTCTCCGCTCCGGTAGTTTTTTTTTTTGTTTAACATTTTATTGACTTTATAATTAAATTATATATACAGTTATAATTAAACAGTTATAATTAAAAACTTTTGTAATTCTTAGCAAGCAATCAAAATTGAGAGTGAGAAAAATTGCTTAATTTTTTTTTTTATCAGACGTTCGATGCCAGCTGTGTGAATTGTGCCAGAAATGTGAATACACACACACATTTTTCATTTAAAAAATGACAAAAATACAGGTAGACTTTTTAACATAAAACAATTTTGAGACATCAGTACATACATATATGTATTATGATAACTCAAATTAATTTTTAGTTCTGTTTAAAATAACGTATTTTCTGTTTTTAATCAATCTTAAAAGTATTAAGTTTTGAATGCAATACGTACAAGTGCATATACATATGTACATATGTACATACATACATATGTAGATATAAAATAATGCTCGTATAACTTTTCCAAGAATGCCTTTGTGTTTGTCAGTTTGCCGCGCGCTTGTTATGAATACGTAGATAAACATTCGACAAAGGAAACGAAAACTTTCCTCACCAACCTCTCTCTTGCTACAATTAAATTCAATTATTCAAGACAACTGACAAGGGCAGCAGATCAAACGGAATTAGTCATATATCGAAAATCGAAAACAATCTTCTGATATTTATTTCATGGCCCTAAGGCGTGGGCCAAACAAAACAAAACACAAACGACTGAAATCCACTGTTTATTTATCTTATTTAAATTGAGATTATTTTTCATTTGCGCTTTGGTGGAAATTCTTTCAGCCTCGCTTTTATTGTTAATTACATATTTTGAGTTTAAACTCAAATTTAGCACACGGGGTTATATGTATGTACACACATTTACTATTTTTTGTACGAATTTCGTCTTGTTCGCATTAAGTAATTAAGTGTATATTCTTTGCGAGACACGGTGTGCATTAACGTTAACTATGATTAACGACCGCTAAACACCACATTTCAATAAGAAAAATAAACCACAACATCATTTTTTGCCACAAAAGATCAACGTACCTAATTTGATTACTCTCATAAACAGCTTTTTGCTCGAGCTCGCTCAGAAAATACCTTGCATAAAATTAAACATTCTCAAAGAAATTTAAATACGTAAATTTCCGTACGAAGATATTATAATATAAAAACTTTAAGTCTTCGATAGTTTGCCAACTTACACTTATATGTATATGTATGTACACACTTGAATTATTATAGATACCAATTTCCAATACGTAGCTAAGTATCCAAAGATTCTCAAACTTTAAGTCATTTGATCGAATTCGTTTCGAGTTTCCAATATCAAAAGTATCACATTCAAATAGATGGAATTTGATGAAATATTTTAATAATTAAAATGTTCAATCATAACGTGGTATTTTATGCAATCGTATATTTTTCCTCGATATCTAGCTTAATGCATTATGAAATGGGACATTAAGTAATAATAATTATAAATACTTGAATCCAGACATTAACATTTAAACAGAACTTTTACATATACGACTTTGAACCTTTTAGAATCAAGCATATGCGTCCGTTTAGTTTGTGATAGAATTTCACTTTCCAAATAAAATTGAGTCAAACTGGTTACGAAATGTACTTACGCAATCATTTTATTTCAACGATAAAATATTGTAGGAAACTGTTTTTCCATTTCGTGGAAACTTTATGTGAGATGAAAGCCACAAAATTCAATACAACTTGTGCAAAAAAACTCGAAAAGAAATTGCTCAAATATACAAAGTCTAACAGAACAATAGCAGACGCGCGTTTTTATACCTATTCAATAACTTCAGTCAGTGAATGAGCGCTATGGAACTTTTGTTGCACGATAGTGTCAATTATCATTACAAAGTTTGTTATTGTATTGTTTCCGGTTGAGTTTTTCCGCTCATTTTTCCACAACATAGCCCATCGATCCAGTAACCTTAACAATTGTGCGTTCACGCGACTACATTTACGGTGCAAAATTACACACGTAATTCCCCCCTTTGCAACTGCATTTTGTTTGCGGTCGTTTGTTCGCTCGCAAATTACAGACCAACTGGAGTGGGTGGGGTGAGGATTGAGGGGGAGGGTCGCCTGAATATGACACGTTAAAAATTACACCTCATTTCCGGTCGAATTTGCGCAAAGCTGGAATTTTCCAATTTTCCATTGCATTCGAATCACTCCAATTAGCACTGAAAACCACCTCATTTATGCTATTCAATGTATTGCGGATCGCATGCCGGATTTTGATTGTTTTCACGTATGTACATATGAATAGCTCATTTTAAAATTGGACAGAGCTACTATTCAAACTCAGCTACACACAAAGTATAGGTGTATTTTAAATGTTACTTTGATTTAAAATACTTGCACAATGTACATACATACATACATAGACTGCACCGTAAAATGTAGTACATGTACAATGCAATTTATGTATGTATGTACATACAATGTATGCACATAGACTGCACCGTATAAAATCAAACTAATCCAAACAAAAGGAAATTATATGTTCATAAATTTACCTTTATTTTTAATATACATACATACAAACGTTGTAAAATTAATTAAAATTACCATATTTTTTACCCTGTTAAATAAAATGTAAAGTATAAAAAGTGAAGTGCTAAGCAAAATATTTCACGCGCTATTATCTGAGTTTTAACAAAACTATTAAACAATTTTACGCTGAAAACAGGTGTTTTTTTTTTTGTTTCGCAATTTAATTTCGTTGCTTAATCTAAAGCTAACACACCTGTAGTGTAGGTAATGTTAAAATTTAAGCACTTGTTCAATGAAATTATTAAACCAAACTTATACTCGTATTGCAAAAGATCCTCAAATGGCTACTTTTATAAGCTTTGATTATAATTTCACTGAACTGTCTGAATAATGATAATATTTAAATAGTGCGTAATCATCAATTCTATGTTGGTATTAGCTCGAACCTTCCCGAATCACCCTGGAAAAAATCCAACACGAAGCCCATCTGCATCGTGCGGCTTAGGGGTGTTTAAAAAAAATACCCCACATACACATTCAGATACATTATAATAGTGGATAGGTTGGGGCTCGCGCAACGCGACCCACCGTTTAGTGCGATCGTTTCTCTCGTGGAAAACTCGCCTTATTAAAACGCGAATTGAGCGAAACGAGGGAAAACTTTACGCCGCCTCGGCCGAACGAGCAAGATTAAAACAATGCTAAGAGGTTTTTTTTTTTTTTTTTACTTGAGCGTTCGTCTGAAACTTTTCCAATCGGTATTCGCATATTTTCCTCCGCAACAATTTCCCGACTCGGGTCGTTCTTATCATATTTTTTAAGGGCCGGACTGAGCTCCCTAATGGCCCCCAAAACCCTTAATTAATGCGCGGTCGGAACCCCGCTCGCATTATAGCCCCGGCCCCGGCTGGGCCTATTTTTGCGAGCATATTATTGATTTTTTAGTTTCATATTACTGATATTGATTCTCGCACATCGAATAAATTGCATTTCGTACGAGTATAATCTAAATCAGCGGTCGGGAACCGGCGGCTGCAGAGCCGCGTGCGGTTCTTTGTATGAAAACCTACAACTCTCGCTTTTGCGTGAGAAACGTTGACACACAATTTACACAAAATCAAAATGAATCCTATTTACATAACTTTGTGGCTATAAAAAGCCATAACATCGTTTTTCAGATTAAACTTTATAATACTTTTTATAACGAAGAATGAAACTAGGACGGAGTGCCTTTGAAAGAATGAACATTGTTTATAAATCCAACATTCCGCTATGCTTAAAAAAGAAGGCATACAACCAGTGCGTACTGCCAGTTATGACGTATGGATGTGAAACGTGAATGCTAAATTCAAAAATGCTACGTAAGATCCAGTGCACACATAAAAGCATGGACAGATATCTGCTAGGTATAGTAAGAAGAGATCGTAAGAGGAATACATCGGTAATAAGTATGACCAAAGTGGCAGATATACGTGGACACATAACGAGATGGACTCGAGAAATACTGGAATAGTATTCGAGAGGATAAAAGCAAGAGAAAGAAAGCAGTGTAGACCGAGTAGAAGATGGGTTGATGAATTGTGAAGAATGTATGGAATGGATGCAGATTGCTCAAGACAGACAAAAATGGAAGAGGATTGGAGAGGCCTTCATCCAGCAGTGAATGGTAAACAGCTCAAAATGATGATGATGAATACTTAGTAATAAACTGTCGGACATTAAAAAATATCATGAAGATAGCTTATTTCCATTTCATAAATGAGCCACATTTAATTTAATTTTGAATATATAATCTGAATACTCCCAAACTTAACCAACCTCGCAAGGTTTTCCCTAATTTGGCTCTTAGCTAAAAAAAGGTTGCCGACCACTAATCTAAATATACGTGCGTATCTACCTATTTCCACACCGATCGACCAATCAGGAGTGAACTTGGGTAAGGCGATAGCTCAGTGGCCTATTGAACGAAGGTCCGGGATTCGATCCTATTACTGGGTCCAAATCCTTGTCAATTAACTTTCCCCGAAGCAAAACAAAAATAAGAAATTTTACTTTTGAATAGCCGACACATAAATTTTTATTTAGGTGACTTCGTCTTATAACAGATGTTTTTTGCCAGCTGAAGTTCAATAAAACACGACAAAATAAATAAAATAGTTTCGCTTCAATAAAAGTGTCATTTGAATCCAGGTACAACACTACATACAGCTAATCAATTTATAAATGAAATAAATGTTTGTTTTTTATATATTCCCACACAGTTCCTTATACATTCCCACACAACAAATCGGAATCAAACTTTGCCGAGTTACATACTTGTTATGATCCTGCAGTTATTGTACAGTACTTGAGCACGATAGGATATCTTTAATTCGGGTAGTTATCATAAAGTTTTATTTTAATGATTTAGGCTAATGGCATATTAAGTGTTTCGTGAATTTCAGAGAAGCACAATATGTTTAACAGTTTAACGTTTCAATACGAATGAAATTTGTGCATGATTAATCCCGAGCACTGAAGCTTGCAATGCCCAATAGTAAATAATGCATGTGCAGGGGTTTAAATACACGTTCGCGGTTAATAGATACATAACACAACAACAACCGTAAATTACAACCGGAGAAACTAACTCAACTTGCATAATGCATGTTAGGCGAATTCGGAATGAGCGGTTTAAAGCCATTTGAATATTACAATGCAACTGCACGCTGTGTAAATAATTTAATAATATTATCATGTTTCGGATTGACGGTGCCGCCCTCGTCTACATATGTATGTACATATGTACATACATAGAGCTCAAATTGAATATGCACGCTAATTAGGTGTAAGGTATATTGTGTGTGCTGAATATATGTATGTACATATGTACGTACGGTGTGTTTGCATTGAAATGTTTTTCGATATTAGTTTCGTATAGTTGGCTATGATACATAAATACGTACGAGACGAGTTCTAAAACTTTAATATAGTGTAAGTAAAGGCGGCGGCACGTACTCAAAGTTTGAAATCCGTAAAGTTATAAAATTTCAATGCTTTCTCCCGTTTAATATTCATGCTATTATGATATGAGACTTACGTGTACGTACGTATATTTCGCCTCTGCGGAAAACGGTTTCGCAAAATTTACAACGTCATTGCAATGAAAAACTTTTTACGCGCACCTACTACGTTATAAACGCACGCGCTTGTGTATATTGAAAATTTTTTCGCAAAACAAACACAAAGTCACTTTTAAACATTCTTCAAAGAAAATATTCACATCACCTTATTATTTGAAAACAAATTATAATCTTGGATTAAATATTTTCAAATTTTAACACTTTATGGAGTTTAGGGCATGCATTACCGGTTTTCGGTAAATTAAAAAAATCGTGTTTTTTTTTACTTTTTATTGTAATTCAATTAATAACGTTAGAATATCACTAATAACACTGAATTCGATTAACGTTATGTAAATTTTTGGCTTTTTTTTAAAAATTAAAAGAAAATACAGTGAGACATAATTAATTACATAACTTGATTTCACTAAATCTTAGCGTACACTAATGAAGAATTTATTAGAATACGCAATGATGGAATATTGAAGTTAATTACATACATACATATGTACATAGATACATTAAAAAGTAAAAAAAACACGATTTTTAAAAAATACATATACCGAAAACCGATAATGAAGTTACATCAAAACACCTTCTTAGAAGACGTCCGTTTGCCACGAAATCATCTATTTATAATATTATAATATAAATGGTTTCAAGCAATACGCAAACATGATCTATGTATGTATATCGGGGTTTCCCAAATTCCAAGTTGAATAAATTCGGGATTGAATTAAAAAATGCGTTTTTATACACGCATATTTTTGTGTTGTTGGTTGATAAGAAACTAAGTAATTTTTCGAAATTTAAAAGGCAATAAACTGCAAAGTTTGAGAAGAACTTCTCTATAATGTAAAATGTTTTCGACATCGTTGAAAAAAAATATTTTTTACTTGTTTTTGTTCTGAGCCAATTTATACAGTAGATATTTTGATGATTGCACAGGTGAAGTGGCCGCATTTATAAAAATTCACTCCGTCTCACCATTGTGAAATTGACAGACAACAAGCGAAATATACAATGCAAATATTTAATATATAATAATGAAGAATATTATAAGAAATATAATATAAGCGTCGCGTGTGCACGCGAAAGTCACAAACTGCCAGGATGGATCAGCGGCTGATAGTCAGCACGCTATTATTGCTGTGTGCTTGCGCACTAGCACTTCCACATTCCAGTTGTCAATCGGGAAGGAATCGTCATCAGGATGTATCCGAATCGGAAGAGTTTGCCGAGAGTTCGGCCTACAGTGTCAGCAAGAAAAAATCTTCAATAAAGTTTCAAAGTTTCCTATATATAAATTGTTCCCAACTTAAAAATCGTACAAAGATGAACTGTCCCAATATAACGTTTTATGAATAGTATGTAAAAAAAATAGAACATATGTATGTGTCTCAAGCAGTTTGTCTAATCGGAATCAAACTTTGTATAGTTATTTTCCGTTACTAATTAAGGAGTTGCGTGTGATTTGATCTTCTATGAATTTTTTTGTTCTTTTTTGCGAATCAATTTTATTTGTGTATGGCATGGCATGGCATGGCGACTATAACGATTTTTTTATTTTTTGTTTTGTTTGAAATTATTTTATTTTATTATTTATGCGTACATTTGCAAGCGTTCTTTAATTTTTTTAGAAAGTACGTACATACATATGTACATAGGTCTAAAAGTTTTAAAAATATACTTTCATTGCGCATATATTTTTACACTTTATTTATAGAGCCGCTTTTTTTGAAAGTGTACAAGTCCACTTTCAATCTCGACTGTTAATTCTTTAAAAATAAATATATCATATCTGTTTGTAACCAAAACAACCATTGACTAAATTTTTTTCAAAATTGGAATTACCACCATTTTCATACGTCATACATACATCACCACTTTCAAAAATAACGGCTCATATTGTACATATTTTGTGAAAATTAAAGAATCATTTTATAACTGTGTTTCACACAAATCCAAAAAAATATATGGATAGCCAAATTTTCATTTTAATTAGTGCATAATGTAAAACCCGTAATCTAAGATAATTATTCCTTAACTTTATTTTTCATATATTTCAATATGAAAAAAAAGTATCGCAAGCAAAACGGTATAACAATTTTTATTTCCAAGCATAGCATTATGCGACATATCGAAGTTTAGGTTGGGAACTGGTGATCTATCCTAAATACCGTTTTTTACGACGAATCTATCGTACAATTTTCGTCGTTGCATAACTTTTAACTGTGTGTTTTCATATTTTAAAAATGCATTGAATTACTTTCTCATGTTCTTTTTTATTGTAGTCATGCGACGGCGTGGGCTGGATCGACGGGTTTGAAATCTCACAATGAATATGCAGATGACGATGATAGTGATTCTTGAGAAGAAGAAGATGGTGATAGCAGCGAAGAAGAAGATGGTGATAGCAGCGAAGAAGAAAACGATGATGATGATGATGATGATGATGATGATGATGATGATGATGATGAGGACAATGCAAATGATGATTCAGAAGAATATCATACGAATAAATATCATCAACATGACAGCAGTAGCAGTGAGGAATCCTATGAAAAACGCACACTCACACACAAAAGCTATAACAAACATATGCGTCGTAAATATGATAGTGATAGCAATGAAAGAAATGAAAAAGATGACAAAAAAGGAGATAATAAAGATGATGCAGAGGAAGATGAAGATGATGAAAAAGATTCAAAAAAACCGAAAATAGTTGAAAAGACAACAAAGAAAGATGTTAAACCAACTAAAAAATCTAATAAAAAGTCAATCAAGAAAAAAAGCAAAAATGAGAATGATGAAGGTGATGACGATGACAACAAGCCAAAGAAGGTGGAAAAAAAAAAAACAAAAAAAAAAGACGTCAAAAATAAGAAGAAAAAAAAACAATATAAAACGGATGATGAAGAAGATAAAGATGAGAAAGAGGAATCCAAAATTTCAAAAAAAAAACCAAACAAAGATGCTAAAAAGATAACTAAAAAAAAGGACACAAAAGTGGACGATGAGGAAGATGACGATGATTCAGAGCATAAAAATGATGATGACGCAGATGATAAAACCCATGATGGAGAAAATGATGACAAATTAAAATTGATTAATGGACTATATCCATATCTCTTACATGAACACCACAGCCATAAATACACAATAACGGATGGAAAACACGTAATTGAACGCGATGAATTGGAAACTATTAAAGACAAAAAACAGCCTGACAATGATGTTGATGAAGATGGTAGTGAAAAAGATGACGACGAAGAGTCCAAAAAGACAAAAAAAGTAGATGTGAAAAAGGACAAAAAAAAACAAGAAAATAAAAGGAAAAACGACAACGAAAAAAGGGAAAAAGAATACTGGTGAAAAAAATGACGAAAAAGATGACAAAAAAAGCGCGAAAAAAGATGCAAAAAGGTAGAAAAAAAAAAACCAAAAAAAGCTGATAAAAAAGAAAAGAAAGCGGTAGACAAGACAAAAAGTAAAAAGAAGGCAGCTGTAGAAGAAGACCAAGATGATGAAAAAGATGACGAAAAAGATTCTGAAACGTCAAAGAAAGTAGAAAAGAAAAAACCAAAAAAAGCTGATAAAAAGAAAAAGAAAGCGGTAAACAAGACAAACGGTAAAAAAAAGGCAGTTGTAGAAGAAGACCAAGATGTTGAAAAAGATGACGAAGAAGATTCTGAAACGTCGAAGAAAGTAGAAAAGAAAAAACCAAAAAAAGATGCCAAAGAAAACAAGAAAAATGATACCAAAACTACAATAAAGAAAAAAGATAAGAAAATGAATGAGGAGGAGGATGAAGATAATGACGACAAACAGGATGATGAAGATAGTGAAAACAAAAAAAGCGATAAAAAATCGTTAAACATAAGACATCATGAGCACCACCACGATCACTATGCAATATTGAATGGAAAGTTATTGAGAATAAGCGGTAGCGATGAAAGGAAAAATAAAAAAAACGACAAAATGGATGAAGATGATGATGAAGATGATAAAAAATAAAAGAAAGCGGTAGATAAGAAAAAGGGTAGAAAAAAAAGGCAGCTGTAGAAGAAGACCAAGATGATGAAAAAGATGACGAAAAAGATTCTGAAACGACAAAGAAAGTAGAAAAGAAAAAATCAAAAAAAGCTGATACAAAGGAAAAGAAAGCGGTAAACAAGACAAAGGGTAAAAAAAAGGCAGCTGTAGAAGAAGACCAAGATGATGAAAAAGATGACGAAGAAGATTCTGAAACGTCAAAGAAAGTAGAAAAGAAATAACCAAAAAAAGATGCCAAAGGAAACAAGAAAAATGATACCAAAACTACAATAAAGAAAAAAGATAAGAAAATGGATGCGGAGGAGGAAGAAGATAATGACGACAAACACGATGATGAAAATGAAGACAAAAAAAGCGATAAAAAATCGTTGAACACAAAACACCATGACCACCACCACGATCACTATGCAATATTGAATGGAAAATTATTAAAAATAAGCGGTAGCGATGAAGTGAAAAAAAAAAAAAATGACAAAAAGGATGATGACGATGATGATGAAGATGATACAAAGAAAAAACAGGAAGACAATACAAAGTCAAAGAAATCGGAAAAGAAAAATTCTAATAAAGACAAAAAAAAAGCAAATACTAATGATAAAACAACAGCAAATAAAAAAGATATTAAAACAGACGATAAAAAAGTAATGAATGATGATAAAAAGAAGACTGGCGATGAAAAGATTAATAAAAACGAAAAGAAAACTAAAAATAATGACGATAAAAATGATAAAAAATCAAAGACTGACGATAAAACAACATCAATTAAAAAAAATACAAAAACAGATGATAAAGAAAAGATTGGCAACGAAAAAATTGATACAAAAGAAGAAAAGGGTGAAAATAATGATGACAAAGATGATGAAAAAATAGGGACAGTGAAGGCTGGATGTAATAAACATCATCAACATGGATCCCATCACGATGAACATCATCATGATGTTCATGATCATGATAAACACGACATCCAAAAAAGTGGAAATAGATTAGACAGTGGTGACAACAATAAGGTAACCGATAGCGAAAATATACCAGACACGCAGACTGCCAGCGAAAAGGGTGAAATAATATCCGAAACCGCCAGCAATACATCGGCAAATACTTTGGAAAATCATGAAGAACAAACAAACGAATCCGAACATAAGGAGCAAACAAATATTTCCGCACATAAAGAACAAACGGAATCGAGCTGTGGATGTAGTCACAAGCATCCCCACCAAATTCATCATGGTGAACATTCTCACGATGGTACTCATCATGCTGAAAAACATCACGAAAAACACGATCATACCGAGCAACATCACGATCATACCGAGCAACATCACGAGCAACAGCATCACGAAGAACATCACGTAGAGCATCACGAAGAACACCATGAACATCATGGCAGTAAACACCATAATGCTGGACATCCTCATGGTGGACCCGTTCCAGATTGCACAGGGGCAAAATAAAAAAAAAACCTAAATGATAAACGTGTGTGATTGTATTTGTATAAACCGAATGACTTATTTAATAATGCAATTCAATTAGAAAAATACTAAATTTCAATTTAAGCCTGCATTAGAGTAAATAAATTACTTATCATCAATACATGTCATCGCCCAAAGATATCTTTTGTAACAATTTGTATAAATATGTACGTATTGATTGCAAATAAAAACTCAATAGAAAAATTCATTTAATTAAATACCATTTTAACAAATGTACAAATGGATGGTTATCTTGGTATGAAATTCATAACTATATACATTTAATTATAGAAGCGATTCTCAACGTTAGAAGCTACAATTTAAAAAAAATGATTTGGTCATCCTTAGTTTTTTATTTAATTTACAAACTTTTTATTAAATTAAAATGTGATAAACGAAACAATGGAAATGGAACAAGCAAACAATGGAACAATCTGAGAGTTTTAGTTTATAAGTTTGTTTATTTGTTAACTAGTAAAAAATAATCACTAATTTAAAATACATAGTTATCGATTCTCCAGATTAGGACCCACTTAAGTAGACAGTTTCTAATGTTAAAATGTATGTAGCTTGAAACTATATTACTGTACCTTTATTTCCTCCAAAATGATCCATCCTATTATTTTTCTTAAGCGGGTATTACACAAGGATAGTTTACTGGCGACGGTCTCGCTGGTTTGCTGACCGGCACGTAGAGCTGGTTGCGAGTAGCTAGTAAACCTATTACACGTGTTAAGTTTACTCGCTAATGTTGCCACTCGCTTCCGCTAGAGGCGCTGTCATCAACTTGTGAGTTGTCAACGTGACGACGCGTGTTTTGCGGCCGCTGAATTTTCAATATTATAAATGTATCATGTCCATTGAAGTGTACTGTGTGTGTTAGGAGCTGAAAATGAAACGCTTAACCTTAAACTGTCAACGAAGTGAGGTCACAAGAGCCTGCGAGTGCGAGTAAAGTTAAAACATTCGAACTTCACTCGCGCGGCCGAAAAAGCATGCTAGTTTACTAACTTCACCTATTACACACGGCTATTTACCAGCAAACCAGCGAGATCGTAGTGAGTAAACTATCCCTATGTGAGTATATATCCCCCATTACAAAAATGCACAGTGAGCCGCGAACACAGTAAAAGTATCTATCGTCGAAAGCTCATCACCACCCCGAAAAACAAGACCGTAAACCGAAACGTGTCCATTTTTAAATTTTCAATTTACCAGGAGGGGGTCACCCTTTTTATGTGCGCATTCGTCGCGGACAATTCGCTCGAATTGAACCGTCAAAAGGAGCGTTTCTCCGAAAAAAATATCAACTCGACGGGATATATCTAATAGTAGCGCTTTCGACGCGCAATCCATTCGCTTGTTTACCGAAGCGCACCCGGCCGATCACTTATTCATGGGACGGCCGTCGTGCAATCGCCTTCGAAGTGAAATAAAGAGAGAAAGGTGTGCATGAAGATGGGTGGGTGGGGGTACAAAAAAGGTTGAGAGCGTCTGGCCGAGTCAGTAAAGGAATAGGGAATGACGATTTGCAACGTCGGCCAGAGCGACCCCCCTCACATGCGCATTATAGCCTTTTTATTGTTCCCCTACGCTATTTCATTTTTCAGCTCGAAAACGAGAAACGAAACAGTAATGAAATTAAATTAGAACAAAAAAAAAAAATATGAAAAAACCTTTTGCTTTCAACGCTCACGATATCTTTCGTAGCCGTCGTTTCATAAATACGTAATGATTTCATACTGCCCCGCGGTGTATACTTACACGCGATACAAAATTCTGCACACGATTTAATAAGCCGAGGAGATTATTTATCATAATTTTAATATAATAACGGAATGATTCACGGCTTCAAATGACAATTTACAACCAGCATTCTAATTAGTCTGACAAAAACCATCGATTTTTTTCATATTTCTATTTGTATGCTATTTTTAACAAATCATCACGAGTGATCATCGACCTTTGCGCTCTTTTGAACTACATATGTACTTAATTATAAGACACCCTCGGGGCAGAGCTGTAAGTCAGAGCAAGCCTCTATTCATCTACTGAACATGTAGAAAAACCAACCTAACAACTTAACTTGCTTACACGAGAAATATAGAAGTAAAAATGATTTTACAACTAATCCGCATAAACAAAAAAAAATTTGACCAATTTCAATGTGCTTTAAACTAGCTAATAATTTAAATAACAATAATGACACCGGGTTATCAAATTTGCGATACGTGTGTATATTGTATAGGTATGTACACACGTACATTGTTTTTAGATTTTGCATAGCAAAACCACATACAATTATGATAATTTTATAACTAGAGTGTAGAAACCATTTTAAATTAAGCACGATGAATTCGCCGTTATTGTTTTAGAAAAAAAAACATAAATTGGGCATTCGGAATGGCAATGTGGCCCTAAACGGCCCGAAATAAAAGTGTACCCGGAGCCGCCAAATAAACGTAATAAGCTTCGGCGGTAAATATATACCATGTCAAGGGAAAAACACTCGTTTTCGTCCGGAAAATTAATAAATCCTCCATGCTAAACCAACCCCCCATTAAACCCCCACCTCGAACACCCTTCGCTTTCATACAGGGTGATCCTCAACCCCCGCTCCCTTCCCTCGTCCAGCTCACGGGCTGAATTTTCTTCTCCCTTTGTGAAACTTTGATGTCATAAGGGGTAGGAAAGCACGCGTTAGTGCTTTAGGGAAATTTAATTCGCATTTCGCGAAAAGATCCCGCACTTTTTCTTAATTTTCTTACGCTTTTTTTCATTGCCGTCAATAAATAATACAAACGTACACGCAAACGCCGCGTTAAATATTAAAATTTTAATCGCGGATCGGCTGCTCAAAATACCCCGCTGGTACATTCGTGTAATATATGTATGTACATGTATGTATAAAATCATACGTTGACAAACCCCACATGTTCGTTTCTCACTTATATTAATGTTATAATAATACATCTCCATACGTACAAATCGTTGATCTATGAACTTAGTCGTTGTTAGTTTTCAATTGTATCACTTTGAACCAATCAATCAATCAATCATCCTAATTGTAATTATAACGTATCCATATTAACGTATCTATGTATGTAATTGCAATTTTATACCGGCTACTAAAAAAATCGCGATAATTTCATTTGTAGTCTCTTAGTATAATACAATAATATTTCTTTAATCCAAATAATTTATTGATTAGTTGAAGACCTGACTTGAGTCTACGTTACTATAATCGCTCATACGGTTGACTGGTACTAGCTCAAAAAATACGATTTTGGAGTTAATTTGGAGTTTAGTTTAGAACTAGTCCTCTTTCCAACAACAACACTGGCACATGTGTTAATTCAATATTGGACCGCCAGTTAATGTCTAATCTTTATTCCATTCATTCATAGTGTTTCAACTGCGTTTTTTAACCAAATTGTTTGATCAATGTTTCGCCCGTGCAACTGGGACGAACAGGTGTAGATGCACACTGGTAGGTTTAATGTCATTTGTTTATTTTATTTATATAATATAGTAGCTTGAGCTAATTAATTATAATCCTTAACTAAGCACCTGTGCAGAGATGTTTTTTTAAGACTGCAAGGAATTTTTCAATAGTTTTGGAACTTCTATTTCCATCCAGCAGTCTATTATACTCCAAAATACCTCTGTACAAAATGCTTCTCCTATTTCTATTTATTTTAACATTTTTTATAATTAAATTATTTTTATTCCTTAAATTATATTCACATACGTACATATGTATGTACATCCATTCCTCTCACAATAAATTTACTAAAATATGATGGTAACATATTATTATCTAACTTGAATATAAATACGAACATACAAATCCTCAAAGTATCATTCATATTCAACCAATCTAATTCATCTTTTTTATACTAGCATACCTATCCGCATTTAAAATACATCTCATACCTCTATTTTGTAATATTTGTAATCTATCTCTAGTTGACTTATCTAACATATTTAATAATGAACCACAATTGTGACCGTAAATAATAATAATAATTTCGAAATTTTGACCCACGGTCCTAGACAGCAACATATCAACGTTGAGAGAAGTTCGCTTATTAATACACAAATAAAGTTTTTATCATATTATTAAGGTGAATTTATTTGAACATGTATAATCTATTCATTCGCCCATTCCTGTTGAGCGAAATTAGCCTTCATGGTTTCATTTATTCAGATGTAGTTGGCGTCGTATGACAAAGCAGTATTTGTACGGAATTAGCATTTATATTGTTGTCCCGGCGACCGGCAGCAGGCAACACCTGTGCGAAACAAGCCCCTATACAGCCTCCGCGAAAGTAATGCCACACAACACACTTTGTCTTACTTCGGTGGCGACTTTGCCCGCTAAACGAAAATTTAATGATACTTTCCAGAAACCGAACGCATTTAAGATTCGCAAATCGGAAAAACTTTCCCTTCGCTTATTCTTGGATTTCGATTTGTACAATACAATGATTTTCAATTATCGATTACATTTTTACATTGTTATTATTATTGGAAAAAATCAACCCATCGAGTTCGACTAGTAGTAACCGTGATATAATATGTTCTATTGTGGACAGGTAAAATTAAACTAAATTAAATTTATTTACGAATACTAAAACTACCCTAGAGCTACAGATGTACAATGATAAAACTGTGCAACAAAAAAAACTACCGATGCGGAAACTTATCAATCTTTACTAAGTTAACCAACAAATTTCATGATCATATTCGGATTCAGTGGGTGAGAATTAGTAATAATTTTTGAGTCTCCGTTCGGGTAACTCAAAAGCGTGATTTTTTATTACACAGTGTAATTCATTATACTCACTTATTATTAATTGTAATTAATTAAACTGTCTGAATTAAAAAGGCTTAGTTTTTTTGACTGTATCGGAATAGTTATTTCGAGGTAAAGGTGCAAAATACACTTTTGACGAAACTGAAATAATGAATTATTTATTTAATTTTTATAGATAAAATAGCAATATTTAACATGTATGAAATGAACGGTAATAATTTCAACTATCAAAATTATTTTTTCTTTTGATTTCATTGACAATCACAATCATACAAAAAAATAAGATTTTTTGACTAGAATTGTTATTTTACATAATTCTAAATCGGGTCAATTCTTTGATAGACGAAAACTTTAAACTATAACTTTCTTTTGACTACAGTATAAAATATTAGCAGCTTTCAGTAGTATTTGTCACGGTTGCTTGATTTCCCTGGATTTCAATTTCCCTTATAAAAATTTTTTGATGAAGATTGAAAGAAGAAGAGCTTATTTTCGATAAAAAAAAATTACACAGATGTCTCTCCGCAATAATCTGTTTCTTAGTACATAAATGAATGGAAGATTGCAATGATATTATAATATAAATGGATGGAGTGATTCTTTCCAGTGAGGCTGTATACCGGGGGGGTTATTGATTCAAAACTTTATCGTATAATATCAATATTTCAGGGAAAACAATTCAAGTAAGAATGCCAGCGGGGGCGCTAGTATTGCCGTTACTGCTGTTGCGCCGCAATACAACCAAGAGATTTATGTTCCAATATATTAAAGAATTCGAAAAAAAATCACGCCCAATTCCATTTCCGAAAGGAAAACACGAAACATCGACTCGTTTGGTCGCGACAAGACTTTTGTTGCGGTTATTTGTTATTTTATTTTTGTTGTTGTTTTTTTAATACACACACACTCGGGCCCGTACGTATGCCGTTTTATTTTATTTCTGTGTAAGTAGACTTTTTTTTTTTTTTTTTTTTCATTTTCGAAAACAAACTTTTCCTTTGACGTCTCAATTATTTTGCGCTCGCGTTCAAAGAAAATCAAATATTATATTACATTTCGGAAATACGTTCAACTTTTATGTGCGTATCGAATAACTCGAAATTTCGCTAATTAAAGTGCGTATTTCGAAACAAATTTCATTTTGCAAATTTAACATGCACAAAAAAATCAAATTATATTTTTTTTCAATCACATCACCGCAAATAGACGCGAAACGTTATATAAGATTTCATCGAGTTAAAAGATTGAATTCCTCCGGAAAATCTGAATCCATTTAAAATACGTAATTAAAATTTGATATCACGCCTTAAAATAATACTGCGTCAACGTATGTATGTACATATGTACATATGAACATATAATCAGTTCTAGAATACATAACAAACACTTGACGCAAAAAAATTTATGGTTTCGGGGCAAGATACATAAATAAATGTATGTACTATATACATACATATGTACATATATTATATAATGTTTTTTAAATATATTAGTATTCGTCTAGATTTTCCGCTGTCATTCGTTTATTGGGTTCGCTTTCTTATCGCAACATATTTATTTCGTATTGTACCCGTACCATACAATTTTTTTTCTTTTTTTTTTTTTGAAAAGCATTCATTTAAAGTCGAATGTCTTTCGACTGAGAAACAAGGGAAACATTCCGATCAACAGTCTAATACGAGTGACCAATATTCCGAAACGTTTTAGAAGCACTGGCGACCACAGAAGATACATCATCGCTCATATGTATTGCCTACACAGTGTGCCAAAATTCGAGCTGTGAGCCTCCGGCAGGTGCAGGGCAAACGCGAAATTTCAGGTCTGTCAAACAGACAATGGGGTCCAATGAGAAAAGCAGGTCTTGGGCTGGCAAGAGGGCCTCTCAGGTATTCGAAGAAGGGGAGATGCGATGCCATGGTGGGGTTGGGGGGATTTTACTGAGTAGAATTTGAGGGCAAAGCGCCTCTGGCGTCGTCCCTGGCACAAAGCATATCGCAGCACATAGTTGGCATCGCGCTCACCTCTACAACAATTCCAGGCCTTCAAATAACAAGCAACCGAATATCAGACAACCCCCTTTTTAGCCCCAAAACCACCCACCTACCGCCCCACTGCCTCTCAGAGCCCATAGGTTGCGCTTTACGTGTGTACCAACAGTCTCTTTGATCCACAGATGCACAACACGTGTATTCGCTCTCTAGTATGGAACAACGCTTTCCCCCACAATATTATTGCTAATTACAACACATGTTTGTGTAAAAAACTGAAACTCGTTAAGAAAATACCACTTCAAAGGGCCGAAGCGTAAAAGTGAATTATTTACGTGGGTACTATTGAAACGTTGCCGTTGGAGCGTTGAATAGTGTTTTATAAGCGGTTGAATTTCAACCTTATAAAGGTGTCCCAGCATTTACGCAAGAAATAATTTTGCTATAAAACACAAATTTTTAATTCAAAATTGTAATTTTTTTTATTTATGCATAAAGTATATAGTATAGGGTTATGTATGGAGTAGCATAAATAAATAAAAAAACAATTCATAAATCCCGAAAGTTCACATGTATTTGAAAGTTAATCACACTTTCACAACTCTTGAATTGAACAAAATAAAATTGTTGCTCTGAATAGTCGAAGGTCTTTCTTTTTTGTTCACAAATTATGCTTTGTCGTTACAATGTGCACTAGTGAGTATTTTTGAATGGATCAAATCACTGGAACTTCATACGGCATACGGTTCAGGACAGTAGCTTGTTGGGAATGAACCCCGATATGCTACTTCATACATAACCCCTATACTGTATACTTTATGAATCAATAAAAAAAATTACAATTTTAAAAACCTGTGTTTTCTATCAAAATTACTTCTTGCGTAAATGCTGGGACATCCTTTGTTATCGAAAAAAATAACAGTTTTAAATTAAAGCTGTGCGGTAGCTTTGAGATGTGTTTCGCAAGAATTATTATATAACGGACACGTACATAGGTATGTTCAAAAAAACAAACAATATGTGTTCCCGATTCCTGAGCGGAATAGGGAATCGCGGTCGCGAAGTCTTTTCATGTCCGTAAAGGCCAGAACCAACATACTACATACACATGAATTCGCCTCTATCGAAAGCAATTGATCTTCTCAACATGGTGTTGAGATCTCTAAAGATGTCAATATGATGTCCAGATCGAAAAATTTATTATGCGTTTTTTAATTATTTCTAATTTTTCTAGATTATTTTTATTTAAAATTGGTTTTTTGTATCTCTATATATATGTATAGGCACTATATATAGCCTTATTTGAAAAATAAATAAATACATATGATTTTTTTACCTGGCGTAATTGGCACGTGTTTATTATACATAATTTGAATTTCCATTTTGAAAAAAATATATTGAAAACATTGCAGTGAATGAAAACAAAAATGTTTTTTCGCTACAAAATTCATGTTTTTCTGATGTTAAAATAGGAATCCGTAAAATAAAAACATTCTCGTACAATAATACTGTTTTTTCACCTTGACTTTTTAATTAATGTTTGCGTTATACGTACAAATAACAAAATTTTAATATTTATATAATCGTAAATTATTCAAAATCCAAAAATGTGAACCAATTTACAGCTGAGCGATACTACAAACACCCTTAGGATACAATTAATTATTTATCAGAGCACTTTACGAACAACAAAAGTGAAGTATGTACACAATAATAACAATAAATACGATACTTAAAATCAAAAGATTCAAAAACTGTTAGGCATTCGTTCGATTCTATCACCAATTAACGAGGCGTTAAAAGGACATGAATAATATTGTGAAAGACGATAGTTATGTAGTTTGACTTTTGAGCAGTGTTATGCATAATAATATATTCATACCATAACACCCTCTAAGGATCAACTCATATCGGCAGCGATTCATTATTAAATTCAATCAACATAGTGTGAACGCAAAAGGTGATATTATACGATGAAACTTTTATAGCTCGCTTCGATAAACTTTCAGCGGTCGACTTTTGAATAATAAATGCGATTTATTTATTGTATTATTACAGAGCTATCTCGGTGAAAGCGCTTACCCGGCGGTTGTATGCAGCCAGGTACTCGGCATAGTCGTATTGAAACGCGATAACCGGCACAGCTGTTGGGGAGCTTACAACTTGTTCAAGGAATACAGCACAACCAAACTACCAGAATAGATAGCAGCAATATCCTGGCTTAAGAAGTCGCAAAGGACACCCAGATAGTGTCGTACACAGGCTTGTAGGTACCCTTTCGCCGAAGCCGCGGGCCAAATGCTCTTCTGCCATTGAAAGCACCGACACACACGATTTTTCACACCGTCAAAAGGATCGCGTAAATTTGTGCACATTCATGATCTAGTCTCGTTCGTGTTGACTATCGATAGTCAACTTCGTATCGTATAATAAAATATATCTACATTTTTTTCATGCTTAGCTTAAAGTAATCTTTTTACGCTGGGATTGATTTTGACGTTGCTTGGTTATATGTACATATGTACATATACTAGTGTAAGCCCGTTGAATATCAACGGAGCGTTCTCATCACCCATATTGAAAAATAATATTAAATTTAATAGTTTTTTTATAGTTGTTGCATCTATGCAATAGTGCGCCATCTGTGGCGCGTTATAATAACAATAACGTGCAATTTAGCAATGTCGCGAACCCTTTAAGAATAAATATTGGCCAATTATAATACGTCCGTCATCGCCTCCGTTCGGAAGATAGTGTAAGCACGATTCCTCCCAACCTGGTGATCTCGGGTTCAAATCCCACTCGTTCACACAGACGGATTTCGGCTATTATATGTATATACATATATAATTATTTTGATAATCTTAAGGACGTGAAACAAGTTTAAATCTTGAATAAATCTTTATATGTACCTATGTATGTACATAAAATTTAGTTGGCCTCTCTATTGTGTTGTGCACTAATTTTCTACTGTACATATGTAGTTAAGAATACGGGATGAAGTACCATTGCGTAAAAAATTGGTTGTGTTTGTTACATTGAATTAGTTCTACGGAGTATCAGATTACTGAGCGAGATCGCCGAGTCTCTGAAGTGTTTTGTTGCAGTGTGGTAATTTGATCGAGGTGCTCTAAAATGCAAAGTAGTTACTGTAGTGTAAAGTTCCGACTTATTAGTTTTAATTTGAGGTACTATTGTAAATTGTAAAAAAATTAAAAACATCCACAAATGGTATTTTGACGATTATTGTCAGAGCGTTTTCAAAGGACGATACTTGGATCGGTCAAAATCAATTGGTTGAACTTTCAAGAATACGGTCGCCAACCTTACGGACCACACGGACCACTAAACTCAAAATCTCCGATTCCGCGGACCACTACCATGATTTTTTCCATAAAAGTAACATTCTCAATATGAAATGGTAAAATTACACTTGTTTTTAGACTCCAAGTTATTTGCAAAAAGTTGGATATCACCTTATAATGATAGAAAAATTCATTATGAAAACTGCCAGTTATGACGTATGGATGTGAAACTTGGATGCTAAATTCAAGAATGCTACGTAAGATCCAGCGCACACAGAGAAGCGATCGTAAGAGGAATACATGGGTAAGAAGTATGACCAAAGTGGCAGATATAGCAGAACGTGTGAAAAAGTTGAAGTGGACACATAGCGAGAAGAATGGATGGCAGATGGACGCGAGAAATACTGGAATGGTATCCGAGAGGATGTGAAAAAAAGCAAGGTAGATCGAGTGTAAGATGGACTGATAAATTGAGAAGAATGGGTGAAGTCTAGTGGATGCAGATTGCTCAAGACAGACAGGAATGGAAGAGGATTAGAGAGGCCTTTATCCAGCAGTGGATGGTGAACAGCTGAATATGATGATGATTATGAAAAATGGGGACCACCGGTTGGCGACCGCTGTACCAAAGTGTCTATGAAATTTACACTATTAAAGTGATTACACAATGCGTATTGGTGTTTTTTGGATTACACGTTTCTCGCGTAGGTTGTGCGATACAAATGGAAGACTTGGTATAATTTTCATTGGTAGGCTCGAAGTGTGTTCGATCGGTGAATGATAATCCGGTTCGCAGTCGTAATATCATTATTCCCAGCAGCACAATACGATATCGAACCACCGGGAATGATGAAACGGCAACAATTGCCCTTTTTTCCGAAAGCTTCGCACGGTCAACAAGTGGTCCCTTCGGTAGCCCGCACCACCAACCAGATATTCAAGGAAAAACAACTAAGCCGTTTCCGGGACGAAAGGGGAAAACGTGCGGATTTTCTGCAAACGAAAGTCCGCATGGGGGATGGGAATGTTTTCTCTGAGGGAGGGCAATATCTTAGACGTTTCAATTTCTCCGCATTCCCTTACCGCAGCCGTTTCGAACACACTTTTTCTTTGTTGTGCCTTTTTCATTCTCTCACTGTTGTCGCGCGTTGCTGTGTCGAGAAAAATTTTCAATCAAAAAATTCCTTCTAACCACATCATCGTTAGGTTGATATCGGCCAGAGATGATCTGAAATTCATACGCAAGCAAACAAACACGCGCACGTACAAAAATAAACCTGAAACATTCACATCGAACGTTTGTATCGAAAGCTGCAAGCAACGTTGGAATTTCAGATCACTATCTGCATATATGAAATATTTCATTTGTATTATAAGCTTACATTTGACGCGATCCTACTCTATCGTCTATTGTTTTTTTTTTTTTCTGTTTTCATACATTGCGTTTATATTCAAAGTGTATTTCAAATATTCAAAGTGTATTTGAGCGCAATATAAAATTCCTCTTGCGTACATGCGATTCAACTTTTGCAATAGTGCAGTTTCTCGCATGTCTCAATAGAGAAAATTTCATATATAAATATCGTAAAATATAGCTCACGTGTACTTGGTTTACTTCTTTTTTTTTTGTTTTGTTTTGAACCGCGCTATAAAACTATATTAGAGCACGTTTTTTCGTCGATACTTTTCCGGTCGCCGATTCAGCATCGTTCGCATACGAAAAGCGATCGCGTAAATTTCGGAAAAACTATAAATCGTTCAGAAAATGTAAAATATGTAAATCGCGTTAAATAAATCGATTTTTTATTCTAATTTTCCGCGGCGTGCAGCGGAAATGTACAAGCTCTAAAAATACACTGCAATATATTTCATAATATTGCTATTGTACACGTCAATGTAAATGTGTCTCTATATCCTTAATTCCGTATAGACAAACCGGTTCAAACAAATACTTTATGAAATACATAGATACGATAGATAAATCGAGATAAACTTAAAATATTACAATGGTTTAAATAATTTATCGCCGTTGCTGTCCAAATGCGTCCCAGTCGATGAAAAAACTAAAGCACTATCGATTAATCAGTCCGTGTGGCGCATCAAAAATGCATTTGCACCGGTGATTTGTGATGGTTTGATATCCCTATACATCTGTACATACATAGATATGTATGTACGTACATGCGTATTTTCGTACTGTATGTGTATTTTCAGGGCGACAATTCCAATCGTCCATTTACAGTCTGGTCGTCCGTCATTCTGTTTTATAAATTCAGTATCAACTTTGTGTTATCCGACGTCAATATTATTGTATATTCATCGCGTAAAATTTTAAACGAGACAGGTTATCGACCTCACCTCGAACTAAATATACTACGATTATTTATCATTAACGTAGAGCTACAGCATAGAGAGTTCATTACTGAAACCCCGTGGTATTATTCTCGATAGTATTTTATCCTTGTTACTTCACTGTGAAGACTATCCTTCTACTTAGCTTATCCTAAGCTGGCATACTTAATATCAAGCGTTGTCTCTTCACTATTTGACAAACATTTTACAGTTTGAAGGGAGAGAAATAATGTATTATGATTTGGTTGGTGGAAAGGAGTTTTTTTTTGTATTATGACAATTTTCTAGAACCAACTCATTGCCAAGTTAGATAAATTTGCAAACCGTAATAGAAGACGACCGGCCAATCTATATTTAGTAATAATATTCATATTTTGCAAATGACGGTACAGTAGAAACCCGATTATTCGGACTAATTGGGGATGAAAGTAGTCCGGATACTGAGAAATCCAGATAATGGAAAAAATATTTTCTTTTTACTTTCGCTTAAATGTTGGCTTGCTTTTTGTTGCAAAATTACGTATACTCTTTAAGCATAAAAGTTAAATTGAGTCGCATTCTTCCTGTCTTTCAAACCACTTCATAGCAACATCTAATTAAAAATCTCAGAGTATGAAGGACCAATATTTTCATTGTCATAAATCTCATCCTGATCTTCTTGATTGTGTGCATCTAATCCTAATGGTATGTTCGATTTCAAAATTTAGCATCCAGGATCTTTAAGCATCGCATTTAACCACTCGCTGGTATCTTCTTCGTTGCATATTGAAATGTCTTTAATTGCTTCTGTGTAACATATCCATTTTATGAATTAATGCCATTTGTTTCACTCGATCTTATTAACGGCGTTTTATATATTTTGTTCGATTTTTTAAACGTTGACAATTCAACTCCGACTTATAGAGTTAATCAACTTTTTTCTTCTCAATTATTAAATTATTTTTTTAATGAAATCCGGATAATCGGGTTTCTACTTTATTTAAGGTCGAAAACCTTTCGACATAGGAGGATTAAAACCGGAACCTTCGTTCATGAGACTAACGCTCTAACCACTGAGCTATCTAGATCAGCGTTTCCCAAACTGTGGATCGCGAGCTGATTTTTAGTGGGTCGCGAAAAATTTAACGTTCAAAATTCACATTCCAAAGAATGTGATTTTTTTTTAATTATTTAAAAATAAAATATGAAAAAATGGGAAAGTAAAAATAATATGCAACAAAAAATATAAAAAAAACAAGACGGAACAACAGAGAATAGGATGCGTCCGAGCAAATTGCGTTGGCATTTTGTGACGAAGCATCCGGATTTTAAAAACAAGTGCCACTAGAATTATTTGAAAGATAACTGGAACAGCTTAAGTCAAAACCGAAGTTTTAGAATTCCACCAACATTAATGAAAAATCTCTCCACGCCTCGTACCTAATTAGTTTGCAAATTGCGTAAGCTAGTAAGCCGCATACAATTGGCAAGACTTTAGTGCTACCACCAATAAAAGACACGGTTGGAATTACATATGTTTGATTATAAGAGCAAGAAAGAAGTATAAAAGTCGAAACGATTTCACGCAGAATCGATGAAATGACCCAGTGGGCGGAAGATGAGCTGATCCAAAGAGTTAGTGAGCTAGTAACATTTTTCTCATTGCAACTGGACGAGTCCACGGATGTACAAGGTTTATCCCAGCTGCTTGTTTTCGTTAATTACAAGTTATTTACTCTGGATATTTTTAAGTATAAAAACAGCATTAAAAATAATTTAAATACACCCCCCTCCCCCCCATCATGTCCATTAAAACTAGGTGGGTCGCAATAGTTTGTCCTTCTAAAGTGTGGGTCACGGTACTAAAAAGTTTGGAAAGCACTGATATATGTAGATTATAAATATAGAAACTATCATAGTATTTAGCTATTATATTAAAAAAAATGTATGTATGTATATAGGTATACATACATATGTATGTTTATGTATTTGCGTGGCTGTATTTTTCCATCCATATGACATATAAATATATATTGATATTTTATTTGTCGACCGCTTTTCATAGGCGTACAATCTCCCTCCCATATAAATCGGAAGGAAATTCAATATATATTTGGCGTGTGCAGCGACCATAATAGAAGTGTCATGGGGCGCGGATCATCGGATCAATGCGTTGTGTTTGCATGAGTTTTTTCACCTGTTGTTGTACCTCTGCGTCGACCGGATTCGCATGCAAAATATCGATAGACATTTATTCATATTTCTACATACACACGTGTGGTATATGTGTTGGAGCTTTTGCCCATTTTTGCATAAAGGAAGAACGATTGGCGCATTCTGCGTGCATCGTTGCCGGGAGTGATTTCCCACGAGAGAATTTGATGCATCGTTCTGTTGTGAATTGAACCTTATGAACATTTATTTCCAACGGCGCACCCAATATATCCACGTTTAAGTATATATTTTTTAAATTAATGAACGTAAAATAATACTGTTATCACAATTATTTGATAAGCATTTGGAGTTCTATACTATGATATGTTCAAGAGCTAAACGATCTGCATTTGCGTACGTTATTGTATTATGAAAATTCTAACGAAGTTATGGAAGTTTGCAATAATTAATACCTAGTGTTGAAATTATACAAAATTCGTACAATCATCACTATCTCACTTTGAACAAAACTGATTTTAGTACTTTTAGACAGAATTTTCTCTTCGAGCAGTTAAAATTTGAACTAATGTATTGTCGTCTTTATCACTTCATAGGGTAATTCCGGAGCAAACAAACACGTCGCGTCGTAAAGAGCTAGTGTATAAAAACCTTGCGTTTGCTTCAATGTCCTTTTACCACGGAATTACTCAACTAATTAAACGGACCCGATTGCTTCGGTATCATTGCACATAAACCATTAACGTGAATGGTTTCGGAGCATCGCATATGCGATATGACCCAATCTCAACTCGGAGATATTTCAATCCGAAGCGACAAACCAAACCAGCTACTAAATTTCAAACAGAACTAGACACAAAACAGCCACAGCCTTGATTTGGCACACTGCATATGCAAAGCCAGAATATACATATGTACGACAGACATACTGGATAAGGGGTGGCAGATCAGCGTGTCCTTCCATTGCGTCTAACAGTATCAAAAGTTCATTACTGTACGATTTTCCTTTACCACGACAACTCTTCATAGACAGAACTATGCACGTCAGCGGTTTACCCAACGCTCAATAACCGATAACTTCGACGGATACATATTCAAACTTGGAGTGCGTGTCTGGAATTCAAATATCGATTAAAATCATCTCAAGTTGTGACATTCTCTCCGCTGCATTTTCCGTGTAAAATAAAATATGCACGGTCATATCTAAGGCGTGAGAGACTCAATTATGTCACAGGGTCGCGTCGCTTCATCGTTGCATGAAAAAAATTTGCAATTTAATTTCTGGAATATATTTACATATACATACATATATGTATATTATAATATATGGGTCGTATATATTCGATATTCGTATGTGACATGTACATACATAGGTATCCGTGGAAAAACGCGTACATAAATTGTTTACCGTGTTCCATGCAAACATATTGAAATCGTGCCGGCGTACAATCCGTGTTTATTTCTAGTGCACGGCAATATTTCGGAATTGCAACGGGCTATTTTGGCCTTTTTAGATATGCATTTCGATTGTGCAACACGTGTATAGATCGTGTATGTACATATATGCAAAAATTCACATCCACACGTTGTCCAACGATTCAAATCGTACAGATATATGGACGTATGTACATACGCACACTTCATTTGAATATTCTGTCATGAAAAATAAGCACACGCATGATGTAACCTTTCATTATATGTATACGTAGTATATCTCAATATAAAACTAAAATTTAACAACACTAAATCACAACGAAAGTACATATTTGCGATTGGCGCAATATTAATAAAAAAAATTATATTTTAATATAAAAGAGAATTCCAGATAAATTTATTACGATTTAGATACACGTACGCGTACTTTGACTTTTATTTTCATTTATTATACTAGTTTAAAAAAATCATTTGCTCTTTGACTGACTTCGTTTATTTGTTTGAATAAAGTAGATTAAAAAGCTGAATACGAACAAAAATTAACTTAAAGCTAAAATTACATAATAAACTTAATTATTATTAGCACTTGTGCTGAGGTGTTGTCTTAAGGCTGCCAGGAATCTGACGATTTCATTTATTTGTCTAATACCATCTGGTAGTCCATTTTAGTCAACAACACCCCTGTACAAGATGCTTTAATTTTAAATTCTCAACTATTAACTTATTCTGACCCCTAGTATTGTGACTATGTATATTATATCTCCTGATTAAACTTATTGAAATATTTTGGTAATAAATACACGTTTAAAGCAACCTAGCCATCGTACCGTAAGAACAAATCGTGTATTCATTACCAGAAACATAGTATGTGGTGATTTTTACATTTGCGCTAATTCAAAGCATTGTCAATTTCAAACCGACATTTAGATATGCATTTATATTAGATGTAATATTTATATATGTACATATTTGATAGGGCGGGGGCCGCTTAAGCAACTTTGCCGATACGTGATGAACAATTTTCCGCTCGACTTGTTCATTTTTCGGGCGAAAAGAGCCCGGAAAATTGGTAATTTCGCAGAAATTTTCCTCCGCGATAGCCGGGGCGATGCTGAGGCGCCGAAAAGTGTGCAACGGCACGTCACGTTATATACACCCCGTTCATTAATCAATGAGCGAAACCAATTTCGAGCTGGAGGAAAAAAAAAATAAGAAATAGAAGAAGTGAGAGAGCGGGAAGAGAAGCGTCCCGGAACACCGTGTAGCGCGGTTGAATACTAAAAACGGTAAGCAGTTTAAAAGACGTGCGCGGCTTCTCAAACTTTGGCGCGAGCTCTGTTTCGCTTCGCCTCATTTGCAAATAAAAATTCACTTCTCTTCCACCCAGTATAATACTCGGGTAATATTTTTACGCTCACAATTGACGAGTCGTATAGAAGAAGAGCGTATCGACAGAAACACCAAATTTATATTCCAGACTGAATTCCGACCCCATTTTCTTAGATATACAAAATACAAATGAAAAAACAAAAATCTTCTATAGAACAACTAATAGATACTAAATCGTGATCGGTTACATTGTGATATAATTGATTTTAAAAAAATCGGCTGAAACAAATTTGGAACCGATGCGACTTTCGGGGGTGTGGCTGTGCCGAACACGGCCGTGGGTTTTGCGCTAACACGTCTGCGTCAGCGGCTAATATTTCATTTGGAATATGAGAATTAAATGAAAGCATCGAAATGGATAGATTGATATATTTTTATTTAACATAACGAATAAAGTCTTAACTAGTAATCGATTACAATTTTATTTATCATCGGCCTGTGGTAAACAGTGACCGCCGAGATGCTCGCGCCGCGTCGACTTTCTGATGTTCCCGATACCGTCTCACTCGTTCTGTCACAGACATGTTGGTACCTACTGATCGATATATAATTATACCCTATTTCTGATGATATACGTTTTTTATATTTCTTATTGGCTATTCGGCGAGTATGGGCCGACATGGTGAAAAAAAAAATGTTTTTAATTTTTCACCAACAAATAATTTACACAGTTCACTTTTTATGACTTAAATCGATAGATCTTAAAGAGATATTTTGTTTGGTGGCAAAATCACCGCGCTATTACGTCAGAGTCGCGAGACATACTGCTTGAAATTTTCCAAAAACGTCCAAAATAGCCGTTGGAAGATACGCCCCCTCCTCCGTACCTCGCGCATCCACGGTGCCAACTCAAGGTCGTAAATGTATTGTAGACGTATACCTGACCGAATAAAACAACATGCATGTCATCGTGTTATTAGTAACGAAGTTATAATGTCGAAATCCAAACGTAACATCGCCGTTTCAGTACTGGTACCTCATATGTATGAATGTATGTAGTATGTACATATGTGTCGCTACATATCAAACTATGTTATCTCCACTTTTCAAAATTTTTGAGATTTTTGTTGCATGACCTGACGTAAACCGTTTTATATATGTGTGTTTTCTCAAAATTCTTCTAGCTCTTCGTTAAACCTATAAAAAATTCGATTTTAGTAAACACTTTTTTTCAAACTATGTTATCTCCTATGAATTTTTCAACACAGAGAATTTGATAAATAATATTCAATGTCAAAAGTGCGTCGATTAAAAAAGTCAAACTAAATTAATTCTCAAATTTGACTGCTCAGGAGAAAAAAGTCGTTTTACTCCGTTTCAACTTTTGTGGAGATAACATAGTTTGATATGTAGCGACACATATGTAGGGCTGCGTAAAGACGTATTCACGTCAAAATACTACGTACATAGTCCATGATTTGTATTTTGATGTATAACTTTGTCAAAGGGCGTCTATTCTTTATAATTTATTATCACACGAAAAGTCAATCTAAAAATATGATCTTTAAAAAAATACACATATTCATTATTGAATTGTTAATATTCCGAATTTGTGTGTCTCATTAATGTTCAATCATTGTAATTTTCGGCACACTTTTATTCGCTCAGTGCGCAATACATCTCAGCATTACAAATACGACACTTGATTTTTACATCCGCCTTGAATACAATATAATTATAATAGTAATCTGCAATATCCGCTAACGCAACGCGAATATTCTTTCGGGGGCGGATTTGGGTTTGTTTTCGGTCAACAAAACCCCAAACGTCGACGTTCAAAGGTTTTGTTTTCTTTGTGTTTTGTTCGTGTGCGAAACATCCTCCACGATACGAGAGAAAACCCTATGGGGGGGGTGGGAATGAGTTTTTCCCTTCGATGGGAAATATCGAAGGGCCCCCACAAACGCGAAGGGCCCCCCATCGATGTCGACATTTATTATAACATTAAAGAAACATGAGAGGATGTTAACACAATTTCGAAAAGCAGCCTCGTGCGCCTCTCCGTATATTACCATTAACATTGTCGTAATGCACATTACGGGCAACTATTTCGCCAGATTTATGTGCAAAATTGCAAATAAAATAGAGGCTCAGATAGTCGGCAAATATGGCACCGCACCGTATCGTTTGCCGAACGCTCGATACGAACGCCGCAAAACGCTTAAACAAAACGTTTGCATTGCGCATTTGCGTGCTCTTCATTAATTTTTTCCTTATACAACACAATAAATAGCGTTCGAGTCGATTAATGCGAACGCTAATCGCCTATCTCTAATTCGACGGTAATAAATCTTAAAAACCGTTAATGTTGGCTTCTGTGATTTAACGAATTTTCACAATTTTCCAACACAATTACAACTAACTCCAATTTTTTTCTCTCTAAGCTGCCGAGTGGATTTAGCTCAAACTCCATACTGTAAAAAAATTAATTTTAGAAATTAATAGCAAGTATTTTTTCCTGAAACTGTCAGGCATATCAAGCTTAACGTTAATATTTATAGTTTTCATGTAAGATGACGATGGTATATGTACATATATTCTTCAATCAAATATATATAAAATTGAATTCTCGCCCGTATATCTGTATATGAATACACACAATACATGTATGTATTGTGTATGTACATGCATTTTTACTTTCAGCTTACTACCATACAAAGTTATATTTCGATGAGTTCAACTATTGATACATAAACTCGATAGAATATCGCCAGACGAAATCCACTTCAGGATAAACAGAAAAACAAGTACTTTATAGTATTTACAAGCTGTATTCCTATAGCTAGTAATATAACGCATAATTATTGAATTTTTATATGTTGACATTTCTCATAATTGATAGTATGTATATACAAATTATAATCAATCAGATACCTTAGCCAAATTAGTATTCGAAACCAAGTGCAAACCCGAGGTGGCCTGAAAATGGCACCACTTAGTCCACAGGCTAAATTGCTACTATGAAACGAAACAAACGCCCCTATAGATAGATAGAGGGGGTGAGGTGAACCACGGCAAAGGTTAGCGAGGGGAATACGATAGATAATTAAATAGACATAATCAAAGAACCACCGGATTGAATCCTTCCAGCTAATTTTTGACGGATAGGTACCCCCCCACTTGAGTGCTCCTAATTCAACGCGATCCAAATGCGATTACAAATTTAGCCAATTACGCGACTGTTTATGCGGCCGAAAAACGGAACGCATAAAGAAGCGCAACAATGCGATATAAAAAGAATACAAAACGAGCGAAACGTAAATGGGAAGGAGGCGAGCCGATATGAGAGAAAAATAAAATGAAAATAAATAAACCGAAAACGGTCTAGGGGTTTGGTGCAAGGGCGCGTACATACATTATTCGAACACACGCACCGTTCCTTCCGCGTCCACGTTGAAATACTGCGAGCCGCCATTGTTTCGCACCTGTTTATACCTGTTATTATACAGGGTGTGCCTGTGTGTGCGTGGGACTCTCTCTCGCACAAAGTTATCGTATTCCCAAAAGTGGCCGACGCCATGAATCGGGAAACAGGGACGCGAGGCTAGATTGCCCGCATCAAGTATTCACCGGCCCTCGCGATTAAAAGGAAATATTAACACCTGTTGTTGCCCGCTGGGGCGGACGCAAACAATCAACCCCCCTACGAATTGGTGTGAGAAGTTAGGGAGATTAAAAAAAAAGTAAATGTAAAAAGTATACATAGATATATACGTATATCGACACGCAATTGTATCCGTGTGCTACTTTTAAGAAAAGAAAATTGAGCGTGTATGACCGTCGATTTGAGTCGTTGGCCATTATGTGAAAGAAGAGTGATGAAATATTTAGGTTTCACTATTTTGAAATGTGATTAGACTCTTTGAACGTCCGCCGAGATTGACGAAACTAGGTTTTTAAGACTGTATGTACGTACGTGTTTTAAACGCTAAATGCAAAAATGTTACGTAAGATCCCGTACACACAGAGAAGCGTGGAAAGATGTATGCTTGGTATAACGAGAAAATATCGTAAGAGGAGTACACGGGTAAGAACTGAGAAGCATAACCAAAGTGGCAATGGGCTGGACACACAGGCAGATTTTACGCTAGTATACATATACTGTAAGCCCGTTGAATATCAACGGAGCGGTTTCTCATCACCCGTACTGAAAAATAATATTAAATTTGATATTTTTTATAATTGTTGTATAGATGGCGCTTTATAATAACAAAAACGTAACAGTTTAGCAAAGTCGCAAACTTTCAACCGATAAACGTATATGTTCAAAATAAAAGGGATCTCGCATCATCTGGTTTGGCTCACCGCGTAAGCGCTCTGTTCCGAATCAGTAATACCGGGTTCAAATCCCACTTGTGCGACGTTCTGGTTTCTTAATTATTTACATCGGCGAGCGTTATTGGCAGACACAGACACACACGATCCGACGGAAAAGAGCTATTATATACATATATGATATATATCACACAGAGAAGCGTGGAAGCATATGCTCAGTATAACGAGAAGAGATCGTAAGAGGGTACATGGGTAAAAATACATGGGTAAGAAGCATGACCAAGGTGGCAGATATAGCGGAACGTGTGAAAAAGTTGAAGAGGACACATAGTGAGAAAAATGGATGGTAGATGGACGCGAGAAATACTGGAATGGTATCCGAGAGGATGTAAAAGAAAACATGGTAGACCGAGTGGACGATGGGCTGATGAATTGAGAACAATGCGTGTAGTTAAATGGATGCAGATTGCTCAAGACAGACAGGAATGGAAGAGGGTTGGAAAGGCCTTCATTCAGCAGTGGATAGTGAACGGCTGAAAATTACGATGATATTTTAAACATGGCATATTTGTATTTTCTTCAGTGTCCGTTCGCTCAGAATGTACCATCATCGTATTCGGTGAATTCACAACAAAGCAAACTAGTGCTACTGTCATTGCTTTATATGTACATATGTACATAGATCCTTGTTGTGTGATACTATGGTACTATCTACATATGTATACACATTATATAGTAGCATTGTGGATCAATAATATGATCCGCGTCAAGAGTTAAGTGCCACTTTACATACATACATAGGTTGATCACAATTTATTTACAGATTGATATTTTACCTGTCGTATGACGGTGGAGTTTAACCCCGACCCCCACCCGTGCGCGTTGGTTTTTGTACAATAACAGTACAGCCCATGGCCCGTTTGACAGTACGTGAAAAATTTGTATAGTGTACCGTTGATGGAAAGAAATCACGTTGTCGACTCGAACCAGCTTTGGCAGATATCCGCTCGTTGCCAACACACCGCTATAAAGATGTTTTTTTATGTTGGCGATACCGGCGTGACCGCAACGACCCAGGAAGGCAAGCAGGCAGATTTTTACGCTCGATATGCGAGTCTACTTGAGAATAACGGTAACTATGGATTACCTACAGATTACTATATTATGCATGATCGATAGAAAACTGCAGTCAGACGACATATGTATGTATTTGAAAGTATGTACATATACGTGTATTTACACGCTGCACGGACATTACTGTACTGTTTATTCGTTGTTTAAAACAGTGGACACTAACCGGTAAACAGACAGTTTATAATACGTTGATTTTGCATTAATTGCATTTTCTCATTACGACACCGTGATAATTATTATGCAGCTGTGCATACTATTTGCGTAGCGACATCTATAGTTTCTGATGATAGTTTTTATTCATTTAACGCAATTACCTTTGTCGATAAGCTTACGCTGATATGTACATATGTATATACAATATCAAGTTTCAACTTTGTCCACTTTGTAGTTTGAGGAAGAAATTTGTTAAAGCAGACTAAATGGAATGACGTGTTAACGTACCCTACCAGAGAAAGTGTGTCACTTCCGCTCGGTGGAAAATTGTGAAAATCCAATCAATAATAATAGTACATAGTTACTATTAAGCTTAGAATTTAAAGTATATTCGATACATGCTAGTCAAAATTTAACGGCATAAAAGTTCGTATATTAATACGTACTTTGGATTGGTATGCGCCAAAAAAAAAAATTGTGCCAAATGAAAATTCAAACGGTGGAATTGCACGTATGGCAAATTTGTCAAATTTACCCACTAGCCAGGGGCTGTGCACGAACGAAACAATCTTCGAGGACGTACCTAAACGCCGAGGGTCGTCCTTACTACTGTGGAGCCATAAAGGAGCAGCTCAAAGTACGTGAGCGAAACCTTAAATGTTGCATCTGCACCGACCCGGACCCAACTTAATCGCGACACTCATAAACTGACTCGTTCCTCCGCGAACTTAAACCGAGAACCAATCTTACGAAACTGAAAAAGTACACGTACCCTATACCTTTATATAAAAGTCGCGCTCGCCCCTTTTTTTCGTCGTAAAAACTATACGGTGAGTGAGTGACAGAGTGGGGAAAAAACATATTCCCTCTTATCGCTTTGAGTATTAAGTTTTATAATGGAAATACAAAATTTAACTTTGTATCACACATATGTATCCTGATTTTTACCAATACAAATCAGTGGGATCACTAGCAAGAAATAAAAGTCAGAATAGAAATAGCTAAAAACTGCTCCTTCAATGTGAATACAATTCTTTGAAGTATATACCTCAATCTCAACGTATTGTTAGATGCTACATATTTTTAGTACCACTTAAATGGCACGGAATTATCTCAAGCCACTTCAAAATAGTTTGAATCATTCGAAATATGATGTTATATATGTAGTGCCACGCGTTGCCAACTGAAACAGTAAACTAAAAAAAAAATATTGATTTTTTTTGCTATTTCAAATATATCGAGGTCGCGGGTCACTTGACTTTTATAAAAAAGGGATCGCCACTCGAAAAAGGTTAGGCACCTGTGCGTAAGTATAGACAAATGTTGAGAATGTCGTGGGTGGACAACGTCACCAATAAGAATGTCCCGATTCGTATGAACAAGGAAAGAGCCACTAAATAATGTTAAACGAAGAAAGCTAGAATACCACTTGACTCCACACATTCTTCTCAATTCATCGGCCCATCTTCCACTCGGTCTTACCTTGCTTTCTTTCACATCCTCTCGGATACCATTCCAGTATTTCTCGCGTCCATCTGCCATCCATTATTCTCGCTATGTGTCCATTCCAACTTTTTCACACGTCAGCTATGTATATCTGCCACTTTGGTCACACTTCTTACCCGTGTATTTCTTTTGCGATCTCTTCTTGTTATACCAAACATACATCTTTCCATGCTTCTCCGTGTGCACTGGATCTTTTGTAGCATTCTTGAATTTAGCGTCCAAGTTTCACATCCATACGTCATAACTGGCAGTACGCATTGGTCGCATGCCTTCTTTTTTTAGCATAGCGGAATGCTGGATTTAAAAACTATGTTCATTCTTCCAAAAGCACTCCATCCTAGTTTCATTCTTGGTTTTAATTCCTTTTTATTTACATCCAGTAATATTTACCAATTGCCCTAGGTATAAATAACTATCAACTATCTCTACAATATGATTGTCTACTGTGACTACGCTTTGCGTGCAAAATTCATTAAACTTAACACAAATATGATAAAATACAACCGATCCGATCTCGAGATGTAATTTCCTAAAAATCCACTCCCATAGATTGGGACAAACTCGACCGCAAGAGTCACACAAACAGTGTCGTACGTGTTTTCATATGTACATATGTATGTTACGGAGGCAAGTTTCTCAAATCGAGACGTAACAAAAACATCGTTCGGAGAAGAATCGACTTTGTCGGTTTGTATGTGTATGTGGGGAGGGTGGCGGAAAAGCGGCAAACAACCGGCAAGTTTTAATTACTGGGAAATTCCGGCGCTCGTGTTTCGGGCGCCATTACGGCCGGCGCCGGATCGTAGGGCGCCAATAATTGAATCGACCCTGTGCGGCCACCCTTAATTACCACTGGCTAATGTGAAAGCTCCCCGCGGCCAAAAAGCCTCTGCTAGTATCCGAATCAACTTGCCATGCAGCCGATGTAAAGAGCCTCCGATAGTTATACGAGCCGTCTGTTGCGAAAGTGGAACGATTCGACATTCCAAATACGTTTGATCAAAGCTCTTTGCCGACGTCCACCCCGGCAATATATCGAAACATTCTAATCAGTTGACAGGCCAATTTTACGCTAGTATACATGGCACCCCGACATTAGTGCCCGGGACTTAAGCGCGCCGACGTTAGCGCGCCGACATTAGCGCGCCCACATTAGCGCGCACTACAACCCCGACTTAAGCGCGTGGGACTTTTGCGCGCCGACATTAGCGCGCAAAATAAAATTATTTTGTATTGTTGACTGCTCATTTAAAGAAATTTACTTATCCAAGATTAGTATAAGGATAATAAACTTAATAAGATAAGGTTGGAAGCCATAATTCCAACTTACCTCCAAGAATTTCTAATAATATTGAAATTAAAATTTTTCTTTATGTACATATGTACATACATATGTATTTTTTTTATTTTACATACATATATGTATTACTAGCTGAATTGCCCGGCGTTGCTCAGGTGGGTGACATTTATTCTCCAGTACAAACAAAAATTGAATGAAAAATTGAAACAAATGAAAACATTTATTCTCCAGTTCAAAAAAAAAAAGATTAAAAATTTTGTATATGGGGGCCCGTCGACCCCCTGATCCGACCCCTTCCAAAACCCACCTACGGTCTGACCTAGGGTATCATGAGATAGTATACCAAGTTTGGCGGTACTAAGTTGAAAACTGTAGATTTGCATAGCGAAACGACAAACAAACAAACATTAAATTTTATATATGTATGTAGTAGATATACATAGGTAACCTGTTAAGTCACAGCGGTATATTTCAAATAAATATCGCAAAAGGTATCGCACTGTGGATTGATAATCAAATCATATTGAATAGATAGTTGATAGTTATTTATACCTAAGACAATTGGTGTACATATACATACATACATATGATACCCGACTATAGATAGACTGATAAAATACCCGACTATAGATTCCAATATACATTTTGAACTAGAAATTGACAGATTTTGAGACATTGACCGAACAACACCAAGAAATAGAAAAATCGCGTGATTTAAAAAACACATACATATATCTCCGAATCTCGAGCCAATCAACATTTTTTTATTATCAGATTCGTGTTCACGGGAAAAGTCATATCTCGTCTCTGAACCATTTTTCGTGTCGAACAGTGTAATATAACGCTCTGATTCTGCCAACTATGTGGTAACGAAGAGAAAGACGACTCGTCGAAATCATTGGAAAAGGGTTCAAAAACAAGATTCTGAAGTAAGAAGAGCACTATTTTGGTTATACACAGCCGTATGAATAATACCCACTGATGAGGCACACCACTTCTTTCCACCACAATGATGACATGATAATTACGAGTTGTTTTATTGTATTGTTTCAATTTCGGCCATTGTGTATCGCGCCGAGGTCGACGTTCGTGTAAGTTTTTGCACCGAGCCTTGCATTCGAAATGCTATGGAATCCGAAATGAACATTCTTCGAACGACAGAGGAGGGCAATAAGACGCTGTCATTGCCCCCCCCCCAATCTAATAAATGGCCGACATAAATTATGATGCACACAATAACGATCCGAGCGGACGTACGATGGAGATATGCATGACGACGGACGCTCAAAGGGTTAACGCTGTCCCCTAGTGCAGTGGTAATCAACCTTTTTCACGTCACGGCACACTAATCAACTTTCGCGGCACACTGAAAAATACTCACATATACTGACATACCTAGCAATTTTCGAAAACTTAAGTTCATATAAATTAAGTTGTTCGCCCACTGAAATAAAGGTTTTTTTTAATATTTAGTGATAAATAAATAAAATACAATTTAAAGTGTACAGATTTTTTTTATTAATAATAATTACTAAATCTATTAATGAAATACCTGCGATTGCTTCAGACTACACATTTTTTTTATGTCTGGTTCGATACTACATACATATGTACATAGAAAGAGCTACGCGTAATTCCCCATCAAGACTTTTTAAACATGACCTCTTTACATTTTTGATAATGACCATGGAGGAGAAAGATTTCTCACATAGATATGTAGTAGCAAATGGTAGAAGAAATTTTATTGCCCTTTCTTCGATAGACGGAAATTCTTTTTTTGCAGTCAACCAGAGTTTAGATAACTGAATATCTTTGAACTGAACTTCGAGGGTTCGATCGTTTCTTAAATCGAGGAGCTCTTCTTTTTCTTTCATTGAAAGATCGAAGTTCGAAATATTTTGGATGCAAATGGATTTCGAATCCAATCTAACTTTTTAATGTCGGTTTGGTCAAAATAATAATTAAGCTTCTCCTCAAGCATGTTCAGATGTTGCCCTACCAGTACTGATATTTTTTTTTAGGATTGGATAAATTAAATCACCGACTCAACATTGCAAGAGAACCATTGTCGACTTCATTCTTCCAAAGCATAATTTTAGATTTAAATCCATTGACTTTATCAGTACACGTTAGAATATTTTCATTTGGCCCATGCATTTTTCGATTAAGTTCGTTTGGATGCTCGAATATGTCTGCAAGTTTGAAAAATGAGAGTGAGAATGAGCTTGAAAAAGGATCAACGTAAAATGGATGCTTTGTAGTCAAGTACCGGTGAAGTTTACTCGGTACCATAGCTTCATTTGACAACAATTCTAGACAAATTAGACATTTCGGTTGAGGAACAATAGCTTGATCAAAACACACAAAACCGAATTTCTAACAATCATCAAGATATTGCCTGCCAGAGCTCTTACATTTATTTTTCGGAAACTACTCAATCACTCAATCCATGTTCGTATTCGTCACTCAATCGTTCAATCCATGAATTTGTGCGACGTTGTGAGATGTTGCATACACACCCACAATTTTTATTGTCCACTACATTATATTACGCGGCACACCGGTTGAGAAGCACTGCCCTAGTGAAATACTCCATTGTAACTATACTAGCTCAAGTATTGCGCTCAATTATACCTATACATAGTGTATCGAAAGCTTTCACAACCCAATCGATTGTTTAGGCAAACTTTTCACAATTCGGTTGAATCGATTGAGGTGAAACTGAGATAATGCCTATACGTGACTACTGAGCTTTTCACTTATCATTTTGTCACGTGCCTCTAGGTATTATTTTAAAACATTCATTCGAAGGGAATTAATATTACATATAGTTGACACAGCCGCGCCGTGCCGGGGTGGATGTATGTACGTACATACACAATACATAATATGTAGACACAGACATACAGACAGAAACGCAGTGACAGCTGTCAATTACGGCCGCATCCGAATTCGAGCGCTTGTCAGATTTTCAAACGTCAATATATCAATTTGTAAATCGCACACAAAACGAGAAGGCGTTCGCCGACTGACTGACGAGCCACTTGCTATTTTTATTCCGACACGGAAAACCGGAAGCGGGGAGGTTTTTTTCAACATGGTACGTATTACGGATTCGGGCGAATTCAATAACTCCTATCGCGCAAATGATGAATGACGAACGAGAGCGTGTCAAATTCGAAAAGAAACCCAGGAATGGAACCACACGACGAAAATCAACGACAACACTAACGCTGACGTTGTTTCGTTGACAGTCGATTGAATTGGCACAATCGAAACTCGAACTTCATATGTCAGTGCTAATAATATCAATAATAGATCTATGTACATATGTATGTATGTATGTGCGGTTGTACACTTAACTGCCTGGTTTTACACGAACTGTTCTACATACATCATCATATCATTTTCAGCCGTTCACCATCCACTGCTGGATAAAAACCTCCCCAATCCTCTTCCACTCCCGTCTGTCTTGAACAATCTCCATCCACTTGCCTCCATACATCCTTCTTAATTCATCAGCCCATCGTCCACTCGGTCTACCTTGCTTTCTTTCACATCCTCCCAGATACTGTTCGAGTATATCTCGCGTCCATCTGCCATCCATTCTTCTCGTTATGTGTCCACTGCCACTTCAACTTTTTGACCACACGTTCGGCTATATCTGCCACTTTGTATTCCTCTTACGGTCACTTCTTGTTATAACAAGCATATGTACATCTTTCCATACTTCTCTGTTTACAAGGGATCTTATGAAGCATTCTTGAATTCAGCATCTACGTTTCACATCCATACATCATAATTGGTAGTACACATTGGTCGTATGCCTTCTTTTTTAAGCATGGCTGGATGTTGGATTTAAAAACTATGTTCATTCTTCCAAAAGCGCTCCGTCCTCGTTTCATTCTTCGTTTTATTTATTCTTCTTTACATCCAGTCATATTCACCAATCTCTCTGGGTATACTTAACTATCAAATATCTCTACTGTGATCTATTGTGACTGCGTTTTGCGTGGAAATTCATTTTGTAAATTTTAACTTTTAAATCTACTTTCATACTTTTGTTGCTTAATTGCGTTTATCTACTGAGTCACATGCAACTATAACTATTTCGTCAGCGAATCTTAGATAGCTTAAGTGCCGTTAATATTGACCCTTTTTTTGTACCAGTCCATCGATCCGAATACGTCCTCGAGCACTCGCATTATACGAATTATACAAAATAAAAACATTAGATACAACAAGGTTGGAAAAACTAGCTTCAGTACATCTTTCTATTGGAAAAATATTTGATCAACACGAACTACGTTGCTATTTGTCATTAAAATTAAAGAAATTGATTTTTTTCATTAGAAATATTCCCAAAGGTTTGTCCATTTAAATTTATTAGAGGCATTAGTGAAGTGTACATAATTTACAGATTACGCCTAACATATTCATCGATCGCGTTAATCGCAACTTTGGGCCGAAAGCGTGCTAATTTATTTACTCGGAAAAATGTGTATAGTTAGCAAAACGTGAAGGATGCAAAAGTTTTAACAGTCTCGTAACCAGTGGAGTTTTATCGCTCGAGAATCAAGAAGTTTATTAAACGCTGGAATTTTACTAGGAGAAACGAGATAAAATTACACTCCAGATTAAAAAGTTTTATTTTTAAACTATACATATACATTGCACCTCTCCCTTATACAACATTATTTATAGCGAAAGCTGCTCTCACTGTCAACATTTTTCTAACGAAAACGAAAAAAAAAAGCTTAAATTACAATTTCGAAACGATAAGCTCTTTATTTCTCTTGTAACGTTCCGGATAAAATCTCGCGATATAGCACACTTCGGATTTAATAAATCTATATATAAAATAGAAGCCATCCGCTCGCAGGAATTTTGTAACGACACGCTGTTGGCCAGTACGTGTGCACGATGATTTAATTTCGAGTGGACGGGAACGGGTTGAAAATTTTTCACATTTTACACGTCCCTATAACAAGCGAAAACCGCTTATACTTTTGGCAAATGTGACATTTAACGGCCCCGCAAACATGGCGTGACTTCTGGGTCAAGAACGCCACAAGTCCAAAAGGTCACAGACGTTTCGCTGCTTATCATTGAATTATTATACCGAAGCAATAGAGACAACATTTGCTATTAAATAGATATTCTTATAATAAACCTGAACAATACGTACGATATTAACTTTTAAACTTTACTCACCCACGTCACTGTTTATAGTATTCATAGCAACTCTGCATGCATATATCTCGCGTGATACTTAAAACTTATGTACGCGTAGAACGTACATACGTATGTACATATGTACATAGGTACATAGATAGATAATTATTGGCAGAGGTAACTAATGCCCTCGTAATAGCCGCATTCTGACGTGTATGCAAACTTTAAAACCGCATCGATGCGATGTATGAGTGTGTAATTTAATATTAATCAATAGTTGAGCTTATTTTCGTTGTGAGTTTTAGAACATTTTTTTTAAATGACAGTCTCAATGTTGTAATATTATTTTTTCCTAAACTAAACTGATACATAAGCCATTTTTAGCAATAAATATTTACATGACGAATTTTATATTGTATGAAATTTGCAGCATCTTGTTTTTGAATGTGTGTATGAATTTCTACATTATTAAAAGGCACAAATTTTCACAATAATACCACATGCGAAAAGCAAACGATTAATTTCACAACACGCGATTGTTACTTTCAATTGGAAAATCACACCACAAAGTCTGAGTCTGAGAGAGATTACAATATAGATTTCATTAATCTTTAAATCTATGTATGTATATAAAATACGATTTTTCGATAAACGCAATTTATTATATAAAAAAAAGAAAATTGTGCAGACAATATAAAAAATAAGTAAGTGATTCTTTAATAAAACAGAACTTAATGAGATAAATGCAATTTTTTCATATCTTTCAACATTTCTTCAATGTCAGGAGTAAATTTCGTAGTTGAGATTCTTAAAACTGCTTGTAAAATTTTCATCGGTAATGCTTCGATTGAGTTTTTATTGAGACTCATTATTATATATATAATAGCCCTATTCCGTCTGTCTGTGTGTATGTGTCTGTCTGTCTACTGATAACGCTCTCAAGTCTTCGCGACTTTGCTAAATTGTTATTAGCGCCATCTATACAACAACTATAAAAACTATTAAATACACATGTACTCAACCACACAAAGACTCGGGTACAGTACGGGTGATGAGAAACCACTCCGTTGATATTCAACGGGCTTACACTACACTACACTACATATATACATACATATGTACATATATAGACTGATCCAAAAATAACCAGCATTTTTCTAGCAAAAAGGTTAGCGAATTTTTCAGAATGACGTGAATTATAAAATGTGCATATTTCTTCGCGACAGTGTAATTCTCTTCAATCAGGATTGCACTACAGGTCTATTCGTTATTCTACGTTAGCCTACGTTATTCATATACATATGTATGTACATGTACATGTAATATGTATTATTTATCCTCGCAACACAGAATTGAAAACGTTTATGTGTGTTATAAATGTCATGATGTCCAGTGTAAATTCAAAATCACAAAGCCAGGTATGATCAGTTAATTCGGGAAAGTCCACAATATTTTTCATTTCTAAAAATAGAATTATGTCATCTTTTAGATCCCAATCTCGACGGAGAACCTAAGCCTAAGCTTAGCCATTGAACTTGGCTATGATAAAGAATATCTGAATACTGTAATTCATTTTTGTGTTGAATTTATATTGTATATTTACAATAATTCCATATAATATATTTTTAAATTCTGGTATATTTATCACATTTTTTTCGTGGATATATATTGCTTGTGGGTCGCATAAAAATACATGGCCGGCCGTAATTTTCCCCGGCCTGCTCTATATAGTAAGTCTATATTTGTAGTATAATTAATCCCTGCTCTTAAGGGCGAAAATTCTTAACCCTTTCAAGGCTACACATAACCTTGAATTATGTGACTATATACACATCAACACACAGAGAAGCGTGGAAAAATGTATGTTTGGTATAACGAGAAGAGATCGCAAGAAGAATACATGGGTAAGAAGCATATCAAGGTGGCAGTTATAGCGGGAACGTGTGAACAAGTTGGAATGGACACATAACGAGAAGAATGGATGGCAAATTGACGCGAGAAATACTTATCCGAGAGGATGTGAAAGAAAGCATTGTAGACCGAGTGGACGATGGGCTGACGAATGCGTGGAGTCAACTGGATGCAGATTTCTCAAGACAGACAGGAATGGAAGAGGATTGGAGAGGCCATCATCCAGCAGTGAATGGTGAACGGCTGAAAATGATGATATATCACACAGATAAGCATGGAAAGATGTATGCTTGGTATAACAAGAAGATATCGTAAAACACCGACGAACCAAACAGCAAACGACGAAGGGTTGCTATGTACGTCGAACTTCGTCGTCTGCTGTTCGGTTCGTCGGTGTGTACGCAGCTTAAGATGAACACGTGGGTAAGAAGCATGACCCAAGTGGCAGAATTAAGTGGTAACGGGCTCTGGACACATAACAAAAACAATGGATGGCAGTTGGACGCGAGAAATATTAGAATAGTATCCGAGAGGATGTGAAAGAAAGCAAGGTAGACCGAGTGGAAGATGGGCTGATGAATTGAGAAGAATGTGTCGTTTCGAGTGGATGCAGACTGCTCAAAACAGACAGGAATTGAAGAGGATGGGGGAGGCCTTCGTCCAGCAGTGGATGAAGAACGGCTGAAAATGACGATGATGATTGTTACGCATCAACCGATTTTCAGCTATGTATGTACATTGTATGTATATGTACATACATACTTTGTGCGAGTTGATAAAATTTCTATCCGAGCACATTGAAGCGATTTGCCACTTTGCATTCATCGCGAATCTTAGTTATAATAGTTCCAAGGGGGTGCAAATTCGAACTCGTCGAACGCAAAAAGTAAAAAAGATCGGAACGGAATTTAGCAGGTCGCTCAAACTCGAGCAAATTGTAAGTAAAAGCTTTTTCGTTTTGCAAATCTCGAGTGACGTGTCTCGGCGGGGGGGGAGGGCTTGGGGGGTTTTGGAGAGGGGTTTAAGGGTGGTTTTGAGCTTTCGTTGTGCACCGGTGGAGCTCATTGTACGCCAGTGCTCTTTCGTCTCGACGCTCATGAATAATTCCCCTTTTATCCTGGCGCTCATTTGCCGGCAGCCCACACGCGCCTTCCTCTCGCGCAAAATTGTCAAAAATACGATGAGTAAGCAACGCGTAAAGATTCCGCGACCACAATCGAACACCTATGTATATAGGCATCCCGGGAAAAAAAAAAAAAAAAAAAAAAAAAAAGGTAGAAATCCATTAATAACGACCTTAACCGGCCGGCACGCACCGTCAGAAAGGAAAGCCATCAATCACGCGGCAGGTTCGATGTCTGCAGCATTTTGACGTAATGTTAAATGCTTCATCGCGTGGAAAAACGGATAATTTGAACACGGCGCACATATTTTACAATGGATAATTTGAGTGGAAGCCCTCGCGAAAAAAAAATCGCCGTCGGGAGAGAGAGAAAGACGAAAAACAGGTCCATTTAGGAAAGTGGGTGGGATGAGTGAGGGGTGGTTTGGTTTAATATTTGGGGAAGGTCGAGCGCGCGTCAGTCAGAGCTGTCTAGCGAGCGACAAATTGTTTTAAAATGTAACGTTTTTGTCGATGTCGTTGTTGTTTGTTGTTGTTGTTGACAATGTCGCGGTGGAAAAGCCGCCAACGTCAAACGATATTTATTTAAAACGTTAAACGATGGCGTAACAACGACAGCACTCGCCCAAAACACGCTCGCCGCTCTAATAAATCATTACTTGTATTAAATAATTTAATTTCCGATAAATTTCCACCAGCCACAAGTGTTCTTTGTGTTGATGATCCCAATATACACATGTATACGTTTCAACGTTAAATTATATATATATGTATGTACATGTGCACATTTAAACATACTGGTGTATGTACATATGTATGTACATACGTGGTTGATATATATATTTGTGTTTTGTATGGAATGAATCATTCACAGTATGAAAATTTAAAAAAAAAAAGTCGTTACACATACATACATATGCAAAATCTTAGCTTAATATACAATTATATAAAAAAAAAACCTCAAACAAAAATTAGTGTGTTATTAAATGTTTTTATGTTTCGTGTATCGTTTTTTTTTATATTCAATAAACAATATAATTAAGAATCTACATATTTATATTTCATTAGTTTTTTCTTTTTATATTCAATAAATATAATTGTTATGTGCACCTACTAGATAGGAATGGCACGCGCCACGAATTAAAAAAAATTTTGGCTTATTTTGGCACGCCGATCGAATCCTATTTGCCATCCCTGATATACATATATATGATAGTTTTGCTGGAAAATCTTCCAAAGAAAGTGCCACTTCCGGTTAACGAAAAATATTGAAAGGATTGTAATAGCCGGCAAAAAAACTATACCTATAAATATTAAGTTTCATTGTGAATAAACGGTTTTTGAGTTATATGTAGTGATTTCACATATGTATGTATGTACATCCACCCAACACACGGAAACACACACACACATTTTCCAAAAATTACAAAAACATGATCAGCGGATGATACCTGATACGAATCAGTCAAAATCTCGAGGTCGAATTTTCGCACTTACTAATCATAATACTTTATCCGATATGGATAAAGTGAAAATATCTAAAGTTTAAACGTTTTATTCAATTTTTAAACGTGAAATATCATATATTTGTTTGCGAAGTTTAAAAACTAGAACATTTACAACGATGATATTCCAAATCACCTTCGCCGAAAATTGATTTGATTATATTACATAAAAGCGGGGTGGGTCGCTTTTATCACTAAGTCGATATCGATTCAATTTTCAATTTAGGTAATCGAAAATTATGTTTTGCTCAAACACGATGATTCCACATTCGCTCACGTATTCGACAATTGTTTTTAACTACCCCGAAAGTCTACCCGACAACAGCTAATGTATGTATGTATGCATACGTTTCAGAACTGTGTATGTATGTCTATCGCTCGATTACAAATAATGATTAGATACAAACTTTCACTTGAACGCTTTTACGCTCGTCGAATTTATATTGTATTAGGCTTTTAATACACAATCGCCACTCGATACGAGTGCCCATTATTTCGGCTTAGTAGATAACAATCAATCAATACGATATTTACGCAAACACCCACTATTATATACAAATATATTCGCGTACACACATTCGCCATGGGTGGAGGGGGGGGGTGGGGGGGGGAGGGCAGATTGTTTGCAAAATCAACGAGGCCTATACTACTAACCGATTCACCATCAAAGGGTTCGACGCCGGGAATGATCCCTGGATTTGTTCCCGTCGCGTATGACGGGATCGTGTCCAAATATTGACGCGTTATTTGTTCTGGGTCCAGACTTAGCCCTCCACCTGACCCAGTTCTACCCCCCTATCCCACCCCCAGCCCATCTCCAAATTCTCATCTTTCGCTTTGTCATACGGGAGAGAGGGAACGTATGCGTTGGGATTATTTTGTTTACGATAAAAATAATTATATTTACCCAACGCTCTCACCGTTCGATGCTTAAAACCTTATATGACCGCGGACCTTTTTTTTTCCAGCGACATCTATCTCTATGTATATATATGTACATATATGTACGATGGTACATAAAATTTAATTTTTGTCCGTCTATCTGTTTGTTCCGTATATATTATAACACCGTTTGATTAATCAAAACTGAATTTACAGCGCGAGTTTCAGACACCAACCATATAAAGTTTTGACAGTTGGCGAACAGTCACCAATAGTTTTTTTCCGTTGCCTTGTTGAGGAGGAAAAACGAAAAGATAGAAGGGGTAATTAATTGAAGAGTGAAGAATATTTTGTGGTTTGGTACGGAACCCTACCAACTGTCAGATAAATTGGCAAATTGTTACAGTGACGTCTGATCTGTATTTTAATAACATTGAAATCATACTAAAAGCAATAGTAATTATTAGCACACCTTTGGGAGACACCCCCATCCCTTAACGATTTTAGTCTATTGACCTTTCCGTTGTAGGCGGAACGGTTGTCCAACAAACGTGCTGAAGCAACCGTGCAACACTACATTAAGCGGGTATTACACGGGGATAGTTTACTCGCGACGATCTCGCTGGTTTGCAGACCGGCACGTAGAGCTGGTTGCGAGTAGCTAGTAAACCTATTGCACGTATCAAATTTTCTCGCTAAATGCTGCCACTCGCTGCCGTTAGAGGCGCTGTCATCACATTTGAATTGTCAATATCGTAAATGTATCATGTCCATTGAAGTGTACTGTGTGTGTTGGGAGCTGAAAATGAAACGCTTTGTGACGTCACACGAGCTTGCTAGTGCGAGTTAAGTTCAAACATTCGAACTTCACTCGCGCGGCCGAAAAAGCATGCTAGTTTACTAACTTCACCTATTACACGCGGCTATTTACCAGCAAATCGTAGTGAGTAAACTATCCCTGTGCAATACCCCCATTAGATCGCACAAACCTGTACCTACTGTATGTATGTATATACATTTTCAAAACCGAGAAAATCGAACAAATATTGTAGAAATCCAATAAAGATTGCACTTACTTATTATGGAAATTAAATAAAGATAGCACTTACCCTTGCCGTATCCACTGTAGTCCTCCCTGAAGTTATCGTCGCCCTTTTGTCCATCGGTGAGCTGTCCTAAGCCTCCGAGGAGTTTTCCATTCTCGGAGAGGCCATCGTAACTCCTGTCTGTGAGGTCGATGTCCGTTCCTCGTATAACGCCTTGGTGCATCGCATAGGACACCAGACCAACTGCAAGTTGAGGGAAACGATGTAGTGTAATATAGATGTAGTCCAAGCATGCGATTGTGGTCGAGGATGTTGCTGAGTCAGCTTAGGCCACAGGCAGAGTGTCGTCAGCGCAAATATTGGCATTGGGCAATCGGAAGTGCGGGCCACCCCTACATATGTATAATACAAACATGGACCGACGCCCACAAACGGGCTCCACGATGTCCTCAAACGAAAGCTGGAAAAACTGGCTGACTGGGACCCCTTTTCATTTGCGTATTTGACCCTCTGCTCGAGCGGAACACACGCCCCGCTAAAATAACCTCCGTACTTCTAGACTAGTAGAGAATGGCGTATAGTTTATTATACAGCGAAATTTACACTTATTTATATACATAAGTGTTTCGCAAAGCATGTGCTGCAGTTGTGTTAATGTATCCTGTCTACGAGGTCAAAATTATTTGGCAACTTTTACTTAAGAAAGTGGTTCAAGATCCATTCTTCTCTCACTGCCCAATGGGGTGGAGCGTCGATGTATGGAACTTTTTTTTTGAATATTCGTTTTGAAATAGTTATAAAAAAAGTTGCCTCTACATCATACCTCGTCTGTCCAAAAAAATTTGCTTAATTAAAAAAGTTTTTCTGGTCTCTATCTTAATACTTTTACTTGTATGAAAATTTCCAATTGATTGGTTCCAATCTCTATAAATAGCAATATTAATTGGCAAATTAGTATTTATTTTTACTATACACACTTACTTTACTCGTATATACTTATATTTACTCGTATGCCTCCCTCCACCGCGCTCACAAATTCACACTTATTTGAATAATTCAAGGAATACGTAAATAAATTAGATTTTTACAAAAAGTTAGGGTAATTTTATGAGCATGTTATCTAAAATTTTGTATTCTGTGTTCAAATTTCGAAATTAATAGGCAAATTTTCATTCTTCACCTTCGGGTAGAGGCCTGAAGATTCACAGATTTTTTCAGTATTTTTACGAGAATGCGGATGATACGACGAAACTTTTGGTAAGTATTACAATGCCGATTTGTCGCTCAACCCTACTGCCCAATCACATCCATAGTCAATTCAATAAATTATATAACCAGGTGGTTTTCTCTTCCTTTGCTTATTAGGTCTTAATTTAATATTTGTGTTGTCAATTTTAGGACTACTTTCTCTAAATTTTAGACAATTATGAATTATGTGCAGAGGAAGCTCTCCTATAAAACAGTCGGTTTACCTGCACATGATGCCTTGTAAAATGTGCCTTAAAAAATATGGTGGATGATCGTTCAAAGAAAAATAAACTACAAGATCATTGAAAAATTTACTGTAGTAAAAAAATAAAGCCGTTTAAGTGAACCGTTCAATATCAAATACATACATACATAAGCTTTGATTAGTCTATGAATGTCTTGGTGATGGCGCACGCCATGCGTTGATTCAAAAAAATATACCTTTTATATATGCATGTATGTACATAGATTCAATACGATTCCCCGAAATTTTTCGTATTCTGCTTTACACGCACAAAAAAAACTTGACGATAAAAATGCATGTAAAGTTTTTGAGAGCGAAAAAAAAAGGTCTCGAGCGATAATTATTTAAAGAAAACGCTGGCGCGCGCACTTCCTCTTTGTTCCCGAAAGCTTCCGAAAACGAAAGCGTCGGTCTTAAAGTTAAAGTTCAGCTTATTTGCAAACTTTTTCGCTTTGCGCGCCGGTCTAATCTGTTTTCTTTCAATAATCACCGAAAACAGCAACCTGAAGGCTTTTTCAGGTTACACGAAATGTTGAAGTTTCCGCGATGGTGAAATTGAAAAGAAATGAACGGAACTTTTGAAAAGCTCAAACAAGCCGGGGCGAAGCGAACGGAGCGGCGAGCGAAAGGCTATGGGGAAAAATGCGATTATAATAAACCGCGCGAAATTTTTCGGCATCTAATGAATAAGTCATACACGCTATTTATTCTAAATTAATGAAATTCGCTGGGGAAAAAATACATATTTGGGTTTTGCTCACTCACCTTTCCAGTTGCATCCGATGAGCTCTATTCTCATGCAAACCATCCTCTGGTACAGGCTGAATGGGAAGATGCGGATCTTTTCAGCCACAAGAAAAGGGTCCAACCTCTGCTCCACTATATCCATTGTGTTGAAGTTCCCCTGCAGATTCTGTGGTGAAAAATGACGCTCTTAATATATGCAAATGAGGCCTATGAAATTTAAATAGACGGAATTTAATTATTTCCAAGCAGGATAGATCGCGCTGCCAAGGCCTCCATTCAACCGACATTCGAGGATCGCATATTTAACTTTCTGAATAAAATGTATACCCATTTCTTTAATATGAAAATTCTATTAAAATATGAGTAAACAATTACCCAATCATACATATTAGTCGCTAGAATTATTATCTGTCACTTTTTTCCAACCAATCAAAACCAAAAAAAGTGTACACATTCTATTGAATAATGTTGTTGAACATTGAACGTGGATCAAATCTTGCAATTTTCCATTCGGATGCTTCATTTTATTTCGGAAAAATAAACAAACGGACGCACATAAAATAATGAATGTCGTGATTGCATCGAGTGCATTTACCTAAAAATTACATACACATTATACCGTGTATTATTAGATACATTTTACCGTGCAATAAAATCCACGCATAAATATGGGTAATTTTAGTATAAAAGTTCGCCACTTTGTATACAAACTCTCATAAAAGTTGAAACAACTGCGAAAGCCTTCGACTACGCCAACAAGCAATTACTTATATTAATATAATTAAGTTTAATGAAACCGCTGGAGAAAAACAAACACCGTTCGAAAACGGTGCACTTTTAATTACATCGCACATACACAAACACGTGCATATACATACGTATGTACATTGTACATACATATATTCGAATGATATTCGCGATGCACAAACTATCGAGGAAAATATTCCTCAACTATTGGCTATGTACGGTGGGTATATGTGTATGCATGTATACATATTATGTATGTATATTGACAATTGCGAGGAAAAACCAATCAAAACTTACAGAGAGACACATTGAAGTCTCCACCGCACCCGTATGGGATTATATCGCGATGAGTTTACTTTGTCGCAAATCGAGTTCATTTAAGGTTTGAAATTTTTTATCGCACCTCGTATGATGGCGAACGTGTAACTTTATAATTTTAATCCAATACTAGGATATAAAGAAAATAGCCGATAGCGTGAATTCCACATTTTCTAATACTCGATATAAAGTCGACGCTACGGCCGATAGAGATTAACTTTGCTTGCACCGCGATGTTTTCATCTATGTGCAAATAAAGTCCATCCTGTATATTATTTATATATACAGGATGATACTTTTGATTATAAGAGGAGGCCGCTGAAAAAAGCGCGCCTCTAACCCGAGTTCAAGTTTGGGTCAAGTAAAAGTCAAACAGAACCGTGGCATCTGTTTAATAAAATATGCACACGGTTGCAGTTCATCTGAAATTTTGAAATCGGCTCATAGCTAAGTTTGAAATTGCAAAAGCACGTCACGACGGCTAAACTATGTATGAACGTTTCTACGTTTCCGTGCTGAAATTCACAAAGCAACAACGTTTTCCGCAACACAAACAATTAGAATTCTTCACGTGTTTTTGAATGGCGTGCGTCGTACAATTTGGGCTCGCGTGCCACCAGTTTGCCACCGCTCGCTCTCCTAATGGCAACTTTTAAAACCGGTTTTTTTGAAAAGCTCGGTGCAAATGCCAAGCCAAGCTTCGACGCCGACTTTCTTTCTATTTTTCACCGTCGACCCCGAATGCGGAAAATCCGCAAAACTTTTCCGCATACCCTGTACAGCGCATTTCCCTCCCTCGCCTAGTCATGGTAGCCGAGATAATGCTCGTAACAGATCCTCCAAGTTGTCGAAAGCGAACCCAGTTGTTACATTCAATGAGTCTTAACTTACATATGTACATATATGTAATACAAATTCACATAATCATTTTATTTTTATTTATTTATTTTTAAATACATTGGCAGGTGTCACATAGCCCAATTGCATTATGTACATACATAGATACAATTTTTATCAATTTTAGTTATTTATATTTGAAGGATTACAAAAATCCATTTATATTCAAAAACTTGTCGAGATGATTTTTAAGGAGAGGCGGTTCCAAACTACAACCGCTCTATTTGAAAAGAATGAGTCTCTGACAATTTTATTTGAGTTTTACATATGTACATTTATTGAGAGTCTCAGAGTATGAACTCTGAGATGAGCGTTTTTATTGAACGTGAGGAGGTTTTTTATTGGACAATTTATATTGATTATTTATTATTTTATACACTTTTATTAGATCGCCTCTCAATCTTCTCGTCTCCAAAGAGGTGATACTCATTCTCTTCAACTTTTCGTTATAGGGTATCGAAGTTCAGATGGCACTCTTGTAATCCTTCTTTCAAACATACAATGTATTTTTTGTAAGTTAGGGTTCCAAACATTTACAGCAAATTCTAATTTGCTGTAAATGAACGTGAGGGGATTTATTAGAATAAAGGATTAATTACGCTTATTAGACTAAAGGATTACTATTAAGTACTATGTATAAATTTACTAAATACAGATATTTTTAATGAACGTTTTTTATTGGACATTGATTATTTATTATTTTATACACTTAATCTTCGAATTATTTTATTTTTGGGGGAAAGTTAGCCAACAGGTATAAGAACACAAATATCTGGATTCTAACAAATCCAGCATAATGGATAAGAGGTGGAATTTTAAGTTGGGCTGTATCTAATTTATATAAATTAGCTAATTCTATCTGAAGGCGGATGATCTGGTTGATGGTTGATCTATTCATCTTGCCAATATCAATAATTATGATTGAAAAAACTGTCTTGAAGATCGAAACCTCGTTCAAGAGACTCTCTAACCACTGTATCTATATTTATAAGTTATATTTAGATATAACTTGATGGCTTGAGGTTATATATATATATAGCCTCCAAATAACCTCCCCCTCCTCCCCATAATATCTTACAGTACGTGTCGTGAGCCGTGAATCATCCCGTATGAAACTACTGCTTTTGAGTGGAAGGGAAAAAATATATTTTTTTCGAGTCTCGAGACGTATACGCACACTTGCCTAATGGGTAAAATACGAAAAGTTCAACGGTGCGATACTGTATCTCGAAATCCCTTTTTCCCACACGTTGTCTACGGATAATGTAAGAAGGAAAATTAATGGTGAATGCGGTGGGTTTGCGCGCGGAAAATTTATTCAGTAAAGACAACGAAGTGTCAAAAAGTCGGTTCGCAGGGGCTGCAATATTTTCGCGGAATAGACACTAACTGCAAAAAAATGCTGACGTAAGCCGTCTTTAATTTTCTCCAGCGCGTTTCAGTGACTTATGTTTCTTCTTATGGCGCCAAAGCCAACATATATATGTACATACATACATAATATAACCGAACACACACACACCACATAATGAAATACCACACTTCTCTCATACATGTAAATACATATTTATATTATATAAATAAATAAACATATTTTCGTTTAAACTTTTTTATATTAAAATGTAGTAAGTTGAAATAGAATAAATTTCAGAGACACATAAAGAACATCCTTATGATTAACTATTCGTTATTCACTATCAAAACTTTCAATCATTTCAAAGAAATTTTGGCAAAACTCAAATTTTAACTGTAACATGCTTTTTATAAAAAAATTTAACAACTAATCAGCAATGGATACAACGTTGTTATCCTACAAATATCCAACATTAAATTTTAAAAATCAGGTATAGTACATTGTAAATTGCATTGGCCATGTGTCTTTTTGGTTCTAACTAGTTCTGACAACACAGCGATGTTTAAAAATATGAAAACTTTCAAGTACCATTGTCTCGACTTCTACAAAGTTGAAGTTGAAGTACTTCTACTTACAGTAGAAGTACTCGTAACATTCCACTTAAGCAGTATTTATGTATTACCTGTTGTCCTGTTCGATTCCTCCAAGGCACCCAGGTCAGAAATCCAGTTCTCCAGTATTCCATCCAGTATTCTTCAACGTACTCCTTGCCCAGTCCGTTTCCGTAGCGACCCTGCGTTTGAATTCCAGTTATCACATGAGGCGTGTGCAGATTGATCTCCAAATATTCTCTCACGCCTTTTATGATTAGCTGCTTCGGACACCAAGCTCCACCCAATAGATCATGCTTGAGTCTAAAACAAAAATAATGAAAATAAGTGATCGACTGCTGAGATGAATTTGACACTACATACATATATGTATGTATGTACGTACAATGAGATCGCTATCACAAATCACAATAGCGTATTGTAATGCTATTGTGTCTAGTTTGCTCTTTGAATTTGCCCACCTGCTATGTAGATACTATGTACCTCTAGCTAGACCTAGAGCTCTTTATACGTTCTTTAAAAGCCATCGAACGGGCCATTTTGGCACGCGCGCCCGTATTTAATCCGATTTCGCCCGAGCGGCAATTCTATTCGCCCGAGTGGGCTTCGAAATTGTGAAAATTTGAATTTCGCCACGTTACTTACTTTCGCGCGTTTATCTCGGGGGCTCGAAAGAAAAAACAACTCTAAGGGTGCGGTGATTGCGAGGACTTGTGTGCGCTGAAAACTTTCCACGCCGCAGACTAGTACTTTCCTTTCAGTCAGCATCTTTAAGTGTGCTTTTTCTCTCGCGTGCAAATTTGAATGAGAATGGTGTAATATAACCAAACTCACACACAACTATCGATTCGTCGAAATGCCTTACTATTTTACAATATTATTCGCGGTTCAACGTAAATTTCGTGAGATATTAATACGAAAGTCACTCGGAGTAAAATTAGCTGTACGAAAATTATATACATTGACTATTTTCATAGTGGGCCTTAGTATATAAAACGTTCATACACCTAAGTCTATGTATGTATGTAGCTTGTATCAAAAAACTACGGAACTCATATTCGGAAAACATACATGGATAGAACTTCAAACTCAATTTAATGTTAGTAATCATTTTACAACAAAATACCAACACGTATAGAATTTTATTTCATATTAAATTTAACTACATATACATATGTATGTATGTATGTACCCTTAGGCCTCAATAGTAACATGATTCCTTGTGACACTCTACGAATAACTTTGCAAGACTTAATTTCGGTATATAAAAGAGTATAGGAATACTTTTATAGTGTATTCCACATACGTACCTACATATACATACATATGTATAGGTACATATTATATATAATATAGACGCATACAGATAAAGATAGATAGATAAGAGTAATTCATTTGAAATTCAAACACGCGTCTCAATTAATAAATATTTAAAACATCAATTTGTTCCTTAAAAACCTCTGAACTAATTAAGAAAAATATTAAACAACGGTTCAAAAGTATTCGTGATGATTTAAAAGCTCTAAATTTTATGCTGTATTTTAATGAAAGCGCTCATGGGAATGAACCATAAAGTGAGAGGCGACAGTCTTAAGTGCAAATAAACATTTATATATACAGACATTGGTTCATAACGATATAAACAAATTATTCTTTAAACAAGATTCGTGGTAGATTCGTATCTACATATAAATATTGAAATCCTCATATTTATAGTTCACCTATTGCCTTTGAAATCCACTTTTATTTGCATATTGAAAATTTTAATCAGAATCGCCAATTGGCAATTCGTCGTGATTTGATGAGATTTTTTTCAGAATCCTTCAAAGGTTATATGTATGTACTACATATTTATGTACCGAGTTAGGAATTCGTTCAAATTTGATACACAGTCGAATCAAAATTCAAATCGAATTAAAAGTGAACGGAAATTGAGTATTCACGGCGCGGCGCGACAGATGCAAAATTTATCGTAAGTTAGTTAACACGTGGACAAAGTCCTCATATGCTCCTCGCTGAGTGGTCATTAGTTGCACGGTATATGTACATATGTACAAGTTACTTTTGTTACGTTTCGCGTTCGCTCGTTACATAATAAATTGAAAGAGGGGTTGAGAGCTCACCCCTCACATGCCACTACACACCCTTGTGTGCACAACTGACATTTTCCCTTTCATTGTTCCATACACTTGTTGCCTGAAATTCTTTACAACATAATTTCAAGTGATTTTAATCATCCCGTCTTCATTTCCCGACAACAATTCGACAAGTTTAATTAACTAACTTGTGTTGGCAACAATACGCTACCTATAATAACCGGTTTGATTCGATAACGCGATTCAATCGACGATACACTATAATTGTATCACGTACTGTCAAACGGAATATGGGCTGTATTGTTATTGTACAAAAACCAGCGCGCACGGTTGGAGGATAGAGGGGCAATGACGTCACGTCACGCAATCACATCACGTGTGGTGTGGTAAGTGTGTGTGTGAGACTTAATGGATTAATTAATGTGATCCTGCAAAACTTCAGGACTTTGACTAATTTGTATCAGCTATCGTTTTCTAAAAACGCTTTGGCAATTTTTGATATCGTATCTCAAAAACTATTGAGCCTACAGACCTAAAGCTCTATAATTACACTGTGCAACAAAAAATCCGAATATGATAATGAAATTTATTGGTTAGTTTTCGTTTATGAGATATGAGCGTTTTAAAAAAATGGACAATTTTTACATTTCTTTGACTTTTGCGGTCTGTAACTCAAAATGAATATTAGAAGCAATAGTCAGATGTTTTTTTTTATATTAATTGTGATATTTGAAGGCTTTAAAATACTTATACGTAATCGTCAAGCAAATTTTAAACGTCAAAAATTTTTTTTTTCTTTCGTATTTTTTTCCAGTGTTATTGTGCGTTAAGTTGGACAGTTTTTTTTTATTTTAACAAATTTATAAGAATTGGTTCTCTATGTTAGTATTTTTATTTTTATATAAACGTACAAATTTGAGCTGTAGATGATTTGAAGTCGCGTTTAGAGGTGGTTGTGGCGTCATGCGTTTAGGAGGTTTATTCACCACCTCTGACTATTGCTTCAAATTTGTTTCATTTTCAACATAGAAGCACTAAATTTTGAGTTACAGACCGCAAAAGTCAAATAATTGTAAAATTGTCTAATTTTTAAACGCATATATCTCATAAACGAGAGCTAAGCAAAAAATTTCATTATCATATTCGGATTCAGTGGGTCAAACTTAGCAAAGATTGACTAGTCTGCGCTCCGGTAGTTTTTTTTGTTGCACAGTGTTATTATTAAAAATACTTTTAGTATTTATAACGTTGATAAATTTGATCAAGAGTAAGTAAGAATTCATTTACCGGTACAACATTAATTTTAATCCAATTTAATTTTGAAAACTTTGTTTTTATCTGATAAGTTTCACACCCTATACCCATGTTGGCGTTATAAGACATTCTGATTCACTCAAATGACAACGCTCAGGTACACTAAGGTGAATTCGCGTAATAACAACACAAAAAGGGTAGATACCGTGTCGTTTAATTTCAAAAGCGCGTTCGGCAAACAAAATTGTTATTGACAATGGTGCTGAGAGAGGGCCCTCGTCTCGTTTTGTTTAATTATGTCGTCGTCGTCGAACTTTGGACCTTTCGCGAGTTGTTTCCAACTGAGGAAACGGTGGAAAAGTTGCGCCTGAAGCCGCATTGTCAGCTTCGCAATGCTGAAACTTCCAAATGGAGACATTCGTTTAATGACACGACGACCCTACCCCGAAAACGGCGTAACTCCACATCAATCCTATACGATTAACAAACACTCGCTTCATACAAATATGTACATATATAGGTATTAATATATCACGTCAGTACAATAGGAATATTCCTAGTTTTTCAAAACAGACAATCGAAAAAACACTATTTTTATGCAACCGTTGTACTACACTTTTTATTTCATTTAAAAATATAGCACGTGGCATGTAATAGCTAAATAATCAACTTATTGGTCAGTTGAGTAAAAATAATAATCATCTTGTAAAAGCGTTATAAATACAACAGCGAAAATAACCAAGCGGTTAGGAAACCAAGACAATTTGTATAGGTATAAAGAAGAGGAGTTTCGAGGTGTGAAACGTTACCTTTGTTGAACTGCAATAGGTCGTTATCCCAATATGTATATTGTCAAAGAAGAAACTGTTGAGATACTGTCGTCACTTGCGTGGCTTGAACTCTTCTTTTGAAGATTGAAGATTGGCTTGAACTCTTCTTATGTTGCTACTTGTAAACATGTATCTTCAACACAACTGATTACTTAATCGTAAAACCGCCTTTGCTCTTTTAAGACCGATCTTTATCCCCCCCCCCCTTCCCCCTCTTTACACATAACAATATTATATACTAGTAGTGCTCATTTTGAATTTAAAAAACAATATTTTAACTGTGTCATTAGTCAGAATCATCGAAACACAACTCTGCGTAGTTATAAAGAAAAATATACCATCGCAATAAGTACTCTATACAAGAAGTATGTATGTCTGTAAAGTTTGGAGCCGCTAATTAGTTACGACCGTTTGGTCGTCAAATGTATAAGGAACAAAAAAATAGACGATTGAGAATTAAATTTTATATTATTTTACTTAGTTGTATGATCAACGTTCACTGTATCTGTTATTATTATATAAAGAATCAATATGACAGTCTCGATACCGATAACTAGCGTTCGATCAGTATTTCAAGAGGTTCCTGTGTACGTATGTTTACAAATATAAATGTGTATGTATGTACATACATATATCGAAGTTCTTTTTATATTAAATTCTTAAGAAAATTTTCCAGCGAACAGCTGACAGCTCAGTGATTGGGAGCGTTAGTCTCTTGAACGAAGGTCCGCATCTCGAATGATTTTTTCAACCTTAATTATCGTCACGGGCAAGATCCGAACATAACTAAAACCAGATTGGCCATCTCTTGTTGGAATTTGCCATTTGTATTGTAATCAAATGTATAGATAGATACCGTTTCTATTGAAGCGCACACTTGTGTGTTACAAATTTTCCGAAATTTGATTATTGATTCTGAGCCGATGATACAATTGACAATTAAAATACCATAAAAATCGAATTAATAGTATGCATCGTAACTAGTAAAACGATGGTCCGGGGTTCGATCCCCTTATGTCGACATGATTTTCTCGACCTTAATTATTGTCATTAGACATTACCAAATCCAAATCCGTTTCTCCTGTTGGAATTTTCCAATTTATCTAACTTAGTTGTGAGATTTTTCCACCAAAATTGGCACCTCTTATTCATTATTCCCATGTTGACCTGTTATTGGGACTGGATCATTGCGTTCTTAGACCTGTTGGTTAACTTTCCCCCGACACAATAAAACAATACAGCAATATCATTGAAATGTCTTACTACATGAAAATTGCAACAATGTAGAAATATAAATAAGTATGTAGTCGCGATTTTCAACACAAAAAAAAATTAATTTCAAATAACATACATATACCGAATAAAAGAATCCCCGAATGCGTAGTTTTTATGCCATGTCATCATAATCCATAAATGTATAACCCAAATTCACGCATTTTGCAAGCTATGTACGTTTCTAATGCACCGGGGAGGGTACGATACACACGATTATATCATAAATATGTGTGTAATACTTGCATTGAATCCGGACACTGATAAAATTTTCATTTTTTAATTTCTCTTCTCGTGTGTGTGTGTGTGTATTTTTACAGGTAGCGTGTGCAGTTCGCTACCTGCGCATAATTCATCTGGGGATGCGAACTCAAAGAAAACAGAATGTGGAAGCAAACAAACGTAAAAAAAAATTTTAATCATATCTCGCAGACCGGATTCGCTTTATTGCGAGGCTCACAAAGCGCCGACCCGTCTTCCGTCACTGCCAGGGTTGGCATCCAATATTAACCGGCTCGGCGAGGAAACGACCAGATCCGGACACGCTATCCGGATCGTGTTGGATTGTGAAACGCCGACGACGACAATAATAAACCCGCACTTATCCACAAGAGACTCGCCCATATCCTCGAAATTATATATCAAATTTAAAAAATTATAAAAAAAAAAAAAGAAAAACTTTGCGGAAAACCCACTCGGAAAAATAACTTTGAACTTTTCTTGTAATACTGTCATGAACGCGCGCGCGAGCATTCATTCTATATATAATTTATAATATAATATCACTGAGTAGTACGATAGATTAGTTTGTGTGCCTAAATTGTCAAATCAAATCAAATCTTCGCCAAATGTCGAGGGTTGAACTTTCTCATTAAACTATACTTATTATACATTACTAGTGTAAGCCTGTTGAATATCAACGGAGTGGGTTCTCATCACCCGTACTGGAAAATTATGTATTAAATTTAATAGTTTTTATAGCGCCATCTATGGCGCGTTATAATACAACAACAAAAAATAGTTTTTATAGTGCCATCTATGTATTATTAGCAGATTCACGATCCCTTTTATAGGTAAAGCAGAGTCACGACCCGAGCTTGGGGTCCTGGGTTCGATCCCCCACTCATTCTGGTTTTTTAATTATACTTCCTCAGCGAGCGTTATCAGCAGACAGACAGACAGACGGATTTGGGCTTTTATATATATAATTACTAGTGTAAGCCTGTTGAATATCAACGGAGTGGGTTCTCATCACCCGTACTGTACCGAGTGTTTGTGTGGTTGAATATATGTGTATTTAATAGTTGTTATAGTTGTTGTATAGATGGCGCTTTATAACATTTAGCAAAGTTGCAAACACTTGAGAGCGTTATCAGCAGACAGACAGACATATGTACACACACACACACACACACACACACACACACACACACACACACACACAGACGGAATAGGACTTTTATATATATGTATGTATGTATAATTATATACTAGTGTACCCGTTGAATATCAACGGACGTGTTTGACGTAATTGATTACGTAAATCAATATAGCAAAGTCGCGAACCTACTAAGGATTAATTTTTTTAATATTTTCAAATCACCGGTGTTGGGTGAACGCGTTGGCGCTAACTCACCCAACCTGGTGATCACGGGTTCAAGTCCCACTCGCGACGTTCGTGTTTTTTTAGTTAAATTTGAATTTCAGCCTTTACCAAGGCGAGCGTTATCAGCAGACGGCCATACAGACACACATACAGATGGAATTGGGCTATTATATAAATTATATATATAGCCGATATATATACATATATATAATAGCCGAAATCCGTCTGTCTGCTGATAACGCCCGCCGACGTAAATAATTAAAAAAAAACCAGAACCAGATTCGGATTCGCTTACGCGGTGAGCCGAACCAGATGATACGATATCCCTTTCATATCCCGTCCATTTCTGTCTGTCTTGAGCAATCTGTATCCAGTTGACTCCAAACATTCATCTCAATTCATCAGCCCATCGTCAACTCGGTCTACCTCGCTTACTTTCACATCCTCTCGGATACCATTCCAGTGTTTCTCGAGTCCATCTGCCATCCATTCTTCTCGCTATGTGTCCACTCCGACTTTTTCACACATTCGGCTATATCTGCCACCTTGTTCATGCTCCTTACCCATGTATTCCTCTTGCGATCTCTTCTCGTTATACCGAGCATACGTCTTTCCATGCTTCTCTGTATGCACGGATCTTGCCTAACATTCTTGAATTGCTACATAAATAAAAAAATCCTAATATAATAGTAACGCGCTTAAAAGGTTGATAAATAAAAGGGGGTGGAAAATATCACGTTTTATTTTTTACTTTTAGATAACGTGTGGGTATGTTGAATACGAAATAAGAATGAATTGAGTGCGCCTCAGATGAAAACACGAGGAAAATTAACGGTGATTCACAGAATCGATAAATAAATAGAATTGATTGAGTGTTGTCTCAAGCATCCTCGAACGTACACACATACGTATGTACATACATATGTACATTTACAATCTGATATTATGATAATTTCAAATACATACGTTGTTTTGAAATCAATAAAGTTCGCATAGATTGAATTTACAATATTTACATACATACGTAAAGTTTTAATCAAAATTGTAATTTTTAAGATTAGGAACGTGTTATCTCACTTTTCAAACGAATATTGTTCGATCGGCTCGATAGTCGATTTAGTAGTTTGCCTATAGAGTTCGTTCCCCTCAAAACATGTCTGTACAGTCAGATTTGTTTGTTGCAAAGTCATACAAAGTCGACGGGTCGGAAAAACTGTGAGGCAAACCCGTCGACAACTTAGCAGAGAAACTAGTGAACCTATGTGCAGAAAAAGCCTTTAAAAGTCCATGGCAAGTACCTATGTATGTATGTAAGTACTCGGAGAGCCGGATCGCGTGATCCATTAATCGCGGTAGGCGCCTCGGTCACGTCAAACCTTTCCGGAACTTCTTCATCGCCAAGCCAGGAAGCTACGAATTTATTCACACCGATTAAGTTTAGCATATCGTATCGCGCCTCATAATTCAATCGAGGAGATCGCTGATGACGAGATCGAATGCTAGGAAAATTTTCACCGAAAAGCTACTGATTTTCCTCGTTTCCACACATTTCTAAAAATTGGCGTACGATTCGTATCCGCGACTCGCCCTTTTTATTATGATTTGTCCAAATGTTTTAAAAACAAACTTTTCCCATTGACTTTCCCCGTCGATGTGTACGGGTGGCTTCTTTGTCGCGATGTTGAATCAAGTTTAGTTCGACCGGCGCAACTTTGCGAAATCTCATCGCATTAAATGGCGAAACTTCAACCGCTGAAAAGTCGGCCGTTGAATCAAAAAAAAAAAAAACAATGAAACGTTCCGATGATTTTTTTTTTATTCGTTGCAAATATTTGCAAGTACTGCAATGAATAAAAGGCGTCTACATAAAAGTGCCGAGACAAATCCTCTCAGAATTATGTCTTCGATATCATTTTTGCGCTGAAAGCCTGAAAAGCTCTTTCGGAGTGCGCTCTCGTGCGAACTATTGTATTATACTTTTTTTTTCATAAGTGGCGAAGCAGAATCTGAAGAAAGAACGCACACATAAAAGCAATACTTCAAACGATTTACAAATGTGTATTTTGACAATATTGTTCCTTAGAGCGCATAGTGAATATTAAATGAAATTTTACAAAAAAATAGGCAAGATATTAATAATGTAGGTACATTATACATATGTATATTTGCGGAGTCGAGATTAAAAGTATTCTGACATTTCATATGACATATGTAGTACATACATACGTTGATACTATGTACATACATATCGTATAAACTAGTTAATATCAAAACGTATTCTGAAATTGGACAGGACGTCTGTGTATTAAAAGCATTTCCGAGATTAATACGTGTTCATACTGTGACAACACACTCAAAACAATTTAGAGAATTATAAACTCTAGTATTTTTCGAGCAAAATTTTAATTCCCGTAAGTGACAGAGTGCAGAAAGTTTATCCCATTGCTGTCGAAAGACTTTTTTAATGCAAAACACTGTCATATGCTTGAGATATTTTAATTCCAATAAACAGAAAGGCTTTCAGAAAGTTTAAATAAACATCAGCATACTATCACTGTGTACGTATTGCCGTTAAAACAATCAATGTGATTTGAATTGTATAATTTAATTGCGTGCACAAATAATGAATTAATGAATTCCTAGCGACTAGCGACCTACATATACCATTGCCTTCCGATTTAAATGTATCGCGTATTATAAATACAGTACAAACAACAATAATGAATACCTTGGTAACAACAAACGAAGACTATCTGCGGGTGAAATTGTATGTATTATGTTGCGCGCTTATAAGAACAAACGCTACCGACACAAACGAACACGTCGAAAAGAACAACATTCGTTGAGAATAATTGTATCATAATAAAGTGAAGCGAGGCGGAAAATTCTATTTACGGTGCGAATACTATCCCTAGTTTACCATCCTGGGGAGAAATTCCTATCCTATATAAGGCACAATTTCCTATATAAAGCACGCTCCGCTCCCAGCCTCTCTTCAAACAGCAATCGCGCTATGAATGTATAATCATATTTGCAGTGCATCGTTTCTTTCTTTTTTTTCCGGTGCGAGAGGCGCAGGACTCGATCCTCAACCGTTCCGCTCGGGGAAACAAGAAAAATTAGCACGACAAGAGAGACGTCACAAACAAAACGAGTACGACATAAAAATTACAGAATAAATAACGGCTGTCGTCTGCAGGATATCCACTTTTTAATTGTTTCCCCAAGATTTTATTGCGGACCCCCCAACCCTCGTTTTACTTCTTGGCGAGTAGACGGTAAACACTGGCGACAGCCACCAGCAGCGGGAGATAAAGCTGAATGACAAAACCCTGTAAATTTAACACAAACCTCCCATTCCCCCATAAGCGGCCGCCCTTTTGGACAAAAGACATTGCTAATTTGCGCAGGCCGCTAACGCAAATTGCCTCTTGTACTGGGAGGACAGCCAAGGAGCCACCCCGCACTTCAAATTATTATATATCAGTTGTACAAAATCAGAAGTGGATCCGTAATCTCGAAACGGCATTGTTTGCCTTTCGTTTATGCAAAGTACGACCACCCCGCCCTCCCCTCCCCTCCCCTCAACCGTTTCCTAATTTTTTTTTTTCTTTTCAATGCCTATCCCCTGTTATATACAGAATTAAATGAAATTGTCTTGTTTTATGTTGTATTATATAAATGGCACATTTTCAAATGAAAACGTGATGACTTTAGAGTAAAAATTCTATAGGTATGTACATATGTACATACATATACTGCCGTCCTAAGCCCACTAAATGTAACTGACAAAAATTACGAAAATGAGTTAGATGTGTTTTAGGGGTTATGGGAGTGTATTCTTGCGATTTTTCATATAAAAATTAATGTATCTTCATCCAAAAGTGACTTTTTTAAGCTATTAAATCTAATGTATCTGCATGCGCAGAGAAATAGTATCACCAATACTTAGCGAAATCGACGTATCCAATATTTACTTCGGTCACTACCTTATCATGAAAGATTGAAAAGACTGAATCTCTCCACATTGGAGACGAGGAGATTAAGAGGTGATTTAATTGAAGTATTCGAAATAATAAATAATCATTATTCATGTGAAATGACCAACCTCATTATGTTCAATGAGAACCCTCATCCGAGAGGTCATACTCTTAGACTCCGAAAAGAAAAATCAAATAAGATTCATTCTTTTCAAATAGAGTGGTTGAAGTTTGGAATAGTCATATGTATACATCTCGATACTGTTGTTTTGTCAGTTACGTTAAGTGGGCTTAGGACGGCAGTATAGTCGGACTTTGGTAAAAACGACGTGTCAAATCCACACAGTGTAACAAATTGTATTATTTCACGTGATTCACGTTGCCATCACCGCCTGTTGCGAATAATATAATAACGCCTGTTGCCCCAACTAGTTTTGTGGATCCGGATATCCTGGAACCTTGGAACACGCCTGGGCCAGCTCCTCCTTCAATTCAGAAGTCAAGAGCCAACTCCAAACAACCAACCAACCAACCTCCAAGAGCCAACCAACTCCAAGAGCCGCACGAGGAAAATAATACTTGGTACAGCATATGAAAGCACACTAACGGCGGCACAACGGAAGAAATTTGTGCACTTATTTTATCTTTCCACGAACACTACTGCGAAGCAAGTTGTTGATTACATAAATATAAAAATTTCGTTATGTAATGCTACTGCGGAAAAACTGGTGTCTAAGGGTAATTATGCTTCATTTAAATTATCGATCCCTGGAGAAATTTACAAACTGGTAATGTGTCCAGATATTTGAGCTAAGGGGGACATTTCGGCGGAGCTATGCACCCACAAAAGCATAGAGTGCACATGGATCATGAATCTGTTTGCAATAGATTTGGATATATTTAGTGCGAATCCACTTCGGATCGCCACTTTCCTCTCGCACTCGAGATTTGTGTTGAAAAACTTTATTTTATATTTAACTAATTGTTAATTTGTTATTTTATATTCTTACTTAGTTAATTAATTTCATTTTATCTAATAATTTGGCTGTGATGACGAATTGGGGTAACCTGTTAGGTCGTCACGGTATATATTTTTTAAAAATAAAATAAATAAATGCTATCGCAAATGGTGTGTCGCATTGCAATGATGAGCGGCTGAGAAACAATGCAACTTAATATTGTACATATCTAAGAAATGCAATGAATTCGAAATGAAACTGAAGGTAAGCCTGACCTGCCTCGGCGGGTTTTATCATTTTATTATTTATTTCGTTCCCATAATGGAAAATACTAAAGTCCGATTAAATTTATATCTTCGTTAAAAATACCGTTCTAACAAATCATTCCTTTCAATTATGGGTATAATAAATTAATACGCACGCGATTCGCAGCTCGACTGTGTACAATTATAACGGGTGAATTTTATAAAGGTCATTTAAAGAACCCGTGAGTGTTTTATTGGTGTAATGTTTATTGTTGAATTTATCCCTCAACATTATTAATTTGTACAGTTAAACATATCATACGTAAACTGTCGACAGTTGTATCGTAACGGGCCAGCTTTATTAACAATTTTTCCTTTGGCAGCAAAAGTACATAATCCTATTATGTTATTATTTTATATTTTATGTAGCTTGACTTCTCGTCGGGTAACATGTGCGTCGTATTTATAGTCGGGAAAATTAATCGTCCGGCAACAAATATGCTAATGTCGTCCATTAATTGTTTGAGCTTTGACCGCTAATTTGAGACCTCTAAGTCTCGGGGCCGGCTTGGCCAATTTTCGCCACTCGTTCCTATAAATTTTCGTATGGGTCGTCGGCGTTTTTGTGCGAAATTTATTAGCGAGCCGTTTCGTTTTAATAAAGCGCCAGGACAGTTAAGGAACTCACTGCCCCCTTTAAAGTTACCCACCCAACTCTACCTGGCAACGAACCCGTTAATTATCACCGCAAATTAAAACCACACGCTTGCCAAGTCAATCGTGTCAAACACACACATTGACGAATAATACCCAAGTGTAATTAAAATATCGAGAAACGTAATTGTCAGAAGTATTGTTGTAATATGTATAAGAAATATATTTAATAAGTGATCGGAAGCAATTTATGTAGAAGGAAATGTTTGTGCCTTCGCTTCGTCTAGTTGTCCAATTCCCCATTATAGGAAAAGTGTAATCTAAAGGTAATCTATCATCTTTCATACAGGGATCTGGCTTAATTATTGCGATAGATTATTACTTTTCTCATGTGTGTGCTTATAAGTATTAAGTATAGGTATATTTTTCTTTTATTTTCTGAGCAAATTGTTATATGTATCTTCATCTGACGTTTCGATTACGAATCGAAAAATAAGTGAATTCAACGTCGAAATATGTATTATGTTTGCGATTCGGCAAAATGAAAGCCCTTTAATTTCATTTGACGCTTTCAATTATTTGTTGTGTGCCAATACATTTTGTAAAAGTTTCAATATAACAACGGAGCGGGGGATGAGGGGGGGGGGGGAGCAGGTTTTTCAATGAAACCCCAAAATGTAATCACAAACCAGCGAGCTGTTTTCGCTCATTGAATATCAACAGAGCGTGTTCAACGAAACAAAGCTAATTTTCCTTTAAAACTTCAACCGCAAGCTCAAATTTTACGAAAAACATTGAAACGTTACGAATTTCACTTTTTGCGTTATATGTATGTATGTATTTTTTTTTTTAAATTGGACCACAAAAAGAGTACTATAAAATTTAAATGTTCGATTAATCGACTATGTACATACATATACACGAACGGATACTATGTACAACATGATTTCATTAGGGTTTTTTGACTAGAAGGCTTTCAAACATTGAACCTTTTTAGAACAATGTCATGGATGTGATAATATAATCAGATCTGACTTTTATGAAGGGAGCGAGGTGAGGGTTGAGAATTTCAATTGAAACTTCTCGCATACCTATTATTAATTGAGCACGATGAAATATTTTTGTAAAATATCATAATAAAAAGGAATTCGGGCTATCTAATGAACAATATTGGTCGAGTTGAGGGGATGAAGCCTTTTAAAAACCACTAGGAGAGGTTTGACCGGCCGAGGGTGGGTGCCAGAGGTGGACATTACGAAACTTGGGGCCGACTACGTGGCCCGAATACGACCCACACTTTCAAATTGCTGGAGCTGAGAGGGAAGATGTGGATGATGAAGGGATGGGGATAGTGTGGGGGCTTAGGGTGGTGATAACCGCTCGAAAAATTATTGAAATTTATAATTAATTAATTAATAAATTACATTCAAACCGCAAAGAGGGACAGCGTCCATATCAAATTTCTACAATATTCAAAATTCAAAACTTAATTCTTGTGTCGTGTATGATAAAGCCAATATTGTATATTATATACATAAAACTTATTGACCAATAACATAATATATACAAATAATTCCTAAAAGAGATAAATTGATGAATTTAAAACATGGTTTTTGACTGTAATGTAAAACTATTATCATTGTCAATACTGGGTGTTTACTTTTTAATAATGAAATTGTGTTGGATTATAAGCAAAGGTAACAACAATGTGTAAATAAAAAAAAATAATATTTCTTTGAATCCGCAGTGGAATCGATATTTCATTTTATTTCACAGGCGGTTTTCCTCTGAAACCAGAGTTTGCGTATAATTTATAACGTTCTGAATAGATGTTGAATGTGTGCTTTTTGCAATCCCGAAAAAAAATTTTAGTTGAACTAAATTCGACACGAGCACACGCTGTAAGGTAAAATCGGTTTCGCCGGGACGTAATTATCGAAGAGTTTTCCTTAAGAGCAAGCAGAATTTCAATGAGAAGTTTGGGGATCGAAAATAAGCCAAGGGGACGGAAGGGAAACGAAAATAGCCGACGAAGAACGCGGACGTTGATTAAAAGCCGGATTAATTTACTTTTCGACGTGATTTTCAATTTGCTTACTTTTCGCTAAAAATGTCAACTCACAATCCGAATTTCGGCAAGGAATCGAATCTCGCACAAAAGTCGGATATATCCTTTTACGGGACCCGCACTCCCACTGGCCATTATTTTGTTACGGCTTTTTAAAATTAGATACGACCTGGAAATTGTCAAAATCGAAATGGAGTGCCGGGGAAAAACATCATCTAAATGTAACACGACGTATTTTTTTAACATCAATTTTTAAATTACCTATATTTCTTCTGTAAATTATTCCAACTTGGTACAACTACATATTTATTTTCGTGACTTCATATGTATGTATGTAGTTGGTAAACGATTACGATTAGAGCGTTCTATCATCCAACTCGTGTATTATGTTCTCAGTCTTCCTATTCCTCTCTTCCCTTCTACCTTTCCCTCTAGATTCCTCTTTTTATCTCAATGCATCCAATTTATTTGAGCTAATACATCTTCGTTCCTTTTCCATTATATACATGTTGATACATTACAGTGAAAGCATATTTCAAGTGAAAATATATTTTTACCAATTCAGGCAGTGAAAATGTATCAAAAAATGAACATACAGTTTCACTGCTCAGTATCGGTGAAAGTATATTAAAGTAAGCGTATGTTTTTGTGACTTGTTGATGATGATGATGGAAGTCGGTGATGTGTCATCCTACAAGTGTGTTTTGAATGAAACGGTGGCGTTGTTATATCTGAGGATTCTGAGGATAAGGGTGGCAACACATGCTCTTTTCTTCTTAAACCGACCATTATAAGTCAATCGACAAAGACTCATTGAAAACTATAATTGGTACTAATCAGTAAAAATCTACGCCTGAACACGGGCACGGCACAATAAGAAGAAGAAACGACAAAATAGCTAGGATTGAATATTTCAGCATATTATACGATTCGATTGGTCATTTCACAACTGTCAAATTTAGTTTCAATGACAGTTCGGAAACGAATATAATTTCACCGGTGAGCATCAGTTAAAATATATTTTCACTAGTATTAGAAATATATATCTACTAGTGAAAATGTGCTCGAATATGATTTCACCGAAACGCCAGTGAAAGTATATTTTCACTTGAAATATGCTTTCGCTGTAACATATACATATGTATACATAGCTGGACAACGGATATTCCCGGTACTCGTTACAATTTGCCAATAGGTATGCAAACACTCACTTGTCACACTAGCGACTTACAAATTCGCACAGTTGTGCAACTGCACCGTTGCACACACCCTTGCACCCCTCGTTATCGGCCGATCCCTCACCTTTCTTCGCGGAAAAGAAATTAAATGGAAATTTCCCGGGAACGAGCGATTAAGTGTCGCTGTTCCATTCGTGACTTCGGTCTCGGCGAACCGGTTCGGGAATTGGGGTGAAATTGTTTAAGTAATTTGAATACGGTCGGGGCTGGCAAACGGGCTCTGGTCACGACAAGCCCCTCTTTCGTGTGCTATTCAACCACCTCATACTCTTCGACTTATCCTCCCTACCCTGTTTTTCATCCCCAACCCCCTCTGATCCATGTATGTGTGTGTGTGTGTGTGACATCTCTCGCGGTTGAATTAGTAGAACACGCGTACTTCGACCGATACGCCCACATGCAATTGAAACATGTAACAATTTGTTCCGTTTAAAGGCCAGGCCGCTCATATGTCGGCAACTTTCTGTATTCTTATTATTCAATTGAAAAAACCTTATGTCAGTGTGAAATATGTATGTACATACCTGGCTCTTTGTGGTCCTACACTGGACGCGTCGTATGTCGAACTGGCTGTTATATCCGTATCGAGAATCTTTCCGCTCTCCATTCCCAGAATGTTGTTGCATTTGTCTGAAACAATAAAAATGTATAATTACAATTCATAAATTGACTTGAAACCATTAACAATAACAATGGACATCAAACAAGTATACGTAATTTTATTTAATTAAATAATTGGCATATTAAGGTTTCTAAAGGCGTCCCAAAATTCACGCAAGAAGTAATTTTGTTAGAAAACACAGATTTTTTAATTAAAATTGTTATTTTTTTATTGATTCATAAAGTATACAGTATAAGGTTATGTATGGAGTAGCATAAATAAAATAAATAAAAAAAATAATAATAATTTACACATCCCGAAAGTTTCTTTCACAACATATAATGTACATATGTAGATATAGTGTCTTGATAATTTAATTCAAATTGCAGAAAAATTTCATCTGCGTGTGTATAAATCATTTTCAGCGCAAAGCGTTTAAAAGTGCACTAAAAAAAATCTTAAGTATTCAGTGAAACTTTTCCAACGTTCATTATATTATGTAAATTAGGTGATTGTCTTATTTTTTTTGCACTTTTATATGTACATACCAATCACCCAATATTCAAATGGACGCAAACTTTGAGGCATCTAAACTAATTGATAATAAAAATTGGTTAAAGGTTCATTTTCAACGATGATACCATTCCTTTTGCGAAAATATTATACATACATAAATTGCAGACGCGCGTTTTGAGTGCTGAGAATTCATTGTAGAAAATTTCGAGTGCATAAAATCACCTTTGAATGGAACTGCTGTGAAAGTTCTCGAAGCTAAATTCCGATATAATCAAATAAATGATCATAATTGCATTCCAGTATCGGTTTTCTCTCAAAGACCATTAGTAAATGGTACTGGGATGAAATGTAAAAAGGAAAAAAATGAGCTATAAGGAAAATTGCCGCGAAACAAGAAGTGCTTTGGCTCGCCAATTATAATCGTCTCTCGATGGAAGAAGATGCTAGACGTTAAGGAAGAATTTCCTGAAAGTCTTTTTAAGTATATCCCGGCTGAAATGAAACCTCAAAAGCGTTTTGCCTGAAACGCCAATTAAATATTCGAGGGGGCTTATTACACTCCCGCTCAAAAAACGAAAATAGCAATTGTCAATCGCCAGTGTATGCATTTTATTACGACGCATGTATAAACGATCTATTATTATAATACAATATACATTACAATATATAGAATACGTATAGTAATATTCACACTAGTAATTTCAAATTTGCACTAAAATATTTATAGGCAATTTTAAAATGACGAAGCTTGTACGACCGCGATGGAGTTATGCGAAATGCAAAGCGCATTTATTATATGCATCGAAAATGAATCTCACGTGCAGTGTACATAATACATATATGTATTGCATTTTGTGTGCATTCTTATACACTGCTCGAATTCCACCACCTGAACAGACTTTGCAGTGAATTCTATCATGTCGAATGTAATTATTCTAAAAATGGTACATATGTAATGTTACATGCTAGGGGGGGGGAGCGGGTAAAGATTGGTTTTAAAGACAACAATAACAGTACACCCCGTAGCCCGTTTGACAGTACTTGAAACAATTGTAGTGTATCGTTGATTGAATGGATGTATGATCACAAATTCGCGTTGTCGACTCGAAACAGCAATGACAGATAGCAGTTTGTTGTAACACATCATTAAAAAAAATAAGAAAAACTACCACTTTCGGTCGGCGGATTTTAATCAAAACCTTATCAACTATTAAATTTTATATGATAATTATAAATATAAATTTTAGACTTGATCAATAGGGCAGTTTCTGAAATATTCTGTGGTAAACTTTTCGACAAAAAAAAAACCCTACTTCCGGTTGACTGATTTTAATGATTTATTTTTTCGTAACTAGCAATTTTACTCAGAAGTACAACATTATAATATTGTGACGATAGTACATATTTAAAAGGCCGAAAAAAATAAAAAAAAAAAAATCGTTCAAGAGTAAACTGCCATTTCCGGTAGTCAGATGTTGACCAAAATCACAGTATCTCTTAAGGCTAACGTGAAAACTATAAATATGAAATTTCGACGAAATCGCCGGTGCAGTTTCGGAAATATTCTGCGGTAAACTTTTCGACAAAAAAAAAACCTACTTCCGGTTGACTAATTTTGATATTTTTTTTTTTTTAAATAAAAATTTCTATCAGAATTACAATATTATAATATGGTGACGATACTACATATTTAAAAGGCCGAAAAAAATAAAAAAAAAAAAAATCGTTCAAGAGTAAACTGCCACTTCTGTCAGACGGATTTGAACCAAAATCACAGTATCTCTTAAAACTAACTTGAAAACTATAGATATGAAATTTCAACTTGATCGATGGGGCAGTTTCGGAAATATTCTGCGGTAAACTTTTCGACAAAAAAAAATTCGGGTGTAGCCAACCCATGACTTTATCCATATATTTGAGGAATACAAAGAGTAACGAAATTAATTTTTTAAATTACTGTGTTGAGTGCGCGCGCGTATATAAAATACGATCTTCGGCATATATTCAAAGAAAAACTACCACTTCCGGTCGGCGGAATTTAATCAAAACCTTATCAACTCTTAAATTTTATATGATAATTATAAATATAGTTTTTTGACTTGATCAATAGGGCAGTTTCTGAAATATTTTGTGGTAAACTTTTCGACAAAAAAAAAACCCTACTTCCGGTTGACTGATTTTAATGATTTTATTTTTTTCGTAACTAGAAATTTTACTCAAAAGTACAACATTATAATATTGTGACGATAGTACATATTTAAAAGGCCGAAAAAAAAAAAAACAAAAAAATCGTTCAAGAGTAAACTGCCACTTCTGTCAGACGGATTTTGACCAAAATCACAGTATCTCTTAAGGCTAACGTGAAAACTATAGATATGAAATTTCAACTTGATCGATGAGGCAGTTTCGGAAATATTTTGTGGTAAAAGAATTTTAGAATTTTCTACAAGAAAAAAACCCTACTTTCGGTTCACTGATGTTGACCAAATTCGTTATGGCTCTTACACCTTACGTGAGAATAATAGATATGAAATTTCAGCTTGATAGACTTGATAGTTTTGGAGAAAACACGCATACAGCCACACACACACATAAGTTAACAGACATACAGACATACAGACATTTTTTAGAAATCATGAAAACGTGATCAGGGGATGATACCTGATACAAATCAGTCAAAATCTCGAGGTCGAATTTTCGCACGATCACAATACTTTATCCGATTAGGATAAAGTAAAAACTTACTTCCGGTTGACTAATTTTAATGATTTTTTTTTTTAAATAGCAATTTCTCTCAAAATTACAACATTACAATATTGTGACGATACTATATATTTAAAAGGTCGAAAAAAATAAAAAAAAAAAAAATCGTTCAAGAGTAAACTGCCATTTCCGGTAGTCAGATGTTGACCAAAATCACAGTATCTCTTAACAAAATTTAGTTAGTTTAGATAGTTTCGGAGAAAACACACATACAGACACACACACGCATAAGTACACAGACATACATACAGACATTTTTAAAAAATCATGAAAACGTGATCTGGGGATGATACTCGATACAAATCAGTCAATCTCGAGGTCGAATTTTCGCACGATCACAATACTTTATCCGATTAGGATAAAGTAATAAAGTAAAAATGTTGCAATGCTAGCGTGCCCCCAACGATCGATCCAGGCAGGCAGCCAGTCAGACGCTTATGCTGATATATATATATATATATATATATATATATATATCTAATACATACATATAGTATAATATACATATTTTGACGTATATCTATATTTTCATAAAAAGTGTATGCCCGTTGAAAAATCAACGCTTGAATAAATTTAAAATAAATCCGGCCGCCTATTAATTAATTTGATATAAAAAATAAACAAAAGAACGTTTAAATTTTACTTTGATATAATATTGACACCGTTTTTATTTATGACCTATGTATGTACATACATATGTACAGACATACATACATAATGCATAAGGAAAAAATTTGCTTAAATGAAGGAAAACTTTAACGAACTGACGATTACATATTTGACGGTTAAATTCGTCCGATTTTATATAATAAATGCTTACACGTGAATAATGCAATTGTTTCTCGAATAAAAGTTACTGAATGCGTGTGAAACGTGACTGAAACTTCAAAGTCAAAGAGTTTCAGTGTATGGTTAATTTATAGGTAGACCTTTAGTATAAAAAAATATGTCATCGTCATTTTTAGCCGTTCACCATCCACTGAATGGAGGCCTCTCCAATTCTCTTACATTCATGTCTGTCTTGAGCAATCTGCATCCAGTTGACTCCACACATTCTTTTCAATTCATCAGCTCATCGTCCTACCTTGCTTTCTTTCACATCCTCTCGGATACCATTCCAGTATTTCTCGCGTCCGTCTGCCATTCATTTTTCTCGCTATGTCCAGCCCATTGCGACTTCAACTTTTTTAACTTTCAGTCTTGAGCAATCTGCATCCAGTTGACTCCACACATTCTTTTCAATTCATCAGCCCATCGTCCTACCTTGCTTTCTTTCACATCCTCTCGGATACCATTCCAGTATTTCTCGCGTCCGTCTGCCATCCATTTTTCTCGCTGTGTCCAGCCCATTGCGACTTCAACTTTTTTAACTTTCAGTCTTGAGCAATCTGCATCCAGTTGACTCCACACATTCTTTTCAATTCATCAGCCCATCGTCCACTCGATCTACCTTGCTTTATTTCACATCCTCTCGGCTACCAATCCAGTATTTCTCACGTCCGTCTGCCATCCATTTTTCTCGCTGTGTCCAACCCATTGCCACTTCAACTTATTCAACTGTCTGTCTTGAGCAAGCTGCATCCAGTTGAATCCACACATTCTTTTCAATTCATCAGCCCATCGTCCACTCGATCTACCTTGCTTTCTTTCACATCCTCTCGGATACCATTCCAGTATTTCTCGCGTCCGTCTGCCATTCATTCTTCTCGCTGTGTGTCCACTTCAACATTTTCACACGTTTCGCTATATCTGCCGCATTGGTTACGCTTCTTACCCATGTATTCCTCTTGCGATATTTTCTTGTTATACCAAGCATACAACTTTCCACGCTTCCACAGTTTATATATAGTGTGCAAATCTTCGAATCTAGCGGTCTCAAAAGTCGTTAGCGGGTCCAAAATCGGCAATAATTCACGATTTATAAAATTTGGTTGCGTTTAGCGTATGCGGGGGCCGAGCTGAGCTCGCCATACACATACTTCCCCATATTCGTTTCCGGTTCGGAACTCCAATATATAATTCTTGGCACAGTAGCACTTCCGCAACGACACGGAGGCGGATAACGCGAACGGCGCAATAAATTTTAACCGGTTCCGTACGCATAAGCTTTTTACGCCCCACAATAAAGTCGGTTTTACACGTGCGCACGTGTGTAACTTCTCGTAAGAGGGTACACTACACTTGCTCACTTTACGCCAACTCACCCTCAGACTTTTCCAACCCCTCCTCTCTCATCCCCTTCTTCGATGCACAAAGTCGTTCCTCATCAATTAGAAACGTCGGTCGTTGAATCTGAATCGATGTTCAATTCGTACCGACGTCTATCGCAGAGGCATTCGTGCACTCGCGAACTTACACACAGGTACAGATTATTCGATTAAATTTATTTATTTATTACTTATTTCACGCCTAAAAAAAGGCTTTTATACAAATAGAGAAGATATCAATACAGGAGTAAAACATACATATAATTTAAAGTAAACTAAGAAGAGGAACTTCGTAAAGAAAGCAACAGTTTATACTTTACTAAATTAAGGTTATTACAGAAATAGTCCAATAAATTCCCATACTTATTGCCAGTCCCAATCAACCTAGGAATAGGAGACTGCCGATAATAATTGGTACACGAATTACCTTCATCAACAAACAAAAATTGAGATCGTGTAAAACGAGTACGAACTTTTAGTCGCAAAATCGACTCAACAAGAATAGGACAATCAATAAAAGAATTTACAACTCTATAAAAAAAGACTCATTCAAGTCAAGAAAGTCATTCATAACTCTTCTATCAGACAATTTGTGCATATTTAAACTATGTAAAAGAGAGTCATAACAGTTATAATTAAAAAGATACATAAATTTATACATAATAAATCTTAAGAATTTATTTTGGATTCTTTCTAAAGAATAAGAATGAATAGAATAAGAAGGAGACCAAACAACAGAGTTATACTCCAACTTACTTCTGACAAAAGAACAAAATAATAACTTTAAGGTATTAATATTATTAAAACATTTGGCAACTCTAAAAATGAAACCCAATAATCTATTCCCCTCTCCAGAGATACAATTTATATGCTCATTAAAAGTGAGGCACTCATCAAACACTACACATTAAATGAAATGGAGTGGTTTTTTTTTTTAGCTCATTGACTCAACATGAGCTAAAACTATTGTTTCGAAGCAAATTTATGTCCGCATCAACGAGGCGAACGCGAGAAAGAAAATCGAATCAATTTTATTAAATTTACACAGATAACAAGAATAACTAGTTATTTATATGGCGGAATTGTTTGGTTTTCAGTGCATACATCAATTTTAATACATACAGAGGTTCTGAAATTCTCCAAATGCGCGTTTGCAAATTATTTTAATACGCTGCTTTATAACATTTATGTACGTTGCAAGCGCTTCGTTTGAAATAGACGACATCCGTTTCCGGTTCAGATTTTCTCTAAAGACAAACATCCGAGTGATTCGAAAACATGATAGTGCCCATACGTGTACTCGGATAGGGAACAAGCTATGGACATTTGCCAATTCAACTGAATTCAATAGCGCTTTTAAAAATATGATCAAAACTGTAATATCTATCATACACGTTACAATATACATAGTATTTATAAAACTGTAATAATAATTTTATTTCAATTCATTCAAGTAATTTGATTTCAAAAATACACAAAAGTATAAAAAAATATACATACAACCTGTGTAAAATGTACATATAAATAGCACATAACACAATATACCCCCTTTTATCGATTCTCGAATATATAGCCGATTTAGCTGAATATTATTTCAATAAGTCTTCGTGACCATGGTTTCGAATGAGGCTCTCGAAATTCAGAAAACCCCGCAAAATACGTGGTGCAGAATAATAAATAAATAGAGTCCAACCCCCCAGGGTTTTTGTTCTCGACTATATACATACATATGTACATACATACGTATGTATATACACGCATATGCAAGATGTTTACCTCGGGTCGGCCATATCTACGACATTAACGTCATGTTAGTTTCCTCATAGCCACATTTTGCGATTGGAAGTTTTATAACGTTATACAATAATAGATAGCCGATAGCTCAGTGGTAAATGGCATTGGCCTCTTGAGCGAATGTCTTGAGATTCAATCGGCGTATTTTGAATAATTTTCTGGAAAGTTATCGACCTTAAATATCGTCATTGGTAAAATTTGGACATTACTTAATTCAAATCGTCTTCAAGTCGTCTTATTTTTCAATTCAATAGTCACGTTAAACAATGTTAATTTATATAAAAATCAACTAGATTTATTCTTGAAAAAACAATGGGTATTTGTAACTCTTTAATATTTATTTATTTATTTACGGGTATTAGCCCAAAATATATCTTACATATACATACATACTATTATAAATATAATAGCTCAATTTCGTCTGTCTGTCTGCTGATAACGCTCACCTTGATAAAGGAAAAACACGAACGTGGCGAGTGCGATTTTAACCCGTGACAGAAGACAATGGGAGATCACTGAAGGGTATCTTCATTTGTCACTTCACTATGTAATACCGTAAAATGGTTGTCAAATAGTAACCACCTTCAAAGATATTGATAATTTAAAAAAACTTTTGACTGCTATTCTCTTGGCACGATTTGGGGCATTTGAAGCAATTTTTTATCATCATATTCGTGTTCAATGTCATATAACATAAATAATAGTGCTAAGATAAAACTGGTAAAGGTAAAAATTGCGAAAACCTTATCAATCACTTAAAAGTTCCTTTCACAAATGTATGTACATACATACATATGTATGTAGTATAAAACTGCCATTTATAAAAAAATTGAAATATATTCATACATTAAAAAAAAAAATCCTGCTGTTTATCGCCAAATAGACAATAGCATTTTTATTTTCCAATTTGAAAAACAACATCAAATGCAAAACATTTTTAATAGCCAATTATACACGTATTTAACTGCACAATAAAAAACACACGTAAATCTGAAAATAAAACATTGTAAAACAAATATTGTTCTAATGGCGAGTATTTTTCTTAGAATAGATGCGCAAACAATGTCTATTGAAATCTACAGATAATAAGTGATCATTGACCTTTTAAAATAATACTTAAAAACATAAGAGTTTGCAAGTACAATAGTTACTTATTTATTGGGCTTACGCTGGTAAGTAAGTTTACAAACATTTGAATAAAATAAAAATTTTGCTACACAGCTCACTGGATAACTTATTATAAATATAATAGCCCAATTCCGTCTGTCTGTCTGTCCGTCTGCTGATAACGCTAATTCAAATTTAATTGAAAAAACACGAACGTCGCGAGTGGGATTTGAACCCGTGATCACCAGGTTGGGTGTGTTAGCGCTAACGCGTTCACCCAACACCGGTAATATAATTTGAAAATATTAATCCTTAGTAGGGTCGCGACTTTGCTAAATTGTTATGTAATCAATTACGTCAAACACGTCCGTTGATATTCAACGGGCTTACACTAGTATTATATATGTATGTATGTATATACATACATATGTATTTTATTAGACATTAAGAAAAAAATAACAAAAAAAGAAATAATAACAAAATAATACTAAAATTTACATTTTTTTAGTTCAATTGAAAACTGCTTGGGGCTGATGTTGAAAATGTCCATCAGTTGATAACAAATTAAACATTTTGATAGCAGTAACCACAGGGCTGGACCCCATAAGCACTGGAATATATGGACCATTATTCATTTTATTTTTATTTTTATTTTACTTTTTTTTTATTTTTTATTTTATTTTTTGTTATTATTTTTTATTTTTGTTTTTATTTTTATTTTCATTTTATTCAATTTTAGCAATATTTACTGTCCTCTCTGTCTTTTTATTTTTATTTTTCTTCTTGTTAACTTATGTATACTTTATACCAAATCCCATGGGTCTATCGGCTATGCCGCCTTTCCATGTAATTATTAAATAAATAAATAAATCAGTCGTTTCTTGTTAATTAAGATAATCCCATAAGATAATTTTAATAATTAAGATAATTTCTTGTTAATAAGTTCCAATTAAGATAAATTAATTCTGATTTTTGTGAGACGGTTCTTTCCCTTTCCTCTCCAGAAGATAAGAGGAAACCGCCCAAGAAACTTCAATATGACAAATGTCAAAGTGAGGAAGCAATAATATTAAGCATTAATATTCGGCTAGTTTTTGTTTTGAAGAAAGTTTGATCGACTCTCACTTTACACAACGAACGATGGAAGAAGTGAAATAATGACAATAATAGTAAAACGTTGTAACTTCTACTGCGGAATGTGGAGGACGCAAGAGACAAACGATGAGCTGTATGAGCTGTATGATACCACTTAGCGTCAATTTTAGCGGTTTTAGTGGTTTAGCACAATATACAGGGAACGAGGAGATGAAACAAAAGCAGTCCACGTCTGGACGTAGTGTTTCCCATAAACATGTCCAGACAGGGAGACCTGTGGGGGTCCCCAAGCCAAAGTCATGTCACCGAAGACCCACCCCATTCTCCCACCTGTGAAACATTGCAGTAACCCTTCCCCTCTACGGATGAACACTCGCCGTTGTAATTAACTTTTGCGTGAAAACGTTTCAAGTTTTATTATGAGCGTCCGTTTCAGCCCCGGGCGTTGCAACACACAGCCTGCATGATGTATTCTAATGAGATTTTTCATTAGGGGCCGACTTGTTACAACTCCAAAAATAAAATCTGGTGTGTTCAAAGTCTTCTTTCAACAAACACTTATATAAAATGCGTCGAGCACATTTTTGTACAACGACGACATTAGGTTACAATATCACTTTTTTGTTGCGCGATTTGCGTGATTTCAGTCGTGCGTCCATTTTTTCACCTTTCAATCGATTTGCTTTGATGAAACGTACGTTAACGTGCGCCAATTCAACTGAATTCAATAACGCTCCTGAAAAAGTTGACCGAAACTTAAATACGGTTCATGTAATAACGTTGGAAATTGAAAGAAAAAAAGTCTGCAAATTGACTGAAAGTTCATAAGTGGACGCACAAGTGTAACGATTGAACCAAATCACATGTGATTGAATCAATAATTTTATTCAAAGCTGAGACCAAGTCAATTGAATAAGCAAGAATGTATTTATTTATTTTGAAAAAAAAACATGCATTATGGGCATGCAACACGAGAAGAATGGATGGCAGATGGACGCGAGAAATACTGGAATGGTATCCGAGAGGATGCGAAAGAAAACAAGGTATACCGAGCACACGATGGGCTGATGAATTAAGAAGAATGTGTGGTACAGTAAACTGGATGCAGATTGCTCAAGACAGACAGGAATGGAAGAGAATTGGAGAGGCCTTCATCCAGCAGTGGATGGTGAATGGCTCAAAATGATGATGATGAATAAAAAATTCAGTAATAAATATAGAATAATAATATAATTTTTGGGCGTAAATGAAATTAGGAATCTGAAAGGCGTTTGTACAATACAGAGATTTTAAACGTTGAATACAACCTAGAATTTGTTAAAGGCTAACATGTTTCATAAATAAATGAGTGAATAGGTGGAACAGATTAGGTTACGGAATATTCTGAAAGGACAATGGAGGGAAATTTTAAAAAGGAAATAAAGGCTGTCAACAAAATTATTTAAGAAGCCAAGAAACAAAGGTCATTTATTCCAGTTTAAAATTGTCTTTGTAATTAATTAGACGGACAGTTATTGACTAGGTAACTCTCATATCAACGCTTCACTTAGCGATACATACTCGTATATGTATGTATGTATGTATGTACATTGTGGATATATTGCCAAAGTGAAAATTGAGCAATCAGATGTTTGAATTAATAACGACACGATACGCCAACGGTGAAATTTCATCGAAAGCCCCCACAGTGTGTTCGACAAATTACATACATACAACAGTGTTACCTATTTTAGTTTGCGTTCGCAGCGTGTCGGAATAGAGTGCAAACCCCTGTCGTATAAATGCAGGTTTTGACTAGGACCGACGCGACGGTTTAGTCCCAGTTTGAATATTCAACGGCGTTAATAAAATAGCTGTGAAAGCTTCGACTTCTTTGCCTACGACGGACGAATAAATTAATTTGCTCTATCGACGGCCGGTGGCACGTGGCTGAAAAGGTTGAAGTCTACTGACTATGAGCGAGGGTGACTTTCAACCGGTCCAGGCCACAGAGCCCCTAAATCCAAAACGTGCGGAAAATTCCCTTAAATTATCCGCGTTGTGGGGCACGCGCCCCCGTATATCTCCCATCGAAATGACTTTAATGTGTCACACAGTAAAAAATGTCTACAGCGTCGAGAGAAAGAAAGGGCACAAACGGGGTAGGTCGAGGGTGGCTAGGGTGAAAGCTGCGGGGCGGGTTGGATGACTTCTCCCTTAAGTTTTCCCACGATTTTCCATTACATTCTCCGTGCCGGTGAGAAAACGGGATAACGGGAAAACCATAACCGGGCGAATACGGGGAAAAGCAACAGCGAAAGCATAGCGAATTTCAGTATATATGTAGCATATCATATACACATACATATTAAACATACCAAATTATAGTCCGATTGATTAATTTTATGCAAACGCACACGTTTTCAAAATAAGTGTGTGTGTGTGTGTGTGGATTTGTTTAAAAATGATTCGGCTGATTCGTTCGTTTCGTTTCGTGTCCCTTTTTGCAACCTTATCGCGGATTCGCGTCGTGTGGGTCATTCATTTGTCTGGTAACATGTCGTCCATACCCGACTAATGCCAAGTACGTGTCCCGGTCCTGTGAGCCCGAAACGTTTAACGAAACTCGGGATCCACTCGGCCAAGGAGAGCGTTGTCTTCCTGCCCCAAAACGAAAATAAGGAAACTGACCGGAATTCCTGCTCTCTAATCTCCCGCGAAATGGCCTTCTTTGTTCCACACCAAAACTACAGTTTTTTTTTTTTTTTTCGTTATAATCATTCTATTGATGATTCGTTTTCGTGTTGTTCGGTCATTTGTTGACTTTTAAAACAGCCCTGTCTCAAACATCGAAAATTTTATACAAACATATCGCACACCTATGTACATACATATGTACATAGATCAAAACAGTATCAACTCAAAAATTAAGATTTTTTAGTTAATCGTTTATTCGGATTCTATGGGTACAAACGAAGCTGCATGAACCAACAAAACAAAATGAAATGTTTTAATCTGAACTTTCTTTAATATGTTTGTTTTCATTAAAAAAAAAACAGTAAACTCCTATCACTTATAGCGACATGACAACAAGTTTTTCGTCGTTCCTGAAAAAAGTGTTGTTTTTTTTTTGTGTTGATACTGCAATATGTACGTAAATGGACTACAAATTAGTCCAATTTAAAATGAACGTTGGTACTTATCGTTGTTTCTATCATACATAATTATGCTACAAAACAGATTTTACTTTACATATCAATATTACGTTTGTTCCACTCATATGTATATTCTTTTTCTCTTTTTAGGTTAACAAATTCAATCTATACGGTCTATGTTTGTAAATAAGATTGTATGTAGCTTTTGAGATATAACTTAATCCAAAGTGAAATAACCTTTTTACGACTCTGAAAACAGAAAATACCTTTCAAACAATGCAAATTTGTTTAAAAATTTATTTCGTGTTGTACAATCCATCTTTTTTCCACAAAATAAAAAATTGTTTGAAAATTTTTCGCATTTCCGAGAGAGAATATATTTTGTCGCAAACAGTGAGTTGGCTTATTTCAAAAACGTCAATTTTGATTGTTTAATAAGCGAATGAATATGATTTTTTTTTTTTGACTGAAAGGTATATGACATATGTATGTGTAGCCATCTAATCTAATCCAAATGGATCTGTACAAGCCACACAGTGCGAACTATGTATACTCTCATCGTACGGAAATTTTCCACGAAGACACTTGTAATTTGCGCACAATATAAAATTAATACCCCCGCCAGGGAAAATAAGCAAGCGTCGCCACTGGTACGGCCTAATTGAATTCTGACCGTCAAAACGATACTCGGGGCAACACCAAAATGGCGACGAACGCGACAAAAACTCTAAACGGAAATTTTTAAAATCCCTCCCCCTCATCCACCCTCACCCGAGGCTCTGAAATCGCCGCTTTTATTAATTAAGGAGCGGACCATTAATTAAAAAACGAAAACGTAGGCACGACCGGGATTATTGCGGCCGCGTAACATCTTCCGCAAAAATGTTCCATCGCATTCTCGTTTTGTTCCATTTACTTTCAGGCACCTATATTATCATATCTAATATATGTAATATTATATATAATTTCGGCTGTAACACAATATCAATTACTTACTCATGTCTAAAAGGTCCGGCTCGGCCCATGTGAGGAACACGCATCGCATCAATATCAGCAGCCAGCCTATTGAGACTACTCTTGATATTTGATTCATCTTAAACCGCGACAAAATCCTATTGTGTTCTTCTGTAAATAAAAACAAAAAAATATTTACATTTATACTGACATTTGTTATACATATGTATGTACAGAGAGATTATTATATATGAATTAGAGTAGGTACATAACAAAATTTTAACTTATATGAATATATGTACATAGAACTACTAGTGTAGTAAGCCCGTTGAATATATATCAACAGAGCGGTTTCTCATCACCCGTACTGTAAAATAATATTAAATTTAATAGTTTTTATAGTTGTTGGATCTATGCAACAATGCACCATCTATGGCGCGTTATAAAACAACAACGTAACAATTTAGAAAAGACGCGAACTTTCAACCGATCTCGCATCATCTGGTGAGCGGCGCTTTGTTCCGAATCAGTGATATAGGGCTCAAATCCCACTCGTGCGACGTTCTGGTTTTTTAATTATTTTCCTCAGCGAGCGTTATCAGCAGACAGACACACACAGACACAGACAGACAGACAGATGGATTTCGGCTATTATGTATATAATATATAATGTAAGTATGTACATACTGCAATACTACATATGTGTGTAGTTGATATAAACATTCGATTAAAGCACTAAGCGCTCAGGTGTGCAAATATGCCTCGATTATAACTACATTAGTATGTGCCTACATATGTATATATGTATGTACATACATATAATAGAAGTCTAAAGAATTGTGTTTTGAATTCGGTAATTCATCTCGCAGGTACGCAATAGAGCTATTGTGTACCATTATCATAGATAAGTTCGATTCAAATGCGGCCCTGTTTTGCTCTCGCGTTTGCCATCAAACAAAAGGTAATTTAAGCCTCGAGGCTCGAGATTAGACCGATTTGTGCCAGGGACTCTTAACCTTTTTCAGACCGTGCTAATTTGTTCCCACGAGAGGCAATTCGTAATTGAATATGACAAAAGAGTTTATGTTTATGAGATTAGAACCGTTTGATTAAATCCTTCAAATGAATAGCCGAGTCGAATAACTTACCTTTGAGAAAAATAGCTTTTGAAAGCCAATATATGTACATACATATGTAAGTACATATGTATGTACATACACACACTAACGATGTGTATTTGATAACTTGTAATATAAACTAATAATAAACTTGTGACTGACTATCTTAGATATGCTATTAGGGGATGAAATCTTAATTAATATCATATATAGAATTATTTTATGGAACTTATTATATGGAATTGTTATTGAATTGAAACTGATATTTCATATAGAAAACGCCTGATTATATTTTAATGATTAAAAATGTTTCATCGTTATAATTTGTTAGCACGATTGAGCCGACCTAAAATACGATATTTTAAAAAGTAATTTACACCTCCATTGACATACTGTCAAGTGTTCGACAAAAAAATCACTTCAGCTAATTCTGTATGATGTTACTACATACCTATATATTGAAGTGCCAATATTTCGCAAGGGTCGTTTCATTTGCGCGCTCGCGTCCTAAATTTGCGCGAATTCAACCCCTCCCCCGCCTCCCCCCTACGAGGTAAACATACATTATGGCCGTCTAACCGAAGCATCTATTATATTCGTAAACAAAACGGGGCACTTTGTTACAGCAACAAAGGGACATTAAGCCTCGCGCGGGCCGGAGACGCTTCCTTCTCGTTAAATATTAACACCAACTGGACCGGTCGGGGTTTTATCCGCCCGTTGGCACCACAGGCACCGAGAATGTTTCCCCTGAAAGGGTTAAAAATTGCACGGTGCTGTCGCTGTTAGAAGTTGCGCACCCCGGAATTGCAATGTTGTATTTGCGATGACACAGTGAGCTCGAATGTGAACATTCTTGGCTTTTCCCGTAACGAAATACGTGACTTATCGCTGATTTGCAAATATTGAATGGGATTTTGTCACACTGGATTTTACATAAATCAGTGCAAATATTTCAACGAAATATTTCAAACAGGTTATAAAATAATTAAAATTAAAATCAAACTGTCTGTCACTCTTCGGTGTAAATAAACCCTTTGTGGTATAATATCAATGAAATATAGTCCTGGAATAGAATTTATGTAAATAAAATACGATAAAATAAGTCTATACGCGGACCAGTATGGGATACCAGTACGGAAACGGCGGTGTTACGTTTGGATGGGCATACATTCCGACACTATAACTTCGTTACTAATAACACGATTGACATTAATGTTGTTTTATTGTCTTGGGTATACGTATACGATACATTTAAAATCTTGAATTGGCACCGTGCATGCGCGAGGCGTGGAGGAGGCGGCGTATCTTCCAACGGCCATTTTGGACGTTTTTGAAAATTTTCAGTTCATTTTGAGTTCTAGCGCGGTGATTTTGCTACTAAACAAAACTGTTTTTAAGGTTTGTCGATTTTAGCCGTAAAAGGTGAACTGTGTAAAATATTTTTTTGTTAAAAATTAAAAAAAAAGGCGAAAAAAAATCTAAAATTTCACGATGTCGGCCCATACTTGGCGAAAAGTCAATAGGAAATACAAAAAACGTATATCATCAGAAAGAGGGTCTAATCATCTATCGATTAGTAACAAAATGTCTGTGACAGAACGAGTGAGACGGTATCGGGAACATCGTAAAGTCGACGCGGCGCGAGCATCTCGGCGGCCACTGTTTACCACAGGCCAATGATAAATAAAATTGCAATCGATTACTATGTAGTTAAGACTTTATTCGTTATGCTAAATAAAAATATATTAATATATCCATTTCGATGCTTTCATTTCATTCTCATATTCCAAATAAAATATTAGCCTCTAACGCAGACGTATTCACGGAAAACCTACGGCCGTGTTCGACACGGCCACACCCCGAATTTTCAATCTGAAATTGGATTAAATATATATATGCAATAGTCAGCGGCTGTCTATTAAATCACTTAATTATAAATGTGTTTTTTTTTTAGCTTAAGTTTTCCTATTGTATAAAGCAAAACAACTAACACTATAAAGAGAGTTGATTTTCTTTATTATTACTTGCACACATTTATTGTAAAATGGGTAATCGGCACTCGACCGGGAGCCATCACGATAAGTTTAAGTAAATATGAAGTATTATGAACGTTCTAACCTTTGTTCGTTTAACATTTCGTTCGAGTGTGCTTGAATTTTGTCAATTTGAATGTACGGATAAAGTCGTGCGTTATTTGGTCACTCCACATATTTTTATCATTATTTTATATTGAATTCGATAAGGCAAGTACGGTTTCGAGCATACGTGCGCCGCTTAGTGCGAAATTGAATCAACTACAAACGCAAAAAAGAGCGGGGAAAATCGAATTTAGCATACCTACGAATAAAAACGACCGAGTATTACAGTACCCAGCGCTGCCTGGAAACATTTTGAACTAGAAATATAAATAATAATAATAATGGAACAAGGCCACTCTTAAGCGTTTCGAGTATGTATATGATCGAAAGCAGCCTAACTCGACAGACTCGTACCACTTTCAAACAAAACGACTCATACATACATACATATGTAGGGTGAATCGATACGAACAGAGCACGGGTGGGTAGGTAACGGGCGTGCGATCAACCTCGATCGCTAAATACCATAATCGCCAATGCAAATCAAAATCGAGGACACCTGTAAATTGGATTATCAAGTCCACAGGTTTTATGTGTTGTTGTTGTTGTTTCGAGTCGGTATCGCGCCGATTGCAGTGCCATTAGCCCGGTTATGTGCCGTTAGCGACCCAGATAAGCCCTATTTGCCCAGTATCGGGATACCCTTCGCCCGTCGTTAATCTGAGGTTTTAGCCGCGTACGGCAAAACAGTCACCCCCTACTAGCCTCTAATTATTTGAAATCTTCACCCACTCGTTTCCCCCATCCCCACGGCTCGTTTTAAATATTGCCCCGTAATATTACGTGCAGAGCTGGCGATTACGTGCTCGGCGAGAGTTTGTTGTTAGTCCTCCTCTTCCACCCCCCTTACAAAGCACATTCGCCTTGTGGACGAATCCCATAACTAATGGTGTGAAAGCTAATGAGAATATTCAATGCTTTTCGCCGAACAACAATGCTCAAGAAATGTATGTAATGTGAAAGTAAGCGCTTGCTTATTCTTCGGGTAGCGATTCGAACTTGATTTCAAGCTTCAGTCCAGTTTATACGGCCAAGCTTTGCGGTTTGAAATCTCGTCAATTATACTGTGCGACAAATGACAACTTTTTTTGAAAAATATGTAATTTAGTATATTGCTTTATATACATGTAATATTTTCACGCCTGATCTTATATTAAATTTTGAAAGTCGTTCGTCAGTTGTCGGTTTTCAGTCGGTTTTTTTTTTATTATTTTCGCTTTGTCTGTATTGGGAAAGTCGGGTGTTGATCGCCGTAAGATGTATTTTTTCTCTTTATCTCGAAAGCAAATAACCGTATAAGAAATCGATAAGTACTCTGAACCTTTTCGTTTTTGCGAGAGAAATGAACGCAAAAAAGCCATTTTCGTACAGGATTCCTTCTTTGAACACAACTTATTACACAATTCCCAGAGCATGAGTGCGGGTCGCATATGTCTCAACGGGGGGAAATATCTTTGAAACATATAAGCTGAATAATGTATTCAGCAAAATAATAGTGTCCGTCTGAAATATTAAATCGGCTCAGCGGCAGCGGCGTGACAAAACACAATTTCACTGAAAGCTTCTGAAAAATTAACGCCTTAAAATAAAAAAAATTTTACCTTTCATGTATATCAATATCATAATGGAAAATATAACAGCATATTAAATTCAAGTCTATGAAAAAATTACCATTGAATGGAATAGAATTGTTTCAAATTTTAATTCGATTGTTTACGTACAAAAATAGGTTTAACTTGTAAAAATAGAGATTAAAAATGTTATATTCGCCCGTCCTTGTATTGCGTAATATAATGTATGGGCCTCACCTTAAGAGATTTAATTTCGTACATTACTTTGCAAAATTCCCGTCCTGTAATCTATCTCTGTTTATTTTCAGCTCGAAATATGTATATTATATAAATTACAAAATATTCGCAATTTGAAATAAAAGTTGCAGCGAATTATTATTATTAAATTTCAGAAGTTTTAACGTTGCGTTTATAAAAATGAAATATTTAAGTGTCGTATTTTTACTTTATTTTTTCAAGCATTGTGAAGAATTTACGATACTTTTAACGTTGAATAAAAAATAAATAAAAACTGTATAAAGTCACATTAAGGATGTTTAAAGATTCAAAGTATAAAACAAAAAAAAAGCTGAATAACTGGGCTACGGAATAACCAGTCGCAAACGTGTACCAAGTCCAAGTTTATTTTAATTCAATTTGCACTTCCATTTATTTAACTATGTACCTATACATATGTATGTATGTATAATGAAGAAAGTTTAGCCAAATTTTTACGGCTATACAATTTCTTATTATATACATACATGTATGTATGTATGTACATATTCATATGTATTATTTATTTATTTATTTATTTAATTAATCATGCAACAAACAGCTTATAGTATATGTACAATAAAATATAAATACAAAATAATATTAATATCACACAATACACTACAGCCAAAATAGTTTGCAAACGAACAACAGATTAAAATAAGAAAAGAACTTAGGAGTTAGGACTGGAAAGGAACTTAAGCAAAGATAATTTAAAGGAGGGCAAAGAATAGAGAAAAGGATCAATATGTATAATCAACAAATTCGACGCGCTCCCTAATAATAAGACGAAAAGGAGCGAGTACTCGTATTTAGTCTATATTTTTGAATAACTTTCGGAATATTTTGGCGGAAAACTTTATTTGGTTCGTGAAACTATTCCGATAGGAAATCCTCCCGAGGATTGTTATCCTCGAAAATTTCAGTTCTTCGCTCTGACTCTTCCAATAGTTGTTCAATCGTCGTTGAACTTGAAATGTAAAGAATACAAAAAGACGAGATATAAACGTTTATATCGGAATTATTATATACTGTGAGAACAAATATTTGTTCTTTCGAATGCAGTAGCGTAAGCTCCACTGTTAAGTCGGATATTGCAGCTATTAAGTTAATGTATTGAGCAACTTCGGTTGAAATTGAATTCGTTCGGAATTATGACGTGAAACGTAAGTATACATTTTCCGAGTTGTTCGTTAATTGAAGCCGGTGAGCAGAGTTGTTATGTTTCGGCGAAAGCACCCACATTTCTTTCCCTCAATTACGAGATTTGATCGGCGAGGAAAGGTTTTCCCTTTATTTTAGAGCACTTTGGCGGGGCGCAGTCGTTTTTGACAAGTTCATTAGGGATTATCGCCCTTTCATACTGAGTCACCGCCCCTCAAACGTATAACTAATGCGGAAAGTTCCCGCTGAAAATGGCAAATATTTATTCATAAGGTGGTGCTCGGATTCCGAACGTACTAACCCACTCAATGCCTTTGCCTCCGAATGCCTTTCCAAAGTGTATATACAATGTAGGTATACTCGCCCAGCGTGCTAAGCTTGTCGCGTTCGTCTGAAATAAATACACTTTTCAGACGTGAACACAAAACTATTATTTCTATCAATGGCATGGGTGCACTTTTAATCGTTTTATTATTCAATTCAGCTGTGCATAAAAACTACTCTTTACGGTATAATTGTTAATAAAACGTTCAATGAACATTAAGGCCCGTAACGCACTAGGCAGCCACAAGTACGGGCTCCGATACGCAGCAGCCAGACAGGCAGCCACTGGCTGCCGCGGCCAATACGAGATGTATTTGGCAAAGCAAATGTATGTGGCTGCCTGTGTGATGCACGCACTAGCAGCCTGGCTAGCAACCAAATATTGCATTGAAAACACGTTGTACCTACAATGTTATCGCTGACCATTTGTGAGTGTGTTCTCATCGTTCTGGTTGCCACTTTGGCTGCTTGAAATGGGTGCACGTTTTCTGGCTGCCGCAGCCATGGCATCCGCAGCCAGACTGTCTAGTGCGTTACGGGCAGTATGAGCTGTCGTAAAATTTAAAGTGGCGTTGTATTAATTTTGAATAAATTTAACATTCTGTGAATCGCATCGATAGGTTTCGGCTTTCGCGACGTCTCAATCGTTGATAGTGCACACATTCAGTATCGGAAATGTGGCGAGTGGGGTAAAAAAATGTTGTGAAGTTAATAAAGAAATATTTGCGTAAGCTTCAGTCGAACCACTTACGCTCTGCGTAATTGACAGAAGCTTCGTGATCAATTTCCGACAGAGGCCATCATAGCCGCTCGACACGCGATCGAAAGCGCTTCTTTATTCTTTATTTTTTTCCGTTAAAAAAAAAATGTCAACGTAAAAGCTCGGCACAGTCCAACAAAAAGGCAAGGAGGAAATAATTTTTTTTTTTTCAGCACAAAATTAGTGCAAAGCATCGTAATGAATATTAAAAACGCCATATAAATCGACACTCTCTCGTTCTCGAGCATTCCTTGAACGGTCTAATTAGTTAGTACGTGCGTTGAACTCACGGTTAAGTGCAGTCATACACACAACTAACTCGCACACAGAGTCGTTGACGTGTATGTGCATATGATGGGTGTTTCTCAAACTTATACATACAACGCCACACTTGAAATTTAAATGCGAGTTTAAAAAGTTTGCGTGACGTTCGAACCGTTCAAGTAATAATACTCCAACAGCAAGTTTTAAAATTACAGCCATATTTTCAATTAAATTTTTAACGTAAATACTTATGTTAAAATTTATACCCTTGATAAAAACGTTCCGACATATAAACGACGCGTAGTAAAAATCTGATTTAAATACCACTTAAAGTCGAGGACATGAACTAGCATAAAATGTAAAAATTGCTCGCGCACTATTAACTTTGTATTAACAATGTGTGAATTGTATCGACCAATCTAGACTTCCCCTACGTCTTAATCGCCCGAAATGCATTATTTACTATGGGAATGTGTATGCTTATTATTACGCGGGAAGCAATAACAAAATTCGATTTTCGCATAAACAACACGTTTCCAATTCGCCGCCTGCTTGCAAAATAGTTTTCCTTTTCTCCGGCGATACGGAAAATGAGGCTCGACCCCGAAGCTCTGTTTTTTCCTTGCCCGGAGAATTTTTTCAAATATTCAGCTATTATGGTCGTTTTTTTTTTTTTTTTTTTTCGGGTGGCGCACGTGATATTTTGACGTTGAGGTCTGCGACTATGTGGACATCTTTTTTAAGGGGCTTCGTGAGCCGCGAAAACCCCGGCAAAAGCTCACAAAAACCGGCAAAAACCCAGGAGGGGTCAGGGGCGTTCGGGACTCGCGCCGAATATAAAAGAAGTTGAGACCCAAACGTGAGCATCCGTTTCCAGCTCATAATTGAGTTTCAATACTAGTTTTTTTTTTTTCTGAATCCACTCGTGTTTTTGCGCTGAAAATCTCATGGAAATCTGTTTTGCGTTTACCGAACAATTATGCTAAAAATGGACATTTTTCGTTATCCAAATTTTAAGATTGTAAAAATATACATAATATTGCTTTAGATTGAGTTTAGAAACAATACAAATTTTATCTTGATATTTCACTTACTGAGTAAAAATCTTACTACATACATATATATCCTTAGCGAAACAACATTCCGTTTATAACTGATATTACTAACAAATTAACCAGGAAGTTTTATCAAAAAACTACCAATAACCACGCTAACAAATTTGTAAAAATTCTCGGTGATTACAACAATGTGTCATTCATTACCTTTCAGATATAAACATAGGCTCACGAAACATAATCTGTTTTAAACCGCCGATTACAGTAAGTCACTAGAAATAAGAATTGAATGTATCTGGATGCATACCATATATGTATGTACATATATTATGTATTGTATTAAAAATAAAATTGTAAATAGGTTTTTTAGCTTAAACTTTCCTACTTCCTAATACACTAAAGTAAGATTATTTTCCTTATTATTACTAACACACATTTATTGTAAATTGGATAATGGCCACTTGACCAGGATACGTTTTTACATACATATATACCTATACATACATACAATTAAAATGTCTATTATCATTAATCAATATATTTAGTCCTACTAAATGACACAAAATTTTGGTGAAGTTTTTACTTATCCTCCCCCTCTCGGAATAGCTTGAATGAAACTCTAATTTATACATTAAATATTATAAAAATACTGTCTGACTAAAAACAATAATCTAAGTCACTTTGCATTTTTTAATTGAATCCCATTTCAAAAATGATTCAATTCGTACAAAACTCGACATTTAACTTTATATGTAGTTTTAACATTTCAGGCTATAAAGACGTCTGACTATTTATTAACGACATCATCGCCGTCAATCGAAAACAATTCATAACTTTTTACTCCATTCCGTTTTGAACACACTAGTTTAGTTCGGTCATATGATACTAAAGTTCAAGGATCGATGATTTTCTTATGACACAAAAACATGTAAGCGATAGATCGTAGTGTTTCCGTTAATAGCATTATCTATCAACGCTTAAAGCTTAGTGCCGAACGACAGAGACATTCTATATAAGTGGGTAATTAATCAAGTTAAATTATAACGGCTTACGTTGGGTCTCGTTACTCGTATATAATTTCCCTCGTTTATGAATTTGCAAAAGTGGAAAATGTTTTTTTTTAATCTTCAATTATAATGTACTGAATACTTTAATCTAAGCAAAGTCGGCTGAATTTAATAATATTTAGTTTAATTGTGTCGTTACGTATTGTGCGGGCGCGATTTAAATTTTTATTTTTGCGCTATTTAATCTCGAGTATTTTTAACCGTTTTATCGCGTCGAAAATCGCCTATAACGAGCTCTCGCACTCGTACCTACATGAAGTCATAAAAACTAATTTATATATTTTTTAAGGCAACGGAAAAAAAGGCCACACAGCGTTTCATTAGCATAAATTGACTTTATAATACGTGTACACACACACACACACACGTACACAAAAAAAAGCCCTCAGCGCGCGAGATATGAATCTATTTAAAAAGGAAACCTAAACGAAAACACGAAAATTAATCTGATACGAATCCGTCTCGTTATTATTTATTATTTAAATCGCGACGTTTTGATAATAACGCCGACGTTAAACACGATAATTATATTATTTAACTTATACGCGTATCGACTTCAAAAAAAATATACGTACGCGAATAAAGATTGTGATAAGGCCGAGGAAAGAAAAAAAAAATTACACATACACAAGTGTGTATAAAATAAAAACATAAGAACGAGCTCGACGACAATGGTGGCGCGTGAAAAATCTCGAACAAACATCTCGCGTGAGATTTTCAAGTGATATCGAGTTGAACGCCACTTGTTTTTCCCGCAAAAAGTTCCCTTTTCCCACCTTCCCTTCCCCATTTCCCCGACAAACTGTGCGAGCGGTTCTCAAACTGTGAAGCTTTCACATATTGATCGCCACACACGTATTCAATAATGAAAGCAACACGTCGCACACTAATCCTCGCGTTTCTCAAAACAAACTCTCGAGCTGTTAACGCGCCAACTTTCTAAAACTTTCGTTTTAATTTTTTTATGTGTGTGTGTGTGTGCTATTTTTTTTTCAAATGTGCACTATAAATTCCACTCAGTGCAAAGTGGGTGTAGCGTAAGCCGTAACATACGCTCGTTTACCTTTTTATTTTACTCCCTATATGCGAATTAAATTTGTTGAGATGAATGAACGGGTTGAAAGTTCGGCTTGTGTGTGAATAGTGCGTGTTAAAACGTTTTCATTAAAACAATCCACTATATTGAAAAAGCACTGGTGCTTTTTTTCATGGTTGGCGATTAAATATGTTCTATGATATTGAACATGCAGTTTTTGCCCGTCATACGAAGGTGGATTTTAACCCCATCCGTGCGCGCTGGTTTGTACAATAACAGTACACTCTGACGGTACGTGAAAAAATTGTATAATGTACCGTTGGTTGAATGAGTGTCAGGCCATAAAATCGCGTTGTCGACACCAATCAGCTTTGACAGATGGCGGCTCGTTTGTTTGACAGATAGACAACGATTGGTTAGCAACACACCACTAGCTATGTATGTATATATTCCGTTAATTCGTAATTTAAATTTAAAACAATTGTTCGTTATGTTGGCATATGCTTCGAGTGTGACTGCAACGATCTAGGCAAGTAGGCAGGCATATTTTACGCTAATATATCATACTCGTGTAAACTCGTTGAATATCAACGGATGTGTTTTTTGTGAAAAAACATCCAACAAATGCGTTAGCGCTAACTCACCCAATCTGATGATCACGGGTTCAAATCCCACTCGCGACGTTCGTGTTTTTTCAATTATTTACCGAGGCGAGCGTTATCAGCAGACAGACAGACTGACAGACGGATTTGAGCTATTATATATATAATTATAATAATAATAGTATTGTTGCGGTTGTAGCTTATGTTGTTATGGCCAAGACAAATTGGAATTCAAATTGCTAAGTCTGAATTGCCAAGATAAACAACAGACAGGGCGTGGTCAGCCGTTTTATGGACAACTCGTCTGGTGTAACTTATTATTTGATATTATTTTTATCAATTTGGCTAAATATTAATCCCCCCACTCCTAACATGTAAAAATATTTTCATCGTATTAAGTCAATTTTTCAGAAAAATCCTACGTTTTTTGAATTTAAACTTGAAGTTACTTTATATTCGTTTGAGTCGACTCAAATTTTCACAGTTTGATATTCGTTGTAGTCCGGTAATGAATAACGACTTATTTCAGTTTTAATTGCAATCAAATGCTGCGATTTACATACAAAGTGAAAATTCTTTATAGTCAATTTCGAAGTAGAATCGGTACATATTTTTATGACAAAATTATGTCCAATATTTTTATTGTTGATTACAGAATAAAACAAAAATTGAAGAAAGTTTTGTATAATTGGATCGTTCAATTACTTCGATCAAATTGAACGAATGTGACATTTTATAATTTTAACATGGATGTACATATGTATGTACATCAGATGGCGAACTAAACGTCGTTATAATGTAATTTTTTCATACATAAAAGACACGTATTTTTTTTATTATTTATATGTAGATATCTATGAAATGGGAGGGGAGGAAGAGGCGTAGGCCGTAAATGGATATGAATGTGGAAATTTCGGATGCTGAACGTATCTTATCATTATTACTTTATTCTTATGGGAGAAAGATTTTCTCCGTATCGCGGAATATTTTCACGAAACACATCTACATAATGTAACGCAAAAGTTAAACAACTTTCGTGCGCGAACTTCGCTACGTACGCGTATTGTAATATAAATTTCGTATTGTGTAAAATGTCGGCTCTTTTGCAAAAGTGGGAGGAAAAATCACTCGCTTGAAATAACCGAACGTTAGAATTTTCTTGTATTTATTTATTTTTTTGTTTACTTTTTATTTTCTATTTAGAAAATATGTTCTCTCGTCCACGATATGGGCATTGAGCCCAAGCAAGTTTTCCGTTTGCCATTCGAGCGGCATTCGTATCAGAAAAACAAAACCCATTACACCAGAGGAGGGAAAAAAAAAAAAAAGATCTATCATTTATATCCCGCTCGGGAATACAAAACAAAGCTGCGAAACGCGAAAATATAATTAAGTCGTAAAATCTGTGTGAAGTAATGGGAAAAACTTTTACGATCACTTACGATAGAAAATGATCACACATATCATTTTTTTTTTAAAGAATACGCGCTCCGAGGCGTTTCAAATATGATCAATATGAAAATATCGTAAAAAATTACTTTGTACGATACAATTATACTGTCAACATAGAGATGTGTGAATAATAAAAAAAAAACACTCGTCAATAAATAAATTAAGTCGGCTCTATTGTATAGGTAATACTTTTTTTACATTAAACTAATTCAATAATCAAATTTTCATATAAGATAATTGCAATATTTCATTTTTTGAACTTTATAATTTTCAGACAGATAATTAATAGTTTAATTAGTTGTTTCCAACGTTCATAACTTTTTGTCGAGTTTCCACGGCGAATAGCGATTACATCAAAAGGAACAGATTTATTTTGCACGCAACCGAATCGATATCTCATTTCAGCAAAAACTGAAACCGCACAATGCGAAAATAATAAAAAAAAACCTTTCTTTCCGTAAAATATATATCTATTAATATCAAAACGTGTCAAAATTCAAATCAAAAAGTTGTATTTAATTAAAATGAACGTCTGCATGCATTTTTCACTCGGGGGGGGCTATTTTGCGACAGCAATTAAAAGCCTACAAGTGGCGGGCACGTCCGTCCGTCCATTCACTTTTTCGGTTATTAATCACGCGCTCAAGGAATGCTCATAACTGAAGGGGGAGGAGGGGGAGGGTGGAGAAAACCTATCCTTCCACCCACTCCAACCCCCCAACCACCCTCCACCTTATAATATAGACAAAAATGGCGTGCCGCGTGGCGATAAGCCGTGAAAGTTGACAATGTTAAATGAATGGTGGCAGCCGGCTGAGAACGAGGGGTAGGGATAAAAGGGGGGAGGGAGGGCAGAGGAAGGGTAGGAAAAGCTCCCTTGCGTGACGAGAAAGCTCCTCTTCTGTCCCTTTAGAACGTATGCACTCGCAAGCCGCCCTAACCGTCACAAGAAATCTTCTGCATTTACGTCTGCTGGACAATTAAAATTAAGCCGTTTGTACACACGCCGATTTTGCCGAAAATCGAAAAAGTGTCGAAATGCACCGCGGAATTTGTGGCTAGCCGTGCAGTTCAAAATAACTGCAGTAATAATGTGTACATACATACATACATATGTGGCTCGATGCTAAAACTCTAATATTATTAGTTTTAGTTTAAACTAGCGTAGGTCGGGATAAAATTGCTGTGCTGCTATTTTCTCGTATAATGCTCTTTCACAAATTGCATAAGTCAGAGTCCGAAAAGTCAGAGTCCGAAAGGAAAATGTAGTATTGCACTCAATACTAAGGCCGGGGCTAAGATACAAAAGGGACGAAAAAAGCCGCCATCTTGAGTTTGAAAAGGATACATCTGCATAGAAAATGAAGAATAGTCAGTCAGATTCATAGTTTGCGTAGAAAATGAAAAATAGTGAGCTAAAGAGCTTGTTGATAAAGTTAACAGGATTGGATTGCAGTTCGCGTCGTGTAGGAAGAAGATTTGGAACCAAAAGCTGCTAGGACACACTTGATTACTTTACTGCGCATCGGATTGGATTTGTAAATGTGTATCTCCAATGGTGCGTACACACCGACGAACCGAACAGCGAACGAGCGAAGGGCGAAGGCGAATTGTTATCGTGTGGACCGCTCCACACAATAACGTCCGATTATTATTTATGAACGTCCACGCAATAGCATCCCCTCGTCGTTCGCTGTTCGGTTCGTCGGTGTGTACGCAGCACAAGAAAACTGATTAAAACCGTCTTTAGCACTTTTAAGACCAATCTACATATACCCCTAACATGTAACAATGTTTCACCGTCATTATTTGTCTGAGCTAGATATTTTGACGATTTCAAATGAATTCACAGATATACATACATACATACATACATATGTAGATGACGTCCATGCGAAGAGCTTACAAAGGGTACATACTCTCATTAAGTCCATACAAAAGGTACATATTAAGTCGTGGCAAAAAGAGTTCTTTGGTTGCGACACATTAAAAAATTACAATAATTAGACTCGTAACAAAGGCATAATATGACAATATGTAGCTGAATTAATAAAATTCAAATTATATTCCGATTCCAGTGGAAAAATAATGAAAAATTTGCTGTGCAAAATAAAATCTGAATCTCCGTTATCAGTATGACGGAGCAGCTACCTGTTGTTCGCACCGGAAGTGCATACCGGATATTCCTGCTAGCAAGGGAAATACTCTCAAATATGACCGCAACTACGTGGTTCCACCCGGCATACGGACAAAAGACATTTCGCTGTAATCACTGCCAACGAATTCACTTCACTGCGCAACCCCACACATTGTGGTACATGGGGGCGAACTGCCAACTGAATAATGCACGTAATAATACAGGATGTTCCAAGCGAGCGATGCCTGACCACAATGAGTCGACGGGTGAATTCACCTGATAACCGGTTAACGGTTAATCGGTTTCGCGACCCTTGACCTTTGCTGACGCTTTTTTGAGACATTAATAATTGAGACGTAATTTTTAAGCCTAAAAATTACATAACGGTTAAGTGATAATTGAGTAATTCAACTATATAATATACATAATTTTAATAGGTGGCAGTTAATTTGTTTTGCTATCGTTTGAGCTTTTGACTTTGATTCATTAGAATCAGTTCTCGTCAATCTGAATATGGTACTTTTATTTATAAGCCACTTATTTTAATAATTTTGTTCATATTATGTAGCCAGCAAGTATAAAGTAAATTTAGAAGTGTGCGAATTTCTTCCGATCATCGTAATCAATCGTACAACATCGCAAATACGGAACAGTGTTGAATTATTCAACATTCTGGATGAATTGCTCGATTTTAAATCAATGTTGAAATCTTTTTTATTGCTCGTTGATGATTAACGAGTATTTATTATTGATATAGCCAGGCGTTAGCTCAGTGGTTAGAGCGTTGGTCTCTTGAGCGAAAAATCTGGGGTGCGATTCCTGCATGTCGAAAAAAGTTTTTCAAACCTTAAAAATATCGTCACTGGCAAGATTTAGATATTACTAAATTCAGATCAGCCGTCTCCTATCTAACGGTAATTATGAGACGATTTCATAAAATTGGCATCAACAAAACAAATTCCTTACTACGAACAAAATCATTGTCCGTTCCTTGTATCCCTTCCTCCCCTCTAGAATGCAATGGGAAACTACAATTTTTAGTTAGTTAAGAAGATTATTGATATATGTATGTATGTAGTATAGCGTTCCTAACTAATAAGTTAAATTTTTCTAATAAAAGTGTTTAAAAAGTTACGACGTATCTCGTATAGTCGTTCGTGTGAATGCAGGCTTAAAAAACTATCGTAATACAAATTGCGCTGCACTATAACTTTACAAGTCGAACGAAACACGACTTTTTGAATCGCGATAAAATGGCGCTTCTATTAGGTACGGTATACGTTAATGTCATTTTATTACTGTAAAGATATTACCTGCTTTCGCGTACATGTAAAATGTCATTATGAAATTATACAGGAAACACACCTGGCGAAATATCAGCCGACACAAAAGCGCGAAGTTATCTCATGCACGTACATATAAATATAATATATGTATGTATGTATGTATGTGTACAATATTTTAAGTGTACATTGTGTGTACGTGTATAGTAATCTGAAAATGTGGCGTCAACGTGTAAACATACAATTTTAATTTGAGATCGTGGAAAATTTTCCAAATTTCCTCGTGGAAAACGTGAAATAAACGGCATCCGGAGTGCGAGACGTTATCACGCATTTTAAATTTAATTCAAAATACAAAACAATGATTTAATCTATCACACTCGCGTGTTATTATTTTTTTGACAACCTGAAAAATATTTATGTTAATATAAAAAAAAAAAAAAAAAAAAAAAAAAAAAAAACGATTCTCTAGTTATGACCCACATAAAACTTAATGTTCTTCGCTCACGCAAGACGTTCCAATATCTGAATATATAAATGTAACATAAGTATACACGTTTGTGCACTTTATGTATACGTATCAATATAACAACACACAAGTTGGCATTTTCAATCAAACTGTACATATGTGCGTAAATGTCGAATCGAAAATACGACACATTTTAAATGCGACATTTAATGGCGACACATTAACTCAAACTCAATACTAATTAGTTTCATTGTCTCCGATTTATATTGATATAAAAATAGATTAATATTCGAAATTTTACTACAATTGAACGTTTCAATCTAATGAAAAATACTACGATTTTACGAATCGTGTTTAATGGAAGAATTAGTATAATACTGCTGTCCTGAGAGAGAAGGCGATATTTGGAACGTTTAACAATGAACGAGGTCGAATTTACGCACGACAACAATTCTTTATCCGTATAATAATGTATGTACATACACGCGCGTTTTAAGTTATTGTACTGCGGTTCGATGAATTTTTGAAAGTTTGTCACTTAAAAAAAAAAAAAAACTCCATATGATGCAGCTTTTCTTGGGATGGGATGCCAGTTTGCTAGTCCGTGTTAAAATTTCCACCGCTGAAGTGTTTAAAATTTCAACTTTAAGTTAAAGTTTTCATTTGGACTTTTGATTTTGATTGAAGTGAGGTAGTGAGGCTAGTTAGTAGGAATGTACTGGAATTGTTACTGGACCTGTTATCGTCGCGGTTGTTCCTTGTTGACGTTCATGACGACACTGTGCTCGGCAGGTGATAAATGTTTTGCGTGGGCGGCATATCCGGCCGCCCCAGGCACGTGCAGCCCGAGCGGCCGCCCAGCTGCGACTGACGCGCGCCCCTGTACAACCCTACACATACACACAACAAAAACCCCACCCCAACACCAATATTACACCACTTGTAACCGTTGCTTCTTTGTGCAACCCTGCGTTTTATGTTTGACCTTACGTGGAGGTTTTTCCGCGAGCGCTTTCCCGCCCGCTTCAAATGCGCACCTCGGATTTTCCGAGCTTTCCCGAGCGCGCTCTGCGCTGCGGTGGTCACTTACGCTCGCTCGCTCTAAAGCGACCGATCGCTCGATCGCCCAATTGCGCTAGTTATCGCTCGTGTGTAGGGATGGTGCGGCGACGTTTGCGCGCGGGACTTTAGCGCGCGGACATTAGCGCGCCGACGTTAAAAACGTTACATGTGTATAAAAAATTCTAAAATTCCATTAGTAACCAGACGAACTATTATTGATCTATGCTTATTATACAAAATCCTCAATAACCTAGTTGATAGCCCCTATCTCCTCTCTAAAATTTTCTTCAACTGTCCCCCCAGAACGCTTCGAAATCCTAACCTGTTCCACCTAAAGTCCTCAACCTCAAACTTCTCCCACAATTCATTTACCTGCAGAGCATGCAAAGCTTTTAATAATCGTCCTATTTCTATCGACATATTGTTCTCCAGCTTCCCAACATTTAAAATTTCTATACTCAAACATTTTTCCAATCAATTCACTTACATCATATCATGCATTTCCATTACCATTTATTTCTTTGGTAATAAATAAATAAATTATTATTCTATTCGTCACTCTAATATATGTAGATACATACCTACTATTCTAACCAACTTTATTATTCTATTTTTGATACTTTTTTCTCTTGTCTTCTTCATTTTATATATATACCTTTATTGTTAATGCTTTATCTTTAAGTCTTTTTTATCCTTATTTTCTTTACTTTATCTATTTTATACTTTTTTCGTTTTTTCATTTCTATTTCTAAATTTTGCTTATTTTTGTATCTACATGTGAAAATTTGTAATTGGTGTTGATTTCTCTATTGTTCCTATTCTATATTTTATATGTAAACGCTGTAAATTTTCCTAAAATAAATAAATAAAAATAAAAAATTAAAAATTAAAATCAAGCAATAACATTTGAGCTTTGTGTCCAGCGGCAGCGGCGGCGAAATGAAACAGTTTCGGTCCCTCTATGTACAAAGTACATAAAGGTCATTGCGACTTTAACTAAAAGCCAATTGTTGCGAAACCGACAAAGACTTAATTGAAACAACTCTTGCCGCTTTTTTTCTTCTTAAACCATTATATGTACATAAGTCAATTGTTATAAAATCAACAAACATTGATTGTTATGGTTTTATTTTTAGTTTTTAGAATAATTGTTTTCTATTTTTTTTTATCAAATATAAAAATTATAAATTGCGCGCTAACGTCGGCGCGCTAATGTCGCCGCACCGTATAAAAGGCAAACGTACTTATAAACAGTATAAAACACACATACATATACATATTATATATATATAATAGCCGAAATCCGTCTGTCTGTCTGCTGATAACGCTCACCGACGTAAATGATTTTAAAAAACCAGAACGTCGCGCGAGTGGGATTTTAATCACTGATTCGGAACAGAGCGCTTACGCGATGAGCCAAACTAGATGACAATTGGGCAGGCTTCAACTTGACTATTTATATAATAAAAAATAGACTCGCGGCTTTGCTAAATTGTTACATTGTTATTATAACGCGCCATCTATGTATGCAACAACTATAAAAGCTATTAAATTTAATATTATTTTTCAGTACGGGTGATGAAACAGCTCTCCGTTGATATTCAACGAGCTTATAATACATAAAGACAAATTTCAATTTCAATATTATTAGAGATTCATCTTGAGAATTCAAATTTACTGATACTATGTATTATACATAAGTTGGAATTATGGCTTCCAAACTTTTATTTAATTTGGCACGGTGGAATATCCTTATTCCAATCGATAAAATTTTCATGGATAGATTTGTAAAAGTAGTATTGTAAAATTCTCGAGAATAATTTTTTCAAACCGAGAATTTTTTTTTTTAGAGCATCTGAGGGGCAAAATTTGTATGTACATAATGCAATGTACCCTGGGCTCCATCGGCTACCATGTATTTTAAATAAATAAATACTAAATATTACTGTATCTGCTCAAATATACTGTAAACTCCCTCTGATTCGGGCTAATACTTGGGAGAGGTGATACGGATTACACGAATAATATTAGTTTAGTATCCGTGACAAAAACTAAATTAGATGGGGCGTGAATATGACAATTTTTTTGCGATCTTTTGTACTAATTTTAAATGAATGATTATATCATAAGTTGGAACAATTTCACTGGAATATCATAACCAAAACAATAAAAATATGTATACATAATTTATTGCTTCCAGAGTTGAAGCAATAAGCATTGTATTCCTGTGAGAATTTTGCGTAAAACGTTCACGCTAGTAGTGCGTATGTCAAAATGACGAAATGACACATTCAGTGTCGTCAGAATGAAAAAATGTCATTCAAAATGCTCTCAGACACTCTAGAAAGTCCTATTACTCCTATTAGGTTCTGAAAATATCCTAGAATCCTCTAAAAAGCTATATAACTATCTAGAGATGTTTTATAACCAAGAAAAAAGAAAATTCTCGAATATTTTCGGAGAATAGTGGAGAATAATCTTTTGGAAAATATTCTCGACTTACAACACCAATTAAAAAGTAAAAAGTAAATGTAAAAGTACCAATTAATTTTAAATAAGATGTACTTTTGACAGAAATGTTATCTTGGATATGTAAATTTCTTTAAATGAGCAGTCAACAATACAAAATAATCTTATTTTGTGCGCTACTATCAGCGTCCACGCGCTAACGTCGGGGTTGTACTGTGCGCGCTAATGTCGGCCCGCTGATATCGACTGAACAACACCAACAAATAGAAAAATCGCGCGATTTAAAAAACACATGTATCTCAGAATCTCGAGCTAAACAACATTTTTCATTACCAGATTCGCGTTCACTGGGCATAAATTTATAAGAAAAGTTATATCTCGTCTCTGAACCAAAAAAAGGCGTCATTTGTCGAACGATCGATCGCAAGTGTGTAGCAATATCGGCCGATCGATTGTCGTGTTTGTAGGCAAGGTTGAAATCAAGCTGGATTGGCCGATCGGTCACTCGTGTGTAGGGCCTTAAAGGAGATTCTCGAGAAAATTCACCACGTATCTGATGTGGCCAATGACTGAACCGCTTAGTACGAAAGGGGCCAGTGCGCCATTTTATCAAAAAATATATAAAACAGACATTTTAGTGTTTCATCATCCAGTGCTGGATAAATTTGACTACACATTCTTCTTCATTCTTCAGCACATCGTCGTTTTCTTCTACCGCTCAAACCAATGTTCCGTCTAAAACAGTGGTCGGGAACCTTTTTCTAGCTAAGAGCCAAATCGAGGAAAAGGTTACAAAATTAGCAATCAATTATCAATCCTCTTCCATTCTTGTCTGTCTTGAGCAATCTGCATCCACTTGACTCCACACATTCTTCTCAATTCATCACCTTGCTTTCTTTCACATCCTCTCGAATACCATTCCAGTATTATCCATTTTTCTCACTATGTGTCCACTTCAACTACATATGTATATCACACGTTCCGCTGTATCTGCCACTTTGGTGATGCCACTCTTACGATCTCTTCTTGTTATGGCGGCGCCAGACATGAGTTCAAAGAAGTGATCACTTCTTTGAAGACTTTGCTCACACATTTGGTCACATATTGTTGTATCTGCCAGATATGTGTTCAAAGATTTGATCACTCCTTTAAGCTCACAGTTTTCAAATAGTCTTCACAAAACATGGACGACCTAGACCAGTGGGTTACTTCAGTAATTTTTGCAGAATGTCTTCTGAAGACTTTGAAATACTATTACAAAAAGTTTCTCCTTTAATTTCAAAATTAGACACAAATAGCTGAAGAATAGCTGTTCCTTCCAAAGTGAGATTGGCATTGACTTTAAGATTTTTAGCAACAGGCGATAGTTATAATGAGTCAGTGTGGCAGGCACACAAACATTTGAACTATTATCCCTTTGATGTGCGCTAAAAAACCGACACGGAACGGCAAAGCGTACTTAAGTGATCAAATATGTGACAATAGTATCAAATGCCCGTGCCACACATGTGAACACTTATTTGATCACATCTTTGAAAACATGTCTGGCGCCGGCATTATACCAAGCGTCGTTTTATGCTTCCCTGTATGCACTGGATCTTACGTAACATTCTTGAATCCAGAATCCACGTTTCACATGCACACGTCATAACTGGCAGTACGCATTGGTCGTATGCCTTATTTTTTAAGCATAGCGGAATGTTCGATTTAAAAACTATGTTCATTCTTCCAAGAGCACTCCATCCTAGTTTTGTGGACTGAACAGTTGTATTAAAATTCGTGAGATTTCAGTGTTAGACAATTTATTACTAAAAAATATTATAAAGTGTAATCTTGTAAATGATTTTAAAGCTGTTTAGGGGCATTAAGGTTATATGAATATTAGGAATGGGAAAAATTAGGATAGATTCATCTTGATTTTGTGAAATTTGCGTCAAATGTCACACTTTTCGGAATATTTTTTTCACGTTGCTTGAAAATGAGAGCCGCATGTTTTGATACAAAGAACCACAGGTTCCCGACCGCTGGTCTAAAAGCTGAAAATTTTTGAAAAGTTTGGGCACGTCAAACTATCAGCGGTATAATTGAACCTCCAATTTTTTGTTATAAATTTTATAGAACACCTGACACATTGATTTTTTTTTAATATTTGATATATACCTACTAAAAATAGCGCCACAGGCAAAATGATAATTTTTCATGCATCTTATTATTTAAATGGTATCAAAACGAGTTACATTAGAAACAATAGCGCCGCAAGCGAGATTTTTTTGTAATAGATTTTTGTTTATGCATTTTCTTGTTTAAATAGCGCCAAAACGAGATACATTATTTTTACTTTATCCATACCGGATAAAGTATTGTAATCATGCGAAAATTCGACCTCGAGATTTTGACTGATTTGTATGAGGTATCGTCCCCTGATTACATTTTTGTGATTTTTGGAAAATGTCTGTTTGTGTGTATTTGTGTGTTGCATGTGAGTGAAATCGCTATAACTCAAACCGTTTATTCTATCACACTTAAACTTCATATTTATGGGCTTTTTGCCGGCCATTGCAATCCATAAAGCTTTCAAAATTTTTCGTCAACCAGAGATGGTGCTTCCCTTGGAAAGTCACCTAATTTATTTTTTTCACATTGTTAGTTTTTTGTACATTTTCTTGTTTAAATAGCGCAAAAAAAGAAATGTAATTTTTTGAAATTATAACACTTTGGTCATGCTTCTCACCCATGTGTTCCTCTTTCGATCTCTTCTTGCTATTCCAAGCCTCCATCTTTCCACGCTTCTCTGTGTGCACGGGATCTTGCGGAACATTCTTAAGTTCAACATCCACGTTTCATATCTGTATATCCTAACTAGCAATACGCATTGGTCAAAAGTCTTCTTCTTTAACCATAGCGGGATGTCGGATTTAATAACTATGTTCATTCTTCCGAACGCGCTCCATCCTAGTTTCATTCTTCGTCTTATTTCTTCTTCTTTACATCCAGTCACGTTCATCCATAATTATCCTATCTATAAAAAGTTCTATCTGCTATCTCTACAATGTGATTATTTAGAGTGACTGCGTTTTGCATGCAATATTCGTCAAACATAATTTTAGTTTTGTTAAAATTCATTTTTAAACTTACTTTCATGCTTTGGTTGCTTGGTTGTAAAGGTTTTTTTTTCAAATTGGCAGCACTTTTTTCAGCGACAGACAATTTAACAGCTGACAGCTGATTTGTGCTCACTTTGGTTTGCCATTTTACCATGAATAGATTTACGCTAGAATAACGCTTGCAAATTGTGCTAATTTATTTTGAAAATCGTGGTTCAGTTTGCAAAACTTACCGTCCGTTTTACGGTCAACATAATCGTCCATCCGAGCAAGTAATTCGAATATCCATAGATCTTTTTCGCACCACGCATACTCTAAGGCCCGTAACGCACTTGGCTGCCTGGCTGCGCAGCCATGGCCGCGGCGGCCACAACGATGTTAGAAAATGTATGTGACTGCCTGTTTGACAACGCACTGAGGCAGCCAGGAAACTCTGGCTGCGCGGCCACGGGTACCGGCTCCGATACGCAGCAGCCAGACAGGCAGCCACTGGCCGCCGCGGCCAACACGAGAGTATTTAACAAAGCAAATGTATGTGGCTGCCTGTGCGATGCACGCACTAGCAGCCTAGCTGCTCGGCAGCCAGTCAATTCACGTTTGCCATTTCTGATTTTCTGCCGCTTCGGCTGAAAATCTGAATAAACAATTCCAATTCCATTATAAATTTTACACTAAATTCAACGAATAAGATAAAATATATAAAAAAAATCTCGCTAATATTGCGCGCTGGAAATAATGTATATAAAACTATCTTCAACGAATTATTTGCATCTACATATGTATGTACATACAGTTCAAAAGGATCCGAGATCCGAGATTACGAACCAAATATTGCATTGAAAATATGTTGTATCTACAATGTTATCGCTGACCATTTGTGAGTGTGTTCTCATCGTTCTGGCTGCCCCTTTGGCTGCTTGAACTGGGTGCACGTTTTTCTGGCCGCCGCGGCCACGGCTGCGCAGCCAGGCAGCCAAGTGCGTTACGGGCCTAATTGATAATACGCATCCGAAGAGACGTCATACAGTGCGCACCGTAGAAGCTGTTGCTGCTGTGGAGCGTAGTATTGAGGAGGACCCGAATGAGTCGATTCGCCATCGTGCACAGCAATTGGAGCTGTGTCCATCCATTTTATGGAAGATTTTGCGGAAAGATATTGGTTTACGAGCTTACAAGATGCAGCTCGCAATTGAATGGCATTAATTTCGAAGGGCTGTGGTTTCAAAAGACGGTGCAACATGCCAGACAGCGCGCGCCACAATCAATTTATTGAAGGAAACATTCGATAAGCGCACAATTTCGCGTGATGGACCTGTGAGTTGGCCTCCAAAATCGTGTGATTTAACACCTTTAGATTATTTTATGTGGGGATATGTGAAGTCACTAATCTGCCTCGATACACCAGAGACGATCGACGACTTGGAAACTAACATTCGCCTTGTTATTGCCGATATACGGCCCCAGCTGCTCGAAAAAGTGGTCGAAAATTGGACATCCAGATTGCGCTTTATTCGAATCAGCCACGGCGCCCATATGCCCGAAATCATTTTAAACATAAATGGCATAAAATTATCTTTCAATACAGCCAATGGCCATGGCCATCACCACGTTTTTAATGTATTTTATTTCATTTTAAAGTTCTAATCCTCAAAAAAAAAAACACCCTTTATTAGTCTATTTTGTAAATCTATCGAATTGCATGCTATTTTCATGTGGCTACTAATTTTATTTTAAATTAATAGCACTGAGAGTCAATCAGTCTTTTTGAAAAGTTGTTTTTGAATGATTTTTTGTGAAAGTTAACGTGTGTGGCGAAAGAAAATTTGCTACAATATAGTTCAATTATTCCAAGAAAATTCTGCGTTTAACTGCATTTATTAAAATGTCCCAGGGTTTTTATTATGAAAGATATTTGTGATTGAAATTAGTACTGACATTCATGACGTCCTCAATTGCGTCAGTAAAGATTTTGTATTCTTAAATTTTCTGCTTTGAAAAATAACCTTTCGTAAGAAACAGTCTTTCTATGTAGATACAATTAATATATGTCTAGGTAGAGCTAAAATAACTGTTTATAAATTATAATAATATACAAGTTATTCAGTAAGCTATGTAATACATTGTCATAACGTACGAAAGAAACTCTATAACAATGGAGATTATCGACTAGAAAAATGGGAGAATGCATCTCAGCATTTTACTATTGGTTATTTTGAAATTTGAAGAAAATAATTGATTTTGATTTTGCAGAAAAACCCGTTACATATTTTGAAATTGCTAATCTCTCTATCGCACTGTCAGGAAATTACTTTGCAACGTGGTCTTGCGCTACTTCGCTTATAAAGCTTATCGCAATGCAAATTGTGTTTATGAAGGATACACAGAAAATTTAAAATTTATTTTGCTAAGAATGCTTCATTTTATTTCATTTTTGTTTGTACATATTTTCTGCCAATAAAGAAATAAATATACTCACTAAACCACGCACACAAGTTTGGTATAGCAATAAATTGAACCAAAAATTACCAGATAACCCAATTCATAGCACTCAAAATCAACATTACTTTCTTACGGCAACTAATTAATCGGTAAGTATTTACATCAATAAAACTTTTCAAGAAAACCGTCAGTAAATTTAATATTTTTGGTAAGTAACTTTTTCACAAAGGGTCATAATAAATAACAATTTTACAGTTAAATACCGACCGTTTATATAAATTGACTTACCGTTTAGTATTAATTACTGACCCTTTATAAAACTTACTGACCAATTATTAAAATTACTCACCATTTGGTTAACATAACTGACCGAAAATCGGAAAAGTTACTAACCCAATAAATGCAGACCTTTCTTAATACGTACATATGTATGTATACAATAAATTGTAGATCGACTGATGCAGCAAAAGCTCATGGCTGTAAGCTGTATCGAATTTTAAACTAAATCAAAACAAATAAACGAATAGTTCAAAATAAATAAAGTAGGCAATTAAGGGCAGACAAAATCATAATAATTTCTGAACGGATAAACATCCGTTCAGAAATTATTATTATTAATTAGAAGTTAATCTACTATTCGAATCCTTAAACACCGAAGATGAAATGATAAATTGGCATATTTAATCAGTCACCAACAGGAAGGTCCTAAAGATGTAGATCAGGGATTCCCAACCCTGTGCCCGCGGGCACCATGGCGCCCGCTGACCGATTTGTGTGCGCCCGCCACTATTCGACCGCGACAGAGTTTTTTAATTTCAATTTTACTTTGACGATTTTCATAAATACTTATTATGTAATTCGAACTCATTTGTTTGCATAAGTCGACATGTTTATGATGTCTGGCTACTCTGTTAGAGCACTGGGAGCGAGACAGAAATTTTAGCTTTGACCTCTAATTTTTTACTTCTCTTCGTTTGCCATTGTGATTGCGAATGCCGCACCGATCGAATCGGATCGGAACCGCAATCTATTCCGCAATAATTCGTCTGCTTTCTTTTGTCTCCATCACCATCCAAACAGCTGATGTATCACCCGGGAGACATATCTTCGTCAGAGACTGCGTGACGATACACGAATTACGAGATTAGATATTTCTTCTAAGAATTTTAAACGCACTGCAGCTGGCTGACAGATTTGGGTTTTCTCACAGATATCGTGGAAGTTGGAGTTGCAGGGAAAAGACAAACATGTAGCTAAAATTAATGATAGGATCTGTAAACTCATTTAAAGCCAAACTGGTTTTGTGGATATCACATCTGCAGATGAAGTCTCTCGTGCATTTCCCAAATATGAAGAAAATGGCAGGTAACAGTGAATTCAACGTGTCATTATTTGTTAAGCACCTTCAAGTGCTTCAAGAAAAATTTGAAAAGAAATTTTAGCAGTTTACTATCATCGAGCCAATGGTCTCCTTTTTTATCAATCCTTTTACTTGCCAAATAAATATAATGGAAATAGTTGCATACATTGCAGAGCTTGTTCAAGTGAAGGCAGAATAACTGGAGCTAGAAATTTTGGACTTTCAGAATGATATTATGCTAAAATCCTTAATATCAGATGAGGACTTCTGGAATACAGTGGACAGAAAAAAGTTTTCATTCTTAAAAAAAGTGGCATATAAGACAAAATCATTTTTCGGTTCCACGTACCTTTGCGAATCATTGTTTTCAAACATGAATTTAATAAAATCAAAATATAGATCTCGACTCTCCGATGAGCATCTTTATGATTGTTTACTAACAGGAATATCATCATACTCTCCTAATTATGAGGCACTGGCCAATGCAATGCAATGCCAAAGATCACAATGACATTGAGATTGATATTATAATTTTTATATAACGTTTATTTTGTATGTATGAGGCAACCATAATTTTTATATTTTAAAATTATTTTTTTGTTTATTATTTATTACCTACATATATGTACATATGTCCAACTGTAAATTCAACTGTACTTCACTAGATATAATCCTAAACTTTCCAGTCTCGTGTGAATCTGAATCTTCATCTCCTAAATTCATTTAAAAATTTAATTATTTTGACATTTAAAACAATTATTTATTTATGTTCGTTTTGGCGTTTTTTTTTTTATTTTATTGTACAAGTCATGGAAACTGATTCTGATATTTGACTATTGTATATTCAGCATTGACTTAAATCTGGAAACTGATTTACTGTAGAAAAGATAAAAATTATGTGATGTACAAATAGACTTAATGATCTCTCTTTACATCTACATATGTACATACATAATCATGAAGATGTTATTTACATCTACATAATTAGTTTGTAATCGTATTTTCGTACTTGTGAAGTGTTTGGAACATACAAGATAGGTACATAAAATAAAACAAATACCAATCATATTTTATATTTTTATTTGACTGATTCGAAAACTGACAATATTTTCCATTTAGTATTTATTCTAAATGCAATTTATGACATTTTGCAGGTAATTTTTATCCCAAAAACATGAACTAAAGAAAAAGTACATAAAACTTAAAAAAACAAATTTTTTTGATGTATAATATTAATGAAAATTTATATTCTTAAAAATAAATTGAGAAAAATAACAAAAATTTTGGTCGAGATCAGTGTGCAAGGCATGTGTATATGACAGGTATCTATAACTATTTTCAGCATATCAAGTACATATTATATTTGTGAATAATCAGCACACAAAACACATGTGATGCTACACAAAAAAGTGTGCCATTTCTAAATTTGCATGTATTGAAGGATAACAGATACACAATGATTGCAAGTTTAGTAGCTGAATGTCTCAATAATACCGTGCACACTAGAAAGTTCATCATTGATAATCCACTACAATACATTATCATCGCCGTTGCAAGTATAGCAATAATTCTTTGTAAAGAAAAATAATTTACTATCAACTATCAGTAAAAACAAATTAGAGTGGATTATCAATAACATCGCAAGTATTAATTTATAAAAACTTTCATTTTTATCGACCAAGCATCAACGGGCAGTTGAATTTCACGTAAATATACGATACATACATTATTGAAACATCAACTGCCTACAAAAAATAAAATCATTGGATAATAATAGCTCGATTGAGCTTGCTTAAAAATATATGAATGCAAAAAAGAAATTAAAGTAATCCCAGAATAGTCTGTACAGTGTAGTTCAGTCTCGTGACTATTCCGGGAGTGTAAGTCCCAAGCGTGGGATACCCAGTCATTATCTAACACCAAAACATCCGTCAACACTGAATATTCAAAAACTTAAAACTGCTACATAAGACCAGGTAATTCGGTTGGGAACAAACGAAAAATGTATAAAATTTATGTAATCATATGATGAATATTTTTTATATATTTATTTGACCCTTATCCAACCAAACCATGATATTCCGACAGCGAATTGTTTTCAAAATAATGTTTTTCTGCTCAATGTTTCTAACAGCTGTAAATAATCTTAAGTTTTCTTTTCATTGTATCGCTATAATATTTCAATCGAATAAGGGTATCAAATAATTCTAGGGAAATTGATCATAATCAAACACTATTCCAAACAGAAAAAATGTAACTCCTTATTTCTGTTAAAAAAACTTCTAAACTTCTAAAGTAACCTAATTAATGGAACATGATAAAATAATTTTGAATTTTACATTAAGCGTGAAAAATACATAGAGATGAAATGCCATTCAAAAAGGAACACATAAAAATACAAAACGGGGAATCCACCAACACGAATTTCCCGTTTGTATTATACATGCCTGTTTTATTATGTTATAATGAATTGTAGATATAAACCACATATATTTTAACTTATTTTATTAATTTTGTTTACCTACAAAAACCAGAATTGTCAAATATTTAAGTAATCAGATTAGACATCAAATTTATAGATATGACTATGAGAACAAAATAATCATTCTCCGTGTCGATAGGGGAAAACACCAAAAAGTACGAAATATTATTATTCTATCAGTTGAATTCCTTTAGATTCTATACTGTATAAATAAATCACTTCAAATTAACATTATAGAGAAAAATGAATGATAAAAAAAATATTTAACAATTCACGACTGAAAAATAAAATATTAGTAGTAGAGAACAATGCAGCAAACGCATCCGCAATTATCAAATTAGTATCTATTTAAAACTACATTATGATTTTTAACAATTTTTTTTCTTTTTATTAAAATTTAATTTAATTATTTACTGGGACAACCAGCTTTTTTCAATTTATATGTTTTGAATTCAAACAAGCAGAGTTAAAATGAATTCAAATGACCGAATTCATGATTTGCACATTTCAAAGTAATTCAAATGGAAGATTTTATAAAAAAAATTGATCTGAGGAGTCCCCAATAAAGTAATAAATCCAATTATGAAAGTTGAAAAATTGCAGATGCGTATCCTAATGCAAAAGTGAGTGCAAAATGTATACACATACACACATGAAATTAACATTTATTTCCAATTCAGAAAACGAAATCCTAGTATTTTTATTTTTGTTAACTCATGAGCCACCTAAAGTTACTTCATAACATCATTTAATTTCATGAGTATGATATGACAAGTACAGCAATATTTATATTTTAAATTATGATACACATAAAAATTCAATATTATTAATGTAATTCCACATGTTTGACTTTTAATAATTCAACATAAAACACATTTTAGAAAACACATTAACTTTTTTCCTATTATTAAACTACATATAAAACGAAATTTTGAATTGTTTTTGACTTCAAGTGCTCCAAAAATTTTGTGTTTATTTATCCGTTTTGTTCGTTTGTCATATCATTAAGACAGCGATGTATAAATATTCGAGAAACATCAGTAGCAAATTGAAGTAATTGTATTATATTTATATGAATATAAATGCTCAATCCGAATATGAATGTGATTTGCTACATCTTTTGAACATTATTATTAATTATGCAGAGCACTTGAACATTTTAATTTGTCATTGATAAAAGCTTGATTGATGTCAAAATCTGTTTTTTTTTTTTCATAATACAGAAAAATCTTTTATCATTTTAATAAGCATTAATAATTTGCTCTATTACTTAGATGACTTTGATTAAAACTAATAAAGGAAACGATTTGATAATTGAATACATTTTTTCCAAAGGTAAAAGCAAATAAAAACATTTATTTCTATTTTTTTTTCTATTTTTTTTGTACCAGAAAACCAAATTATTTCCTTTACTAGTAAAAGACAAAGTAGAGACAATACAAAATTGTGCATTATTATCATTGCGAACAATTTTGCTTTCGTTTTTCAAAATATCATAGAAGATGAAAAACTTCACGGTTTTTTTGGTCTTAAATAAGTAGGGTTACAGTCCGAATACTGGTTTAACTTTCAGCTACTCTTAGATACCACTTTAGGAATTGACAATTTTTAATCGTCGTCTATGAGCGCACAAGCTGTTTTAATTTTCAGGTTCAATTTTGCACCTAAAATACCAAAAATCATTGAGGGACACGACACCCAATTTTGTCGGAGTAGTGGGGAAAAAAATAGTTTTTATTCCACCAACATTTGTTTCACGTTTCGAATGTTTTGGCTTAGCTGTTAAATATCCATTTAATCCGAGAAAACTTATTATTGACTGGAAGTAATAAATTTTTACAGCAAAGCCTTTTTCTAAATTCATAGCAGGAATTTTTTTCTTTTGTATTGCCGAAATGTTTTCATTCACAAGAGATTTTCCAATTTTCAGCTGTGCCAGTGTATCTAGAATTTTTTTGAGATGAGATTGAATTTGTAGTATCCTTAAAAGATAGTTTTTTTTACGAAACTGTAAATATATAAAAACTACAAAGTTAACAACACACTCTGTATAAATATATATATATACATACATCTGTATGAATATACACACATACACACACACACCGAGCATGTGCACATGTATATACGCATACAAACATATTGCAAAAAAAAACTAAGACATGCCCGAATTAAAAATGAATTTGGGATAAAAAATGTATGGAGATAATCGTCGATTTTAATTTTAAAAATACAGCATTAAAAATATATAAATATATGTTTATATATGTAAACATACTTTTATGTGTATTTCATATATGCATCATATAAAACACACACACACACATACAAATATATACATTTACATGTGTGTGTGCACACTGTATAATAACTTTTAAGGATATTAACATACAAAAATACTTTGGGCAGCCTTGCGGAATTTATTAACAAATTACTTTATACTTTTCTAATAATCCCTCTCGTTAAAAATATCTCACTTGGCACATATACAACACGTAAAGTTCTTTTTAATAAATCCTATATAAGATAGAAAACAATGTGACATCTTGTCACTATATGCTACGATATCACTTTAAATATGTCCACTCTTGAAAATTTCTAGTAACATTAAATTATAAAACTTAAGTCAAATCAAACAATTACTAATATACTAATTGCCCTCATTTCTTTAACTCTTACATCCCAACATATCAAAAATAATTATAGTATTATACATACATACACACATGCAACCATATTATACATGTATATTATATACATATATATGCATACATATATGTACACATGCATGTACATATGCATGTATATATACATATAAATACATGACTTACACGAATATATACACACATGCACACAATCCAACACATTTATTTATGTGTATATATATATATATATATATATTTATAATTAAACCTATCGCAATTTACATAGTTACTAATATTTGACCTTATATGTTTCAATGCGTTAAACCGAATCAATTCTGCAATAGTCTATGAATGTCGTTCCCAGGTGTGGCTTTTGAGACGTCTCTTTCATTTCATAAAATACCAAAAATTACAATACAACATTTAACTTGCAGATTCGGTAGAACTTGGAGATAGCATCATTGAAGGGACCCAAATTAAGTCAAGTTGTACTTTGAAATGAAGCTCAAGAATTTGATTCTACTACGATATAAAACCCCAAATTGCTATAACCAGGTACTACCATATATTATATTCATACAGGACCAGTAGCATTCAATTCAATGCGTTGTGCTTATTTCAAGATATTTCCATCGTTTTGTTAAAAAGGTAATGTATAGATAATTATTGACTATATTGTGTGATTATTTTATGAAAATTTCAGTAACTAAGATAAAAATACAGAACTCGGACAAAGGCAAGGCACGTGTCGCACAGCAACTACCAGCCCTGTATACATAATACATATTTCTATACATACATACACATACAATTGTGGGACTTATAAAACATAGTACCATATTTGTACTCTCAAAAACTGAGATAAAGTGTAAATAATGTTTGTCCACACTCGCACACGCAGCAGACAGACACAGACAGACACAGACAGACAGACAGACAGACAGAGAGACACACACACACACACACACACACTCACACACATCCAAATCCACATACACATACACATACACAAGTCGCACATCACAATTGACATGAAACCATCACTTAAAACTTTCACTATACACAACCAAAACATTTAAATGCACATGTATATATTTACTCAAAAAAACATTCAATATGCTAAATGAAATTTCAAAAGTGGGATTGCCATTTCGATTCTCAAGAAAATAGCCCTTAGATTTCAAACATTTCACAGAACTTAATTCTCTTCGAAGATTCTTGGTATCAGCAATTTATATTTAGTATATAAATAGAATTATTAGTAGTAACTCTCAATGAGTCGTGTTATTGATCTCACCATACATACATCGGTTGTCTAACAAGTCCTGCCCCAGAATAGGATGGAAATTATCTTCATTGACTAACTCAAAACACAAGAATATTCCCACATTCGTAATAACTAAAATGATTTGCAGTATTACCAAAATGATTTATAGAAAAATTTAAGTATGCTATTAAAACCTAGGTCTTAATTTGACATGTATTTCACGTAAGTAAATGAGGAAAAATGTAAATGATGTAATTTTTTAAAATATAATATTGGAAAAATAGGCATATTTCAACAAAATAATATTAATTGAAGCACCATATATTCGATTTACACTGTACATACAATATTTCCTCATCAAATTGTACTAAATTATGAATATACACGGGACACCATACAGTGAAATCTCGATATTACTCATTTTTCACAACTACATAGAATCTTGTGATTATCCCTTTCGAGAAATGTAAGTTAACAATATATATCAGAGTGGATGGGCTGATATTCAACGGAAAATCTAATTTATACTTTTATAAACTCTGGATATAGGAATAGAATTCTGGCTATTTTTGTTAAATAAAGAATTTAGATTTGTATATAATTTTTTGTTAGTACTATATATTTACAATTATTTATTATTATTTGTATTATGTATAACGTAGTAGTGAGATTTCACTGTAAAATGAAACAAAATTATATATCATACTCCCAGCTTTAATAATATGGATAAAAATGGACTTCAAATTTTTAAGAAACAAACTAATAAGGCTACAACTATAAATCGGTTAAAATTCATTTAATATTCTTTTTAAAAACAGAAATGAAATACTACAGAAAAACTTGATACCACAATTTAATTATTAACTAAGTTGTTTCTGATATTTACTACAACACACAAATCATAACAGTATTATATAAATTACAGCTATGTGACAAAATGAGAATTTGCAATAATTCAGAGTGAACCTGATTTAAGCACTGTGCATCATTAAACACTTGAAATTAATTAGTATGAATTTCATATGATGTGAAGCTTATGAACAAATTCACTGATCTATAATTTTAACAGACCTGAATTATTGACAACTGGGGCTTTACAGCCAAAAAAAAAACTAAAATCAATATTGTGCTTTCAACAGAAAGCACTCACTCAAAAAAATATTATAAAGTACACGTGTTCAAAAACTAGTCTTAATTTAACATACAGCACGACTTTAGCTGTTCACCAGAAGGAATGAACACTCAGAAAAGATACCAATCTCAAAATAAGTTTTGGTTGATTATGGAGGGCACCATATTCTCTCCCAAGCCTTACCAATGGTAAAAAAAATATTTATGAAAAATATATCCTATGCCTTTGATCACTGCCAAAAGTTTAAAAGATTTAGCCATTTGTTTACAAAACAAATGGATTAACTCAAAAATTTATTAATTATGCCAATCCTTATGTTGACCTCCAAATTCTGGAAAAAATGTAAGCTTTCTTATGAAGTATTAATGTCACCAAAGAAACCTTCTGTCATTGCGTTAGTTGATTAATTTAATTGAAAACTGCATAAAATTAAAAGGGAGGGAATGAGTTTAATAATTCTTGAAGTGGATGAAAAACGTAAAATGTGTAAATGCAAACTTCTCCTTATATAAATATATATAATAACGGTAATTTATAATTAATTAACAAAATAAACATTACGGCTATTTCTTACATAATTCATTTAATCATCCACATTTACGAATCATATATCAAATTCCCACCCAAATATAAAGGTTGTAATTAAAATATATACAATTTGTTACAAATAAAATATAGATTGTTACAATACATTTACCATTTCTCTATGAAATATGAAACAAACTGATAATTTTGTCTAAATCTATCTAAAATTCTAGTTGGGTGGTAACAATATTTCAGAGGTAGAAAAAGAAGACACTGAGTGGAATCTGAATTGATCCAATTGCAATAATTATGAAATCTAGTTAACAGAGCAAAAGAATTGATTATTTGAACAGCCTTTAGTAAACCACGAGGCATTAAAAATAACATCATAAACATTATTAAAATCACACCAATAAAAATTACAACTTATTAATAACATTATATACATTTTAAAAGCAGTTGATATATTAATCTTTGTAATTATCAGAATTTGTATTTAAACAAACAGAACGCTACACTTTGATACAATAAACTGACATCAACGAGGAACAGAATATTTATTTGGTTTGTTCAAATGCTTAAAATATCAAAGTCGAGGTTTCGAGTCAGAATTAATATAATTTCAGATAAATATATCAATGTGCGATAAAATACGTCATAAAAGCAATCAGTAAATTCGGTGAATACCTCAAATTATTATTATTATTCAAAGTATTATTATTCAAATCCCATTTTTAAAAATGCACTGTCCAGCTTCACAAGTCAAGAATTTCAAGATTACAAAAAAAATCTGAAGATCAACAAAAGCAATAATTTTTGGCCAATGCTTCAATCAAAAATCCACAAGGTTTCGGATATTCACAATATTAACACCACCTCAGTTACACACCTGATTATAAAATTAGTCTCAAGATTTTAACAGTGAAATTTAACATAATTGTATATTTATTGTAAACTATTATTATTTTGCATACAAGACTGCACTGAAAATGAAATGCAAATCAATAGCCAGGTTTGCAAAGTTATTTCATCATCAGGACAGTCTGGTATGAAAATGTACTGGTATATTTTATGAGGGTATCTGGATATGTGTGTATATATATATATATATATATATATATACATACATACATACATACATACATATATATATACATACATACATACATATATATATATATACATACATACATACATACATATATATATATATATATATATATATATATATATATATATATATATATACACATATAGGTACACATGTATGTATACGTTTCAGTAAATTTTTTTGTACACATTTGTGTTTTAAGTGTATATACATATACATACATTCAAATATAATATTGTATACCTATTTTAAACCATGTATTATAATAATATATAATTCGAAGACGAGGTAGTATTAGGTATATAGGTAATCAGCAGATTACAAATATGTGTGTATAAAAAAACTTTGAAGTGTTAGAATACTCTGATAACGAAACTTAATGTAATTATTATGAATGGGAAGAAAAAATAAGGATAAAACAGAAGTTTAACTAGTCTTTTTCCCCACTATGATGAATATTGTAACATTAAAGTTCTCTTGGGGGAAAATACTATTGTTTGTCCATTGCCTCCTGGAGGATAAGAAAGGTGGTTTCATGAATGGGTACAATGGATATATGCCAACTTTTTAAGGAACCGTCTTGATAACTAATAATCAGATAAAACTGGAAAATTCTGAATGGAGACGATCGATTTGGATTAAATTACATCCATATCTTGCCAACAATAGCAATAGGTATCAGTTTAGGATTTGAACGACAAGTCAAAAGTTTGAGTTCAACGCCCTACCTAATAAGCTAAGGGTGTGGTGTGGTTACAACAGAATTAACGTAATGAAAAAAATTCTTACAAATTAATATCAATTATACACAAATTCAATAATAGTAAATTTAAAATTTTGGTTATCTCGGTTGCCTAATTGAACAGGAATCAGATGTTGTAGAGTTATTTTAAGCAACCGTGAATTTTTTGAAATATTAGTTTGTCTCAGAGTATGACAAACTTTCCATAGAGCATCCTAAAGAAATTGAAAAAAAAATAGGCAATGCTTTACTAACCATGTAAAGTAAAAAGATTGTGAATCAGTTGATTTAATGTATCAGTTGATTTAATGTCATATTGTATTTGATGTTATTAAATATACTCAAAAATATTTTAAGCATCATCCACATTCAAAAATATGCAATATATTGTTTTAAAAAAAAGTTGCAGTTAAAAATCATTAAAAATCTATAAAAAATCAATTATGAACATATCAGATCACTATAAGAAAAACGATAGAACAAAATTTTAAAGTTAATGTCTATTATACAGTAAATACGATTTAAAATTTATGTTAAAGTTAATTGTAAAAAATATTTGTTGATAACGTGATACAATCAATCATTTTAAAAAAAAAACTTGGGCCTTTAAGACTTTACAACTTTAGTGTACACATCAAGATATTCTTTTTACTGTTGTTGCGGTGGGGTTGGTGGTGCACCAGCTCGACGATGGCGACCTGGTGCCGTTGCTTGTGATACCATTTGTCGGATACGTCTCTGGGCAGACTGAAAATAAATGTAATTTTTTATTATTTTTAACTATTTATTTTACAGGCACAATTTTACTTTTACAAAAAGTGATCATAACTTCAAAATTTCTATTTTATAAACATATATTGTGAGATTTTCAACTTCAGAACTTTCAAAAGTATAAAGTACAATTGCAATTGGTAATGACAAAATTTGATCCATTTTGATAAGCTAATTTAAATAATTTATACTGACAATTTCCATGTACCTTTCAATAAATATTCAAAGAAAGCTAATCTCTGATTAGTAAAAAAAATAAATAAAAACTATTCATTAAAAAAAACAAAATATAATAGACCCCCCCCTCACTATAACGATTCTGCTTGTTTCAAGGTTTAAAACAATAAACCATCGTGGCTCTATGCATAGTAGAAAATCTTTCCATAGAGAACCAAGCATTTACTACCGTCATAATTTAGAATAACCTAATTACTCTAAATGCTAATACTAATTACTCTAAATGCTGAAAGAATGACCAGAAATTACAACCTTCCTTTAAATAAATATTTATAAATTCACACAATCTAATTACACCTTCAATTTTTTTAAATGTTAAATGGTTTAACATTCGTCATTAAAAATTAAATTTAGAAAACTGACTTGTTCATTTGTAGATTCATTTCTTAAAACATTTTCAAAACAAAACATACCAGATTAACAAATCAAATATGTTAGTAGTAAATATTTGTCACTTGGGCTCATTACACTTGACATATCGCAACGAATGTACAATTAGTATTGTATATTTTTATTCAACTCACATTTCAAAATCCCAAAACTTTCTAGCAAAAGACGCAAGCCTTTGGATCTTCTTTTGGCTGATTCGAGAGATGATCGCTCAGAACCAGACCTGTGTTACCAAAAGTATCAAACAACCGCAAGCATGCAAATGTGTCACCGCAAACGTGTGGAATGGGGAAAATGATTATAATCGCAAAAGGAAAACTAACAAATAATTCACCTAAAGAAAAATTAAAAATAAAAACATAATAACAAATTGTATCAGTATTAGAAAATATTTATTCAGTAAAAACAAAGATGTACATTAATTTTCATTAAATATTCCTAAGATTTTTTGGATTTCTAGATAATAAGACACAATTATAACAACCCAAGATTTCTGGATAATTTAACATATGTTAAAAAAAATTTAAATGAATAGCAATTTCATCTCCATTATACGAAAAAAATAATGAAATAGTTCACAGATATTCATTACTTTATCCATATTTTTTTATAAACTTCTTGTAATATCTACATGTAACGATTAAATTATTTCAAATTTATAATTTCGAGTTTAGGCTAATAATTTTAAACCAAAATCTAATTAATGATAGAGAAAATCATTTAGATCACAACTAACATTTGAATCTCTGTAATTAATTCTAAATGAACTTAACAATATCGCGTAAATAGAAAATTCGCTGCAATGCTAACAATATATATTGACATAATATAATAAATGCAAAAATGGTAAAAGTGTCGATCGCATATGTGTCACAGCTTACATACTTATGAAATAGGCCATAAATTATATATGTACATAGTACATAAGCGCTATAAAAATATACATCATAATTAAATTCATCTTTTTTTTCTGCTGTTGGTGGTGATAATTACCTGAAAAATTAACTGCACCCTCAGCTTTCATTCCAAATCGATTATTCTGTCTGGTCGTTGCATTCTTAGAAGCAACTTAGATGCATCACATCTCGATTATTTAACCATCACAGCCTTTTTCAGCTTATCCCGCATCAGGGACGCTCTACAAATACAAAAATCGTAATTCAAATTAATCATTTTTCAATAATACACATTGAAATCGAAGATATGCATCAAATACAACATTTATTGATAAATATTTAAACACGTACTTATCCTTAAATTATAATTTCCGCTAGCAATATAGTTTCTTCGCAAAATTTCTTCAGCACAATAAAATACGCACACATTTGAAATACGCAAGCAGTAAACAATATGCAATAAAATAAAAACGAAGTCGCGCAAATTTCAGTACATCAAAACCATTCAAAAAAATTGACAAATTTTTCCAATGACAATTGATGTACGTACAAAATAACAAAAAAAATGTGAGCCCAAGTGAAAAACATTTCTACCGAGTAAAGATTTATAAGAAAACATCGTAACATTTAAATCTCACTTTCTTCTTTATTCCAAATACTTACTTTATTTTGTTAAAATACAAAAGTCACAAAAAACCCAAATGATACACATATAAAGTTTTGTAATTGAGAATAAAAGCCCGACGGAACAAGGTTTTTTTAAAAGCGACTCTTAATTGAATTAATTAATTTCAATAAATATAGCAAATTGGATGAAAAGTTCTCTTACTATTTCATATACACATCATTCATATAAAATTCAACTATAAAATAGAATAGGAATCATTTCAAATATCAACATTGACATTGATATACGAAAAAACTACTCAAAATCGCGTGTGAACAAACAAATAAAACTGAAAATCAATAAAATCTTGTACCGATTATAATAACCGAGTTTTAGTATATTAACTCCTGTATTATATTAATACTACTATATAGATGAAAACGTTAAGAAAAAATAATAGTTCAATCCCTTCGGACACTTCTACACAATTGTAGATAAGTGAGTAAATAAAGTCAGTATAAACCTTAAATTCAGTTAATCAGACCAGAACACCAAAAAAACTTACTTCCATTAACTTCAATGTATTTGTGATAAGATTTTATCAAAAACTCTAAAAAAAATTCAGCCTTTTTTGATATTAATTGATAATTCCACAACAATAACTTCTATAAAATAATCCCGATAACTGAAACTTTTAAAAGTAAAACATACCTGCACACTGAAGAATGGCCCAATAATATGCACTGTAGTATCTTGATCTGGTTGGGCAGCACCCTGTTCAGGCAGCTTGATCAAGGAACCAGTGATGCGTTGCATCTCTCGAACGTTTTGACCACCCTTACCGATAATACGTCCTACTTGAGTACTTGCAACCATAATTTCTACAGTGAGACGGACGTCATCCGTACCAGAAACAAAGCCTTCTTCCCGCATCTTTTCGAAAATTAAAAATTGTGCCTACAAAAAATACAAATTTAATTAAATATACAACAGTGCAATTTGCGGGCGGAAAAAACATTGTGAATATTTTTATTTGGATAAATACCTTCCATTGTGCTTCTGGCGTTCCTACTATAGTAACTTTACGTTCCTGAGTTTGTTGCTGTGCATCCTGTGCCTTCTCTTGCTCCAACGGTGCAATTTTCACCGAGGCTCCACTAAATCGTATTATATTTCGAATGTGAGAACCCTTTGTCCCGATAATAGCACCAACAGCGTTGTTTGGAATGTACAAATAAGTAGTTTCCTGAAAACACAATTATAAAAAATTAAATAATTTAAGAAAGGCACACTCAAAGTTCAAAAGTTCAAAATCTGCACACAACTATGACCACATTCACCAGTTTTATGTTATCAATACGTAGATAATTTCAATTTTCTTACCTGATAATCACCAGTACCCTGTTGAGAATTACTTTGGCCGGGTACAGGAGTGTACAAAGGAGGAGCATATGGTGGAGGTCCACCACAATAAGCACCGCGACTAGTGGTGGACATCATGGCCATTGGATGAAGTCCAGGGAACATAAGACTTTGGGGTGCGAGAACCTGAAAACAGAATTGTACACCGTAAAGCAAGCAAATAATCTTACAAAACTCAAACGGCTTAAGTATCCCAAATACAAAACAGTTTCATCAATTTCAACAATCAACATAATATTTCTCACCTGCAAATCATTTTCATAACTTTGTCTTAATTTTGCTGAAATCAAAGCTTCCGCACGTGCCATATTATCTATCCCGCCTTTTACTGTAATAATTCTTTCCAGGTTAAAACTATTGATATCATTTATCGAAGAAACCGTGATCTTTGTATCCGTATCCTGCATAATGCGTTTAATGGTGTTTCCACCTTTGCCGATTATTCTTCCGATAAGATTGTTATGTGCTAGTATTTTTAATGAAATTTCCCTATAAAACAAATTTCAGAATAAGAATACTAATTTATTTAAGTGTTCACTCTGTATTCGATCCCTGGTGAGCATATTGTAAATTTTGACCGAGGTATGATATGAATTTTCTAATTGGAAAGACACCACTCTTCAGATCAATGAACACAATCAGGTACGGTCGATGATACAATATACTCAGCACAGAGACACACGTGAATAATGAATGAAATTACCCTTTATTTGTGTTATTGGCTTCATTCTGCATCACGTCTAATATGCGTCTACAAGCACTTGTACAATTATCAGGATTACCGTAAATGGTAATGGCTTTTTCGAGAGATCCAACATTATCCTTACGGTGAACATCAACGCGAGCTCGACTCTGCTGGGTTATATTCCTAATGGTACTTCCTTGCCTGCCGATTATGGCTCCGACCATATCGCTCTGGACGAGCAATCGGAGCGGAAAATCAGTAGGACGTGCCTGAGCACCAGTGCGTCCTGCAGGTTTACTGCGACGGCGATCCAAAGATTCCACCTTCAGCCGGTTGCCGTCCATCTCCATACCATTCAATCCATTGACAGCTCTAAACAAAAAAGCAAACAGAATAAAAGTTAATCGCAAGATACTAATACAAAAAGGGAAAGTAGTAGTGTTTACAACGCAATTACCACCTCGAATCATTATAAAAACCAGAAACAGTACTCAAAAGCCTAGTGTTAGAAAAAATGCGGTATAGAATAAGCAATTTGGCGATCTCTGAGAGACCTGAAGCAGTTACATTAGAAAAGAATGGGGGGGATCCATTGTCTACAATGTTAGTACTCACTGCTGGGCCTGCTCCTGTGTCTCGAAAGTGATGTGCACTGTTTGGGAATGGGCATCTCGGCTGCTCACTCTGTCGCAGTTTTGGACGTTGCCAAAAGGCGTCAGGAGTGGCTCTAAGTCGTTGTAGCATGTGTGAAGTGGCATCCCGCTGATCACAATCTTTGCAGAATGGCTGTATGAAAACGCCAATATATATTATTCGCGAAGAATATCTTTGCAAAATTATCAAACGTGCCGGATTTTTCTCCCCATTCTGTCGTCAAATGAGTTTCTAGACAATTTTGTATTCTGTGCTATTTTAGGTGTGAGACATACCCAAACGAGGCGATTTTTTCGCAAGTACACAAATGAATGAACGAAGTGTTTAATTAGGCTTTCACTTTTGAATAGATTACTTTTCTACCTCCAATATGCAAAATCTACAAATTTAAATCAAATAATAACAAATTTAAAAAAATAATTAAAAAAAAAAATAATAAAGGTAAAAAGAAACACATGATACGTTACAACAACAAAATGCGTACATTTACAAATCATTTAACGACAATTAATTTTCTAAAAGGAAAAGGGTTCTCTGGGCCAGATATTACGCAATGCCGTCAATTTTTACCGCAATCTACGATCTGCATTCAGAAGTTCATATTTTATTTTTAACTTTTCGGGTTCTTTTGAGCTTGCATGTTCGTGCGGGCGCCATGCTATTTCAATATTTCATCGACAAACGCATCGAGCCGATTCGCGGTGCCGTCTACCTATTCGCTAATTCGAAAGATTCGCTTAATTTTAACCCCCCCCCGCTACATCTCTCAGTCTTTCTATGTGTGTTACTTCCAACTATTAGCCCTTAAACCAGTAATTCGACACATTGACCGAACAACACACTGGAACAGTTTCTCGACCTGTATTTAGCGACGCCCTTTCAAGGAATTCCATGGTGTGCACCCTAACACCGAGACCTATTTTCTAGTGGCATTTGTGACTTCATTTGTGAGACTTTACACAATGGAATCTCAGAGTTTGGCTTTTGAAGCATTGAAAAGTCAGCAGGATCGTAGGGTGGGGCAGCTGGCAACTTGATTTGCGACGCTTCGTTCCTTGAGGGCAGGGCGGGAAGGGCGGTAAGAATGTTAGGCGCCACGTACGTATCTATGACGTCACGGGCACGCGCGCTTCATGAATGGACCTGCTGAAACGTGGGGTGGAAAGGGGGTTGCAAACGCATGCGCACTTTGGAGCAAAACCTCCGCCCTATAAACCACCCTCTCCGCCCACGCCTGTGGGGGCGGTACACGCCCAACAGTTTGTACGCGCCTCGTTCATACTACAACCACACAATCGTAACTAGCATACGTACGTATTGTAGTCATAAACCAATTCAAGGTGCGGCGTTAAACTGTTAACGCCGGACAATTGGGAGTGATCAGAGAGAGCTTAGAATACGTACAGTGGCTGTTCACATCACAATGGTGCGGTGCAAAGCGGTCCCGGACGATCGAACATTGGGACCACTTTGCTTCAGATAGCCGCTTTGTGTGCGAGTCCGCCATTTTAACGAAATAACTGCTGAAAACCGGGAGCAAAACTTCCGGTTGGGATTATACTTTTGCAGTTCAAGTGAAATTTCACAATTCATTATGAAAACTGCCAGTTATGACGTACGACTTGGATGCTAAATTTAAGAATGCTACGTAAGAGCCAGTGCACACAGAGAAGCATTGAAAGATGTATGTTTGGTATAACAAGAAGAGATCGTAAGAGGAATACATGGGTAAGAAGTATGACCAAAGTGGCAGATATAGCATAACGTGTGAAAAAGTTGGAAGTGGGCTGGACACATATGGACACGAGAAATACGGGAATGGCATCCGAGAGGACGAGAAAGAAAGCAAGGTAAACCGAGCGGAAGATGGGCTGATGAATTGAGAAGAATGGGTGGAGTCGAGTGGATGCAGATTGCTCAAGACAGACAGGAATGGAAGAGGGTTGGAAAGGCCTTTATCAAGCAGTGAATGGTGAGCCAAAATTCTTCAAAATTCGCTGCACTAGTTAATGTACACATTAACCATAGACAAACCAGGGTTTTTTAAGCTGTGGGTTTCGACCCATTGGTGTTATAAAATGGGTCGCGACAAACGGAAAAAATAGGTTTCGACAAATATTAAGAATGGAACGAGACGTCTTTACCTACATACATAGATTGTACGACTTGGTAAATTTTATGAATTTGTTCGCACGACACTGGAATGGTCAGTTCCTCACTTTTAAAAGAATTAAAACTCGAGATATTATCACATCTCATTTGGTAAAGAATAAAAAGTAAACTCACAGTAAAAAAAAGCCTTTGGATAAAAAAAAATCCATTTGATTTTGAAAGCCCTGAATCAATAATTGATTTAAACTTTGATCCTGAAGAGGAGGCTGATTTTCTGCACCTTATTAATTCATTTACAATGAAGAATGATTTTCAGCAATAAAATTTTATCATTTTGGATATTAAAGGAGCATTTCCACTTTAAGTAAAAAAGCAATCTTTATACTATTATCTTTTACTTCAACTTATTTGCGTGAACTAGGAAACTAGTTTTATGCATATATGTACATATCATGTGTCAATAGTAAATAAAGGAACATAATGAACAGAATTTGTGTTTGATATATTTTTATACTGCACTAGCTGAATTGCCCGGCGTTGCTCTGGCGGGTGACATTTATTCTCCAGTGCAAAAAAAAATTGATTAAAAATCTTGTATGTGGGGGCCCGTCGACCCCCTGATCCGACCCCTTCCAAAACCCACCTACGGTCTGAGTTAGGTATCATGAGATAGTATACCAAGTTTGGTGGTTCTAAGTTGAAAACTGTAGATTTGCATAGCGGAACGACAAACAAACATTGAATTTTATATTATACTGCATACTGGGTCGCAATACAAAATGCAGTTCGTGCAGCGGGTCGTAGTAAAAAAAAAAGTTTGAAAAACGCTGATCTAAACAGAACTTCAGCACTGTGGCTATAAGTAGAAGTAAATAACAATAGATTATTGACATTTGCGATGTATTTAGCTGTGGGTGGAAGGGAACAACTTATTGCTCCAGTAGTAAATCAACAAATTTTATATTATGTACATTCCACTTTAACAGATATTCAATGTTTTGTATAGTACACATGAATCAATTGGTCATGGAGGACGAGATGGAATGAGAAAGGAATTGCAACGTTACAAAAACATAACATTTCATGTAGTATAATCATTCTTAAACCTATGTGAAGTCTTACAGGCATTAATTACATTCTGGAATAAAACAATCGCGATTTGAGGCGATGATTAGGCAAACAGCAAAAGTTGGTCTGTGAGTTTACGCACTTACTGGTTAATTCATACATTGTCTAGTTGTGGCAAATGTGGAATGTAATTTTGCGAGCTTTGACTAGAACTTTTAGTAAATGGATGTATGTGCATTTACTGTACATATACCTATATATATGTACATTGACGACATTTAACACTTTAACTGTAACATCTATACAAAATTTCAGCTTTGGAAAAAAAAATACCCAAAGAGAAAATTAGACGACTTGCGAGGGAAAACTGTGAAACTGCTTGGGTTTTAACAACAACAAATAAGAGCATTTTTCTAACTAAAATAAAAAGAATCTTTCGCACACTACACTTTGAGAGCACCAACGTAGAAGCTTTCGAGCAATGATAACTACATATTTCAACACGTCACCAGTACTTCCGTACAAAAAGGCACCCTTAGTCCGTCCGAGGAGAGTTAATTCATCTTAACTAACTGGAACTGGAAATTAACGCACGGGTTCGTAACTGCTACTTTGAAAGGATCAGTTAGTTACATTTGGGCCACGCCTACCCATGTGCACTGAAACTAATTTGTCATGGTGAACCACTTGGTGGATGTACATATGTCGAGAATATTCTCCAAAAGATTATTCTCCGAGAATATTCGAGAATTTTCTTTTTTCTTGGTTATAAAACATCTCTAGATAGTTTAATAGCTTTTTAGAGGATTCTGGGATATTTTCAGAACCTAATAGGAGTAATAGGACTTTCTAGGGTGTCTGAGAACATTTTGAATTACATTTTTTCATTCTACGACACTGAAAGTGTCATTTCGTCATTTTAACATACGCACTACTAGCATGAACGAAATTCTTACAGAAATGCAAAGTTTATTAACTCTGGAAGCAATAAATTATGTAAACATATTTTTATTGCTCTGGTTATATTCCAGTGAAATTGTTCCAACTTTTACAAAAGTTCCCGAGAATTTTACAACACTATGTGTAACAATGCATAAACAAAATTTTAAATCGCCAGTGTGTTTAAATTCAACTGTATAACATAAACTGTCAGCGAGACAGTGGATTTGATCTTTGATTTGCGATATCGCTTAATTGATTTCAATTTGCCCTTGTACATACATTGAGTGCACTCAGAACTCCCAAGCACATTTGTGCAAATAAAAAAAGTTAGCATCAAGACTATGCAAAACGTGGCATGTGACCGTGCGATTGAGTACCACTTACGTACATATGTACATACATAATATAACTTTTTCTGAATTTCATTGATATTACTTAGTGGCTCTCATAGGAAGTTGTTTTTATTCGACTGGCTATCTCTGGTCAGTTTAGCTTGTTTTTGTCTAGTAATTCGAAGATTAAATTGTGCACTTTGGCGAATGGCAGCGAGATAGGAATCCGATTTCGCAAATAAGCACACAAAAGCCGCTTGATTGGATCAAATTTCAAATAACGGAACCAATATCCTTGGTATTGAATTATTAAGCTGCCTGAATGAAATCTTTCGGAAATGGTATTTTTTTAATAAATAAAATTGCAACAGGGTTAACTGCAGTTCCTTTATTTGCTATATTTTCAGTGACTGCAGAATAAATTGATACGAGATTTTTTACGTTTGATAACTTTTGACATTATGAAACGAAACATTATGCGAAAATCAAAAGTTATTAATGTCGATTTTTTTTCCTGCCGTTGCGATAAATAGCACGTTTGCATGAAAATAGTTTTGGAAGTTTGCGAGAAAATAGGAGGAAACCTTGCAAAATATAAATTTTCTACAAACAAAAAGCATTTTAATAAAACGGGAATTCGTTTAACGGCGGAGAAAAAAGATTGTTTATTACTTATTGAGTAATTAATGTCACAAATCAGATACGACTACATATTATTAAATAGCATAGTTTTAGAAAAAAAAATTTAGCAATGGAACGAAATCTTAAATTTATCGACATTTTACTCGTGTGGAACACATGAATTTTGCAAGTATGCATGAATCAGCAAAGGGTGTGTGCTGTGTTGCAATTACGACATTCAACTTGGTATGACAAGGGCCTCAACCTAACAAAACTTCGTGAATTTACTTATTATTCATTAAGCAAAAATACACATATTCCCTGATTTCACGGCTACATTTTTCTCACTCTTTAATTGGAATGGTTTCAGTTGTTTCGCAGCTTACATTCTGACAAATAGAGTTCGGATTTCCATCCACCTGCTAGAATAGGTTTACGAGAGACCTATCTGCCGTACAAAATTCAATTACAATTCCCAGGGTGAGAATTGCTCAGGACACATGTACGATGCGAGCCTTGAGAAATAGGACATATAAACATTGTGTAAACAGGGCTTACTAATTCTGACAGCGCACACTTTAAATTATGAAACTGCGTGAATACGAAAAAAAATAAGATGACCACAGTCCGAAATTTAAAAAACGTTCCAAATTTTATATACATACTGTGTATAATTACGTAGATTAGCTTAAACGTATGCCTGTCTGGGTCATTGGGATACGCTCGCATTGCCAACATTACAAACTTTTTCAGCGGTGCGTTGGCAACAAACTGCCATCTGTCAACGATAGTTCGAGTCGGCAACGCGATTACGGACCGTGTTGTTATTGTACAAACTGGTACTCGCGGGGAGGTGGGATGGGGTTAGAATCGACCGTCATATGAAGGGCAAACCGGCCAGCACATAAATAATAACATTGAATATTTTTTTCTGAATCGACTTTGTACGGAGCTAGCAAACTGTGTTTATTTAACAGTGCGATAAAAATGACGATTTTAATAAAGGATGACTTTCCCCTGATAAAGACGGTTTTTTTAAACGATGACGTACCTAATTAATTTTTTATTATTGTCGGCAGGACAGGGAACGCCTGTCATATATACAGTATTAAGTATTAAATTCAGGCATTTTATAAAATGCCTAAACCCCGTCCAAAGCAAAAAGGGCTTTTTAACTCCACTTGTTTATCATAAAAAATCATTTCAGCAGAGGCGAAACATTCTCGGAAAACAATCCTACTTTTCTATACGGTGCAGCAAGTGTCACTTTCACTTTTTACGTGACCAGCTGATCCTGAAAAACAATTTGAACCAGTCTCATAACATACTTGCCGTTTCAATTCGCGAAGCCTCGTAGGTATTGACCTTTTCCCGGCGACATTTCAGAGTTGGCCGTCAACACATACATAACATTCTATTGAAGTATGAAAAAAATAAAATGTTAAAAACGGGACAAATTCGTCTCTGGCAAAACTTTTCAAGTACATAATTTCATCGGCTTCGCAGAAAAGTCGTGACACAACGACATTGGACAGCGGGTAAATTTAGACCGCACGAGGGCACAAACGTTTCGTTGGGTCGATCGGTCGGTTGGCGCAACCCTGGAAATAATATAATCGGTAGACTGTGTTTTTGCACACTGTGCGGCACACAAACAGGGCGTGCCGAATCAACACGTGTCTTTGGAATACAACGTGCCGAGGTCCGCCATTTTCACTTTTCACCACGATCCCTGTGGGGGGGGGGGGGGGGGAGGCCCGGTTGGGGAAACTCGGTTACGCAAGTGGAAATGTGTGGCGCTCCACGTGAGGCGTGGTCCGGGCTCTAGGTTAGGTCTTTTGATACCGGCTTCCGGTGACCCACGTGAATCTTACCTGGTTATCTCATACACGGCCATGGTTGTTGTTATGGGAGGCTGATGACGTGGCCAGCAGTAGTTGTCAAAAGTGTGAGGAGACTTGGTGGGGTAGAGTAGATTGCAAAAAAAAATACACACAAGTCACGCGACAGCACGGTTGCTGATGCTACGGCACTGAGACCACTAAACACGCCGACCCACTACTACTCTGGTGAGCAACAGTTGGACGAAAAAGCGGGGGCGACAACGAGGAGGTTGAGGTGGGGTAAGGGCCTCTATCGAAGCACGTGCTCTCATATCAATGCACTTTGACTTTGAGGCCCCTCCCCCCGAATGGCATGTATCTCAAGTCTTTGAGTCTGGGGTAAGTCCATGGGTGCAAGTTGCAACTCGTGGGTGCCTAATCCAGTCCTCGACTCTTAGTCGGGGGAGTTCAAAGGTCGTGTGAAACATTTGGGACGAAAGCGACCAGCCCGCCAATTCAAGGGACAGGTTCCAAAAATTAGGTGACCTGAAGTACCACTTCCGAAACATTTTGAAAGCCTTATGGATTGTTATGGCCGAAAAAAAGTATGAAGTTTTCAGTGCGATGGGATGAAAGGTTTTCGAGTTAAAGCGATTCTACACACAGTTAACACATTTTCAAAAAATCACGAAAACGTGATCAGGAAGACCCGATATACAAATTAGTCAAAATCTCGAGGTCGAATTTTCGCACGATGACAATACTTTGTATAAAGTAAATGTCGCATATTACCAACGCCAATGCGATTAAGGGAATACGGGAGAGACACGAAAAGCGCCTTCCAGAGGATATATTACATTGTCATAAGAGTGTGAAAGAATCAAAGTAACGCACAATCAATGCTGTATTTCGTGGATTTTTTTAAGGAAAACAAATAGGCTGCATAACATTTTCGCCTGCGGCGCATTTTACTAAATCGTATTTTTGTATGACGGTGTACCTATGCTGATTATATGTATATATCTATGTGCAAGACTACACCTACAGACTTAATACATAAATGTATATAATTGACCAAAATCGCCCCCTGTAGGAATGGCGGCTGGATCCGTCGTTGGTGTATAAACGATAATCTACATGACCGTTAAGAGACTTGTTGCCAATACGCCGATAAAAATTGTGTTCGTTGTATTGGCTAGGGTGACCCTAACGACCCAAGCATGCATATACATACATATATATATATATATATACATGTATAGTAGAAACTATGCGTCGTTGTCATTGAAAAATTTAGCTCGCCTACAGTGTTTGCGCTTTGAGGGTAGTTAGAATGCAGTCTTTGGGAATTCCTAATTAAAAAATCGACGCCGCTAACAAATGACCGTCCGCGTTGACCCGTTGCATAACGAATTCTTCGTAGAATTTCAATCCCGTGGAATGTTGTAGAAACCGTGGAATTTATTCCATAATGGAATTTTTCTGTGTGAAGTACGTGCAGACGTGACATGTGCACGGGGATATAAAATGGCTGAAAATCCCGGGACATCTCGTACAATGGTGCCAGATGTTTCCTTCGCGTATTACTCATTCGTAGGTGGGGAAAGAAAATGTAGGTTCAGTGCGAAAAATGACGGTCTATTTTTAAATAAAAATATACTGCGAGCATATAAGGTTCGAGACTCAACAAGCCTTCTGTACGATAACAAAATTCCATTTTGCAACATAGCAAGCATTGTCGAGCACGTACATTCGAGACCCTTCTAACATGTTCTCGAAGCATAAAATAAAAATCAGTTATGCAAATCGACAACTACCAAAACACCCTCACAATATTCTTAGAATAACAACCTCGAATAGGGGGCCTCTGGAGAGGTGCTCTTATAACGCTTCACAGATCGATCATTTAGGCTCACTTCTCGTATAATCCACTAGAATCAGTATTGAAGTTAAAAATGAAGAGGGGAGGAAAGTGAGCAAATATTGCAATCGCATTTCAATTGATAATAAACAGAGCAGACGCCTTTCCTAAAGCAAACTTGGGTAAGTCAACACGAAATCGGCGAAACTAGAATAAACATTCGTACCCATACGTACGTTTAGCCCTCGTTTCAGTTTCAATTAGACTGCGATCAATTTGTTTCATATCTTTGTGAAAAATACAGCACTATTCAGTAATACAATGTTCTAATCGTGAAACATTTGTCTGTTATCTGTCTCTCAGACTCGGCGCGGGTCATAAGAGCGAATGACGTGTATCGTAATAATCACATCATCTCGTGACCAATATTGATCCAAAATTATATAAACCATCTGATCTTTGGAAGCCATGGCTTGAGCCCTAAGTTATTTCTACAAATTACTAGTGAAAAAATTTAAGGTATACAATTGTAGTACGAAATCAATGGAATTGGAAATTTCATTTACCATCAATTGACGAATAAAAACCAAACTAAAAAAGATTCCGATGTGGATGAATTATTTATCAAAAACGTTAACAAGGTCGAAACATAACCACAGTATAATTATAATTCTTATTTTAGAAATATTCCGCGGTTTCTTTCAATTATTTTTATTCCTCGCTTCTACATAGTATCCTTAATTGATAAAAAAAAACATTCTGAAAATCAATACAATTCATAAATACATGAACTGAATACATGTCAATGAACCATTACATTACGTTGTTGTCAATGAACCATTACAATTTATTGACACAAATAGAATACTTATAATAATGGAACGAAAGCTATCTTCAACTATGTAATTACTATTTACTTACTGTGTATAAATTATATTTACGATTTCAATATTTGTTTGTATGTATACTATTTATGTATAAAGTTTTGCAATGCAGTGCGGAGATGAAAAAAAAGGACACTCCCATAAATCAAAATAAATTCGTACTTTCAATCAAATCTATTAGTGATTCTCAAAATATGACAATGGAGTACAAATCCCTATTGATAATATCTTTCAGCAAGTTTCGAAAAGTATGTATTCACTTGTGTTCAGGTATGTATCTACTTATTGTGAAAATAAATGTTTAGTACATAGTCTTTTTGTAAAAATTTCAACAATAAATAGAGATAGCAAAAGCTATTGACTGGCAATTGAATTTAAGATTTTCAAGTCATAAATTATGATTATGGCCAATTTTTTTTCCTTCCTCGAAGGCTTTCAAGATAATAAATATGCATTTACAAAAAGGTAGAAATTGGGTGGCCATAAGACAAAAACTTTAGGACTTTGCAATTCCTTCTAGCAATAAAATTAGATATTACTTTTCTTACTCATAAAAAATAATTGGAAACGTACAAACGTAAATAATATCATTTAGTGACTAAAATAACGATAAATTGTACATTCACATACATATGTACTTTGAACGCAGCATTTAAACATACCTTATCTATAAATCAATAAGCGCTTTCAACAAACATTTCGTAATGATTCCTATTATCATTATACTCAAATCACATACTTAATTCTAAATATTATTCATTGTTAGAACAGTGCGTCCATGACAAATAATTCAAACGCACTAAGGTATTTCGTAATACTTTCGGACCAAAGTGACACCACGAATCACAATAACCATCGATATTGAAATAAAAATAGTGCGACAAACGGCTCGAGAAAGGCAAATTCCGTGATAGAAAAACGGCGAAAATAATCGAACTAATTCTATGCACATACGAAATGAGAGTATAAAATGCGCTGGCGCGTGTAAAGTTTGCAATCGCGTTGGACAAAGTTCAACTAATATCGTGGAGGAAAAAAATCAATATGTTCGCCATGTGAATGCATTTATCTAGTGATGAAAAATCAACCGTGATGAGATGAGCTTTTTTTTAGGTAGTCTATTATATGAAATAATAATGGAAATGGTTGTTTGTTATCAGTGTTATCACCATCTTCAGCAGTTCACCATACACTGCTGGATGAAGGCCTCTCCATTCCTGTCTGTCCTGAGCAATCTGCATCCACTTGATTGCACACATTCTTCTCAATTCATCGGCCCATCGTCCACTCGGTCTACCTTGCTTTCTTTCACATCCTCTCGGATACCATTCCAGCATTTACGCTTCCATCTACCATTCATTCTTCTCGCTGTGTTCACTCCAACTTCACACGTTCCGCTATATGTGCCACATTGATTATAGTTCTTACCCATGTATACCTCTTACGATCTCTTCTTGTCATACCAACCATACATCTTTCCATGCTTCTCTGTGTGGATCTTACGTAACATTCTTGAATAATTAAATTATATATTTCGACAGCGAAATTAACTTGGTTGAAAATCAGCCAATCTTTTGCATATTTTTCGAACGAAAGCAAAGTTCTTCGAAGAAAATTTCATGGAAGGTGAATGACCGTACAAACTCTGAGAACCGCTATTTAACGATTGCCAGTATTCAAGTTCTAGTAATTTCAGTACCGATCTATTTTCTATAACAGAAGTGGCGAATGAATGATAGCTTCCCATGTTTTTCTTTTTGGCAAAGCCTGAAGAATTTCAATGACAGTCGGCAATAAAATACGTGCAACGGACATTTTTCGTATTCTGAATGGCAGCTATCGTAGGACGCGAAACAATCGATTGCATTAAATTAAATCCACGGTTATTAATACCCATTATTGACAGTTTCGCCGATGGCATTTGTGCAAGAAAACAACGCACTTGCAAAACGAAGGGCGTGCACTTGACACGTTGTTGATATCAATCGATCCTACTTATTGGCACTTGCTATCGCAATTACATCATGCGAAATGTACATATATTCCGAGGCGGTTACCTTATAGTGCACGTAATACCCACGCATACACACTTACTACGACGACCTGGTTTCTGTACAAAAACGAGAAAACAAAACCAGATCCGGAATTTTATTCACACGGAGACGAGAAAAATAAAATAAAAAACGAATTTCATGTCCATGTGCTTGTACGCGAAAGCGGAGATTGTGCTCTCATTGTGCCTGCGACCGGAGATGTAATCGCGTCAGAAAATGATTTATTTACTACCGAACATCGAAAATCGACCAGTGGGGTACTTACTCACTATACCCACCGATTTTTATATATACTGAATAACGATCATTCTAAGCTTTTTAGAAGGGGAATGAAGAAGCCACGGGAGAAAATGCAAAGGGTCGGACAACGCGTACACACACATGTGTCGCTGAAAGAAACCCGAAATTTAGGCGATTCAAAAGAGAACCGGAAATACAAATGCAAATTTTCTAAAAACCGGTCAGGGGTCTCCCCCTGGGCTTAAAAAAATAAACGACCCTCCTACCTCATATGTGTACGTGGTGGTGAGAGAGACCGCCTGGACAACACCGTTCGGCATAACTTGAATTTATTACTCAGGTATCAGAAGCATATGTGGGTCACCTAAATAGGGTTGCCAAGCCTTTCGATAAATATAAATAAAATTATTTAACAGGAAAACTGCGTGTGCAATAATCCGTAAACCGAATGAGTGTCAAGCTCGATCAATCCAATCACGAAGGCCATGGACTGAAAAATTGCCACAACTTAAGGCCGGTCAAGTAAATGTATTCAGTGAAAAAAGGGAGCTCATTGTATGTAACACACGCTTTGTACAAGAAATAAGTTTTAAAAAAAATCACGGTGGTCTGCTTTATTATTGGACACTGAATAAACATGAATGCTCACTAGACGTTGGAGCAAATTCCCTTTGTTCGACGGCGAACAAAAATGAACCAAAACGTATAATTTTGTACTCCATTGCGAAGGATATCGATAACTCTGTACATATCAAGATTATATAGTAAAGCTCATTTCTGTGTAGATGCGCTATTGGTAGCGAAAACGACCCAAGTCTTTGATGGGTTATTTGAGTAAGTTGGCAATAACGAGTCACTCGATCTTTTAAGAATGTATATTATTGTTGGATTAATTACTAACGGTCACAACGTTCACAGATTACCACTAGCCCTTATCGGCTTATCCCTGTGAAATGGAATGTAACAGCGTCCCCGGCGAATCCTCTTCCTATAAATAATTACTAAACCATTCGCAGTACTGAAATATTTTTTCAAAAAAAAAGGATCAACTATTCCAAAAATTATAAATAAAGTACAAAATTCAGTTTGCTAGTCTAATTAAACGGTTAAAACGCATTGTTGAAATCGTAAGCGCGGTTATTGTTAAAACGCACGATGCTTCTAACTACTTTTGCTTTCATTGAAAATTTTAATTGTGTTTTCCGGTAACCCACCCATACCAACATGCGTTTTAATGAATAATTTCGTGTGGAATACACTTTTTTTCAAAGTACGTAGCGAAATTAATCCAGCCCCCCTCATAAGGGTTGCTAATTTTTTTTTTAAAGGGGTCTGTCTACCTACTTGAAAAGGTCGCGAAATCCGTTGAACTATACAAAACGAATCGCAAGAGTGCCTACTCATCTCAAATTGATACATTTTATCGCGATAACATCTTAAGTAACGGGTGGCCGTAAGTACGTTTGCAAAAGTGGCGCGTACTCGCGCTAACATCAAAAAGGCGATTTTTCACGGCCAACATGGTAATTATCAGTTTGCGAGTGCCTTATCCGTCCTCAAGGTGAATGTAGCTCAGAAGTGGTCAGTGTTGTTGGTATGAGGTGTTGAAGGGGAGGAAGTAGTGGGGATTCAGACCAGATGAGGAAAGAGGTGGTTTGGACACGCTCTCAAAGGCACACACAAACAAACGTGGCATTTCGTTAGGTAATTTGAGTAATATGCCTGAGAAGCTCTTCGGCTAGGTGTATATAGGTAATCTACCTGGTATCTGGCGAACCTACACCAACTACCTGTGATCCGTTTTTTTCGCCTCTGTCCATTTTTTTCCGTAGCATTTTCATACCTGGCCGGTATGCCAGTCCGAATTCGAGTCGAATCTGTTTTAATCTAATTTTAGCGACCGAAAATGCCAACTCTCCAGGCAGATAACAAAAACTAATGGCGCATACGCGAGGATCCCAGACGTTCCAGTTCAGTTCCGGTTTTTGCATCCCCCTGTTCCGAAAGATTTAAAATGTCCCTTGAGTTAAAATCCAAAAGCTCGATACACTCAAATTTCCATCAGTGCATTGGTTAAGTGCGAAATTGTTTCTAGTGGTCAGAGCATTTTGCAGGTGCTGTCTAGATCGCGTAGTTATAATATTATCGTATTGCGCGTGCCGACTTCTAATAACAAATTGTATGTACATATACTATGGCGTTCCTGGTGTGTAATGGAACTGGTGACAATCGTCACAACTGAAATTAATTTTACGACCTTTCAAGTTATAATGAATTGGTGGCAAAATCTGCCTGCCTGCCTTCCTCGGTCGTTGTGATCAAACTAGCATTGACAACATGATAAATAATTTTTTTTGGCGGTGTATTGGCAACAAGCAAGACACATGACAATGCGATTTTATGACCATACCGAGATCGTAAGAGGAACACATGGGTAACAAGCAACGTTCCCTCTAAGTTGCGCGCGTGCGCGGCCGCGCAGCAGTTTCGAACTCCCCGGGCACTGATCACAGGCTAGCGCGCACTCCCAAAATCAACAAAAATAAATTTATTTTATTTTATAAGAATATTTTTTCAGTCAATATTGGCGGCTAAATAAAAAACCATATCCTTTTGTTTAGATATCGAGTATGTTACTCGATTCCGTTTTTTCCGAATTGTATGTATGCACATTCGAAGAGTGTGAATGAGTAATGGATTTATTTATGACTCGTACGTGACCAAAACATTGTATTATTTATTGGTTTCAGGTAGCTGTCTGGACTGGAGCAGTTGAAAATTTGTATATGCGTTCTGTGAATTCAATTTAACATAAAACTGTAGATGCGCTCTTGCTACTCAAAACTGGAATAGCACATTGTTTTACCTCTAGAAGTCTAGATCTAATGTAGAAATCGAGAATTTTTTAAGAGAAAGTTTTTAATGAATGAAAAATATAGAACTGGCTGTGTTGAAAAATTTAATGATATAGTTACTTATGCCCTAAAAGACGAAGAATTTAAAGAACTATTGGTACTTTACGATATTTGTGGAACCTTTCAAGCATGATTCAAGTTTGATGAATGCCATCAAATTTAAATCACGCAATTAATTAGAGATTTAACACAGATAATTTAATGAGAATCAAATCATATTCATATGTATGTATATTAATAGAAAATAGATTGTCCCAGATAAAGTATATAAAATTTGGATTAATCTGAAAGAACGGCGTGAAAAACTATAAAATTTATAAATTGTATTTACCGTTATACAAGAAAAGATTTTTTCAATCAATGATTCCTATGCGTATAAAAATGTAATAAGCGTTTGGTCAAATAAACCATTTTTTTCTTAAATCATTATTTTTATATACATAATAACAGGAATGAATTAATAATAATAATTTTATATATTTAGAATAGCATAAAAGAACTTAATTTTATAACAATGATTTTTTTAATAATCTATATAATTATATGTATGTAGATTAGCAGAAGAAAATGCTTAATTTTATAACACATTCAAATATAACATATTGAAGTTTGTATAGGGGTATAAAATTTTCCGCGCATTTGTTAATTTGCCTTGCTCAGCCTTTTGGTTTTCCGCGCAGCGACCCTCTCGTCTTAGAGGGAACGTTGGTAACAAGTGTGACCGAAGTGGCAGATATAGCGGAACGTGTGAAAAAGTGGAAGTGGAGAAGAGTGTGCGAAAAGAGTGGATGGGAGATGGACGCGAGAAATATTGGAATGATATCCGAGAGGATGTGAAAGAAAGCAAGCTAGACCGGGTGGACGGTGGGCTGATGAATTGAGAAGAATGTGTGGAGTCAAGTGGATGCAGATTGCTTAAGACAGACAGGAGTGGAAGAGGATTGGAGAGGCCTTCATCCAGCAGTGGATAGTAAACGGCTGAAAATGATGATGAATAGAATGGGGATTGTTAACTGGTGGTCCGACCACAGAGCGCAAGATTATTTCGAAACCAAAATTCGTCTTTTTAGTTTCCAGGTGTGTAATTAAGGGCCTCGGAATTAAGGGCGGAGCGGATAATAATCCGCTCCTCTCTGTGAGGCCCTTCATATATATAAATAGTCTTTGATTCGAGTCAATGTCAATTTTACGATTCGCCCGCAGGAAATGTCACAAAACAAGCCTATAATTAAATCTATGAATCATCGGCGTGGTATTTTATCACAGACGAAAAATAGACGTACAACAAGGTTGGCTAAAATAGAGAAATGCACAATATTTATCCTTGCGGAAGTGTGTAATTGCAGATATGACGCGACGTCTGATTAGCACGTCTTGTGCAAAGAGAGCGAAAGTGCAAAACGATATTCGAATCACACCCAGAGACCTGTGTTACATTTGCAATTTTGCGAATATCCGTTTATAGAACGGGTCATAGATCAAAGGAAATCAATTTATTGAAACGTTCAAGAGTTATCATCATAACGATTACATCACAAGTCTCACTTATTTTCTATGTAAAATTGTTACATATTTGCAACAATTTGATTCTGCGTGGATGTGTATTTTATAAATTGGAATAGGCGATTGAAATGGTGGCTTTAGTTACGTGAATCGCGATGCGAATAATTTCGGAAATTACGCATTTTGAACGCGTGCCTACGATAGAACATCTTTGGCTGTTATAAATCGATGAAATTTACCAGTGCTCACCAATGCGAAGTGCGTAAGCGTAATTGTTCTTTTTTTTTTTACTATAATAATATAAAATAAATATATTATATATTCTACGAAATACAAAGTTCAATTCAATATCTCGAAAACGCAATACACATTGTACAGCCTGAGTGTACAAAATAACCATTTGCATTCAGATATGAATTATGTACACATATTTGTCGAGTTGAAATTACAAAATTATTCCTTATGCATCATCTCCTTGCAGTTGCATATGGAATACGAAATCGGTGGCTGGCAAGTCAGGTATATTGTATGTACATATACATATATAGACACAAATTCCCGATTCCAAGAAGATTGATTCAATAAATAAATGCCTCTAAAAAAAATCAGTTTCGTTTTCATTTTATTTGAATAACGAAGAACCCTTGAAAAATCTACCAATTCATTTGATTCGAATATTGCTATGAACGTCGTTAAATTAATATATTTTAGTGTACTGTTCGACTTGCTTGCTTTCAAATCCGAATCTCTTTCAATAAAATGTTGTACAAGCAACAACAAATCGTGGGGAATGTCTTCCCCATTACACTTCATCATCATTTTCACTATCCACTGCTGGATGAAGGCCTCTCCAATCCTCTTCCATTCCTCTCCGTTTTGAGCAATCTATGTACATCCAATCTGACTCCACACATTCTTCTCACACAATCAGCTCACCGTCCACTCGGTCTTACCTTGCTTTCTTTCACATCCTCTCGGATACCATTCCAGTATTTCTCGCCTCCATCTGCCATCCATTCTTCTCGCTATGTGTTCACTTCAACTTTATCAAACGTTCCGCTATATCAGCCACTTTGGTCATGCGTCTTACCCATGTATTCCTCTTACAATCTCTTCTCGTTATACCGAGCATCATTAAACGTATGATGGTAAAACGTAAATGGTAAAATGAATTTACTATTGAAAAAAATCTTCGTTTCGGGAATGAATGCGAACAAAAGGCCTCGCAAGTTCAACCAAAATAAATATATTTATTTTTAAGTTACATTTTCGGTGACTTTCCGTAACTAAACGATTAATTCAAACCAAGCTTGCACAATTCGTTTTTACGAGAGAGATTATGCTCCACGAGTACGGTACAGTACAACAAAAGCCATTGGAATGAAAAGAGGATTAAGATTTTAGGCAAAATGGACTGCGATTTAAAAAAAATAACCAATCAATCGTCTAGTGTTCGTAATCTGGGAAAGACCGCGAAAATTTGATTAGAGCTCAAACCCCGAAACTGAAACAATACACTTTGTGTTTACTCCTTCGATAAAAATAAGTATGCTTCGTTCTTATTGGTACTAAATAGTTTTTTATTTAAAAAAAAAATACTACACACGCGTAAATCCGTGTAAAATGGTGAATCGAGTATAACTTCAAAGTACATACATAGTTTCTAGTGTAAGTGCATATGAAAAGGATTTTCTAACGTTAAATTCTCTAAACTAAAGAACGATATTGAGTTGAACGATATTTCTCAATAGCGCTCCAATTTCAGGAATTTAATTGAAAACACTAAACCACGGAGGCTGAAAACTCATTGAGAAGAATGCAATTGCAAAAACAATAACGCAACCACAATGAGACAGCAAAGTTTCTTAGAACCACCCTGGCCTACTTTAGATTTGGGTCACAATTTTCTTAACTGAATTCGGCGTTCATAGGATGCAGAATGAAATCTCATTTTCATTTCAACGACCTTATTTACTAGGGGTTGCCTGACATTGAACCACATCGCCATTTTTGGCGCTATTTCAAATTTAAACGCTCCGCAAATTTACCAAAATTCTCACTGTAGCCAAGTCAGACAAACTATCACACACGTGTGTGTTGAATGAAACAAACTACACCCGTGCATCATATAAATTGCATCGTGAAAAGAAAAACACTCTTTGGCGCCAAGATTGTTTACGCGTCTGATAAACACAATCTATGTACGGTGTTTGTGTACTAGTATGTATACAGTGTACGTACGTGTTTCTTGTAGCCGCGCGTTTTTTGGGAAAAGGATAAAAGCAATAAATGCACCATTCCAACTTTTTCCACACACGCGGTTGGAATAAATCAGATACTCAAATTGCATACTCTTCCATCTCAAGTACTCGCCTTTAAATTTCTTCAACAAATCATTAATTTACACATGTAAATAATGTCGTTGACAAAATTTCAAGCCCTAGCGATACACTCTCGTCCAATCTTTACATCCAAACATATTCCTCGATTCTATCTGCACCTAAAATTTCCTTTATATCATACATTATTCTACGTTTACTACCGTATTTATACTACCTTAACTAAATAAATAGAGCGACGTAATACTTTTTTTATGCGAAGTTAGAACCGGCAACGAGACCGACACCATCTACTGTTTTTGCTGAAAATCATTGTAAGCGAATAGGACGAGCCGGGCGATAGCTCAGCGGCTAGAGCGTCGGCCTTTCGAGCGAAAGCTCCAGAGTTTGATCCCCAAGGTGAGATACGGCCATTGCTAGATTCGGATAAGCCATCCCCTGTTAGAATTATCCAACTCAACTGTGAAACGGCGCCATAAAAATTGTCGAAACAAATTCGTACCAAATCATCGTCCATTTCTTAAATCTCTTCCGAGACTCGAGAAGGCAACAGTTTCCCCACTAGATACTAGAGACTGGAGAGTATCTCTCCGCAGTTGGTCCACCGCGGCAGACGGAAAAATGTTTGCCGAATGCTGAAAAGACAACGCTTGATATTCCGGCATCTCGAGCGACAGCTCCAGAGTTTGATCCCCAGGGCGAGATCTGGCCGTTGCTAGATACTCGAAGATCGGCCATCGACACGGCGCGATAAATATCGGCGAAAAGAATTGCTACCGCACATCGGGAAACTCGAGAAGGCGACAATTTCACCACCGGAGACCAGAGACTGGAGAGTATCTTTTCCTCATTTGGTCCGCACCGCGGCGGACGGAAAAATGTGCGTCGAACGGTGAAGAGGCAAACGCTTGATACACGAGTACAATACGACCTTGAAAAGAATATGTACAATGAAATTTTTTTTCGTGTGGCGTTGGTGCAGTCGCCAAACCCTCAGCGCCAAAACTCAAAGTTAAGCGGGGGGGGAAGGGGTATTGGGGGGGGGGGAGTGACCAAACTACAAATGGTGAATTCTTATGCGGACACCACGCGCGTTTGTTTATAAACACGAGGAAAAATAAAATTAATTTCATCGATCGAAAAAATCAGGCGGGGGGGGGGGTGGGGGTGGTTGTGGGGGGGGAGGGGCCCCGATTCTGGCGCCGGGCCCGAGCTTGATACTCTCTGGCGCGCACATACGCACACACACATACACACTTAATTCGACACGCCCCGCTCTCTCGAGCGCCACCTAGCGTACGCGCTCGCGAAATTTGGCGCTAAATTCAATCTGATCGATCAGCGTCCGATCGTTCGGCGTTGCGTAACGGCCCGAAAAAAAAAAAAAAAAAAATCGCAGGGGAAAAAAAAAAAACAACCATCGGGAGTGGTACGCGTGCCGGCGTTTGGGCGCGGCTGCACACACGTACGTACGTGTATATGCATATACATATATATATACATATATAAGCGGTACACGTATACGGGGGGCCCAAAAAAACCGGCCACATGGCGCGACACGCAAACTGCGCACGCGTACACAAGAACCCGAGAGAACCCACGCTCTTGCATGTATGACCCCGGGGCCGGATTGTTTCTTTTATTTAATTGGTATAAATTCCTGAAAAAAAATCAATAGAGGTGCTGTGTTGTGCGGCGGGGGCGCGGCAAAATTCACACACCCTGAAAGTAATTTTTTTTTTCCGTTAATTTAACTTCTACTGATTTACGCACCTCTGCTGATCGTTGTCATCGGGTTCGAAGATCTGATCGTGACCCTCTTGCGAGAGGCCCAGCTCGCCGAACTGCTGGTCCACGGTGTTCGCCATCGTCAGCGAGCGCTCAGCGCGACGGCAAGGGTCGGTCTGGCTGTGCGTTTAGAGTAGAGAGAAGAGTGTGTGTAGAGTAGAGTGGCGCGCGCGTTGTTCGTCGTTCGCTGGTTCGCCGTTGTTCGCTGCGAGGGCGCCACTCGATATGTATCTATATCAGCGTTGGTGCAACTGCACGCCATCATCTCCCCCCCGCGGGCTCGCATTTTCTATGGGGGTAGGTATCCAGGGGGGGGTGGTGGTGGGGGGGGGGGGGGGGCAGGGAATAGGTAGGGGGTAGTGTCGCTCGTTTCAGGGGCGTGCTTTCTGCAGGGTCGCGTACCCGTCGTTGTCGCCCATCGTCGAATTCATTTTTTGAGGGGTGGCCACTTTTAATCTCTGAATTCGGTAATTGTATTACGCGATCCATCTCAGTAGTGGGGCCTTTTCCAGTTATGTACGTAGTACATATATCTCGGTCAGTGGACTTGCCGATTACGCGTTTGTTGTTTGGCTCGCGTCGCACTGTCACCAGATGGAGACATTGAAAATGGAGGACGATCCACTCTGTGATATTTCAAAATTAAATAAAATTTATGATGCGTACTTTCGTTGCGAGGGAAATCTTCCATGTACTGCGGTCCGAAAAGTTGCGGCGAAATCAGGGCCGCATGGGAAATAATGCGATCGTTTGGAAAATTGAATCGAAAGAATTTGGAGAATAAGCCTATAACGTACAATCAATTGCCTATGTGTCTGGCAATTGAGCAATCTGCTTTCTATCACATCATCTGCCACCCATTATTCTTCTTATGTGTCAACTTTGGTCATGCGTCTTACCCATGTATTACTCTTACGATCTGTTCTCGTTATACCGAGCATACATCTGTATGCACTGGATCTTTCTTAGCATAATGTTAAACGAAGAAAGCTAGAATACCACTTGACTCCACACATTCTTCTCAATTCATCAGCCCATCTTCCACTCGGTCTTACCTTGCTTTCTTTCACATCCTCTCGGATACCATTTCAGTATTTATCGCGTCCATCTGCCATCCATTATTCTCGCTATGTGTCCACTCCAACTTTTTCATACGTCAGCTATATCTGCCACTTTGGTCATACTTTTTACCCGTGTATTTCTTTTGTGATCTCTTCTTGTTATACCAAGCATACATCTTTCCATGCTTCTCCGTGTGCAGCGGATCTTACGTAACATTCTTGAATTCAGCATCCACGTTTCACATCCATACGTCATAACTGGCGGTACGCATTGGTCGTATAGCTTTTTTTTTAATCATAGCGGGATGATGGGTTTTAAAACGATGTTCATTCTTCCAATAGCGCTCCGTCCCAGTTTCATTCTTCGTTTTATTTACATCCAGTCATATTAACCAATTGTCCTAGGTATAAATAACTATCAATTATCTCTACAATATGATTATTTATCTATTGCGATTGCGTATTGCGTGCAAGTTTTTTGGTTTTCTTAAAATTACCTACTTTCATACTTCCGTTGCTTAATTTACTGAATCGCATACAACTGTGCTCAAATGCCTTTCGTTAATCTTGACCCCTGTTTCGTGCCATTCCAGTGATCTAAATACGTCAAATAAGTCGTATTGAATGGAAACGGGTTTTTCAATGTGACATATCAAATTCGATATTTACTTTTTTTTTAAACGTGGCGATATGTTTGGTTTAAAAATTATGTTCATTCTTCTTTACATCCAGTAGAATAGTATGGCATCATCATCATCATTTTCAGCCGTTTACCGTCCACTGCTGGATGAAGGCCTTTCCAATCCTCTTCCATTCCTGTCTGTCTTAAGCAATCTGCACTCACATTCTTCTTAGTTCGTCAGCCCATCTTTCTAAAAATCTTGTACTCTGGTCGAGTCCGAGAAGTTGTGGCAAAATCTGGGCCTATAAAAAATTATAGGTCGTCTACCCCGCTCGAATATAATGAATTTTCGGTTCGATATCGGCGTGATTGCTCTAGTATAATTTAGCCCTTAAGTCTATTCAGCTCCTTGGTCCACTAAGCATTTATTAACGAAGAAGCCCTTTCAACGTTTGCATTATGAGCAGAAATACAAAAATATAATTCATATATTTTTAGTTCCAAAAGCAATTGATATTGGGGCAAGATTTAAAAAATACCATTGTTCGTGAAGCCTATGATCTTCGAAGAACTTAATCCTCATATTTTCGAATTTGAGGTATGAAGTGTGTGAAGCAGTGTAAATCATAAAAGGAAGACATTTTAAGGTGGACCGAGGACATTATATTTCAATTGAAAATGGAGGACGTGTCCTCCTTTTGGGTACCATATACATAGTAACCCTAACTCGTGTGTGATATACATATGTACATAGTTACCCGATCAATCTTTCAAAGGCTAGGTTTTGATTAGATTCAAGTTTTTCGGTCGGTGTGTTTTCCTTTCATTACCTAATACAGCAATCACTCGATTAGTGTGCGGCTTCGATTAATGCGATTTTCGATTTATTTGACACCATATTTCAGTTAATGTGAGAGAAGATTTAGAAGATTTAGATTTATGCATTGGAAGAGTGCTGTTGATAATGTAAACAAATGTTAGTGAGTTACTCGAATTTCATACAGAAGAACTCCAATAATGATCTTATTAATTTAAAACAACAGCGCAGATGAAGGCATTATTGAAGGCATTATAGAAGATTGCTGTAGTTGGTAGAGTCAGAGCTTTCTGTTGTTTGGCTCGTATGATTTTACTCTACCTTTTTGTCTGCGATAGCGTTACTAGATCAATCATTTAAAAGTTAGCTTTTGATTAGATCGTTATCGTCGAGTTTTTTTTTTTCAACTATTGCTGTCGCTGGTTTTTTTTCTTTACCTATTATCTGACTAGTATTATTTTCTCGATCTTCCCCTTCTCTTTTCTTCTACATTTCCCTCTACAATGGTGGTTAAAAATCATCATGGCACAAAGCGTGACGAATGCAGATTCCGTTTATTGTCTCAATGTATATACATACATACTATAGCGTTTTTCATAGAAATTCAATTTTAACTTTATAAAATTAAAGAACGCGGATGCAAGTGTAAAATCTCCGAGGAAAACCCGGAAACTAGGACATCTCCGAGGAAACGGGGTCGTCTGGTAGCCCTAGATGGCCTAGACCCCTAGACTATACATGGTATTGAACTTAAACGCTGAGAGGACTTCATGTTTGGGTGTGGAAAATTTTATAACGAATTTTCCGTATAAATTTTTTGTTAAAATCTAAATCTAATCTTGAAAGGATTTTTCTTTTTGTCGAAAAAAATATTACGTGTAGAAAACAGTTTTCTCTAAAAAATAGCTCAAATTTTCCGAATTTTTTCTAATGCCTAAGAGATTTTTAGAAATATCGACTTACAAGGAGGCCTCGAAAATATGTGACCCCAACCTCTCTCTCATCCTGTGAGCAGTGAGAGGCACTTTTTACACCTGTCTGTCTGTTTGTTTGTTATGCATTCCGTTACCGTTTGATTAATTCTTCAGGTGTTGTAGACGAAAGGTGCTTGATTGCGATATTTTTACTTTATTTTCTTTATGACCATATAAAATTTTGCTATAGAGCTTGTGAGTTCTAGCTCTGTGACACTACCCTACTCGCTGGATTGTGAAAATGTACATATGTACATATGTACGTATGTATGTAGGTAGCACAGCAAAGTTTGGTGAATATTAGTTAAATGACGACTAATCGGTTTCAATTTAAATATGTTAGAAGAGGACTTTGCTCTTGGAAAGTGTGGGTGATATTTTTTCCGAAAATTTTCTGAAAATACAAAATAGGATGTAAAAGTAGAAGTTTCCTAAATAAACATATTGTTACTTGTCAAATCTTGAAAAGGGCATTTTCTTTAGTTCTATTGTTGTTTTCGATAATAATTACATAATTAAGGATGCGAATGTAAACATCCGCGGATACTAAAAAATTAAGACACACCCTTGGAAATGAGAATGACGGTAGCTTTAGAGTACCATATTTGTCGAATATCAATAAACAAATCAATCTCTGAACGGAAATCCGAGACGAATGGTCACCCAGCTCTTTGACTGTATATGGAGTACCTACAGACGTATTTATTTTATGTATCTTTGAGCCCACGTTTGCACAGTTTTGAACAATTCGGATATATGTACATACTTGGGCTTAGCCGTATGTATAGAGCACCCTTGAAAGAGGGATATCCTCCCCTTGAATTAAATTATTGTATTACACGCGTAACGTATACCCTTTGGATGCCAAAGTGAACCTTATTATATTTTCCAGCTGGCCAATCAATAATTAAGTATAGTTAAGAGAGAATTATTTTTGTTTTCACCTTTTGCGTGTTGTTGTTGTTGTAACATTCTATTATTGAGTACCTTCTTGGAACGCTGAGAATATGGATTGGATGTGAATGTATTTGTTTTATTATTTTTCTCATAACTCAAGGTTAGCAATAGATCCCCCATAACTATAATATTATATTTCATACTCAGAACAACTACTCGCTAGAGACCCGCTGTATATGTACCTATGTAGGTACATATACAGCGCGATCTCTTTTCTTGCCTGTGCACGCACGAACCTGTATGCTCGTCAACTCGCCGGTATCGAGTGCGATAACACTTTTAAATCGGATTACTAGGAGTGTTGACTTGTTCATGATCTCTGACAGCAACTTGTCAGTATTTTTGGATTTTTTTGATATATAATTTTTTATTTTCTTATGCAATTATTTTGTTATTATTATTAATACTGTTATTATTATTGTTATTAATATTATTATTATAATTATTTTTGGTTTTGTTATCATTATTAATATTTTTATTATAATTCTCATTTTTAATTCTATATTTATATTATGTATCTGGCCGATGTGGCGTTTTAGGGATTCCTGTGAAGTCACATCGGTATATTTTAAAACGAAAAAAATAAAAATATGTACATAAATCCCATTGCAGTATTAAAACTAAATATTTATGGAAGCGCTTTTTTTGAAATATTATTAAATCTAGTCTAATCTAATTATCAGATCAATTCTTTATTTATTATCGGATTGATTTCTAAATTGACATTAGTTCATATTCTGTCCAACTAGATGGATCATGTGAATAAGAAAATGGATATGTACTATAATATGTAGTACACATTTCTCTCGCAACCCTTTTTCAGTTTTCAAATGAAACAATAAAGTATTTTTCATTATGTTTGTTTTTTTTTTTTTGTATCTTCTCTCTATTTATTTTAGCAATGATGCGTGGTTGCTCCGGCCTTGCTGGACAACCTTCTGTCCCCAACGGAAAAGACAACAGACTATATTCGTTGGGGGGGGGGGTGGTGGCCTCATGTGAGGGTCTTGGGGAGAAAGGGTGTGGGGGTTTTTATCAGCTGCCCAACAACAATTGTTAAAAATTGGAATTTAGTACATATTATAAAATAATACAATATATAAAATTTAAATAATCTAATTGTTTCGGTAAGTAGTGTAGTACGAAAGTTAAACGATACTTATTTAAAGCTAAACAAATAATAAGCTATTAAGGGTGAGATTAAAGAAAACACCACAGGAAATGGTTTTTGGCATATCAGGAAGTGGTCACTAAAATGTTATTGTAAAGAATGGAGATGTTTTATGCTCATAATTCATAATGTAATAACCGGCTTCTTTTCAGACAACATTCTGAGCCGAAAATTCAGTTATAAAAAATGTCACAACACGAATCTTTTATTAGCAGTTTTACTTTTTTTTTTAATTTTTAAAGGGGAGAGAAACCGCTGAAATTAATCCGTTGTAGAAGAAATTTTTAAAATACAAATTCTTACGTGAAATAATATCATCATCATTTTCAGCCGTTCACCATCCACTGCTGGATGAAGGCCTCTCCAACCTTTTTCATTCCTGTCTGTCTTGAGCAATCTGCATCCACTTGGCTCCACACATTCTTCTCAATTCATCAGCCCATCTTCCACTCGGTCTACCTTGCTTTCTTTCACATCCTCTCGGATACCATTCCAGTACTTCTCGCGTCCATCTGCCATCCATTCTTCTCGCTATGTGTCCAGCTCATTGCCACTTCAACTTTTTCACCCGTACTGCTATATCTGCCACTTTGGTCAACTTCTTACCCATGTGAAATTATATAAGAATTTTTTTTATTTGTACGAGAGAAACTTACAAATAAGCACGGCTGTTGAATAATCGCTATAATAAGTTGAATGAATCGTGTTTCAATTAAATTCCTACGTTGATTATGAAAATAATGTTGGGAATAGCTTAATTTGTCACAAATAAAAACGGTGGTTGAATAACCGTCGTAATAGGTTGATAATGTGGAGGGTGCCTAGGCAAGGGTTCTACGCGATTGGGTAATGGAAATAAAAGGGATGTGGAGGGATATATATTAACAAAGATTTTCCATACACATACATACATATACGCATTCAGGTATGCGTTTATGTATAATATAAAAAAAAAATTCCTCCAATGTTTATATGAAAAATTTGTGAGAATCTGAGAACGAATAACATTTAAACGCACTGATGGTATATGTATGTATACCTGCTTGTAAGATGTACACATTGTGTGCTTATTTACCTGTACATTTTCTTAAGACCCTTTTTTTATACAAAGTGTTCTTAAAATAAGGTAAAGATTCACAATAGGATAATATATTTTGAAATAGTCGTTTCTCGTTACTACATAAATATAACGATATAACTATGTATGTATACCTGTATAACTAGATAGTTATAATTTAAAAAATAACAAAACTTCAAAATATAAATTGTCTATTTGGAATTAATCGTGAATATGATTAATTAATTATATTGCCGATTCGAAATTCAAATCGGTTTAAATGCAGTTTTTAAATTTTATACAAAATTAATATACATTTCGATGTACGGGTCTTATAAACAAAAATTGCAGAGGTGAACTTTCAAAATATATTGTAATCCTTGAAATTCGTTGAAATTCGAAATACTCGTTGAAATTTTCTATTTGCGATTCATTGAATTAGATTTAGTGATGAAATTGGTATATTTACAATTTTGATTGGAGTTGTAGTATTTTGTAAATAAATAACGAATTCATTTTCAATTAAAGCATTGGTTATTAATAAAATATAACGAATACAAATGTGTGAAAATGGTAAAATTACATTTTATATCAATTAAACACAACCTTGTGCAAATATAATTTTGTAAACTTTTAATTTAATGCATGAAAATGATGTAATGTTATAGAATCGTTTTTTTCTAATTTTAATCTAAGAATTTACCACACTGTATTTTAACCACAGAATATCCTTAATTGTGTAATAAATTTATTTCCAATTGAGATTCATTTATTACTTCTTGAGATTCATAGTCATAATAAACAAACTACCTTAGAAATTACGTTAATACAATACCTCTTCATTGTAGACAATGTAGACATCATCGAAGGACATAGCTGTTACAAACCATTATTGAATTCTATTGTGGTTTAAGAAAGGAAATTTTTCTTCACAACAAGTTTACGGAAATTGATATTTTCGGGGGTTGGGGATGATATTATTTTTCATCAATGTATATGAAGTATGATGAATGCAACTCACTGGATACATTTTTACTTTATCCTAATCGGATAAAGTATTGTGATCGTGCGAAAATTCGACCTCGAGATTTTGACTGATTTGTATCGAGTATCATCCCCAGATCACGTTTTCATGATTTCTAAAAAATGTCTGTATGTCTGTATGTCTGTATGTCTGTGTACTTATGTGTGTGTGTGTGTCTGTATGCGTGTTTTCTCCGAAACTGTCAAGTCTATCAAGCTGAAATTTCATATCTATTATTTCCACGTAAAGTGTAAGAGCCATAACGAATTTTTTTATTTAACAAGAATTTCAGGTCTCATGTTTATAATCTTACAAGTGTAAGCCCGTTGAATATCAACGGACGTGTTTTTTGTAAGTGATTTTAACGATAGAAAAATGTTTTCAACGTGCTAACTAAATATGTTAATCAAACAAATGTTTTCGTAATTGATTTCGTAACAATTTAGCAAAGTCGCAAACCTACTAAGGATTAATATTTTCAAATTATAGGAGACCTCCCATCACCAGTGCTGTGTGAACGCGTTAGAGCTAACTCACCCAACCTGGTGATCACGGATTCAAATCTCACTCGCGACGTTCGTGTTTTTACTTTACCGAGGCGAGCGTTATCAGCAGACGAACAGACAGACAGACAGACGGAATTGGGCTATTGTATATGTAAATGGAACACAAAAAACTTTTTATTTCGTATCGTAATTTTGAAATCAATAAAATTTAAATTACACTTCATTGTGCGTTTTTTGTACAATATTCATTACTGTTTCATACTGATGCATCGATTTATTGTTTCCAATTTTAGGAATAGATGAATAGATAATAGAAGTTCGATAAAAAATACATAATACAATGATAAACCATTTTTACCAGAAATTCCACAACCTACATATTATCTTGATCGGTACATGTACATATGTATATTATATAGTGCACAGTAGGGCTTCCAAACCGGGTTAAACCGAAACCGGAAAACCGGTTAACTGCACGTTTTAAAAAAGCCCGAAAATCGGGTAACTTTGTTCGGTTAGCCAGTTTCCAATTATTTTGTAAAGAATTCCATTATTTTTCAAAAAATTATAAATTACGCACCAAATTACTTCCAGTTACGCTCTGGAAACAATTTATATGAAACTATTTTCAACAAATTACACTCTGCTCTACCAGTAAAGGTGGCATTTGGGAACGCGCGACCGCGACAGGAGACGGAGACGCGCGACAGACCCAGGAGACGGAGACAGGTCTTTTATGTTTGCTTTGTATAGAATTGTATGGAGAGCATTTGGCAACGCGCGACCGAGACAAGAGACGGAGACGCGCGACCGAGACAGTGCCCAGGCCACTGCTCTTGGACCGGTGGTGTCGCTGTCGCGCGTGCGACAGCGGACGAATACGCTGATTAGCATATTGTTTTGATGTTATAAAATGACAGATGTAAAGTTTTCTGTTGAAGAAGTTATTGATATACTCCTGATTAATTTAATCGAAGAAAATAAGCCCCTATATGATCCTCAAAATGAAATTTCAATCAAAAAAATCAAATTTCTCGTGGTGTGATACTTCCGTCTCTGGTTTTGATATCTTTTTCAATTAAACGTAATTAAATTGACTTTGATTCAATATGAAAAAACGTGTCTTCCAAGGCACTGGATCGACTGATGATTTCAAATTCAATGGAATTGAATACTGTCGTCGGTCTCTGTCGCGTTGCCCCAAATTGGTGAAGCGACAGACGACACTGTCTCCGTCTCCTGTCGCGGTCGCGTGTTCCCAAATGCCCCCTTTAGAGTTCTTAGCTCACTATTTTACCGATTTAAAATTCAGCACACTGCCAATTAACCCTTTTAAACAAAAACAAAAAAATAGTGTGGCCAGAACACTATCCCAATAAACATGTTTCAATAGAAAATACTCAATATAAATAGTATTAACATTGGGTAAAAATCCCAAGTGAAAATACATACTTTTGACTTTTGATTTGAACTGGACGACTACTTAGAAAGTACAGAAAATATTTTTTTGATATGTTAAGTTATCTACAGATTCCATTTAACTTATTAATATATATTTCATCTCTAAATTGAATAAATTCTCACTGTTGTAAGAAAATGGTTTGGTTTTGGTTTGATTCATCATACGATTCGTATTTTTTTCTTTATCGTTATTGGAAAAAGTACATATTGTGATGGTGAGAAAATTCGATGTCGAGACATCTTAATTTGTAATACCTATAATAACCTATAATACATAAAACGAAAGAAAAACTTTAACCTCTCTAATTTCCTGCTCCTTTGTCTATTCAATTACATATATCAACAGATAAGCTTGTTTTTTGCAACGCACAAACGAAACACTGTTGCAAAACGACTTGTGAAATTGTAATCAATTTGTATTAATCTACCCAGAGTAAATATTATTGATGACTGGGTGAGCTTTTGAATCGGGCAACCTTAAGAATGTTTAAAAATCTGCTCTCCATATTTATCCATATAGGATAAAGTATTTTTTTATTATGCATATGTATATCTTTAACTAATAAAAGGACATATGTATAATTTTAACATATTTTTAAACCATTATAAACGTAATTATTTATATTTTAAAAAATTTAAACAAGCAAAATATTTAAATTTTTTTTGATGGTTTAAACTGGTTAACCGATTTTTAATTTAAAAACCCCGAAAACCGGGTAGTATTTTTTTTTTTTTCGGTTAATTGGAAGCCCTAGTGCACAGTGGTACATTCAATCATTACCACGATACAGCATCCCCTATATTGAAATTCATCGCACGCCACTGATCTGTAGATTTATAACAGTAATTTAAATTAAAAAGTGCCAATATTTATGATCAATTATATTTTTCACTCGGTCACTTGTGTATGAAATGTTTGATTTGTAATGCCTAGAATTGGGTTGAAAATAAAATTTTATTTAAAAATTCATTCGATTTTGATTTTAGGTAGATATAAAATCAATATACAGTATGTTCCAAGATCCACTGGTTATGGAGCCCAGACTCAGAGTGCATGTATGTATGTATGTACTTCGAAACTGGATTGCAGTGGTCGCTAGCATTTTAAGTTTACAGTTGCATGATAGACATACATACATATTTATCATTGGTCAAATTTAATGACTATAAATGCTTGTTTATGAAAATGAAAATGAAAATTATAAATGCTATAAATGCTTGTTTCAAATTATGTATTCGAAATTAAATTGTATTTAGTTATTTAGAAATACAAAACAACTAATGTATGTATGATGTACATTAGCGTGTAGCAAGGAGAGTGGAGAGATACCTTCCCCTTCCTTGGAATTTTTTTTACATGTAGATTCTACAATATTATCCAATCCAGAAAACGGTTTGTAAAGCATAAATTATGTACATTATAATTCGGAACAGACACAGGACATATTTAAATTCAAAGTTAAGCAATTATCCAGCAGCCAATTGAAACTTTACGTCAGAAACGGCGCACTCGTCTAGCAAGTAATGTAAGTAGATCAATTGGAGCCATTTAGTTTGCATTGATAAATAATTCTCTTGACTCAAATTAACATATACATTATTTTTTTAATATTTGAAGAATGTCACGGGCACATTATTTATCCAAGACTTAGCTAGTCCGTCGATCGGTTAACTAGTGTTTATGATACGGCATACGATGAATTATAATTCTACGGTTACACATCATTTGATGGGTGTGTCAGAAAAAATATATACAGCCCGCGGACACGTGGTTGAGTATCGCGGGGTTGAGGTGAGCAGACGTAATCCTTTCACAAGGACAATCCTCCTTTCATCGAGCTTGTCCTCCGCAACAATAATGTACTTTGAATAAATTTACTCTCGCCGTTGAAATTTGTCAAAAAAATATATTAATTTTTTCTTTAAAAAAAGATCCATCACCCAAAATTTCAAAAGAAATTTATTTCTGTAAAGGTGCACTAAAGCGTTTGTACTCATGAACGAAGATTCGTGGTTGTAATATATATGTACGTGTTACAATTTTTAATTTACAACAACGGTTTTCAATTTTCACTGTCGTAATATTTTATTACATGATAATAATTCAGATGGTTCGTCTCTAGTCAGAAATTTTCCAATTTTATCATCCTCGATTATTGAGATGAATACAAAATTAGCAACACATAAGGATAACCTTACCAATTCATTGTTTCGAACGTACCTGTCTTTCTTTCTGTCTACCTTTTTTTTATCCTGCCAAAGGTAACGGGAAAATCAATAAAGATTTATTACTTTACTTATTTTACCACGACGGGCAGAAAAAAAATGTTAAAGAGACAACGCTCAATAGACAAAAGCTCAATTTCAAATTTTGATTCTTTGATATGATGTATGATAAGTAATTTTTTTTATCCAATTCATAGCGTTATCAAATCATCATGCATATATACCGTTGTTTATTGATTCAGAACGGTAAACACGTGGCAACCCTGGGTCGCAACCTTTGTATCTACATGCATATGTACATTTTTTTTTATTGAATTTCGTGCACACATACGCACGCACATACAATGTTTGCACATTGCTGTTTTGTGCGGCACAGTTGACGCACTGTTGTAAAGTACATATAGGAGCTTGGCCTGCGTTGTAGCAGAGTGGGGGGGGGAGAGGGGCAGGGAAGAGAGCGGGGAAGGGAGGGAGAGGGCGAGTAGCGGGGAAAACAAAATCAGCTCCATTTGGCGTAGAGTTCAGTTCAACGGCGGCGGCGAGCGAGGCGGCTGCTTCCTTGGAGCGCTCTACACCCATCCCCCCTCACCACAATTCACGCGCTCCTCCCACCTCTCGCCCGCCAACCCTATCCCCTCCATTCCTCAACTGTAGCTCCGCCTCCCGCGTCGGTACAGTCGCCGCAAGACGATTGCAGCGCACAGCGCGGTCGATACGTTTGCCACGCGCGTCTCACAAACCCCCCCTCCCGCTACCTCCTCCCCCCCCATCATTCTTCCCCTCCCCCTGATGCCACGTGGAGTCTCGCGCTTCCACCCACTTCCGGTGCCCGCAAGAATCGCTTAACTTTGGCCATGACGTATGAGCAATTTATGACGCACTCTTGATTTTTTTTTTTTTAGTATGACCGTCGTTTCTAATAGGGTGACCATATTATTTTGCAAGCAGCTGACATCTAGAGGAAAAACTTGAACGTTTTAAATATTATGCAGATGGGACAAAATGTACATGTTCATTTGATGAAAGGTTTAAAAATTATCTGCAACGGTCATGTTGTAGATGATAAATTTAGGCATTTGCCCTATTATATATACATCCGTTGGGTTTTTTTTACCAGAGTTGCGTAAGTGCAATTCGATAAAAGGTCGCAAGTAATAAACTTTTCTATTCCACGGGGTCCCAAGCTAGGGGATCGGATGTCTACGTTACCATGTACGACAGGGGTCGGTAACATAATTTACACGGGGCCACATTGAGATATTGGGATTTGTTAGGGGGCCACATGAAATTATTTTTTTTTTGGTTTTTAAATCAATTTAATTTTTTTTATAATAAGGGTATAAAAAAAATCACCAAAAAAAAAAAAAAATTTAAAAGTAAAACAAACAAATACAAATTAATGAGAGGTTTGGTGTTTTTATAATTTTTTTGCCAATTTAGTAAAATCAATGTCGAAACTAGTGGTGCTAAACTCGAAGCAACGAACGTAAATGACCATCTATGATAATACTGATAATTCTAGTCCGATGTTTATTTTTAATATAATTAATTCTAGAAAATATTTTTTCACAAACACGTGCTAGCAAATATAGTTATCGTTCCAGCTGAAAATTTCTTCAGGGCAGGAAATAAAGAAGTTGAAAGTCCAGTACATATAGAACTCTGTTAACTCTGTCACTTTAAAGGTGTCTTTTAATACGTCATTGGTTTGTAAATCAATTATTCCCAGTTGTAAATAATCAGGAACAGCTTCAATATTGGGAGAAATCGAGTCGCGGGACACCTCTGGCCGACCCCTGATGTACGACATGCATACTGTTATCAGGGTTACCAGATTTCCAAAATCACACATCTCGACCCATTTCACCATTTCGAACAATCAAAAAAAGAATTAACGAATCAAGGAAGAAATTAAGAAAAAATAGATCATCTTAATTAAATTGTCATCATCATTTTCAGCTGATCACCAATCTTCCATTCCTGTCTGTCCTGAGTAATCTGCATCCACTTGACTCCAAACACTCTTTTCAATTCATCAACACACTCGGCTCACCTTGCTTTCTTTCAGATCCTCTCGGATACCATTCCAATATTTATCGCGTCCATCTGCCATCCATTCCTCTCGCTGTGTCCACTTCAACTTTTTCACACGTTCCGTTATATCTGCCACGTTGATCGTGCTTCTTACCCACGTATTCGTCTTACGATCTCTTCTCGTTATATCAAGCATACATATATCTTTCCATGCTTCTCTGTGCGCACTGGATCTTAAGTAACATTCTTGAATTCAGCATCCACGTTTCACATCTTCGTATAAAAGGTCAAAATTAAGCGAGCATACATACATACATTTTTATAATATTTTTGTTAAATCGGGATTTTCATAGGCAATACGGGGCTCGGGGCTTGTCTGTTGAACTCGGGACAACCCGCTCAAATCGGCACGTCTGGCAACCCTGACTGATAGGCGTAGCAACATTTGAACCCCTTTCACTCAGAGGCAAAACTTAATAATGATCTATAGAATGTGTTATTTAGATATAAATTGTGCATGCATCAATTGTTTATTATTTATGTCTAGGATAAATTTTATGGTCATAAAAAGTAATTATTCGAGAAAATTAAAACAAATTTACGTATTTTTTATATTTTATATTAATATTTGATCACCTTTATTTTATACCTTTCGCTTCGCGACATGCCCAAGATAGAGTTAATATGTATGAATATTCAATATGGACATCGACTTAAGAACGTCAAATATGTTTCAGCTGAAATATGACATGTACTCGTTAGACCATCCACCATAAAATTCAAATTGACCGTTACGTCGTGATTCTACTGGAACGGAAAAGGATTGGAGTACCTCTGTTGAACGGTGAAAGACTGAAGATGACGATAATTTATTTTATGTCACTGCCCATCGAGAAAATATTGTCTCACGCGACGATCCTCAAACAGTGGTCCGTGGAGCAGCAATTCATCATACGATTAAAGCTCTCTCCTAACGAGTACGTTGACGTACAAATACTGTACGTAAGCCAAAGTGTGCAAACTAATGTACATGTATGTATTGTGTAATTTGTTATGGGACTGCAGCCACCGAGTCCGTCACTTTGACGCATACATTACTTCATACGTCGCGGCTTATTCACAATTACTAAACGCTACAGCCACCGACTCGCCGCGCCGTGTCGTCAACAATAATAAATTATCTTTTTTTTTGATAACGGGGTATTATTCATTTTATTTATTTATTACCGCGGAATAAATCATCCAGAGATACATAATAACAATAAATAATAATGGGGAAAAAAAACAGATAATTTATTATTGTTGACGACGCGGCGCCAGCGAGTCGATGGCTGTAGCGTTTAGCAATATTGTGACTAAGCTACCTCGCGTTGACGCGCTTCTGTCCCGGTTCTCAGTTGAACGCGTCTTGAAGTACTTGTGCGAACATGAACGAAGAAAGCTTAATCGCTGAGGTATGTTTACTACTATGCTATATTTTATTAGAAAAACAGTACTATTTTATTATCTCTTCACCTTTATTTTATACTATTTGAAGTAATTTGAATGACGCGATCGTGATGTTCTTCATTGGAATCGTTTGACTTTGTTTGTAATGGCTTTCAAGCATTGTTAATTGTTCTTAATTGCGCCTAACCGATAACACTATGGCGAGTGTAGGATTTCGAACTGTTCTTTATTCATGCGAAAATATTGAAAATAGTGTTCAGGAAAATCCTTCAGTTCTTCACAGATCTTGTGAACTATGATGTGTACTCTCCTTACTCGTAACGACTTTGATGTATAGAATGAACCAACCATCTGTGGTCTCTTCTTTTATTTATTCTCCTGAGTAACAATATAACAATATTCCCGTAAGAAGACAGGTAGTTTTTAAGCATAAAAACAATTTAAATACCACCCCCTCCCCCCCACCATATCCATTGAAACTAGGTGGGTCTTTGTGGGTCTTAGTTCCTTCTAAAACGTGGGTTGCGGTACTAAAAAGTTTGGGAAGCACTGGTCTATGCGTTGCGTCGCAGTATGTCAATGCAAGGTCGGACTCCGTTATACATCGGGTAGGCGTATAGCAAAATATTCGGTGGACGATAACCTTTAGAATAATGCTTCCCAAATTTTTCAGTTCGGCGGACCGGTAGAAAATTTAAGCACCAGGGACCGATGCTTAATTTATTTTTATTTTTATATGACCTTTAAATATGTAATATTAGCCAATTGGATATGGCTTTATTAACTATTACCATTTAATGCTAGCCGTTATAAGTTTTGTTTGTTAAAGCTGTTTTAAAATAAAAAAATGCAATAGTTTTTTTTTTCATTTTTATGAGATTTAATTAATTATCTTAATTATAACTTTCATAAGTCTTAATAAACAAGAATATAAAATAAATTTTGGAAAATGGTACCAAATTATATGTACATACATATATTTACATTTGAAGAGACAGAAAATCTTGGTGCCGGTCTGCGGACCACCACTTTGGGCAGCACTGTTTTAGAACACAGGTTCCAAATTTTTTCGAGTGGCGACCCCTTTTTATAAAAGTCAAGTGACCCGCGACCCCGATATATTTGGAAATGGCAAAAAATACTATTCAAACATCAACACGCCGATAAAAATGAAAACTGCATTATAGTTAATATTTCTTTTTAGTTTACTGTTTCAGTTGGCTACTCCACAGAAAACCCTTCGCGACCCCATTTGGGGTCGCGTCCCATAGGTTAGGAGCCCGTGTTTCGGTCGGTTTTGTGTAAGAAAAATGTAAAATAAATAATCAGCAATATGAAATTTTCTTTCAAAAGGTCGAGTTATACCAGAGGCTCTCAACTTGTCTAGTCCGTGGTATAAAACAAATAACTGATAAAATGCGGTACAATATTGAACATTTCAGAAATTCATTTTCACCCTCGCTAATATCAAAAGGTTGAAAGCCGTAGAACTAGGACAAATTTTTAAAATCGTGTGAATGTGCAACAAAAAAGAAGCTGTGTTCTCGGAAACTTGGACTTTTAGTTTTTAATAGGGTGACCATTTTCTTTTGCGTGCAACTGGGGCGTAAACTTGTTAAAAGTTTTTCTCGATTTTTAAAGACATGACAACTTGAACGTTCCAATTAATAAAAAACTCGGTTTTTCGTATAATATCTAAGCCTTTAAATTTTATTTATAGAAAAAAGAATAGTTTTAGATCATTGTATTGAGGCAATAGTGAAAAAAATGAGGACATTCATAAGACCCACGAGAGCACCCAAGGATGCATAAAATAAGATGATAATATGTCATCGGAAATTCTGGTCATCATATAAAAAATTCGAGGGAATTTTTGTCTATATACTATGTACATACATATATGTATAAAGATATGTACGTATATATTTGGAATTGTCAAATATCTCGAAATAGTATTAGATCATGAACGTTGCGTGAAAGTTACAAGTGATTGTGGGGTCGAATTGGATAATATGAAATGTTTTGTTTGTTTCGTTTCATAATTACGCTGACTATTATGAAACTGCTGTAAGTCACATGTTTCTTGTTTTGGTGTACTATGTACGTAGTTAGACGTTTGTGTTTATCGTTGCGAAACTGTCAACAATACTTTAGAAGTTAATAGTCAAAATGGAAATGTCGCTGAAAATGTCCAATTACTTTTTTTTCACCATTTCAAACAATTTCGGAGTTTTACTCGAAATTATATATATATGCTACGTACGTATATAATTATGTACGAGTATTATAGTTGAGTTGCTGAAACTATTTGAATTAATTTAGCCCATACAAAACTGGAACATCTCTTATAATATATTACTACATATGTATGTTCTTATATTATAAGAGCATATGTATGTACATAGTTAGCATAGCCATCTCGAATGCGCGCATTGTGTGTAACTGGTCTGATGTAAAATGAGGGGAGAATGTTGTGGACCCCTGAATTATTGTAACTTTAAAAAATCGTCTATTATAGTGCAAATATAGTACAGTTTAGATTCAAATATCACTTTTTAGGACAATAAATCAAATTTAAAAACTATAATTTTAGAAATAATTATAATTTTTTTATTTTCATCAACTATTGAATTAGTTACTAACTTATTCAAAATAGCTACAATTTATAACATAAATGTGAAGTTTCTTTGGAAATTGAACGATTTAAAGAACCGAAGAAATAAATAAACAGGAAGAAAGTAAGCTCCGGTTTATACGTCATCCATCTCGATATACCATCCAATTAAATTGACGTTTTCCATCGAAACGAACTACAATGTCATACAGAGACGTTGTGGAAGAGGGTATAATTTGTCTGAAAACGAAACATGAATAGAAAGGCATAATTATTGGCAACCATGAATGCATATGTAGGTATATACATATATCGATATTATGGTAACCAATTTGTGAATTTGTATTCGTAAAATATGAATTTATGGGTGCAAGGAAAATTACATTTTAAATTATGAAAAGGCATATCGTGAAAGGAGTGCTTTATATAAAAATGGACGCCAGAAGTACAATTAAAAGAAATAAGTACAATGTGAGAAAGAGCGAAAACTCCAGAAATGTATAGGAGTATGATCGGTTACATTACAATGCCAATAAGTAGGTTTTATATATCAACATCACGAAGATACATCGGTTATTATTTTCTATACCTATACCTAGCTTGTAGTTTTTTTTTGAGAAATAAGCTGGGATTTTTTATTGTCATGCCGTACAATTTTATACTAATAATAAAAAAAACACGGAGAGATACGAAATTTCGAAATTGTGCATTTGGATTTTCGATTTAAAATATTCGCATATACTTATATCGATGTCAAATATATGTATGTATGTACAATATATGTAGTTATATAGCATAGAAGTAGAAAAATTGCCATCTGTTTGAAAAAGAAACTAAAGGGCGTTGGTACCCATTGACTACTAGTCCAGGTGCTAGTTCAGTACATATAATTCCAAGAATAGGGCATATAGCGCCCAAAATATGCAGATCAAAGAGCTAAAATCCGACAGGTGTAAAAAAGATTTAAAAAAAATTTTTTTTTTAAATTAAATCTCTATTATACTGCAAATGTTGCATATTTATACTGTCTAAGTGGAAGCATATGTGGATTGTGCAACTAAGTATTTTGGAATTTACAATAATGCGATATAAATTGCATCTTATGTCGTCTCGATCAGTGAGCTTTAAGTATACCGAGATACCTCTGGGGTGCCAATAAATAACTAAAATAATCCAATCGTTTGATATAGAAACTTTTAATGAGTGTGACTTAGGTCAGCGGTCGCCAATCGGTGGTCCTCAGACCACTGGTGGTCCGCGAAAGAATTTCGGTTGTCCGCATTTTTCATAATCTTCATCATATTCAGCCGTTCACCATCCACTGCTGGATAAAGGCTTCTCCAGTCCTCTTCCATTCCTGTCTGTCTTGAGCAATCTGCATCCAATTGACTCCACCCATTCTTCTCAATTCATCAGCCCATCTTCCACTCGGTCTACCTTGCTTTCTTTCACATCCTCTCGGATACCATTCCAGTATTTCTCGCGTCCTTCTGTCATCCATTCTTATCGCTAAGTGTCCACTTCAACTTTTTCACACGTTCCGCTATATCTGCCACTTTGGTCATGCTTCTTACCCGCGTGTTCCTCTAAAGGTGGCGACTGACTTGTATCAATTCATGTGTAATGTAACATTCGAGTCGAGCGTATTACATTACAGCAAAAAAAATTCGGGTGTGGCCAACCCATGACTTTATCCATATATTTGAGGAATACAAAGAGTAACGAAATTAATTTTTTATGTACGTAAGTAAATAAAACGCATGCACACCACCACACCGACAAAAATACATACATAAATATCATGAAATTACTATGTTGAGTGCGCGTGCGTATGTTAAATACGATCTTCGGCATATATTCAACTACCACTTCCGGTCGGCGGATTTTGATCAAAACCTTATCAACTCTTAATTTTTATATGAAAATTATAAATATGTATGTATGTATAAATTTTCGACAAGATCGCCGGACAAGTTTCAGAAATATTCTGTGGTTAACTTTTCAAAAAAAAACCTAATTCCGGTTGACTGATTTTAATAATTTAATTTTTCCTAAATAGCAATTTCTCTCAGGATTACAAAATTATAATATTGTGACGATACTACATATTTAAAAGGTCAAAAAAAATAAAAAACAAAAAATCGTTCAAGAGTAAACTGCCACTTTCGCTTGTCAGAAGTTAACTAAAATCACAGCATCTCTTACGACTAACGTGAAAACTATAGGTATGAAATTTCGACAAAATTCCCGGAGCCGTTTCGGAAATATTCTGTGGTAAAAGAATTTTAGAATTTTCTACAAGAAAAAAACCCTATTTCCGGTTGACTGATGTTGACCAAATTTTTTATGGCTCTTACACCTTACGTAAAAATAATAGATATGAAATTTCAGCTTGATAGCCTCGATAGTTTCGGAGAAAACACACATACAGACACACACATGCATAAGTACACAGGCATACAGACACACAGACATACAGACATTTTTTAGAAATCATGAAAACGTGATCAGGGGATGATACTCGATACAAATCAGTCAAAATCTCGAGGTCGAATTTTCGCACGATCACAATACTTTATCCGATTAGGATAAAGTAAAAAATGTATCCAGTGAGTTGCATTCATCATACTTCATATACATTGATGAAAAAATAATATCATCCCCACCCCGAAAATATCAATTTCCGTAAACTTGTTGTGAAGAAAATTTCCTTTCTTAAACCACAATAGAATTCAATAATGGTTTGTAACAGCTATGTCCTTCGATGATGTCTACATTGTCTACAATGAAGAGGTATTGTATTAACGTAATTTCTAAGGTAGTTTGTTTATTATGACTATGAATCTCAAGAAGTAATAAATGAATCTCAATTGGAAATAAATTTATTACACAATTAAGGATATTCTGTGGTTAAAATACAGTGTGGTAAATTCTTAGATTAAAATTAGAAAAAAACGATTCTATAACATTACATCATTTTCATGCATTAAATTAAAAGTTTACAAAATTATATTTGCACAAGGTTGTGTTTAATTGATATAAAATGTAATTTTACCATTTTCACACATTTGTATTCGTTATATTTTATTAATAACCAATGCTTTAATTGAAAATGAATTCGTTATTTATTTACAAAATACTACAACTCCAATCAAAATTGTAAATATACCAATTTCATCACTAAATCTAATTCAATGAATCGCAAATAGAAAATTTCAACGAGTATTTCGAATTTCAACGAATTTCAAGGATTACAATATATTTTGAAAGTTCACCTCTGCAATTTTGTTTATAAGACCCGTACATCGAAATGTATATTAATTTTGTATAACATTTAAAAACTGCATTTAAACCGATTTGAATTTCGAATCGGCAATATAATTAATTAATCATATTCACGATTAATTCCAAATAGACAATTTATATTTTGAAGTTTTGTTATTTTTTTAAATTATAACTATCTAGTTATACAGGTATACATACATAGTTATATCGTTATATTTATGTAGTAACGAGAAACGACTATTTCAAAATATATTATCCTATTGTGAATCTTTACCTTATTTTAAGAACACTTTGTATAAAAAAAAGGGTCTTAAGAAAATTTACAGGTAAATAAGCACACAATGGGTGTTTTGTTGGTTTTATAAAAATTGAATGGTTATATTTAAAGTCGCAAATGAGATGGTTTGTATAACAATTGACAACGGTTAATTTAATAATGAAAAGAGCACGTGTTACCACATGAAGTTTGCTACCATTAACAGATATTACGAGTGAAACATCGCAAAAATTGGAGAAGAAATAAAAGTAAATTAAAATGAGTAAAATTTTTATTAAAAATCAATCAAGTCATCAAATTCCGATGTTGAGAAAAAATAGGGCTACGAAGCTATTCTGAAACTACTCTATGTATGTAGTTTAGTGTAAAAAAACTGCAAGACGATTTTCAGCTAATTACATATCATCGTTTTCGAAACCATTTTGGTTATAAAAAATGGGTCCGAAAACACATCGATCACACAGCACGCGTTCTCGAAACAATTGCATTCGAGGGTCGAAAAGTTATTTGGTGTCGATTTGTTAGCGAGCGTTCGCGACGATACAAGAACCTGCACTGACTTGTAATGTACCACACAAAGGGATTCGCCAAAAAACCGACAGACCGATGGAGCACGGAGCATGGAGCTCGGATCGAGCGGCTCCGCTTGCTGACTTGTGTAATGCTCCAGTTGTATCGTGTTACATTACACCGAAATGTTACAAATCAGTCACCTGCGATCTCTAGTGCGTAATAATGTGGACCAATTCAGTGACTCTGAACTTTCTCGAAATTCTCCACCAAGAACCTGCGATATGGGATCCAAAACACCGACACTTCGTTCGCTGCCGCTTGCTAGTTGACACTAGAGTGGCGCCACTAGCGATACGATAGCAGCGCTCTGGACGGGCGAGCAAGCGGCAGCTGACCATAGCGCTAAGACCAACATTTCACGAACATTCGCGGAACATTCTACGAACATTCGCGCGATGGTGAAGTGGTGGCATTACAAATTTCTGAGAATCCGTTCCGATTTTTTAGAAAATTTAGAAAAATTCAGAAATGTAACGTTTATCAACTTTGAAAGCAATAAATTACAACCGATATATTTTAGTGGTCTGGTGGCGATACATATTCCAATCCTTTTGTCTTTCGTTTACCCTTATAAAATGTAAGTTTTTATATTACATACTGTGTGTGAGAATCTGAGAATGAATGAATGGCTTCGGCGAAAAACCTACAGAAATGCAACGCTTAAATCCCTCACAAACCTGAGCGATATCGTCGCGTCAAGTTTTCGTCCTCTATCGTCGTTGATTCGCACCAATGCGAGTTATATCGGTGCAAATGGGACAACGATAGAGGCGTCAGTTTGACGCAGCAATACTACAGCGAAACCGCTAAGGTGTGTGAGCGCCTTTATTGAATCTGGAAGCAATGGGTGACGATATTCCAATCGCGTTGTTTACTTAACCATTTAAACTTTTTCATATTATGTAATGTGTAAGCATTGATGTGGAAAAAACGACCAAAAGACTTTCAAACAAAAATTACTAATTATTTTTTATTGATTGAAAAACGATCAGGGATCGTCAATAAAGGTGAATTTATATAAATAAAGCCGCAATCGAAACATTTTGAGACCGGAAATCGAAACTGAATTATAATTACAAAAGGCCGTTATAGCGAAACGCCGTATAACGAAGTATAGGTACCTATATTATAAATTCTAATATGTACTACAATGTATAGGTATGTATGTAGAACGTCGAAAATAGTCAGTGTATTTAATAATGGTATGGCATATTGTATAGTTTGCGAACCATCCCCACCCCATGCTTGGTGCATCTGAAACTGCATATGTGCAAATGCATCGAAGGGGGTGGTTCGCGTCCGCCAACTGGCCAATTGACGCACGAAGCTGATTCGCAATTGCGAACAGCGTATGGCAAACACAGCGCATGCTCTATGCTTTATTTCAGACATTAATAAATAAAAAATCGGATATTAACAGCACAACTTAACTTCCGGGCTATCAATGACAACGTGTCATTAGTCTTCCTTCAAAATGATTGACTAAGTAGAATAGAATGTAATACGAAAATAATAGTGGTGTAAGCCTACCCCTACCAAACGTCTTCGTTTCCGAGAAAATCCCGAACTTTTGGATGTCTTAGGTGATTTTCAACTTGCATCTTCGTTTTTATACATTGCAAAAATATTGCAATCTACAATTAAGTATGAAAAACGCACTTTCTCAAATAAAAATTTCAAACACGCTACATTTTTAATTGTCAATTTAGATAAGAAGTATGTATGTAGTTGGTTAACGTATAAAATTACTACAAATTTCCGGTTTAAAGACATTTTTTCTTAGTTTTGTATTTGTTTGAGGTCTGTGAGATATTATGGTTATCTTGTATCGTTACTTTTTAAAGCAGTTTTCCAATAAGTGCATTTGGCACATCGCTGCTATTCAGTTAAAACACGAATTTTCAACTGCCACTGGATCATCCAGATTCCCGGGGTACATCGTTGCCCTTTGGTATTGAACAAAATTCCTTTTAAATCGCAAACTTGCCCTACCCACAAATAATGCGAATGAGTTATGCGCTCCAAGGACTTCAATTGTAAATCTCTAGTTCTTACATAAAATTAACTATGTAATATATAACCCTTTTCTCCTCCATTATTATTGGTCTCATTCAACCGCCACGTCGTCCTCGGTCGTTGTTGCCACCGAGTTTTTTTCTCGTCTCATTTTAAATAGTCGGAATCTACGATGAATATGCTCGCTTACCTTCCTAAACCTACCTATCAGCCTACCTGCATCCTGCACTAGACGAGGGGAATAACGGACCCTTTCAACAAAGTAATGCTATTCGCGTTCTAAATATTACAGCTCTCATTGCCTTTTAATTTTATAGATTGTAAAAAAATGTTATATTATTATATTTAAGGTATGAAGGTAATCATTATATATTTTTTTACAAAACAACATACTAAGTAAACAGTTTGTTATTACTGTGAATCCACAATGAAAGTACGTTATTAATACATATTGGATATAATATAATGGTCAACAATTTTCATTTGGATACAATAAGCTTGAGCGGATCAATTTTTTTAAATTTTCAAACTGTACATAGGTATTTTTACTAAAACCAGAGGATTACATTGAAATACATAGAGACGAAATCCAAACCGTGAAATAAAAAGAGTGCGTGGATTAATTTAGGACAGAACAGATAGGGTGGAAGCGTGTTTGGCAGACCTTCATACATCAGCAAATGATGGATGACCGAGAATAATGATAATAAAATTGAAATTATATGAAATATTTTAGGTTAATTGCTTTCATTCAATATAACAGTAAAAAATGATTTAAAAATCATACTATTACGATGATGAATTATTGCCATGGTGTCTCCTTGCCTAACACCTTTCTCAAAAAACAGATTTAAAAAATCATACTATTACGATGATAAATTATTGCCATATACCTATGTATGTATGTAACTTTGTGGTGTGTCAGGAATCATCTCGAAAGTGTTCATACATATATATGTATGAACATAGAACGGTCTTTATTCTTTAGATATACACAAATAGGATTGATAATAATTAACAGTTGAGGGATATAATCGTCAATACATTCTCAGAATTAATTTTACCCTCCAAGAAATTCCAAAAAAGTGAATGGATATTTACGAAGCATTGGAAATGGGGAGATATGTAATAAAAATACGTAATTGTGAGGTAGCTAATTACATTAAAATTTCCTTGAATGGAAAATGAGAATATTTGTTTCCGACATTCGATTTACGATAATTACGTGTTGAATTGAAATAATTGCTCTGGACTGTTCACTACGAAAAAATCTCCGAAAGATCCTTTCGATATTTTGACTGGAACCTTTACAGGAAAAATTTTTCCGCACCGTATAATTTCCGACGACTTTTTTCTTGTATAACCTTACCTTTACGGAATTTTAGTTTACTGACAAAAAAGACGATGGTAACTAAACGATTTTCACAGTTTATAATAAAGTACAGATAATAAGCTCAATTATCTATAGAAAGCACTGAAGAAATAGAATACCGTCGTATTCTAAGCTAAGATTTTAATATAAACTCGTAGAATCGTATTGCTTCCAATTGCTTCCTTTATGTAATAAATAAATCATGTTTGACTTTGACCAATAATTTCAAGCTTCCATTTCTATTTGACCTAATCAGACCCTGCATTGCACGAGTAAGTTCCCTTCAGGGGAGGAGGAGGAGGAGGGGAGGGGGTAAGTGTTAAAGTACGGTGGTTACCATATAAGGACAGGGTTGGGCCGCTGTTGCAGATGCTCCCCATAGGCTAGCTCGCGTGCAATCAAACGACACACACACACAGTCTCAGAGTCACACACAGGTGATGCATGTTGCACACGCTGCAATGCACAACACACACACAAACACACACCCCTACCCCACTACCTTGCAACCCTATCTGTGTTACAGAATTTTATATCCGATGACTGTAAAATCACCCCTATCCGTCAGCAAACATCAAACGCACCGAGGCTTCATTGATCTTTTCAAAAGCACAAAGCAGAGCTTTTCATTTTGATTCAACAATTTGATCAAAAGAAAAAATTTGATACAAGCTTGACAAATTTGTTTACATGTTTCCAACACGTAGCTGAATTTCATGCGCCCTTTCATTTATAAAATCAAATGTATATTGAAGAATCTCCAGTTTCAATGACTTTGACTGTCAAGTTCAAAGCACGTGGTGTGTATTACATAATAAAACCTAACCTAAGCAAACAATAATAATGCCAAAGTAATTTTTAACTACACAATATGTATTTTATTGTAAAAAATACAATAAATTGTCGATTTAAATTACAAGTTAATTCGATTTAAAATTATACAACCAGCACAGATGTATTGATTGTAAAATAAATCAACGATTTTTAAGTTTTATCTTATATTCATTTAAAATTGAGTGTGATACCTAAATATTTCACTTAATTTATATTTAAAATAAAAAAAAAAAAACAACTGTTAATAAAAATGTATTTATTATATACAGGGACATCTATTGATTGTAATGTCTGGCATATGGCCGACTAGAATTCGTGTACGTTTATAAAAAGTATTTATGACATTTCAGCAGATGTCTCTGCTAATGCAAAATTTTCCGTCGAAGTTTTCCAATATTGAAAATTGTGGAAATTAGTACTCTTTAATTTTGTAGCCCACATATGGAAAATTCCGAAAAAATTAGACCATTCACAGTCGAACAATATGCAATATGCAACGTTGCATGTTTTCAAATGTAACGAATCATCATCCGGAAAATTTTGCTTATTCGAAATTGATAGCGTTTTCAAGACTTCCCAACTTTATAATGGTTTTTTAAAGCCTACCCAAGTGTTAATTTTGCTTAAAAAAGCAACTGCAAAATGAAGATATTGTTGATAAATTTTATTGATACACTTCATGTATGTAGATGGTTGATGAAATGATGACGCAGATCGAGTTGTCACCGTCTTGGAAAAACCTGCCATGTACACACATATGTACATATGTATGTATACAGAAGACAATCATGTATAAACATATGTATGTATAAAGAAGACAAGTATGTATACAGAAGACAAGTATGTATACAGAAGACAAGTTATGCAAGACTTTGACGAGCAGGCTTCCTCCGATGGATGCAAAAGTGACGGAACCGTGATTGTGCGAAACTGGTTGAAAATTGGCGGGAAATACGATACAGGGTGCACGCTATAGCGGTTAACTGACCGGTCTTCTCGGTCACTTTCGCTGTCGCAGATCACTTTCACTTACTTGCCTTATTCATAAACGGCCGGCGTATCCTTACGTGTCCGATCATCGCATTAGCACTTTTCAGTTTCGTCACCCTACTACCGCAAAACTGCTACATGATTGCATTCATGTGATTTTGATTCAAATTTTTCGGGTGGGTACGCGCTTTCGGCCGATAGTCTCCTCGGGTGAATGAATTTCCATCCAACGAGCAGCGATGGAGATCTACATAGTTACTCCTGGGGGATTTTCTTACGCCTTTTTAGTTTTTGTATAACTCAATTACTGAATTTTCCAATTGTTTCATGTGTACTTACATATACATACTCACAGGGCACGTTTAGTGTTTACTATGAATAAATTATTAGCGAATATTGTACGTGTTATTTCATAATGTTTTATCTCCAAAAGTATCTTGAAAATAATTAAAATATGGGGAAAGTCGTATGTTGGCATTCAGACTATAAATAGCACGACCTCAACATTAATTTTCAAAATGAGATTAATTTTAATGGATACGTCCGGTTGAAATTTTTGCTCTGTTAATTAATTTGGAATTTTGAATCGGTTACAATTTGATTTGTGAGTGTTCGGTGTTGGGGAGGATATATGAGCCAGTACAAGAAGACGGCGAATGGCGTATAAGGTACAACCCAGAGCTTTACAGCCTCTTCCAAGAATAATGCGTTTCCACATTCGTCAAAGTCGGAAAATTCAAATGGGCAGGCCATGTAACTAGAATGGACAGTACCCAGCCACCGAGGAGTATCATAGGGAGCAGATCAGAGGGTCTCAGGTCAATTGGCAGACCCAAACTTCGGTGGCTGAACTGTGTTGGTTGCAGCCGGTGCAACCAACTGGAGGAAGATGAAAGAAATTCTTCGAGGAGGCTGACCCGCCCTGGGTTGTCAGGCCAATGATAACGATGATGATGTTCGGTACTTGTTCGAGTCATGTATGCGTTTGTGTTAATTTTGACAAACATCAGTACAAAAATTCTTTAAATAGAAGCTTTGTGAGAATTTTCCTCTTTTGATTGCCTAAAACTATAGAAATAAAGATAAATGTAATTATGATGATTTATTTTCGAATGTCTCGTCCGTATACATTTTATATGAATATGTATACAATTTTTTAACGACATTATAATTTATTTTGCTGTACGTAACGAAATGTAAAAAAAAAACATTGTTTGTGTGTGACGCGTCGACTTTTTCGCGCGCAACTTTGCGGTCAACGATTGCACTTAATTCGGCTATGCACTCGCGTTTTTCTTTTATTCACACGTTTACGCCGAAATTTTCTTTAACGCCACTTTTTTTTTTTTTCTACCTCGTCGACAGGTACTCATTTCGGTTGTTTTCAAATTTCACAGATCCCATTGTTTCCCGCGTTCTCGTCGACTTTTTCTATTGTTATCTGTTTTACTCACGCTCGCGCAACACGTGAAAATTGATTTGCAATCCTTGCGATTTTCACGATTCATTAATTTGACCAATCAAATTCTTCTGTAGGAATATCCGCAACGAGTCGGTTTGTTAAATATATGTATTGAGGAGAAACACCTCCACATCCTTCCTCCCCAAGACCCTCTCATGAGGCCACCACCCTCCCAACGAATATAGTCTGTTGAGCTTTTCGTTGGGGACGGACGGTTGTCCAGCAACGCCTGAACAACCGCGCATCACTGCTAAAATAAATAGAGAAAAGTAAAAAAAAGGGATAAAAAACATTTTTTTTTTATATATGTAGGTATAAAGGGAATTTTTGAAAGATTTTTCCTCTCATGGTTAAATATTATACTTAATTATCGTTTTTGAGAGGATACTTTGAATAGCGTAATTTTATTTTTGAACATGCCAACATTTAGATGTTAAGCGTGATAATGGGCATATGCGTAATTAGAACAAATTTTCAATTGTTTCAACTTTCTTTGGGAAATTTTACAAGGCACGATAGACTTTGTTAGATAACGTTGATACATGATTCTATTATTAGTGGCTGAGATATCTACGATTCCAGAATGCTTTTACTTCCACTTGAATATTTGGAAAGTAGAGTGCCATATTATTTTATTATACTATTCACATTTTTTTCAATGCGAATTAATTTTTTTCATCTACATTTTAATGTAATTATTGAATCCTCGATTGTTTTGCGGAAACATGTTAAGATAAGATCACATTGAAATACCGAGATGCCATTTTGATAGTAATATTTGTGTATTAGCAATTTGTGATATTTTATGTGATTTCGCATACTCGTGTTTGTACATTATATTTTTTGACTTTGCTTCAAGCAATTGACTTTTTTAATGTATAGGAAAGTATAGGATAAAGTAAAATGGGTGGAAGGATTTATTGTTCTTGTAGTGTCTATAGAAGTGATAGAGACATTTTAGACAAAAAATGCATTTATTTCGATAACGAAATAACAACGATTATTATACAAATACACAACAAATAAAAATAATATAATCAACAAATTATTAACAAACAAGACATGTCCGCGCGGTTTTGTAGCAAACATACAAATACATATTATAAAACTATAGAAGCAAACAGGTTACATTTAATAATACATGTATAATACAGGTACATATAGTATGCTTACTAGATAGTCATCAATTACCCTATGATCAGTCAAGGATAGCTTACAGTAGCTTGGGACGGAAAGGAAGAAGGACTTGGAGGGAATGGCGACTGCCTGGTGCAATCTTATCTTGTCGGACTGCATTGGCAGCACCTGTGAAGTTACAAGTGCATGGCGTAGTTACAAATAAAAATGTATGGCATCACATTAAAAGGACATAGAGGCGAGTGTCCCACTCGATATTGGTGCCGAGCACTTTGTCAGTCCATCAACGTCACCAACCGGACACACAAATTAAACTATTTTTACAAGGCGTTTTCGTGAATCTGCTGGCTGGTGTGGTGTTGTAGCACATCACTTGGGAAATTGCCAAGGGGTGGATGCTTGCGAGACGGGCTGCTGTACTCTGGCAGCTGGAGAGGCAGCTCCTGAACCCACCTTGCTCTGTTTGTCTGAGCGGTCCCAACCGTGCTCGTGGTGATCGTGATGGTCATGGTGTTCGTGATGGTCGTGATGATCTGGACTGGGGAACCATTCTGAAATAACTACGGGCTTCCATATTTTCTTCCATCCCGGAACCCAAATGTCCTTGTAGCCAGGGACCCAAATTTGTTTCCACGCCTCTTTCCATTTCAATTTTTTGTCTGGAACCCAAATAAGTTTCTTGCTCGGTTTCCATATTTGTTTCCACGCCTCTTTCCATTCCAACTTTTTGTCTGGAACCCAGATGAGTTTCTTGGATGGTTTCCAGATTTGTTTCCACGCTTCTTTCCACGCTAACTTCTTATCGTCCAGCCATATCTGCTTCTTCTCAGTTCGCCACGTTTGCTTCCATTCTACTTTCCATGCGAGCTTCTTATCGGTGACCCACACTTGCTTTTTCGCCGACTTCCAATACTTTTTCCATAATGGTTTCCATACGAGCTTCTTCTTCCATAAATCGTGCGAAGTGTATTCCCATCCTTCGTGATCTTTACCTAAGAACTTTTCTCCAGGAATTCCTACTTTGACCCATTCGGGCACCCAAACTTTCTTCCAAGCCGGTACTTGTATATCTTTCCAAGCTGGCACTTGAATTTCTTTCCATATTGGCACGTTTATTTTCTTCCAATCGGGCACTTGAATTTCTTTCCAGGCTGGAACTTTGATTGGCTTCCAAATTGGCTTCCAAATTTTCTTCCAATCGGGTACTTGGATGTCCTTCCATGCGGCTACTTGAGTCGGTACCCAGATTGGTTTCCATATTTTCTTCCAAGCGGGTACTTGTATGTCTTTCCAAACAGCGACTTGAGTGGGCACCCAGATAGGTTTTTGTATCTTTTTCCAGTCAGGTTTCCATATTTGCTTCTTGGATGGGTTCCAGATTTTCTTCCATCCTGGTTTCCAGATCAACTTCTTTTTCCAGAATCCGGGGTCGTGATGGTCGTGATGGTCATGATGGTCATGATGCTCATCGTGATGGCCAAAGTCAGTATCGTATCCAACCTTTTTTTCTGCTACTTGCGACTGTTGCGCTTGTTGATCAGCAACTGCTTTACATGTTACGAGAGACACGTGGACTATTACCGCAAGGGTAATCTGTGAACAAAGCAAAACATTACCTTGACATGGGTTGTAATTACTATTTTTCTGTAAGTTTGAGAACGACTGTTTGTGTCATTTTTATATACATAGGTATGAGTGATGAATGAATCGAGAGTGGATGAGTTGTCCAAACTGAGTGCACTAATAGGTGAAAGCACTGACGCAACTATAAACAACACGGTCGTGTACAACATTCGAAGGTGACACAACTAACGATCAGAGTCACGACATTGTTTCTAACTGAACATATTTTGCGGATGTTTTCGTGCTATTCAATTACCGAACATATCAACGAATCTTTTTTACGGTTAACGTCGTTGGTTTCTTCTTTAACGAAGCTATGTACATACATACATACGCTTTTTTTAAAATAAAATACGTTTTTTGCACATGTAAATAGGAGTCAAGTATGAGCGGACAAGAGAAGAATTTAAATTATGAAATTGGCGTTCGGACAAAGAAAATATTGCCCAATGTCGCAGTGTATCCTTGTTATGGAAGAGAAACGTAAATCGTGGGTAGAAAAAAAGCAGTGAAAACATCTTATGTAACTGCTACGCGAAAATCGATCAACAAAGAATATCTCTATTATTCGTATGCAAATTAGGCGCCATATTGAATTATTCATTCATTTTATTTATTCTATTGCGGACAATTTTTTTTGAATACATGCTAGTATGAAAATTTATCATTTATCACGAGAATCACGAGTAAAGAGTTTAACGATTTCATATAACCACAAGGTCAGCGAAATGACATTCATTTTAATTCGATGCGTAATTTTTGAATAGTTGTTCTCATTATAATCGGGTTCAAGTATTTTTATGATCTGAATTCAGTTTGTTGGTAGACAGTGTAATTTATGATGCAATTCAAGTGTGTAAGGAAAAAAAATCAATTGTAAGGTCAAGTTGAACTCTAGCACGCTTGCACTTACTAATACACAATTAAGAATGATTTAATTAGGTAGAATGAATCGCAAATTATGCATGTTTGCTATCTATATACGTAACTCACCTTCAGACGATCTCGTCGAGATGATCTTGAGCTTTCTATCCGGATGCGAGCTTAGCTACATATATGTGAGTCGTTTATAAAAGTCAATGTTAGCGCAACAAGCAAATATAATTCGCAATCGAACCCGTCGAAAAATATCTTTTTAGTTTGAATGAATTAAAAACGAAATAGATACTTTCTGATGGTAGTTCGGTGCATAGGTAGGGTCGCTGCAATGAGAGTGCATTTAACGAGCATTATACGCACCCGCTGCAATTAGCATAACAGTATGTAGAAAGTAGTTTTTTTAAGGATAAAATAAAATGTATTTGTGTAGAAAAAAATGCATGGTTATTCGTGATATGGGTGTACGGTGCATGATGTTCATTATGTCATGGTGGTAATTCGCATAGTGCTTTTCCACGTAGAGATAACGTTTTGTTCGTTTACAATACAAAAATGTAACACAGATCATTTCAGCAATCGATCTCGTAAAATGTACATATATGTACATATGTATGTACATTGAGATATAGCGTACGAGTACGAGAATAATGACTGTTTATCGCCCAGTGTGGCTGTGTATATTTTGAAGGTGAAAGAATGTTATGTTTACATTGACGATAAAGAGAATCGATAAGTGTTCCTAATCAAAATTAGAATGTGTCGGAGATATGAAGAGCGAGTGCCTTTCTTTTCGTGAAGAAAAAGTCGTGAAAGTTCATTGATTTTATTGATTTTGGCCCGTTGATCTCATATAGTGGCGATTGCATAACTCGCCTATTGTCGCTGAGACACTAAAAAACATTTTCATCGCGCAAAAGTGCATATGAATCGTAAACGAGACTTTCTATTTCAATGTGTGACTTTTAAATAGCGACATGAAATTATGCAAAAAAAACACTAATTTGAACGGTGCGAAAATACAAAATTTGTCGTTGAATTTTTACAAGGTTAAATTTTAAAATCAATGTTACTCGTTTCAATATTTTATACACGGATTGGATTCCGAAAGGTTCAAATGGAAAATTGAATCGTTTTTATTATGCGTATAATAGTAAGGATGCCTGTTGCAATTACAGAGTACAATTAATACGACCGCTTTATTTTATGTTAATTTGTTATTTTATATTCCATATTATCTCTTACTTTTATTATACTTAGTTAATTAATTAAATTGTATCTAATAATTTGGCTGTGATGACGAATTGGGGTTATACCGTGTTAGGTCACCACGGTATATATTTTTTAAAAATAAATAAATAAAATATAAAATAAATAAAATTGTGATATTATTTGATGATTTCGGGTGATCGCAATTAATTAAAATTAATCACTGTAGTATATCTACGTCTCCCCCGAAACTTCACTACGACAATAAAATAATGTCAAAAAGTGGAAAGGCAACGCTTGATCAAAGTCAAGTACGCCACTTTGAAAAGAAAATTCGGATCGGAATATGCTACGTTAAGCTGGTGATGTTAAAGTGGAAAATTATTTTTTTGTATTTTTGTTTAACGGAAGACACTTGGTCACAGTGGAGCACTCAAAACACAAGGGTCGCTCTAACGATACGTATGTGTGTGTTTGTCTGTCCATTGGGGGGTTGATGGGGTTGTTAGTTGTAGTGAAAATGACTGACCAGGGCGGTCCGCGTGACGGTCATGGCTGCGGACTGTTGTCGGCGGCTGTTGCGGCCGCTGCTGCTTGCTGTCGCTGTTTAATCTTGGTTGGTAAGGAAAGGCGCCTTATGTAGGCCCCTGGCTGGAGGGGCGCCATAAGCCCCCTACTTTCGCTGCAAGGCCGTGCTTGGACACTTTCGCTGCAAGGACGCACGGAGGCTGCACCGCTCGAATGGCGCCCCCCCATTGTGCGCCCCTAGCCTCTTATCCAACATTCAAGTTATTCTAATTCGACAATCAGGCCCTACGCTCATTCTGAGATGGTATAGATTAAGTTTGGTCGTCGTGCAAAAATTTGACCTCGAGATTTTGACCGACGTGTATCAGGTGCCTCGACTACGTTACGTTACGTTACACTTATTTACTTTGTCCAAATTCGTAGTATCTATGGATATTGATTTTTATTTATTTACTAGCTGACCCGGCATGCGTTGCAATGCCCGATCCCGTTCCCGTTCCCGTTCCTAGTACGTTTTCTGACGCGTGAGCAGGCCCGATCCCGATCCCGGTCCCGATCCCGTTCCCGTTCCCGTTCCCGTTCCTGTTTTTCCCCGATTTTTTTTCACAGGAACCATCCCCGGCATGATCACAATAAGTCCTGAAAGTTTCATCGCGATCAGTTGAGTGGTTTGGGAGCCTATAAGAGACAAACAGACAGACAGACATTGAAGTTGTAAGTCCAGTATAGAACTCTGTTAACTTCATCACTTTAAAAGTGTCTTTTAATACGTCATTGGTTTGTAAATCCCAGTTGTAAATAATCAGGAACATCTTCAATATTGGGAGAAATCGAGTCGCGGGAAATTTTAAAACACTTCGCGGGGCACATTTGGCCCGCGGGACACCACTTGCCGATTCCTGGTCTAAGTTAAAAGTAGCGTGAGATAGTGATACCAAATTTGGTGGTTCTAAATTGAAAACCTAAGATTTGCATAGACAAACAAACAAAAATTCAACTTTGGTACATGGGTGGACAGGCGCCATAGCCGATGGAGCATTATGTACATATGTATGTATGTACATACAATTTGTATCTATTTACATAGTTACTTATATTTGAAGGATTACAAAAATCCATTTATATTCAAAAACGTGTCGAGATGATTTTTAAAGATGTTTATATTAAGTTACTAGCTGATGTCGGAGGCGGTTCCAAACTTCAACCACCCTATTTGAATAGAATTTTTGAACGTTTTTTATTGAACATTTATATTGGTTATTTATTATTTTATACACTTCTATTAGATCGCCTTTCAATCTTTTTGTCTCTAAAGAGGTGAGACTCACTCTTTTCAACATTTTTTTCAAATAGAGTGGTCGAAGTTTGGAACCGTCTGCCAAATCAGCTAGTTACTTCCGAAAATACAAATCTATTTAAAAATCATCTCGATAAGTTTTTGAACACAAATAGATTTTTGTAATCCTTCAAATATAAATAATTAAGAATTGTATGTATGTATAAGTTATGTCAGACCCCTGGGCTCCATCGGCTATGCCGCCTGCCCATGTATTTTAAATAAATAAATAAATACTTCACGAGTCTAAAGTCATCCATTATCAAGAGCTATGTATGTAAATTACCTACATTATAAAATTCCACGTATAATAATTTTAAATTTAGTCCCTAGCCCATTTGTCAGTACATTTACAACGCTCACACATTTTTCAACTACCAGAATCACATACATATACATATGTATGTAGGTACATATGGTGAGGAACTACATATTTAACGCGTTACAATTTTATTTATTTGAATTGAATTGCTTATGGCTTGGGCTCTGTAAAAATGAGTCCCAATCACAGGTTGTATATAAATAATAGTAGCGGCTAGGTTACCCAGCCAACCAGGCAGATTCCTGCGCTACTACATATAATAATAAGCGTTATCCAAATTGACTGTTGAATTGAAATGTAATCTGACTTATTCTGTAACTTTATTATAGATCACTAGGATGCTACCTAATCATAACGTACCCATACAAAATTTAGCCTCGCGATATTATACAATGCTCAATATTTTTCGTTGATTTTTTTTATAACGGTAGTCTCTAGACGGCCTGAAACAATTAAACAATTAAATTGCATACGAATTCATAAAGTTATAACATAGTCAACTGTCAATGCAGTGTTTGACACATGTACACTACAGTGTACAATGTATGCGAATTGTATTATAAAATATGTAGTGATAAAAAAAATTGAAACGAGACTTGAGGGTTTCGTTATAAGCCACTCGTTGACGTCTCTCGAGCTAATATGTACATACATACATACATATGTATATACATATGTACATACATATATATTATATCATTTTCAGCTGTTCACCATCCATTGCTGGATGAAGGCCTCTCCAATCCTCTTCCATTTCTGTCTATCTTGACCAATCTACATCCACTTGACTCCACACATTCTTCTCAATTCATCAACCCATCATCCACATGGTCTACCTTGCTTTCTTTATGTATTACATATATACAACTTCATACAAATTCATTTATCAACGTTTGAAAGATCGTTCATTCGATCCAAATAATGAGATTTCATAGAAGTGTCTTTCGAAACACCTGAAACATCAACTTCGTCAGGTGGAAATGACATTGAGTGACAGATAGTCTTGCATGTGCGAGTGCATGCCCTGCACTAGACTGCCACGTGTACCTTTTGCATTTTTATTCTCATTTCTATTCGGTGGCCATCAATCAAGTTGACCTCCAATTTTCTATCACTTTCGATTTTTTGGTATACCCAAATAGGTACATATGTAGTCTGAAAGCTGCATTGCGCAAGTTTTACACTGATTATTTATTTGATTGCCCTGGTTGCATAGATCGGTGTCGTGTCTCTTTGAAAGTATTGGGCCATAATTAAAATTTTTCTCCTTTTGATATTGACACGAGTACCTGCTTTTGAAACCCTATTGCTGGATTTAACGAGCAAAGAGTTATGGAACTCTAAATTCATACGCCTTGGTAACGAAATTGAAAAACTGGAAAACAAAAAATGTGATTTGATTTGAAAACACAATTGGACCGCTGTGAATGATCTACAGAAAGCAGACACAATGATAATTGACACTTGGAATAGCCTTCCAGACTCATATGATCAGTTAAAAAAATTTGCATTTGCCGTTCTTACTATCTTCGGCTGAACCAAATAAATAGCAAATTAAGATACCAAATACCAAATGAGTCCTATCTAAAATTAATTACTACCAGCTACGCACCGGACACACAGAACCTTTCCCAAGAAATGCAAGGCCATTCTTCACAATTAATAGGTATGTTTATTTAAACATGATATGATTTACGTTTGTGTGATCATTTTTTTTTGTAAATGTTGGTTTTTAACACATTTTTAATAAAGATACTTGTATATTGATATTTGTGTATTTATTTACTTTAGTTAATTAAAAGAAGACTTCTTAATAATACAATAATTAAACACCGTTCTCAGTCTGAGATAATTTTCATATCAATTATACATACTATACATATTTCTCTCTTTTGTCTTAGACGTTTCCGACCCCTGGCATAGTCCAATATTCTTTAGCACCTAAAGCTCCACGGCTCTCTTTGTATTAAAACCTACAATGAATTTGTCGACTGAATGGGGGTAATGGATGATATATAACCTAATCTTATTCAAGGTATTAAAATTATACGTTGATTACCAAATAGATTTCATTTACATTAAGTACCAAAGCATTTGAAAGTTGAACTGTTTATGAAGTTACGACAAATCTTAACGTCGTATAATTTAGAGTACTCAATAGAGCCTGTAATGTATATTACTATGTATGTATGTATGTATAGTAAATAGTGCCCACTAAAAATCATGCCATTGGTCGCAACAGCTGTTTTTGTTTCAATTTCGGCAATGTTATATAAAGTTGCGGATTCTCACGCAATTGTGCACCATTAATTCCGGTCCGGACCCTGTAAAACCTGTATGCGATCGGAAATTTTTGTTTTATGTAACAGGGTCGTTTTGAACCAGCGAATATGTGTCGATAATTAAATTTCACACCAGTCTACATATGTACCTACATACATATGTACCTGCCGCTAAACACAAAAGAGATCCATATCCATTTTCTATTACATAGTAATGCGATTGATATGCATGCTCGTCAACGTAGCAGTTATCAAATTCGCCTTTGAAAGGGGTAAAAGTTAACAAACGCGAGTTTATATTCAAGGAACATATCTACATACATACATACATACATATGTACGTATGTACATAGTTAAGTGAACAACCGTAAGGTTTCGTCGTAAAAGTTATGGTTTTGTGTACTTTCATAGTTATTAACATACGGTGAATGAATTGCGGTTAGTTATCAATCCAGAAAGGTATTTATTACTTTGATAGAGTTTCATCGAGATATACAAAGTCTTTCACTATATATTTATTTATTTGTTTATTTAACGCCTATTAGGGCTTTTACATATAAATACACAATAAATGAAATTAGAAAAAAACACAAAGGGAAAAACAAACTAATAAATAAATTATGTATGTTTATTTATTTATGTATAGATATAATACGCGAAATATTTTCACAATCCAATAAAAAACGTGAACGGGTAACACGCAACGGTACTTTTAAACGAAAAGTCGAATGAAGCAGAATAGGACTATCTATTAGAGTGTTTAATACTTTATATGTATGTACATATATAAAAATTACATCGAATAAGATTCTTCTATTACTTTATTTTATCATTTTTAATTTTGACAGAAGAGAATCATAACATAAATATTCATTAGGTTTATTAAAAATAAAGTTAATATATGTACATATGTACCATACGTGTGTATGTAGATCAAAAGCGGATGAGTTTATCTTGAATTAAAGATAGTGTTATTTTAATTAGTTATAGTTTATAGTTGTAATATGCATTTGAAAGTTTTAAATACTATTTTTAAATAAAGTTTTAAAGTTTGAAATACATTGTATGATTTGTATCTAATATGAATGGAAGGTGGAAGGGAAGCGCTTACTGGGAAGAAAAAGACTATCGTGGATGAAACACATCCTCAACGTGTGGAGGAGTTTTTAATGTAATCAGCTTACGAAGATGAGTGTGTTTACTTGATTAGGTATATCTTTTTATTGAACTTTAAACTAGTTTCGATGCATTTTACACGGTTTTTATGTTTGTTTGCTTGGTGAGAATATATTTGGTTGATGTTTGAGTTCTCACTCTGTACATTCCCTTAAATCTTATGCAAATAATTAATACCCTCGGTTAGCACGACTCGTTAGTCATTAGTAACTGTTAACTTCACTTGGATATGTGTCGCCGTTAATTTGTTCGTTCGAACGATTACGATCAATTCGGCGTTTCATTGTATCGGCAAGAATTGATTAATCGGTCGCAATGATTGATCGATGATTCGTGACGCCGTCATTTAATCGATGCAATCTCGCTCTTCGCACATCGTACACACACATACCCATAATATACATAAATATATTCGACAGAGATGAAAAAGATCGATTGGCGTAACACTAAAAATGATGGCGCTAACCAACGTGCGTATTAATCGCCGGTGCAGTTACGCGTACAAATGTACACAGGTATATAAAATTCTGCGTACATGTGTGTGTGTGTGTGTGTTTTTAACTTTTTTTTGTCTAACTCGAGTTGGGTAACTTTCTCCAGCATTTTACACCCGTGGCAAAAAACCAAAACATTAGCCGGACAAGGCGGCGGGCGTGCGGTTAAACTATGTAGATGTGGTCTAACTCGTGTGGGTTACGATACGCGAAAATTACGCTGTTATATGCAAATGTTCGGTCACTGGTCGGGCGATTCAAATCGCTTTTCCAATTTATGAATCTTTCCTTCTTGGTATGTGCGTTTTTGTGTAGCGCTCAATTTCAGATGCGGATCAAAAATCTTGAATCTGGCGTGAAAACTGTTGCACTAGCCTGGTCAATATGCTTCAATGTTGGAAAGTGGTTCACGAAAAAAAAAAAAGCACAGACTATATCTAACGGGTGCAATGGAAGGATATCATTGATTTTAAATTAATTGCGTTCAAGTAAGATAGCCTTTCGTAATATGTGCAGCGATCGTGCTAATATTTTTCGTTCGCGCGAAAATAAACAAAATACTATTCGCTTTTTTTTATTTGTAAAACTGGTTTGATTACGAAACAACCACATAAATATCTCGGCTTCTTCGGATAAAAGTGCACGTCGCATCAAGGATAAGGTCAGTGAAATGTGCGAGCAAACGACGTAACTGTATCGTTTACTCGCTACGCCTCAATAATTATATCAAATCATTTTAAATTTTATTAAGAAACTAGCTTATTGCCCGTGGATAAAATCAACGCTCGCTGAATTTTCAATATCGTAAAGCGCTTTTTTAATAGAGATCCCCGCTAATTACTGAAATTTTTTTCTGGGGGTGACTTGGGGGGTCTGGTGGGGCTTCAAAAAACACAAAAAAATAGTGTTCTCACAAATTTTGCATACGACACTTGCTTCATACATACATACACACTTTAAGCTCTTTATCAATACTGTCGCAAGGTGGCACTTTATTCGTTGTAAGGTTAAGTTCAAATTATTTCTGTATAAGACCTTTGATGCCATCCGTTGCGTACATACTCGTAGTTCGATTACAACAGAATTGAATTTTAATGTAAATAACTTATAAAAGTAGTATATTAGAGCTATTCATTGTAAAATTACATATTCTCATAGTAAATTCAATGATTTCAAGTTAGTATTAGTTTGATATGCAGGAAAATGTTCTGGAAAAACCGCAATCGATGAACGCTATCACTATTTAGTCCTAAGAACCAATAAGCTCCAGTGACACAAGCAATCTTCAAATGTATAGAAAACATCCCTCTAAGCGAGTGACTGAGTTCAGGATGACTTTGGGGTAGTTGAGGTGTGCAAGAATTGCAAGAATGAGGTTGTCCATTGCGGCTGGTGCGGCAACAGTGAACCAAGCTAGTTGTTTTCTCTGTGCTTCACTTTCACTGGTCTGGTATGTTACACAACGTTGTTGCGGAGCTCGCGGTCACCAAGGAAGGCCAAAGTTATGCGACGGCCAAGTGCTCCACTGGCCGCTCCACATTGCTTTCAAGTGCTCTCAACCACGATCGACAAACACAATCAGCAGTCGGAATCAACGATCTAGATCAATTCTTACTATTAAATCAACCAGGGGTGTATTTATGGCTAGACAAGTTGTTTTGAAGCTCAAAAGTCCTATTCTTCAAGTGCAGGAGTTTCAAGTTCATAGATGCTCTATGTAGATCTAGGAACGTGCATTTGAAATAAGCGCGTGTCCAGGTAATTTCTAGCAATATCAATTTAACGGGTATTCTAAAATGTGTGACAAAGTGCCTAGGAATTTTATAGAATGTCTACTATGGCCAGGCAGTGCCAAATGTATTACGTTTCATAAATTGAAATATAAATAGTACGTTTGAAAAAAAAAAAGGTTTGCTAAAAATCACACGATTTTTTTTTTCAAATTGTCTTCAGACTCGTTTGGTCAGATTGATGAAATAAAAATGATATGACACTTTGCCTAAAACGCTTAGGTGATGACTAGGCACTTTATATAATGCGCGGATTCCACATTTTGCCTGTATCTCTTTTCTCAAGAAAGTTGTATTTAATTTTAGGCATTGATAGTTTAGTTCAATTTGAGTAAGGAATACTATGAATTAAGTATTATTATCATCGAATACGTGTAGTGAGCGAGACAATATGGAAAATTTTCTTACAACTCAAAATAATTAATTATTTTTTAGTCAATACATATGTATGTATAACTTTTGAAATTAGATACCGTACGCTTGAGTAGCAGATATAAGTTGGTTCAATAAAAAATTGAGAATTTGCTCTTATTTGACGTATTACATACGATTTGGAACGTTGGTGTTATTTTTTTGCAAGTTTAGTGTGTGAAACGTTTGAACTCGGCTATTATGAAAAATCACCATTCATGTGTATTTAAACAATTGCTCGTTAAACGCACGTTTGTTTACCTTAGCACAAAAAAAAATCACTTAGTAAATAAATTTTTGACCGTGAAATACTTTTACGGTCGGTTTTCTCCGGTAAATCGTTAACGGTTAACCCGATCTTGCGTTCCGTTCCAGTACTTCGAGTAACCGTGTCTTATAACTTTATTCATATAAGTGCATACGTAGTACGATAAAGTGTTGTGATCGTGGGGAAAATTTAACCTCGAGATTTTGACTGATTTGTATCAAAGAAAAATAGCACTATAAATATTACCTACTGTTTGCAAATTATAAACGATTTAATTTTTTCTTGACGCCATAGAATGCACTCAAAAAATAATGTACGCGGCGATAATTACAATTATGCAATCGAATCGAATTAGAAAATGCGCAATTAACTCGACGATTCACTTCGCATAACCAAATTATCGTAACAACGTACGAGCATATTTAAATAACGTAAAAAAAGTAATATACACGTGCTCGTTATAGCCATTATGACCATTCGCGAAATAATTATATTAATAAAGAGTTATTACATAACTAGCTTCGGCCATTAGCGTCACGGTGTGAATTTGGTTAATTTTTGCACATTTTCTTCTGTTAATTGAATGGCGTTTTCTTTTACGGTACACGATCATTTGGTGCGGAAAAGTTGCGGACAATCATCGCCAATCGTTTCCATCTCAAACGAGCGTAATTTATTTCATCATTACTTATACATATGTACCTATGTACATATACATAGGTATGTACATATGTAGTATGCATACTTTGTGTGTGCACGTTTAAGCAGCTAGGCTCCAATGATGAATTGATACATACATATGTACATAAATACATGTTGTTATTTATTTATTTATTGAGTGTTTGCTCAGATTGTTTACTAACGAAATTAAAATAGAAAGTGATAATACGATTTAACGCATGTCTCTCTTATGCCGAAAAGAATTTTCTAATGAATGCGACAAGTATTTTGTGTCTTTTTGCCACTTAGTGCGCCTCGTTGGTACGTGCTGTACACATAATTAGTCCACATACAAATGATTTGACAACAACGTTTTGCAAACAATCACAATTCAAATAATGTTTGCGACAAAAATGACATCTGACTACAGACGTCACCGAAAAGGAGAAAATGTTCACGATTTTTTGCCATTAAATGGACGTTCAATTCTGTGGTTTAGAGGGGTAATTTTGGCGAAAATTAGACATCAATTACAGCGACTGCAAAAAGTGTACTATTTTTTCCATCGACAGAAATCTAATAAAAAACTTATAGAGTTTGAAATAATATCTAATACTACGTTTAATTCCTTTTATATCTGTATAAATATTGTAACATTTTGACTACAAAACAATGGCAAAAAAGTATGAGTGAAAATGAAAAGTAAATTATTTATCAAAAGATTTGCGATCGCCATAGTTTCACCTTTATCTTGAATCAATGAGAGTTTGTTTTTTTTATAAACGATAAAAAAGTTCAGTGTTATCATATAATATGTAAGTAAGAGTATTGATATGTGTATGATAATTTTTGGCGTCAATCATCAGACTAATTTATAGCTTGATAATGATTTGTTGGCTTCCGCGCAAATTGGACGTATACTTTCATACATTTAGTGCCGATGAAAAAAAAAATCAAGTAATCTGATTTAGTTGGATCAATTTAAATTGGAGGCACATCGAGCTATCACGGCTATTTGGCTTTCGATATCTTTGCTAAGTTTTCGCGGTATTTTGGTCAAGTCTTGTGCTGTAACATTCAATTTCTTTTACCGTGTGATCGAAATCGCAATGCCATCATTATCGGAACCGTTACCGGTTCTGCGAGGAAGCTGACGCGGGGTGACTAACTTTCCCTTACTGCTGCTATTATTCCGTTTCGTAATACTGACCGAAGAACTAGTATTTTATATACACTTATATGGACTGACAGCGAGATCTCGTAAATTTTGCCGATCAGATGAAGCGAAACGATCTGACCGGTTCAACCCTTGCGAATCGTGGAGGTCAAAGTTGTTAGTTAACTCTTTTAGTTCCTCAAACGTGATTTACATAATGTGTATGCATGGCTATTTTTTTCAGCATGCAGTGAAAGCTTAGTATGATTTTATGTAAATCAATAACGCACGCTATTATCGTACTGCTTATTATTATTTTTTTACTTTCTTATGCATCAATACAGTGTTACAAAACATTTTTTCCTTTTATGCTGCATCTAAGGAAGTAATACGTTGGGTCAAGGTAAATATCATCTTAGGTACATATGTATAATGGAAATGGAAAATCAACGGTACATAGATTCCGCCTACAGAATCTGGCTAATTTTAAATAGCTGTTGGTAGGTAGTGTGATGCGTGCTTTAAGTTCAAAATTGCTTTAATGACTCCCAAATCTGGTATTCAGCTCAAATTGACGTGAAAGTGTTTGATGTAAGCGGATTCGAGGCAATTATCTCCGAAATCTCTTCGCGTTTGAGAATTTTAATCGCGATATTCTCTACCAGAATATAAAATGGCGTAATCAATCAATTCGATCGAAATACAAACGTACACACTCTCAGAGAGGCTAATTCACAATTTAACGTATTTTTTTTTTTGCAACACGCATGCAAGTTGCAAGCAATTCAAAATGGACCAATTTACGACTTCATTTGTATTCGTCGAGGCGGACTAGTGTTGTGCGTAGCCGAATGTACATAAACAATGCTTGAAAATAAAATTAATATTTTATAACCGTACAATATTTAGCACTTATGTATTGATCATTGCGTCTATGTGAAATTTTTTATGAAACGTTTGAATGCAATAATGCCTGGATACTTTGATCGCTACGATTGGATTTTGCATCAAAAATATACTATGTACCTACATATGTATGTATGTATGTATGTATGCATTTAATAATTTTTTTAATTTCTTTTCGAAGCCGTGACAGAATCATGCTTTCGAAACGAATTATTTTTAAACGAAATGTAATTCGTACTAATTATGGATGTAAAGTTGTCGTATCGTTAAAATGCAGAATGTCGTTTTTCATCGACAGGAACGCAAATTTCAAGTTCGTACAAAAACAAGGTCTTGGCCCGCTATTTAACAACGCAATATATGTAATATCGTTTAATATACAAGAATGAGGACACGCGTTTCCAAAGCGACAACTTTTCGCAATAGCATTGTGCAATGTGGGATTTCCTTGCACATTATGGGCAAGGATGACTAACCGGGGCAGGTAGAAAGTTGAGTCGAATGTATGTATACGGAAAATCAACATGTTTAAAATTTTCAAATCATTAAAAAAAATTCAGTATTTAACAAATAGTTAATGCAGTGCGATTAAGAGTACTTTTCTTACAAGGAAGTCGTGGATCGAATCGATTTCAATTGGCAATGAGAGAAACATTGACATTCAACTCGGAAAACCAGTTTACGTCACATTTCACTGAGCCTGCGTTCCAACTTACATATGGTCATGTTCATACATACATATGTATGTATATTGGAAAATTCGAAACCACCATGAAAACCTTTTTCGATATTTATTGCATTTTCAAGTATGTAGATCAGAATCTTGTATTTAACTGCGTGGAAATGTACATTGTTGAAGTAATGACCAATACAAACAACGTATAATAGATACTCTATATTTTGTTGTATTTAATTGGAAGAAAGATCGCAATGGCGAAAATACGCCGAAAGGTCAGCCAGAATGTACATATTCAAAAGCGAAAACAAAACTAAGCAATCATTCATCATCACGTTCGATTAATGTCAATAAATCAGTTCCCACGAAGCGAAAGGCGGCCGGTAATTCATTTTGTGACATTCCGAATGTTAAAGTGCACATACTCACGCACCTTTACATAACCGAGTTTTTATTTTTAGTTCAGAACGAAAATAAAAACAATTCGCCGGTCATACCATTGTGCGGCCTTTTGTTTGTGCACTTCCCAATAGTGTAAATTACGAGGCGGAAAAACAAAGAAAAACAACAAAACTGCGTACAAAAGAGGTCGTTCGCTCTTGTGAAGTGCAAAGATCATCGTGTGTGTGAATTAAAACGAGAAAGTTCAAATGGTAATAATCACTGGCGTAGGTACTCACTCGGGTTTACGTGTGGTAACAAATTACATCAACAATAAATTTAAGTTTATTTTTAACCAGCAATCTTCTTCACGTTTTGATATTTTTTTATCGTCTTTCATATTGCAGTAACGAGGGAAATATACTCGTTTCTCGTTGAAGAGGAAAGAAAATTAAATAAAGTAAAAAGGAAGGGACAGTGAATTTTAGGTGGTGCCAATTTTTGATTACTAATACTGTACTAAGCCTCCAAGAAAATGGAATAAATATTTCGAGTCGGACGTTCTGCCTACACGAAGCTGTAATGAAAAGGTATACATACCCGGTATTAAGTCTTAATGTCTTAAATCAGTTGTCATCATCATCATCATCATTTTCAGCCGTTCACCATCCACTGTTGGATGAAGCCCCCTCCAATCTTCTTCCATTCCTGTCTGTCTTGAGCAATCTGCATCCACTTGACTTCACACATTTTTCTCAATTTATCAGCCCATCGTCCACTCGGTCTACCTTGCTTTCTTTCAAATCCTCTGGGATACCATTCCAGTATTTCTCGCGTCCATCTGCCATTCATTCTTCTCGCTATGTATAGTCCACTTTAACTTTTTCACACGTTCCGTTATACATACATATATGCCAATTTGGTCATGCTTCTTACCCATGTATTCCTCTTACGATATTCTCTTGTTATACCAAGCATATGTATGTATACTAGGTATGTACAAATGTATGTACATCTTTCCATGCTTCTCTGTGTGCACAGGATCTTACTTAACATTCTCGAATTCAGCATCCACGTTTCACAACCATACGTCATAACTGGCAGTACGCATTGGTCGTATGCCTTCTTTTTTAATCATAGTGGGATGACGGATTTTAAAACTATGTATGTTCATTCTTCCAAAAGCGCTCCATCCTAGTTTCATTCTTCGTTTTATTTACACCCAGTCATATTAACCAATCGTCCTAGGTATAAATAACTATCAACTATCTCTACAATATGATTATATATTGTGATTGCGTATTGCGTTCAAAATTTTTGGTTTTATTAAAATTACCTATGTACTTTATATCTACCATGATCGAACGCAAAGTTTTCGGTCGTTTGTGTTGTTTTCGCGCGCGTGAATCAAATTCGGCACGAGTCTAACGCAACGCTACCGTGAATATTTGCATTGTGTATGTTTTATTTGCAGTCCAAGTCTACATACATGCATAAATATGTATGTATATGTATGTATGTTCATATGTGTGTGGGGAATTATTTTCCTTGTATGGTTTAGCGTTGGGCTTTCGTCATATTGGCGCGCAGTTTCATATTGCATTTATCGACGGGCCTTATGTAACGAATGAGTTTTATCGAAAAGGAAAGTAAGTGCAGATATATTCGTAAGAACACATTGCGCACTGACGGTCGAGTCATGAGAAAGTATGGACTTCTCCTGTCTTGTCAACATCTCGTATGACGATGGCTTGTACGTAAACCAAACTCCCTATATTGTCTTATATCCACGAGAAAGTATGTACATACATACATATCGTATTCAACTATTTTCATATTCAAAATGTATATTCGTGTATATAAAACAATGCGTCTGATTTTATTCGAAACGTTTCGACAGATTGCATCATAAGGGCTCACACACACTTACCGCACGCCACGCCACACACGTCACCTGACGAAATCCTAAACGCATTAATTTCTATAGTTTTGTATGGCGTAGACACACACTTGCAATACTTCACCCCATGTCACAATTTATTTATAGCAACGGCGCACGTCACGCAAACATGGTGTGGTTCATAATATTATAGAGTTAGACAAAGCTCAGTGGATTTCCAGCCATATAATTTTTTTAAATTACCGTTATAAAACGTAACTGCATACCGGAAATCAATTTTTACACCAGTGACCGTCCTTCACGATTCAATAAATTGAAATTGTTTTTTTTGGCACGAATCGACATTGACATTGTCGAAGACAATGTATGTATTTGTTTTTATTTTTTTATTCAAATTTAGTGGAACGTTGCACGATATCGGTATCAAGCGCATATTTTTATTGCATAAATGCATAATCATATCGTCAATTTACATACATACATACATAGAATTGGACTGTTATGGAAATAGTGTTCAAACAATCGCTATAAACATCGTATCTTATTATTACATTTTTTAGTTTCTTGTTTTTTAGCCTATACAGATGGACACAAAAAACGATACTTGTTTTTTTTTAACAATTTATATCGTCGAAAAAAATAGCACTACGGTGCGAAAATATAAATGATTTATTAAAGTTCATTTAATCGTCTATCTAATGTTATTATAGCTTTTTCCAAACAAATATCTATCAAATAAATATATTGTCACAATCAGCGCTTGAAAAAAAATTACAGACAAAAGGCACTTTTATAAGGGAATTTCATACAAAAATATTTTATTTTATTATTTTTAATGTTTTGGAGAAAATTCATGCGTCGATAAACTATTAGGCTTATTCTTATCAATCAAGGTCAATTGTACTGTTAAAAACAATAAAATATGATTGTATGAAGTTCCCCTGTAAAATTAATCTTTCTGGAATTTTTTTCAAACGCTAATTTTTGGCTGTTATCGTATTCTTGTGTCAATCCTGTATATGTATGTATGTACATATAAAGACACGTATCCGACTTGTATTATAAGTTACAACGTCTACCAAAAAGATAACTTTCAAAATTTTCTTTATTGTAATTATTTTTATCATAATAGGATGTCTCATGTTTTGATGGATTGCTTTATGTCATAGTAAAATTCCAATTAAATTTTAATTCAACCGGAAGTATTAATCAACCCAAGCACTTCCTCTGACATTATTATTCACACCATTTGCGCATACATTATCAAGGTGTGCGATGTAGCCGTACGTCAACTTAGATTCAACTGGTGGGTGGTGGTGGGTGTGTTGTCGAGAAGGAAGTACCCAGGAAGTGTTGAGGAAGAGCTGATGGTTCGCTAGGGAAAGTGGCACCTGGTCATTCTGAACTGCTCTCAGTTACCGGTTGCCGTTGCACGACCACAACTTAATACGAACGCTCTTCCTCCACGTCGTCTGATGACTTTGGTCGTTGATCTTCAAAATTAATCACGAGAATGTTGAGTAAGTGAAATAAAAATATACGAATACGCGGTGCGAAACGATTATGCAACGTGCTTTTCGAGCTTTTAAGTACCTACAACGGCGTTGATGAGTTTCATTCATTATTTGGCACACCTGATGAAACAAAAATTCATACGAACACTGAATGGTTACCACACGTGTACTCATTTAGACGTATCAAAATTGTGATATTTAACTTTTTTGGATAATGCGCTCATAGATCATATACGTAGATACTATTGTTCTGCATCGACATTTTTTCGATGCTAAAGTTAGATTGCATGTAAAATCTGCCTGCCTGCCTGCTTGAGTCGTTGTGATCACGCTTGTATTCATTGCCAACATAATAAACGAAAAAAATTAGCGGTATATTGGCAGCAGGCAAGATACACGACAATGCGATTTTATGCCCATACAGAGATCGTAAGAGGAATACATGGGTAAGAAGCATGATCGAAGTGGCAGATATAGCGGAACGTTTGAAAAAGTTAAAGTGGACACATAGCGAGAAGAATGGATGGCAGATGGACCCGAGAAAGAAAGAAAGCAAGGTAGATCGAGTGGACGATGAGCTGGTGAATTGAGAAGAATGTGTGGAGCCAAGTGGATGCAGATTGCTCAAGACAGACAGGAATGGAAGAGGATTGGAGAGGCCTTCATCTAGCGGTGGCTGGTGAACGGCTGAAAATGATGACGATGATGACACCCATTCAATCAACGGTATACTATACAATAATTGTTTCACGGACTGTCAAACGGACTGTGAGCTGTACCGTTATTGTAAAAATCAGTGCGCACGCGTTTCAGTTGGGGGGTGGGGTTCTTAGAATCCACCGTCATATGATGGGCAAACCGGCAGAGTATTTGTACATTTGACACATTATATTGAAGTTGCATTGTTTTGCAGCTATTTGCACAGTGATATTTGATTTCCGCTCGTTAATAAAGTATAATGAATGATGGTGTGCGAGGATAGCAGAATTTATGTGTGTTTTTAGTGGTCAATGAACCGAAACGAGTTGGGATCAAGTTTAGTTGATGGTAGTTAAGATGATTGTTATTGTAACTAGAAGAGTGATGTTTGAACGAGTCTATTGGAAATTTGGTGATGAACTTTCTTGAACCGAGTTTGAGGGCTTCAATTCGTGGCACACGAACTCGATATATTATATCGATAATGGCCGGCAACTGTGTGAGAATTGTTTTCCTTTCACTTTGGCAATATCCAAATTCAGAGCTGGTTCAACGGAGCGAGCTTTGGTCATTGACTTCGCATCTCCTTGGGGGCATTGGCGACTTGGTGTACGCACACACTCAAATCGAATGTAAATATCGCATCAAAAGTTACGCTATGTGAAAAATGTATTGGTCGATGATGGCTCACGATGACGCCAATGTTTTGAATTTGCATTATAATGCACTAAATGTTGCGTGTCGAATTTTGTTATATTTGAATGATCGAAGATTGTGTGTGTGTGTGTGTGTCGAAACGTGACATCATTGAAATCATCGAGACATCCTTCGGGTCAACTTTCACGCAAAATATACTTTCAGTGACGGGTCATCCAAATTTGATTATTATTATAGCCCCGTTTTCCATTGCGAAATCAAAAGTTCATCTCGATGTTTGTCAGCAATTCACACATTGCATTGTCCAATTGCAAAAATTGACGGTGGATTATTATAAAGTATTTTCACTCCTGTTGTGCATACGAGCGTGGCCGATGGACCATTTGACCGCAGAAGACCGTCATCTTGTGAAAGCGATTATATTACCGACGTAAAATGTGTAGACATTGCAGAAACTGCACATTTCAACAGTGACAGTATTGATGCGAACCATCCATCAGATGAATTACGATCGACTTTAAACATCAGTAATTATTATCACCAATGTTTAAAGTCGAGACGGGAGACGTATGACTTGTTCTCTCAACATACATACATCCCGCCTAACTTTCGCGGTGTTCAAAGAAAACCCACTTATCACAGTTACTCCCACTGGACGAACACATACATACATACATACATAGTTGATTATTTTCATAGAACATTGCCGTTTTTATTGATTGTGAACGCCCATTCGCTTTGACATAATAGAGATATTCAAATTGCATATGATTACTCACGATGCCTACATGATATTGTCTCAAAAGTTATTTATTAGTATGATTCGAGTGTATCATAATGGGAGTTCAATTCGATGCGTTATGTTATGTCTTAGATTCTGCGGTCAACCGAACTTTGCAGAGGCACTTCCTTATGATCTTGCGGTTCTCGTAAAATAGGATATTTTTCTGTAAGTGAAGTCATGTAACTGCACTATGACACATATATAGAGTATTGCCTATCAAGTCAAATTGAGCATTGATAGTTCAGGAAAAGTAAAATGCAGGAAAAAGTATGCCATTTTGTATTACTGAAATTATTATTAAAGAAGTCTGCATATAAGTTAGTCTGTTTACAGAGGCGGATTTACCATTTTGCCGCCTATAGGCTATAAGATTATTGCCGTCCCCCTCCCTCCATAAATAATTTTTTATTTATTTTTTTATGTAAAACTCGCAACTTATAAAAGGAAGTGTAAATTTTGTTTGAATAATTTGTTACGTAGGTATCTACTATTATAGTACGCTATCTCCACCATTAGATATATTTTTCGTTCTAAAAATTTACTGTCATGGTATAATGACAAATTTTTGTCATGATAGAAAAAATGTTTCAATATTGCCTGTTTTTTTAACATCACTTTTTCCTTGTCACTTTTTTCTTTTGGATTTTTTTTGTATTGAGATCCACTTAACCGTTTTCTACCATCACCTATTTTTAAGAATTTGTTCGCGTTCATTTTCGAAGAGGTGTAGCCGACCGTACCCTCAGAAACCGCACAGAAAACTGAATTGTTTAAAATTTCATAATTTAATTTGAGAATTGTTTAAGAAAAAGTGAAAGATGTAAAATTGAAATGCTACGACATGTTTCCTTGATACTAGAGGGAGATGTATGTAAATGATTCTCGACTTTCCTCGACTTGTGAGACAAATCAAAATTTTAGCGGCAAATTTGCTGCCTTCGAAATCTGCCGTCTTAGGCACGTGCCTACTCTGCCTATTGGTAAATCCGCCCCTGTCTGTATATTGTATATAAATTAAATTTCCACTTGACTGTTTGTTCTTCATACAAGCCTACACCATTTGACTCATCGAGACCAAACTTTGCAGGTCTACTTCTTATAATTCTGCAGGAAGTACATATAGTGTACTTAAGAACGATAGGACTTTTTTTCGCTACCTATTCACTATCTGATCATCAAAATACTAGAGTATTTCGTCTGAAGGTGGCCTACTTGAATATCAAACGTTGCCTCTTCACCATTTGACAAACATTTTACAGTCTGCCATAGTGAAGTAACTAAAGAATGTTACTCTTGAGTGGGTTCCCATTGCATGCTGGGTCAGGAAGGGATAGCAGGAACGGATAATGATTTGGTAGGTAGTAAGGAATTTGTTTCGGTGGTGCCAATTTTTATGGAATTGTCTCATAATTAAGTTAGATGAATTGACAAATTTTAACAGGAGTTTAAAAGTAATATCCAAATATTTTATATATTTATTTTAGATATTTTTTATAGTCGAAAAACTTTTTTTCGACATGCGGGGATCAAGCCTCAAACCAGCGCTCTAACCGCTGAGCTATCGCCTGGATAGAGTATTGCCAGCGTAAATCAACGGGCGTTTATTATTTACGTCTCATGTGCTAACAATAGCGGCGACTATGGGCTACGGGAAAAATTATAATTCAAATATTCAATGAAACAAAAGTGTGTCTAGCGTTGATACTCTGAAAAATAGTCAAATGGACATACTTATTACATACATAAGTCATTCTCATAAAGTTAAACAGCTCGTTATATGTAGTTTGTACGATACGTACGAGTATGCATGTATGTATCGTTGACGTAACGGTATTTTCAGTATTGCAATAACGTTTGAGCTAGTTTAGGTACAAATTAGGTTTGTCAATTGTGCAATACTACCTTTGCGCTATTCAAATTTGATAATCGCAATTTGCGATTCTGCGTGAATGAAGAACGCGATTTGAATACTCTATCGACGCAGCTTTCTTTATAACAGGCCCATCGTTATTATCGCAAGCGTTGTGTCGTCACAATAACAATATGATAAAATTTTACGCAAGATAATCGCGATGACTGACGACTATTCAAACGCAGTTTAGATATCTGAAAGGTGTTCGAGATAATCTTATGCTTAAATTGTGAAATTCGTATATGTTTATTCGCTCGGGTTGCTCTCTGGTGCGTCAATTAATTATGTCTCTTAATTGTGCGTTAAACGAATTTTTTCACATAATATGTGTGTCACTTCAGAGAATTGACATCAATTACATATGTACATACATTCGTTTTTGAGATATTCGACAGCTTTTGTCGGAAATTCAATTTTAATTTCAGATCTAGAGAAAATATTTTCTAACTTAGAATGCGTACACGATGCGGATAAAATTATATGGCAATTATTACCGTTTTACAGATAAAATACGATATTTTAAGTTATGAGCAAGTTTTTTTTTTAGTTTTGAGCGAAAGTTGTTTGACCGGTGCGCAATTCCTGCAATTACACTCTAGAAATGAGCGTTTGTTGGTAAAGTTCAAGTTGTTCTAATAATAACGCATATTACGGTGAAATGCTTGTGATGCAACTCGCTGTATGATGATGAATAATGACACCATATCCGAAACTAAATGATTTAAAAAATACAATAGAAAAGAGGATATACTGATATTTATTCCATATCCATGTATATGTACATACATGTGAGTGAAGTGAATGTTTATGTTTTTTTTTGAGAAATAATAGCAATTGGCAAGATTCAAGTGTCTCGTTAAAATTAAACGAGAAGTTCACGATCACGCAAACGCATTTTACAAATTACTGTCGAATTTCTAGGTCAATGGTTGTAAAACTATTTTACCATAAATTTCTTCGTGTATCGTACAAAATTGTATTATTAAATATACATAAATCGTTGCTGAAACCTTTCTTCGTTGTCACTCTGGCGAAAGTTAAACGACGAAGCAAAATGTTGAAGATGCGCTGAATCGTCATTAAAGAACGCGAAAAAAAAAGCGAAATTAAAAACGTGAACGCGAATGAATTATGATTTGGTAAACGAGATAAAAAAATATCTAGTTTGACCGACACGCAACTTTTTTCCACACTATACAAGATATAACATTGAATACCTATTTGTTTATTTGTTTGTTCTTTATTGTACATATATTCGTATGCTACAGGCAAAGTATTAAATCCCCGCATTGTACAAAAGGCTTATTCATTTTATACAACGCCCAAGTATAAAACAAATGAATCTTGGTGTCCGAATCATTTTTATCTCACCAATCTGACCAGCTGATCCCGACAAACAATCTGAACCAGTTTTTTGTCACGCGTGCTATTTCTATTTTCATCTCTAGGCATTTTGTACAATGCGGAATGTCACACTTTGCCTCTAGTATATAAATACATACACATACATACAGTTTGACTGATTGAAACTAAATTTTATGGAGGGTACGTGTACTTTTCTAAGATCCTCTTTTTCGACGACTCCGTTTGAATTATTTACATATGAGAATTTATTACACAATACAATATTTTATTTTTTATTTTGCGTAAAACTAGTATGAAACGTACGGAATCGATGATGGATACCGTTGTTGCACTTGAATTAAACTAGACATTCGAGTATTACGCAAACGGTCGCTTGTCAGATAACGCCAGAGAAACCAACCGTTATATACCTACACCATTTTATAATGTAGGTATGTACAGTTTACGATTTCAAAACTGGATTCGATTTTATCCGAGTTAGAAAGACCATTAGAAAGTGGCTGAATTTAAGGGACCGCCACATGAAATGCGCTCACTTGTCAATATGTATAAAATAATAATAAAAAAAAAAAGAAAACTAACTATAAGGCGAGTAAGTGAGTACATATATAAAAATACATACATACATATATGTATGTATATATCCACCTATGCAGATGGTAAGCTTAGGAAACGGTGGTATTATGTATGTACATATAATGTACATATGTACACATGCGCAAACTATTGTGTCCCGCCCGCTTATTTACACAATTTGTATAAAAATGGACACAGCCGCGGTGCGAGGGAGACCGCATATACGGGCGAGCATCGGAGCGAGCGAGAAAGCTTGAGCCGCTTCTATCGATGTGTGCGTGTGTAATGACGATCGGACCTCGGAAAGCGAAATAAGCCGACCGAAGCCGACCGTTGCCGAACGTTGACGATTCCAAGTTGACGATTCCAACGAGCATGTCGGGCTTGTTACATCGCCGAGGTGAGGGGCAATCTATCCCAATATGAAATAAATTTCTATTGTTGGTTTTTGTGTGGAGGGCTTTTTTTTGTTTCAACATCGTCGGATCGAATCATCGAATCCATCGCTGCACATCACATTGAACTGTCAAATTCAATGCACTTTCGACAACAATCGATGACCTAACCTATAATAATGCCCACATAGTTAAACATCGAAAGAATTTAAAGAATCTACAAGCCTGTTCCGTTCAGTATTTCAGAACATGCAGCGATGAAAAAACAACAATAGAAACGTGCGCCCCCAAGCGGCGTAACAGCGCGACATGCTCGTTGGAATCGTCAACTTGGAATCGTCAACGTTCGGCTTCGGTCGGCTTTTTTCGCTGCTTCCGAGGTCCGATCGTCATTACACACGCACACATCGATAGAAGCGGCTCAAGCTTTCTCGCTCGCTCCGATGCTCGCCCGTATATGCGGTCTCCCTCGCACCGCGGCTGTGTCCATTTTTGTACAAATTGTGTAAATAAGCGTCCCGCCCTCTATACAGTTTCCTCGTGGTGAGTTCCTCCCCTATTTGGCCCTCAACCAACCCTCTATGTATACTGCAATATGATATCAACTAAACGTTAATGGTATAGGTTGATCCCCATAGTTTCATTGTGTCGTATCAATGCATAAATAGGTGGCAGAACAACATCGTTTGCATTTTAACTGAATATGGTTATAACGCGCGATTCCATAGAACTTTTCTTGAAAAGCTGTTCTTTTGAAACGAGTTTTATTTCTTCTTTGATATCTTGTCTCGTTTTGTAAATTTCAAATTGGCGATCGGTTAATTGCAAAAAAAAAAACGAAACGTTCCAATGTAATTGTACAAGCTTTTATTTTTTGTTACCCGTTTATACAAATATTTCATACAGTTTCGGTTCAAATCATGTAGCAAATTTTTCTTTGATCTCTTATGGCAGGAGTCTTCAACCTTCCACAGCGTTCAGAACCCTTCTATGTAGTTTATAATATTTTTCAAGGAACCCAAAATTTAGATAACAATTTAAGATAGTGCTTTCAAACTTTGTTTATCTACTCAAGTTCCACCTAAACATTCTTTTACATATCACGAAAAACCGTGTAGAGTGAAAGATCTTTCACAGATATACGTTGATACAAACGATATTAAATATTTCACAGCTCGTTTAGCAATCTTCGGATATTCATTCATAATTTGAAGCCAAAAATGCATAATATCAACTTGAGTAAATGTTATTCTTAATAAGGAATCGGTTAATATATCAATGTGTTGTTCTTTTTCTTTTACTGATAGAGAGGTATCACAAGATTCTTTAAAAGGATTTTGAATAAATGCGGAGGAACCCTTCAAAACTTTTGCGGAACCCAGGTTGAAGAACGCTGTCTTATGGAAAGCTGATGAATTATTATGTCTAATAAACTTTAAATTAATTAAAAGTTCTTATAATAATTGTTTTGTAATTACAATTTATAGCAAAAGTAACCAAATTCATGTCAAAATATATCAGCGATCTTCTTTCTATATAAAATTTCACCTTTCAGCTATTCATACAATTGAGAATAGATTCGATATTTATCTAACCACTTAATTTCGAAAGTCTTCTCTTTTGTTAATGCTAAATTTATCGTTTGTTCGTTTGTATGAAACGATTTCATTGTTAAGTGTATATCTCATTTATATGATTATTTGCACTGAACGATTTATTAAAAAAAAAAAAAGTCAAGTGCTCTATGAGTTATTATTAGCGAAAATTTCTATACGTATTGTTTCCGTATCGTGTGATAGATGTAATGTAATGTAATTTTTAATCAATAATTGTTTAATGCGTTTGTACACAGAACATTCAATACCAGCTGATGTCAAGCGAAACTTCAATAACAACACATATGTATGTATGTACGTTTTCTCACAATGGCGGGTCTTTTTTTCTACGATGGAATTCAAATGCACTAAAAAGATTGTATAATACGGGCGAAACGGATATATTGTAATTCAACGGCTGTTATTACGGTGTACATACATAAATCAAACGGTTTTTTTTAAAACGCGAAAGTGAAATCGCTCTGTTTAGTGGGCACTTGAGCGCATTTTTCGTAACAAGTTTCGCTCGCAAGATTCTTTGCCGGAGACTTATTAATTAACGTGTTAACAGTTAACCTTTTGACTTAAATAAATCATCCACTCGGCATATTCATTATCGCGAAATCAGCTGAAGAAAATCTCAACTTATTATAATTCAATTGTCATTGTCGATATACTTGTGTATAAATTATGAATTCTAGCATTTTCGTGAGTACCTAAAGCGGATTGAAAATAATTTTCTTTTAACTGATCGCGAGGGAGTCTCCACTAACTCTTCGTTTACGTATGTATTATACATACATACATACAATGTAGTATGATGAACTGGAATTTTGCAATGTACACACATCGCGGAGCCTTGATCGAGAAAACTTTCAAGTTGAACGAGTTGCAAAGATACATGTTTCAAATAAAATCGGAAGTCGAGACATTTCCATTCGAGTATGTAATAAGGTAGTGGCGAACGCGTGTCCAGAATGGTTATTCTTCTGGATCACTCGCGTAGTATAAACACATAAATATGTACTCAGCGATTGGGTCATCCAGGGGTGGCGCGTGACTTTGGCTACGTGTCAAAGATCGGCTATCTCGAAACGTTTCGTAACATTCTGTCGGGCTGTAACATTGAAATGGACGTTGGGAAAACGTGTAGAAAAGTCGTCGGCGACAAATTCAACTCGACGTCGAAAGTGGACGGACGAGTGGATGCAGGAAAACTCGGATGAGAATGTGGATGAAGTTTGTACTTTCCGCTCCGAGACGGTTTTCAACCACATTTTTTCACCCATCGTAATCAATTTCCTCTGCAATTTTTGTGTCGATTAGTCAAACGATGACGTATGTATGTATGTGTATAACGAACAAGAATTAATTTTCATTCAGATAGATTGAAATAACAACATTATTTCGGAAGTGTTGTCTGATTGAAGTATTATTATATACTAGCGTAAGCCCGTTGAATATCAACGGATGTGTTTTTTGTGAAAACACGTCCAAGGTCAACTTCATTTTGAACAGTTTATATTTATTTTTTTAAATTTTGTATGTGATTTTAACGATATAAAAATGTTTTCAACTTGCTAACTAAATAAATCGTAATCGTAATCGTTTTCGTAATTGATTACGTAACAATTAAGCAAAGTCGCGAACCTACTAACAATTAATATTTTCAAATATAGGAGGTCTCCCATCACCGGTGTTGGGCGAACGCGTTAGCGCTAACTCACCCAACCCGGTGATCACGGGTTCAAATCCCACTCGCGCGACGTTCGTGTTTTTTTTTTAATTATTTACCGAGGCGAGCGTTATCAGCAGACAGATAGACAGACAAACGGATTTGGGCTATTATATATGTGCTAGTGTAAGCCCGTTGAACATCAACGGAGCGTTCTCATCGCCCGAACTGAAAAATAATATTAAATTTAATAGTTTGTATAGTTGTTGCATAGATGGTGCGTTATAATACAACAACGTAACAATTTAGCAAAGTCGTGAGCCTATTGAGAAATTAATATTGTCCAATCGTAGCAGGTCCGTCATCGCCTCCGTGGATGATAGTGTTAGCACGACTCATTCCAACCTGGTGATCCCACTCAAATCTCACTCGCGCACGACGGTTCGTGTCTTTTAATAATTTACCGAGGCGAGCGTTATCAGCAGATAGACAGTTATCGGCTATTATATATGATGTATATAATAATATTTGTGTAAAATCTGCTCGGGTTGTTGCGGTCACATAATAAACAATATGTTTTAGCGGTGTGTTGGCAACAAGTCACCGTATGTCAAAGTTGGTTCGAGTCGACAACGCGATTTTATGGCCATAAACCCATTCAATCAACGGTACACTGCAATTGTTTCATATACCGTAAAACAGGCTAAGGGCTGCACTATTATTGTACAAACTAGCGCACACGGGTGGGATTTGGGGTTAAAATCCACCGCCATATGACGGGTAAACCAGCTAGTTATATGTACATATGTACAAAAAGGTTTGTTAGTTTGAATGACGTTTGTTGAACCCAACAAATGCTTTCCCAACAAACGATTCAATATAAATTAATAATAAAACTTCTTGTTTTCTATACATAGTTATACTGTATAGAAAATTTTATATATGTACATATGTACATACATATTGTAGTATACGAGTATGAAGTCACATGTCTTATTAATTTTGCATTCGTTGCACTTCTTCGATGTGCCATCAGTTTAAGAGACATGGTATTTTTTAAAGAGCTAATGTTTTGCAGTATACTGTTGGTTTGTGACAATAATTTTGCAGCTGTGCAATTTCTTCTCGAAAGTGAGCGAATCTTGCCTCAAACTACTTTTCTATCGTAAAATTTGAATGCGCTTTGTCATTGCAATAATTCTGCGTCTTATTAAATTGCTTCTTTGTCATTGCAAAAATCTTCAATTTGCAAACAATCCAAATCCCACGATTAAATTGGCATCGCAAAAGGCAAAGGTTGAAGATGAAAAGGGCGCACGGAGATGAAAGTGAAGATTCGCACGATCGGCAAAGAAATATTGTCGAACGTTAGAAATTGCAACGTTCTGTGTATACATATATTTAGATGTATGTACATATCTTGCGCATTGACAGTGGACAAAAGTAATGGACATTGATTTTCTAAAGCATTAAACCTTAAATTATTACGAGACAATGTGAAAAACGTTGGTAACTACTCGCATCGATAGTTAATGTTATGTACATACGTATGTATGTATGTATGTATGTATGTACGAGTATGTGCTCGATTATCGTTCTGCTCATTATAAAAGTAGACAAAGTCCGTTTGAATCAAGTAAGTAATGGCATAATCTTTTGATTTGCTTACCTACTCGAATGTGAAAATATCATCTTTAATATTGAAGTATTATTTTAATATTCAAAGTTAGTTATTTATGGCTTAATTATAGTATAGGCTGTAGTGTAAACTTCACAATTATTTTTTTATTTGGGAAAATTGTCGACGTACATTTGTCGATATTTCAATACGGATAAGTCAAAATTTCAAGGTTGATTTTTCAGCACAATACTTTCCCTTTTAATACAATCTGTATGGAGAAAGTATTTAGCGCGTTTATCTTTTTGATTAAATGTTATTTTGCGTAGAACCAAAAGGAGGTAATAAATTATGTTCATTCGCTATAAATCGATAGAGTCTCGTCATAATTTATAGGCCCGTTTGATATGAAATTAAAATCTCATATTTTATCTCTGCGATTAACTCATTCGTCGAATTATCGTCGGCTTTTTCCATCGCGATTACGTGCCTTTAATTTTTTTTTTGTAAATTCGAATGATTGTGGACTGGTCTTAAAAGCGTTATTAGTAAACGATGAATGGAAAGTTGAAAATGAGAAAATTAGATTAAAAAAAAGAAGTTCAAAACAGAGATTAGTTTAATGGCGACGAATAATGACATGATCGGTAGTCGTATCGTTTTTTTATTTTAATATTTTAATTTGTCCTACGATCGGCTCAAGTTTTTATATGACGTATTTAATCATAATTATCGTAATTATGATGCGATCTAATTTCACTTTTGTCTATTCGACAAAATAATAGACCAATGATCTAATAAATATTATTAATAAACAGTCGAATGGAATTTATAAATAAAAAATCGTAATACGAGATACGGATGTAAACTGGTTTTATAATAGCCGGTGTCATATTGCGGTAATGATTCATTGTTTATCAGTGGGACGGATTGTTTTAGTTTTCAGGGCAGCTTCTGATAATTAACATGTGATTAGTTTTTTTATTTTTTATTTAGCTAGAAATTGATTATCAGAAGTGGTAATTTTATAACAAAATGCTTATCAGATTTGTTCTTATCTAAGGTTATTAGAATTCAAAAAATATATTAATTCTAGATCAGAAAACAATGTTTACTTTTCGATATTTATTTTTAACTGTTAGTAAATATAAATTTTCAGTTTTTGTGCCATCTCTTGAACGTCAGTCAATACACTATGATTTCAAATGAAACTCAATCAGAATCTTGGTGGATAGTTGAAATAAATGTTCGCAATAATTATAAGTTTATCAAAATTATTCATTCGTATCGAATAGATAATCTAAAAAACATTGAAACATTAGAGGTTACGTTTTGTATTTATTTGTTCCTGCATACCAAATGAATCATGAATTCTTTCACGATTTATTGACATTATTTACATTCAATAGGAAAATATCAAAATGCCTTTAGGATAAATAGTTTTATGAATACTCAAATGATTAGGAATATGTCCTAGCTCCCTATGGAATGTCACAGTACAACCTTACAAAGATAAAGAAATATAATTTTTCTAATAAAATTAATGTTGTGCAATAGTAGATGTAATGTTATGAATAATAATAATAATAACAATAAAATGTAATTAATATACGTAAAGCGTTATAGCGATACGATTTATTTTACGTTGAGAGCAATTATTATTAAACATACATATGCAATTTGAATAATTCATAATTTATATATATAAATTTCTCCATTTTGGTTATTGTGAAAAATATAATTTTTGCATCACAATGATTAATTATTATTTTTGAAAGTACACGCATTGCAATATTGTATAATATATTGAAGACTGGCTAAAATTTTAATTGTAATCAACACAACATGTACATGTTATCCACTCACTCGATTTAAAGACAATAGTTAGAATTTGTGGATTTGAAATAGCGGTTAAACGAATTCTATTAACTTATTCTACATTCACGCAATTAAAAAAAAAAATACAAGAATTTTATATCGCATAATTTGTATAAAATTTATTTTAAATAGACTGCTTTCAAATTAAAATAATGGTGATGTTATTAATTTAAATAGTGAATTACAATAGAATGAATGACATAATATTATATGTATATCTAACAAAAATTTAAAATACAGAGATAAGGTTATCTTAATTATGTAAAAATGTCAAAATAATAAAAAGGTGGGTCAAAGGCAATTAGTCTACTTTACAATTACTAATTTAAGTGAAAACCCACCATGTGAAAACAAAATATTTCAAATGAAAATCAAACTTAATCACAACTAATTAGTTGAAAATCAACTTATTTATATATTATATTAAATACATAATATGAATTATATTTATAATAATAATTGGAAATAATCTTCCTTACACACAATATAATTACTCAGCCAAAGTGAAGTAGAAAGGTAAGAAAAACGGAATAGAAGCATAAATCTAATTACTATTCTCTGATGAATAAATAAATTCATTCCTTCTTTGTAGATGAATTTAATTTCAAGTTTTTTTCAAAATCCTTCTTTATAAGTCACTACGGCTGTGTGTATAGAATTTTATTACATCTTTTTAAACCCAAAATATAAATGAATACACCTAAAGTTTTAGTATTTCATTTATACAATTTTTAATAAACACTAAGACAGTAAAATATAAAAGTTTATAAACTTGTAATCATTTTGATTTTTCTACGTATTTGTATTTTTCTACAACTTTGTATTATTTTTTCGTTTACAAAAATATTTACAATAATAATTATATTGTTCAAATAGTTTTTGTTAATACAGAATAAGATTTTAAATAACAATGAAGCAATGAAGCAAATATTTATTTTGTAAATATGTAGGTTTGAAATGCTGATTGAGATAAATATGTTTGGTTCAAAGATATTTAATATATACATACATACAGGGAAAATTTAATATATTTAATAAAACGATTTTTCATATTTAGCACAATATTTATGAGATGTCTGAAGTCCACAGTTGTCTTTTAGTTCTTGCATAAAAAGTCTCCTCAGACAAATTTAATATAAAAACTACAAAATCAAGGTTATAACAAATATAAATTCGCTTTCATTAAACCTAAAAATGATGATTTAAACAATAAATTGACAGACTAACTAATAGAGGTTTATTACAATGAAACAAGAAATGTGGCATAAATTAAATTTTGTTGTCAATATTTCAGAAACTTATTTATGCAAAGAAATCTTCAACTCACATTCACTGACATTAGTCATAACGTAAATACACAATAAAAAGAACGATTAATAATAAATGTGGCAAAACTACTTGCATTGCAATACACGCATATAACCCGAAACAGAAACAGACACCCTTGTTTTTATTATACGTTCATAAATATTTCTAAAATTGTATAAATAATAATATAAAACACTAACACCCTTACTAAAATTAAAACTAATATTTATAATTTGACTATATTGTAAATTTAAATTGTATGACTTTATCGTTTACGCCCAACGATGTCGCGTCGATGAAATTTCAAGTTTGCTACAATCAATTTTCAGCCAACCAAAACTAAACTCATACAAGTGTATAATAATTTTCATACACATTTTAAAATAAAAGTACTCGACGGTTGGTCACATCGTTAAACATATCAATAAGTTTAGATAAGCTGGTGAAATTTCAAATGTAATGCGACACCGTTGACAATATGTAATTCTGATTTGATCGAATGTATTGAATATTATAAATTGTCAATACATACAAACGCACGTTAATATCGGACTTTGATTACAAAGAAATATTAGTTGTGAATGTATAAATTATTAAAAAATTAAAGATTAAACTATTCTAAAAATAATTTATATAATCAATCGTTCATCGACAAACAGGGCAAACGCTCAAACTTAAACTATACTTTTATCAAATACAAAAAAAAATAAAATTGAACAAAACGGCGGCGTTACAAAATGTCAAAGTTACGGATACAATACATTATGATCTATCTACATGTTAGAAAAACCACTATTTTTATTTATTAATTTTTAATGTGTACATATTTTGGCTTTGTTGCACTACAGCTCCACAACAATCATCCACCCCAACTTACCGTCCACACGTGGGCAAGTTAACTTGGAATAATACATTGAGTTCAATGAGCGTCGCTAGCACCAGAAACACTGCATACATACACAGGCAAACACGACCAACCCTCTTGTCTAATCTAAATTTGTTGCAGTAAAACGTTGCATACATCATGAACAGGGTGGAGAGAAGAGAGATGGCTGAGTACTCCAGGCCGGCTGAGTTGATTGCTACCTGCGAAACACATAGATTCAACACCACCAATATAAAAGTTTTTCTTCTTGATACGAATATCAAAGTTACATTTCATTGAATGCACTTACTTAACTTATACATCAAACACGTAAATCATTGTACAAAGTATTATATATATATATATATATATATGTATACATATATTCAGTTCATTTCGCATATTATTATATCATAATATTAAAACCATGTAAGAAATTCGCAAAATTTCAAGCGCTAATTAATATCAGCTTGCAATCGTCGCTCAAATATTGCAAAAGCGCAGTTACAGCCATTGTCAGATTAAAAGCTTGCATACAGGAGTTGATTCGGTGCCGTATCATCGGTGCTGATCCGCCCTCCCTCGAGAAGCTTTAAAGCGCTTTAACGGACGATGCAGCACAGATGATAAGACACTGAGTGTTTTTGCGTATGCAAAATGGTTTTGTTGTAGAATAAAGATTTTAAGTCTCACCCAATGATGGCCGGGTTCCGTCGGTATAAATGCGGCTTTGATGAGCCACGGTAGACCTAAACATAGCAGTATGTCGAACGTGTTCGATCCTATCGAGTTGCTGATGCCCATTGATCCGTGTCCTATATTTAAACATTTCAAATGATTATCATTTTAGAAAATGCGGTCAATAAACAGTGATATTCCTCTCCGCCATCCCCCGTTAATCATCAAATGTAATAAAATTGATTCCTTATTAAAGTTTGAACATTGTTGAAATGAGCGCATAATGTATTCTTAAGTTGAAAGTATACTATCAATGTGTAAAATAGTATAAAATACATTATCTGTATAAATGAATACAGAATTTATAGAATATAGACAATTTGCCTTACCTTGTTTGGCTACAATTACACTGGATACGGCTTCGGGCACTGATGTTCCAGCTGCTAAAAATGTGATGCCCATTACCGAATCAGGAATTTTAAGAGTGTCACCTAAATGAAACATGAATCAATTAATACAATAAACACAATATGGCCATAACAAAGCAGAAATATAAGATCTAATAATGTATACCTATGATAGTTATCATCCAGGCTACAAGGTACGACAAAGATCCAATCCATATGATACACATTAAGAATGTTAACGGAAACCATTGCTTAAAACGTGGCTTTTCACAGTCCGGTATGGTGAAGGTGAATATCAAATGAATGGGCCACGTGATTATCCATGTCACCTGCAATTATACTTTTATTCAATTGAACAGGTATTAGTGAATAGTGAAAATAATAATACAATAATTGAAAGCATCACGCAGCAGTTGATTCAAATAAACGGGTGTTGTGATAAGGATTTTTACAAACAAGCAAAATGAAGGTTTACCTTGGTAAACCAACTTCTACCCGTCGGCCATTTCAATAAACTGAATTCATACTCGTCTTCGTCTTTGTTGACATTTTCGTTTTCGCGACACTTTTGCATTGATGCAATCACTTCTTGATTGGCGTTTTCATTGTCTCCGACTATTTCGATCTTATCATAGTCCTCTTTGTTTTTTTGCAACTGTGTGTCGTTGCTCTTGATCTGTTCACTGTCGGTGGGTACAACACTGTCGCTCATACTGTTCACAACATCTGGAGATGCGGGTATGTCCTGGTCGATATAAGCCGCTTGAATTGAGAGTATTTTTATATTTCGATGAGATTTCACGACAGACGAGGAGTCGCTGTGATCACCGGACCATTTAACACCACCGTTAGGCTGCTGACGTTCACTTTGCTCAGGTCTAACCGTCGACTGAAGTGGTAATTGTGCTTCTAATGCTTCTAATAATTTATAAAGAAGAAACTAAGTTAATTTAACAATCAATAATACTTTTCTAAATAAATAATGACAGTCAACTTGTACGAAAATAGTTATTTAGTTTGCATTATAGAAAGTAAAGCATGCACAATAGAATTGAGAAAGCAGTGATGTTCCCTATCAGTTCATAACTATTAGTAACCAAATTCCAAATTACCGTTTCAATTAAAACACAAATAGTTTTGTATGAGTGTTTCGATAGTTTTGAAATAAATAAAAAGAATGTGCGAATAAATTACTCACCAGCACGATCAAGTGAAGATATACCATCGAATGGACGTCTTTTCTGTGACGCAGCTCGCTTAAGGCCTTCTATGTGCAAAAATAGTACATTTTGAAACAGTGTGCATCAAATATAGATAGTTTCACTATAGAAATATGTTGTGAAAGATCAAATTTGAGTGTTCGAGAGAGAATATAAAACGATATTTAATCACACCAATAAAAACTAAGCATGTTCATGTACTTTTAAAACTACTTGTGTAGTACAATATTATAGCACAAACCTCTTGCACACCTTTGGAAAGATTTGTCAAAATACATAATGGCAATATAAACCACGTAGAGTATCACAAGTACCATCGCCTCATACCATTCTACTCTTTCATCGTGTATGATGCAAATAAGTATGGAAACGGTGAATCCGTATGCGAGGCAATCCCTCGTCAGCGGCCACCAATCCAGCGGAATGACTTGCTGAAATTCAAATGCAATATTTTAAGATGCAAGTAAACAACAACAATGAATGGAAAATAGTAGGAGGAATGATAATTGTTGTGATAAAATGTCATCGTACCATCCCGGCTCCAAGACCACAGCATGCTGCAACGGCTAGTATATTGAAAACAGCTGAGCCGACAATTGTGCCAACTCCGATGTCACCTTCGGTGATGAAGGTGCCAATTACGTTGACAAAAAGTTCCGGAGCTGATGTTGCAGCAGCCATGAACGTCGCTCCAGCTACGTCGTTCGACATATGCAACGCTGTTGAAAAACACTAATAACATTATCGATTCATTGTTGATATCTGATATATTCTGATTCATATATATCTTTAATTTACAAATATTTCAATCAAAGCTAAATTCAAATTAGAAATATGTACATACAAGGTGCATTACATAAAAGATTTACCGGTGGAAAAACAACAGTTCATAGTTGTGTTTTTTTAAAAATTTGGTTTGTACCACTTATACATACAACATATACTATACATTTAGCTTTAAATATTTTTAATTTGGATTCAATTCCTCTAATATCTATAAAATAGTGTAGAGTATTGATTTAAACATTCCATTTAAATCCCTTGTTTTGTTTGTAGGTATGGATTATAATTACATATATTCGATGTAATTTTTTTATTTAAAATATTAAACTCTCCAATAGATAGTCCTATTCTTCTTCATTCGACTTTTCGTGTTACCCGTTCTCGTTTTTTAATGGATTGTGAAAATATTTCACCTAATAATTATTATCTTCATTCTCACATCCCCAGAATGTTTAGATATGGCAACAAGTACTCAGAATTTATTGATTTTTTTAAATACTAATCTTTCGTCCCCAAGACAGCGACTTATCATTTCTTTTATTAACTCAACATAATTTATTTATTAGTTTTTTTTTCACTTTGTGTTTTTTCTAATTACATATTATGTATTTTAAATGTAAAAGCCCTAATAGGCGTTTAATAAATAGTATAAATTTTCGAAAACTTCTATCGTATTATAAATGTGTCAAAACTAAAGAAAATTTATTTCAGATATTTTTCGTATACATAAATATGTATATGTAAACACATATGTATGTATAGAGTCTATGACTATATTTTCATATTGCTTTATTTATATTAACGTTTATAGCCTTGTTTTATTTATAGTTTATTTCTCAACACTACATATTATACAATTTATTTTCATTTATAATATGAATACATATGTATATAAACATCATCAGGTGGATAAATAAATGTTTCGTACATATTCAATATCTGTTATTTTATTACAAGTCAAAGAAATCTCATTATATGTATGTACGTGCATTGTACAAGCATTGACAACGTTCTTCTACATCATTGCATTTGAATTCAATCATGTGAATATAATTATATTAATTCACGTCTAATTTATATGTCGTGAAGTTTAGAGGAAGATGTTTTAACACGAATTAATGTAATGTCGGCAGCAAACTCTTCAAAATTGAATTTATCAGTATGTTTTTCACTTTTCCTCAAGTTTCCAGTAAAGCATTCAATTACCTTGACATATTCGATCTACTGCTGGTACAAAAAACTTGTCGCAGACCACTGCTAAGGCTGCGAAGAGGTAGAGGGATGCTATCACGTGGAGGACTACGGCACCGGCTTCACGCTCTTGTTCTGTGAAAAAGTCTTTTGGAAAGTCGTCGATGGCCGGCTGCGTGCAGTTTCTCCCTGCAATGTAAGTCTGTGTTAATTTTAAGGCATCGCTTTTTATTTTCATTATTGTATAGCGAAAGGGGTCTTGAAAAAGTTTTATAGAAAAATCGAAACGTTGTCGGGGCAATTATAAGACGAACGAAGAGTACAAAGCCAAACCGACAAATGCAGTCAATGATGTGACAATCGCAAGAGTTGATGACCTCAAACAGACTGACAGGAGAATATCATTGAATTAACAGTGAAATTTCACATTACATATTATCTTCAGCATACTTGACCGTTCTGCGACACTGTTTAGCCGACCTCCCATTATCAGAAACCGAACAGTGTATCGCATTTTTAACTAAAATCACAATAGTTTGTAGGTTGTTCACAAATAAATTTCAATTTTCAATGAGGAATGATTAAATTGATGATTATATCTAAAGTTTTATCTCCTGAAATAAATACAGGAGATAAAACTTTAGGTCACGCTGCGCGCCATGATGAACCAACAGCATATAGGCAAAGGTAGAAAGACCAAAAATACACGAGTCAGAAAATAGAACGCCCTTATGTTAAAAACCTTTGCATAGTATTTTTAAACAAAAAATACTAAGGTTTCATCATTCGGTGAAATAAATCGTGAATTTCAATAAGGCTTATCCTAAGAAATTAATATAAGCATCCGGATATTCTTCGTCGTTAATTCGTCGCAAATTCAAACTAGCCGTTTTAAATTGGTTTTGTGCGACCGACTCGGGTCTATTGTTCTTTTTCAATTGGTTCGAGTCCATTTGGGTCATTTTTGCTCGAACACGGCACTAATAGTTCACTGGCATTGTTCAATAATAAAATTGCCTTGAGTAAAAACATCACATACTTGTCTAATATATCCATCACTGTATAATTAATTATATTTATTATCTTATAATTCACTCGATTTTTATTATACTTTAATCGATCATAAAGTAAAATAAAAAAAAACACCAGATGAAGCTATCGTGAAATTGTATCGATTCGTAATATTTGTTAGATGAAGTAGCAAAGCATTCATTGAGTTCAAAGCATTTGTAACCCGTTTAAATTATTTATTAAAATAATCACACATTCGCAAATTAACAAGTTAAAATAGAGAAAAATGTCAACAACACGAGAGCTCCAAATCTTTTCGGTTATATTGTCATTAATGGAAAGACTAGTATGTAGGTTTTTACGAATCGAAATTTTACTCTTAATATGAAAAAGCGGATTATCTTGAAATAAATCATAAGTTAATATAATATATGTAATGCATTATCGAATTTGAATTACAATGTTGCATCGCAGAAAGTACCTTGACTCATTAACGATCGATATTCACCTTTAAGTGGTCTAATCGAGAATTAAATAAATCGATGAGTGTTGTCTTATAACTGTTATAAGAAGTTTTTGATACAGTATAATAGAAATTGCAAGGTTTTTCACAATAAACTTACTCGTAACTTAATGATGAAAATTTCCGATAAATTCAGCAATATGCCATAAATCGATTTATAGACGGTTCCATTTAACTTACCTATATAAATTTTCTTTTACCTTTTACCTCCAATTTTAAGATATAATTTCAGTCAGTTGTTTAAATAAAAATATTGTATATCTACATACATATGTACATACATAATCCGTAGCGCGATCTTTAAATGGATAACGTAATAGTGGTTATTTATCAAATGATACGAATTCCGCAATATAATACACTTATTATGAATTAGTTCGACATTGGCGAAAGTATATAGTAATAATCTAATAATAATTGAACATCCAATTCTTCAAGTGTTGCACTAATTGACTAAATTGAATCGATCTATTTATACCTCTATATTATAGGGTTTTATTGGTTTGGCTTTTTCCTTCAAGTCTTTTTTATTCAGTTGGAGCATTGAAGCGGCGACAACACACCCATCTGGATATAATTGTGTCGGCAATGATCAGGTAACTAGGTCCATCATAATGGACACGCGAACACTGGGATGGGCATCTGATGCTGGACAACACGGACACTTCTCCGCGATTACGAAGAATTCGATTAAATGGAACTAACGCGAAAATTCGACAAAATCACATATTTCACGACCATAGGAGATTCACGTTAACCGTTTGAGCGCCGGTGTACATTTTCATTTTTTTTCAACAGGGCTGCGCCTAAAACCGACCTTCATCACGGTTAGGAAATGCAAAGGAAACGTGCGCTTCATTCGAATCGATTTCGTCTGTCACAAAAAAAAAATGTTCATTCATACGTGACATTGTCCAGTTGTTGTTGTGTGCGGATTCGAACAAAATCGAACGGTTCCACTCTCCAACAATGGACCGGTTCGAAAAATCAATCACAATGGCGTACGTTGAAAGTTGCGTAATTGTATAATATGTATGGCTAACGCTCGCGGAATTTATAAATCGCTCAATTTTCAGAAAACGCGCCAATGTTGAATTCGATGCTCAACTTCAACGCTCAAGCAAGATTTAGATATTATATAATTGAAAATTTTATGCAGTTGAGTACTGCGTGTTAGCGTATCTATCACTAATATCAAATATTAGCGCAAATTGCTTCATATCCTTACACGAAGCAAAACGATTGTAGATAATATTTAATAGCTACTTTAAAACACTGTTCACTCGAGTAAAACTCGGGAAAATTCAACTTATAGTAAGTTCAATTATTGAAAAGTTTAAATAAGCAGAAAGCTCACCACTGCGCTAGTATCAAATCATCGTGGAATTGCTTAAAATAATATTTGGACAAATGAAAGATTCAGTTAGCACACGACACCTTTTGAGCGATGGTGTTTCACTATCTCTTTTCATATTAAACAATCTCACTCACAATTAAATTGTCGTTATGTTGTGGCAATGTTTAATTTAAGCATTCGAGTGAGATAGGTATGTTTCAAATTACTGCACTCATTATTTGTTCATAATCTAGTTAAAACTTTGCATAGTGTGTGTAATTGCGACGAGTGAACGGATCGATCAATACACACTTTTTCACAGGACAGTTTTTCGAGTCGATTTTCAGCGACCACTCGGTAATGCGATTTCAGCTGTGATGTGGCGAAAATAAGTTAGAGATTATGGTAGCTGACATCCCGTGTCGTTGTGAAATTAACGTATTAGTTGAGTGGGCGTCTACTGACGTATGTAATCTGACGATTGGCAAATTATTTCTGCTCTTGGTGGACGTGGCACGACGAAAATTCTAATTTTTCAAATCTACCAACTTTTGAGCATTGTGTGTATACCTATAGAAAGTTTTTGTTTCATAGCACACAACGTACATACAAGTGCTAACGTTCAAATTGTAGACGGTAATTTGCTTTGAATTCGATAAACGCCGATAGTTACTCTAAGGAAAAATATCGTATTGCACTCGAGTACGAGCCGGAGGATCGTAGGAATTATCTCTGCAAAGCTTATTCCCAGATTCGTCAAACGGTGTGGAAATGTAAAAGGAACAAATACGACGGAAAAAAAAACGATATCCGTTCCAAAACATTATACATACATACATATGTATATCTGAAGCTAATGACATTATGAGGATGAACAATAAATCATTTGTAACATTTAATCTTCTTTCTAATGAATAATGACAAATTATTTAAAATTAAATTTCGGATCGGAAAAACCTTCTCGAATAGAATTTGATTTCACAACACACATTATTACAACGTTATATTTTTGTAATTTAGAATCGAATCCAATTAAAATTTATGACGCAATTTTAAAAGTCACATAAATAAGATGAAGCATAATAGTGTTATGCTACAAGCAACGTAAAAGATAGTGTTAAGTGTTTGAAGTGAGGCTCTATTACATTGTATGTTCGCTTTCACACTTCACATTTTCCACACACACACACACGTACGTTTGTGATTAAATTCTAAAGCGTCATTTCGCCTTTCACATCATTTGCACACATCCTTAGAAATTAGAAATGATGCTGTAAAAAAATAATCAAGTAAACTCCGACTTTTAGCTGATATTGATACAATATTAAATGCATAGATTTTTATTTCGATCGTTGTGGTTCACGAGCAAAAGCACTACTACAACACTTCTACACTTCCTGATCTTGATCTATCTGCATCTATTTAATTCCAGAGCTCTTATGAACCTCATCCGTCCATCATCTTTTGAGATCGCCTCGAAATTACCGTTCCATCATGTGGTCGTACTTTTGTCAGACGTTCGACGACAACGACACGTCGTCGTTAGACAACCATATAATACTCACATACACACACACACACACACTCAAATTATATTTAATTCAACAGTCGCCGAATGCTCACTAATGTAATTGCAAAACAGCTAATTTTGATTGGATACGTATGTATGTATGTACAGAGATACAAATAGAGTAATAGAAAAAAAGTAGGTAGGTAGGTAGGTACACGTCGAGTGTTGCATAATACGAATTCAACGAACTTATACTACTCCTTGTGGTCCTCAATTGGACGTTTTCACACAATGAGTTTGATCCCGTCGTTCAATTCCGTTCGTATTACACGTTTGTTCAGTGTCGATGTTGTCTCTTACACGTCGCTATGAAACGCATAAAAAAAGGCAACATTCAAATACGGCCGGGATGCAATCAGTCGTATCCACACGATTAATTTATTTTTGCACATATTATATTGTTCGCTCGCGAGCGACAAACACAATAGGTTATAAAGCTCTCGGCTTGCAATCTCTGTTCGTCGTTAAATTGCGATCGATCGACCACGCATATAAACCAACGTTGTAGATATAAAAAAAAAAAAAAAAAAAGGAAACCTTTACAACGGCACGCGAACGTTTGCCGTTAATTTGCACCGATCACAATCGACGTCAAACGTTTGTTAATTTCGCGCAAAGTGAGTCGAATCACCGAAAAGCGTGCACATTTTACATTTCAACGAAAACAAACAAAATGCGGCTTTGCGATGTGCATGGGCATAGAGTGTTCGTTGAATTTGAGCGTCGCGAATTGAATTTGTAGCATTTGCGCGCGCGGCGGTTTTTCCGGCTTTTCCGGCTTTTCCTGCGGCGCGCTTCCGCCGACACACACACACACACACACACACATTCACGCACGCAAAGAGTGAGACGCAAAATCCGATAAGGATGTGTGTGCGAGGGAGAGGGAGGAGAGTGGTCGGCGGTGAGACCAACCGGCACAGGACCATTATTCGCGTTGATTGGGCAAGATAAAGGATCACGTATAAGGCTCGTTTAAAATACCGACCGAGCACACTGGTGGCGACGACTAGCTCCAAAATTACACACTTACATTACACACACGTATGTGGGGTGGATGTGGGTAAATGTGATCGTTTTGTGCGGGGGGGAGGGCGCGCTCTCGTACCGCGGGGGTTGTTGCGCTCTCGTTTGGATATTCGGACGGGAAGGGGGTTTTGGCTGTTGTTGATGATGTCGATGATGTTTTGATGATGTTGGTTTTGGTTTTGTCTACCTCCGTAGGGGTCCATGTTGCGGCGCGTGCTGGCAGCAGGAGCAAGCGCGCGCTAATGAGAGCGCAGAAGGGCCGCTCGGACAATTGCCAACGCCGCTGACGACAGGACAGATCGCTTCACCTCGCCTCGCCTCGCGCCACTAACAACCATTCAATATATCTATTGGTGTGTGTGGTTGTGTGTGTGCGTGTATGTGCCCGAGGTACGTACCCCGCTAATCCGACCGCGGTGTTGCTCGGGAGAAGGTACCCCACCCCGGCTTCGGAGGAGGCGTGTGTAGGGTGGTTTCAAAACTATCAGTGTGCTAATGCCGAGTGAAATGGTCTTTAATGTTATTCATTATCATCATCGTTTGCAGCCGTTCACCATCCACTGCTGGATGAAGGCCTCTCCAATCCTGTTCCATTCCGGTCTGTCTCGAGCAATCTGCATCCACTTGGCTCCACACACTCTTCTCAATCCGTCCATTTGGCCTACCTTGCTTTCTTTCACATCCTCTCGGATACCATTCCAGTATTTCTAGCGTTCATCTCCCATTCACTCTTCGCGCTGTATCCACTTTGCCACTTTGGTCATGCTTCTCATGCATACAATCTCTTGTCATACCAAACAATCTGTATCCACTTGACTCCACACACTCTTCTCAATGCATTAGCCCATCGTCCACTCGGCCTACCTTATTTTTTTTCACATCCTCTCGGATACCATTCCAGTATTTCTAGCGTTCATCTCCCATCCACTCTTCGCGCTGTGTCCACTTTGCCACTTTGGTTATGCTTCTTACGTATGCATTCCTCTTGCGATCTCTTCTTGTCACACCAAGCAATCTGTAGCCACTTGACTCCACACACTCTTCTCAATGCATTAGCCCATCGTCCACTCGGCCTACCTTGCTTTCTTTCACATCCTCTCGGATACCATTCCAGTATTTCTAGCGTTCATCTCCCATCCACTCTTCGCGCTGTGTCCACTTTACCACTTTGGTTATGCTTCTTACGTATGCATTCCTCTTGCGATCTCTTCTTGTCACACCAAGCAATCTGTAGCCACTTGACTCCACACACTCTTCTCAATCCGTCCCGCTGGCCTACCTTGCTTTCTTTCACATCCTCTCGGATACCATTCCAGTGTTTCTCACGTTCATCTCCCATCCACTCTTCGCGCTGTGTCCACTCTGCCACTTTGGTCATGCTTCTTACGTATGCATTCCTCTTGCGATCTCTTCTTGTCACACCAAGCAATCTGTATCCACTTGACTCCACACACTCTTCTCAATCCGTCCACTCGGCCTACCTTGCTTTCTTTCACATCCTCTCGGATACCATTCCAGTGTTTCTCACGTTCATCTCCCATCCACTCTTCGCGCTGTGTCCACTTTGCCACATTGGTCATGCTTCTTACGTATGCATTCCTCTTGCGATCTCTTCTTGTCATACCAAGCAATCGGCATCCACTTGATTCCACACACTCTTCTCAATGCATTAGCCCATCGTCCACTCGGCCTACCTTGCTTTCTTTCACATCCTCTCGGATACCATTCCAGTATTTCTAGCGTTCATCTCCCATCCACTCTTCGCGCTGTGTCCACTCTGCCACTTTGGTCATGCTTCTTACGTATGCATTCCTCTTGCGATCTCTTCTTGTCACACCAAGCAATCTGTAGCCACTTGACTCCACACACTCTTCTCAATCCGTCCACTCGGCCTACCTTGCTTTCTTTCACATCCTCTCGGATACCATTCCAGTATTTCTAGCGTTCATCTCCCATCCACTCTTCGCGCTGTGTCCACTTTGCCACTTTGGTCATGCTTCTTACGTATGCATTCCTCTTGCGATCTCTTCTTGTCATACCAAGCAATCGGCATCCACTTGATTCCAAACATTGCTTTCTTTCGCATCCAGTATTTATCGCTATGTGTCCGGTATATCTACCACCTTGGTCACGCTTCTTAGGTGTTGCCAATTTTAGTTTACTAATACTGTACTAAGCCTACAATAAAATGGAATAAATATTTCGAGTCCAACGTTCTGCCGACTTGAAGCTATAATGAAAAAAGTATAAAGACCCAGTATTGAGTCTTAAATCAGTCGTAATCATCATTTTCAGCCGTTCACCGTCAATTCATCAGCCTATCGTCCACTCGATCTACCTTGGTTTCTTTCACATCCTCTCGGATACCATTCCAGTATTTCTCGCGTCCGTCTGCCATCCATTCTTTTCGCTGTGTCCACTATATCTGCCACTTTGGTGATGATTTGTACCCGCGTGTTCCTCTTACAATGTAATCTTGTTATACCGAGCATACATATTTCCATGCTTCTCTGCATGCAGTGGATCTTACAAAATATTCTTGAGTTCAGCATCGATGTGTTACATCCGTGCGTCATAACCAGCAGTATGCATTGATCGTGTGCTTCTTTTTTAAGCATGGCGGGATGTTGGATTTAAAAATTATGTTTATTCTTCCAAAAGCGTTCCATCCTAGTTTCAGAATTTTCAGATTTCTATACCTTAAACAGGTCTAAGGATCACAAGGAACCCAAGGATCGAGAATCAACAGCAGGTTAACATAGGAACAATGGATAGGAGGTGCCATCTGAGTTAGATAAATCGGCAAATTCTAACAGGAGACGGTCGATCTGGATTTAGTAATGTCCAGATCTTGCCAATGACGATAGTTAAAGTCGAAAAAATTGCCAAGAAAATCATTTCGACATATGAGGATCGAGCCCCGGACCATCACTCTAATCACTGAGTTATCGCCTGGCTAAGGCAGTGTCGTAAGTATGTATGAGCAGGTGTATTTGAAGCCTCCTTTGATATTTTCTGTATACTTATAGATAGCCTACAGTTACGCCCGTGTCGCTTTCTTACGTAAAAATCAGCTTAAAGGTTATTGTTTATGGATAAGAGGCGAAAGTTCACCTCAGCACACAAGTACTATCAAAAAATTCAAACACTTTTCAAGTTGTGTGTTGTATACTTGTATCCTTGTTTATGAGCCCTTTCCCGACCATTTTGGTCAGCCGAATTTTTCTTCACAGCTTTATTTCTGGTAGAATTATGAGACCTTTGTTTTCCCTCTACGGTGTTGGTAAAGATGTGATAATGTGATAATAAAGATGTGGTATTTCAATGTCCTAATTCATGCAATTATTTGCTTGCTTTTTTTTCATTTATTTGAGTTAATGTAACTTTGTTGAATTCGCCTTCAACATTTTACGCCAGCACTATATCTCAAAAGTTCCTAAAATATAGATTCTTTCATCACATCCACATCCATAAAGGGCTACATAGTTTTTAAAAATTTCTGACTTATGTAGATTGTATCTAGTTCAAATTATCAAATTCCTTTAAATTCGTAAAATGTGACACATTTTTCGGTGAAAATTCAATTTGAAATTTGTCTTCACGTAGTAATTTTTAGGTCTTAGAGAGAAAATTCCCTATACGATTTAAGGAACAACCAATTTTTCATGATTCCGTTCAAAATTTCCCTCACCCAAAGAAAAGATTTTACATTCAAATGACAAAAAAAAAAATTTACACAACAACGATAATATTTACCGATTTTTCTTTACTCATTCCGTTTCGTTTAAATGAATTTCACGATATGTTAAAAAAAATAAATCTGATTTACGGGACTCACTGTACGATTTCCCTCTGCTTTTTGCAGTCTATTACCAATTGTCTTTTGTAGTGCCAAAATTTTACCAGCTTGATGGAACAATTCTAGGACATCCGCAACAATTGAACGTATAGACAGGCTGCGTAGGCGTCCTTTGAAGAGATAAATAGATTTAACAACAGTTAACAGTTCGCACGAAAGATTCCTCGACTGATAACAGCTAGCACGGATAACATTGGCACGATTCACGAGAAACGTCATTTTAGAAAATAAAGTGGGACAAATACCTACAACATCCACAGCATAACAGTCATGACCAAAAGTTCACGGTTCATTCTTAAACATAACTGGAAATTGATTTGGAGCTTTATTCTGTTGAAATTTGTTGATGCAGTTGAGATTTAGGCAATTTAAGACTACGTCCATTATCTATGATATACATAGTTCAAATTATGAGTAGTCGCTTTGAGTTCGGACCTGACGATGACCGGAAAGCGGAGCTTTTGCCGTGAATTGGTAATGATTGAATACCGCGTGTTTGAGTCTTGCCCTGAAGTGTGTCGCTCACACTAGCACATCGTTTATAGACCACACAATACTACTCATTGGACAATCATAACTGTTGACCATAGTCTTCTTGGGTCCCCCTGTACGAGTTGTCGTCTCCAAACCACCATTGTCGACGCACGTCAAAATCATTTTTTCCCATCGGAAATCGACTTTTATCCACTGCAAACACCATTAGAGGTACGTTTTGTTAAGGTGACTATCTTTTTTCTAAGCAAATAATGCAAGATATGAGTTCATTTCGAAATTTCCGCAAAAACCCTTTTTTTTTTAGAAAAATTCCCTTCAAAAATAATAAAAGGAGCAAGTATTTGGTAATAAAAAAATTGATTCGACTTTAAAAAGTATAGGCTTTCAAAAATGAGTACAAAGCTCTATAGGACAAAAATTATTGAACATCTTGGTTTTTTCCATCTGCAGACCTATGTATTTCATTGTACATAGAAATGTGAATTATGTGAAAACAGTTTTTGAAACATCGATTAAATGACCTATGTACATAGTATGCACCTCAATTTTGCATTCCACTTGGTGAATTTCTACGAAAAGTTATTATACTTTCATACATTACTCCAATAATTTGAAACTGTTCCTCGATTGTTAGGATTTAAGTCATAAACTGAATATCGTTGATTTTGTATGATGTTTAAATGTGTCAAAATTTTCATCGCAAACGATTCAAATGAAATTTCAACGAAATTTACGATCATCAAACTAATTTTTTTTTAATGGGCCAACTGTCGCGATACTTTCGCAAATTGCAATTAACAATACATCAATCATTGTTAAAGTGGTTAGTTAGTTGCACACCGCATTCGCTATCGAATTTTATCGTAGCTTATTAGTCGAATAGTTTAAATTTTTAAATTAAAATCTATACCTATCCTCATTATCTAATCAAACAACACTTGAAACGTAGTTGATATTAAAGTTTAACAGGATGCCGCCCCCATAGATTGATAAAAAATAACAAAGATTTTATATGAGCGTATACATATGTACATATATGGGAAACTGTTCGAAGCAACTCGGCGCGTCAATATGCGGTCAGGCTGAGACCCGAAGAACTCAAAGACTATTACGCCCGTTTGTGTTAAAGGTGTGCACTGTTGAAACAGTTGCGAAAATAACCCATCCATTGCAAATACGAAAACAAACGTCACATATGTACCTACATCGCATACGACGTTTTCGCGCTTGTCGGTGTTAGTGAAGATTTGTTATCTGCAGCTTTATCGATACGTATGTATTTGTATTTATCGTGGTTGTACTGTGATTGTGTACACGTATCTTATTTATACACGATATATATATATCATTTCTTGGAGATTTGACGCCAATCGGCCGAATCGATTTGGCCGATTCGGAGCCTATCGACATCCACGGCAATGGCTAGCATTTCCAGGAGACTTTTCCGCCAAAAGCACAGGGATCTGATACTCGCTGTGAGGTGTTTGTTTTTTGTCGGAATTCCTCTCACCTTTCTAGCCATCGCTGGAACCACGGATAACTACAAGCCAGAACATCAAGGTATTTATACGTCGCATAAATTTTCAGCGAGTGTTTTGTGGTTTCAATAATCCAAATTCACTTTAATAAAGCTAAATTTATTTATATAGTGTTTATATAGTAGAGTAAAACATATTTAGCTAACATTCAGAAACCGATCCCTGACCGAATACAAGGTTTAAAGTTTAAGCAGCTTTTCATTTAAGTTGAACTTTAAATAATATATATGCAATACCTACTATATGTATGTATGTATGTACAATAAGGAATTATTTATCATATTTAAAGCTTTGAAATGTCATCCAGAGAAAAACGGAATTTATTTGTGGGCCACCTAATACAGGTGATACATTTTGTTAGTGCAAAGTTTTATGATGATTTTTTTTACTTTTTTTGTTTGTGACTGCGATTATTATTATGAAATTCAAAACTAGGATCTTTTTGTTTGGAAGCCGATTGTATTCATCGATTTGTATTGTACACTTTAAGTTTCATTGTATCAAGTAGTATTACAAATCATATATCGCACAATAAAATTATTAATATGATAAAAATTCATTGATGGATACGAGTATGTATGTATGTATGTACAATATTTTCAGCTTACACACAATGCTTGTACATATTTTTTCGTTAGGTGGTGCAAATAATTTATATTTTTGAATTTGAATTATATTGCTGTTTGAACATGTGGTTCGGTTCGCTAGTCAAATAGACAAATCGCATTAATTTTTAAAACACGTATCTCAGGTGAAAATCAGGTATCGCACCTACCTGTTGAACACGTTTTTCTTTCGGCAAAGCGTCATCAGCCATCAAGATTGGTCGATTTATCTAATCGTGACAATTTTCAGATTTTTTTCGACGCAATCTTGCATGTAAAAGCAGTGTTTTAACGTTTTACGATCAGATTTGCGAACTTGAGGAGACATTCGTTGGTACTATGTAAGTCTCAGCGTGTGTGCCAAATCGGTCGTTCACCTTTACCTATCTTGTGTCCACATAAACTATTATACATACATATGTATCGGAATATGTAATTGAAAACTATGACAGTTTATCAAAATCTACAACACGTAATCGACAATTTGAAAATTATATAATGATTAGGTAAGGTCACTTCTATGCGAAGATACTGAATAGTTAACGTGAAAATATATTTTATCATAGAAGAAAACGAGCTTTTAGTTTGTTTGGTGGCTAAGTTTTCATCAATGAGTCTCAATTATTCAAAGCAAAGCAACAGATTTCAGCTAATAATATAATACTCGTATCTCTTTTCCTGTTATATTAAATTGTCTTTTGAATATAATATTACTAACACGGCAGCTTATCGCAGGACGATAAGTACATAGGTAAATATGAGAACAAAGAGGTACTCATTATCGTTTACAATCATACGAACTATATAATCTATTTATTATTTTCACATTTGAAAATAGTAATTGTACACATAATTAACAATGAGATTTTTTGAGGTATAAACTAAAATTTGGGTAGTTATGAAGATTGTAAGAACACACATAAATGTTTGAGAAAGCTTTCCTGGATTTTTTGTTGACTTGTTTTTTCTTTTTTTGAATAATTAATACTTTTTCGAATTACGAAAGTTATGTTTTTCTGTATAATCATAGTGAAAAAGTGTGAAAGAAAATAAAAATCATGGAAGCTTTTTTTTGCGTGTCTATTTCTTTAAACATATTACAATTATGTGTAGGTTTGAAATTCAAAAAATAGCGGAACTATTAGATCAAAATCGCTATTAATTAGCCCATAAAAAGTATAAGCTGAAGGTTTTTTTAATAGTTTGATCAGTGCGTTTCCCTCACACGTGTTATGTATTATGTATTAGTCTCGTCATTGAAGCTCTCGTGCTATAATGTTCCAGATAAAATCAGTTAACGATCATTTCTTTCGAATGTTTATTAATCGTTATGATATTTACTAATGTTTGGCCGCTTAGCACGTACTCTTTACGCACGGAGAGTATAAAAATATTTTAGTTTTTTTAATTTTTCTAAATAAATTTCATGAAATTTGACGTTGGTACCCCACGTTTCTTATGATATAATTTAATGATTACATTTCCACCATTCAAAATTAAACCTGAACTCTAACAAACTCAACATTTATCAACGACTACGTATTTTAGATACATACAATACGTGTTATCAATATCACATCAACGTGATATAACGAATGTCAAAGAACCGAGGACTTTCCCATCGCTATGGATACTTTCATTCGCTATATTTGAATATTAAAAAAAAGCATAATGTCACACAATATTTGCTTAAAATTAGCACGTACATCGTGTACGATTAAACGGTATATATATATATATAAAATAAATATATATATATTTATTTTTAGATTTACATTTACGACATCTCCTACAAGTACCGGCAATTGAAAATGAACGAAATTGTACACCAGCCGCCATATTGGATTTTCCTCCGGATGGTTTTACTAGAGAACAGCGACAAAAGGTAAATACATCCATATGTAACCATCCTGTTACAATGTTAGTTTCATAGCTTTTGATATAAAATTCCTAAATTCTTAATGATTTAATGTGATAATAAATAATCATTGTATTTGTTTGCCCTACAGGGATGGATTGCTATTCATGTTTTAGTATCGTGTTATGCGTTTGCTTTGCTGGCCATTGTGTGTGATGATTATTTTGTACCATCCATAGAAAAGATATGCCAAAGTAGGTAGTTTAAGTTTAGCATCGAACGAAGCAAAAAATTTTTATTGGATAAAAAAATAATGAAATAAATATTACATTTTTATCCAGAATTGAACATGACAGAGGATGTAGCTGGAGCAACGTTTATGGCTATTGCTAGTTCAAGTCCAGAGCTGTTTATAAATTCTGTCGGTACATTTATAACTGAAGGAGATCTAGGTGTCGGAACAATTGTCGGTTCAGCTGTTTTTAATATCTTGGCAGTTCCGGCTTGCTGCGGATTGCTGGCTGGACAGGTATCACTCAATGAATACTTAAAATGGCTTTTCAATGATTTATTTTCCTAACAGCTATCATCATCATTTTCAGCCATTCACCATCCACTGTCTGTCTTGAGCAATATGCATCCACTTGACTCCCCACATGTTTTTCAATTCATCAGCCCATTGTTTACTTGGTCTACCTTGATTTCTTTCACATTCTCTCGGATACCATTCCCGTATTTCTCGCATCCATCTGCTATCCATTCTTCTCACTATGTGCCCACTTCAACGTTCCGCTATATCTGCCACTTTGGTGATGCTTCTTACCCACGTGTTCCTCTTACAATATAATCTTATTATACCGAGCATACATCTTTCTATGCTTCTTTGTGTGCACTGGATCTTACGTAACATTCTCGAATTAAGCATCCACGTTTCACATCCATACGTCATAACTGGCAGTACACATTGGTCGTACGCCTTATTTTTCAAGCATTAACCTAACAACTATATTGATTAATAATTTTAGGTGATAGATTTAGATTGGTGGGCCGTTTCTAGAGATTCATTCATGTATGGAGTGGCTGTAATAGCGTTGATATTCACACTTCAAGACGAAAGAGTTATGTGGTATGAAGCGACAATTTTGGTCGTTGCTTACACTTTTTACATTTTAGGTGAGAGTTATTATATTCGATTAGTTATATTAGAATTTAGAGTTGTTGTTGCATTGATGTTCATGTAAAATACGCATTTTTAAATTGTTTTCAGCTATGTATTTTAATAAGCCGCTGAGCAAAATGATGAGACAAAGTTGCTGCATCGCTAAAAAACACAATGTGTACACTGAAATTACACCTTTGTTACTATCAGGCTAGTAATTTCTACATTTTGTCTCACGTGAAATTAATTTTACTTATATACTGATCAATGTAATAAATTGTATACTGTCTATTACAGAGGAACAAAATTTTTCATCAAAAGCAGATTTGATAGAAAATGGAACTAAAAGTGATGACAATAATAATAATAACTGTGATCATGCAAAAGAAGAAGGAAAAGGAGAATCAGGTTTGAATAAGATTCATTTTGCAATCCTTAATATTGGCGATTATGTAAAAATGATTATAAAAAACTTTAAACAACTAAACGACTCGTGTATATTATTGTAATGCTGATGCGAATAGTGACACATTTTTTGGGAATATATTTTAAGCTAAAATCTGATTTATTTTTTAACTAAACTACTTTTGCAGCTGATGAGCGATATAATTATTATATTACAAATTGATTGCGCAAAATATACTGCCTTCTTTAATTATGCTATATGTGCATTTAGAATTGATGTATTTATTTTGAAACTGTATACTTTTATGTGATAATAATTATGTACATACATATGTGTTGATAATTTACGTATAGTATCAATTTGTATATTTTAGAAGAAAATGGTAGTGTATGGTGTTGGGCTGAAGATGCATCCTGCTTTGGAAAATTATTTTTCATCTTCACATGGCCGATTAGATTCATTTTATGGATGACAATTCCGAATTGTCGCAAGTACAAAAAACTCACATTCCTTACATTTTTTATGTGTATTGTATGGATTGGATTTACATCCTATTTTGTGGCATGGCTGATTACAGTTATTGGTATTGTTTTGAAATATATAAAACTACATACGAAATTTAGTATCGAAATCGATAAACTTCATTTAATAAAATTATAGGGGATACCATAAGCATTCCTGACTCTGTAATGGGTCTCACTTTCCTAGCGGCAGGAACAAGTGTGCCGGAAGCTGTTTCTTCAGTAATTGTTACAAATCAAGGTAAGCAAATATTGACTATGGCACAACTTAACATAAATCACAATATATAAATGCTGATTGAATGAAATATTTTCAGGTCACGGATCTATGGGCATCAGCAGTTCTATAGGGTCTAATACATTTGATATCCTTCTATGTCTAGGATTACCTTGGTTTATCAAAGCTTCGTTTTATCCAACTGTGCCTGGAGAGTATTGGGTAATTTTACTCATAGTTATGTACATATAATCTTTTTTTTGATTGATTGATTTGACACTTGAATTTTATTGTTTTAGGTGAATATAAACTCGAGTGGATTGACTTACAGTGCCATATCTTTGCTATCGACTCTTTTAGGTCTCTACGGATCATTTGCTTGCAACAAATTTCGACTGGATTGGAAAATTGGACTGGCGTGTACATTCATGTATATCGCTTTCTTGACTTCGGCTAGTTTGATCGAATTGAATGTGTTTTTCCCAGTAAATTTACCAACGTGTGATCATTAATATAAAAATAGTACATAGACCTATTTTTAAACAATTTGTTATAAATATCAATTGTACAGTATTGGAAAGCTATATTGAATATTTCCACATTATATTATATGTATTTATAATCGGTAATTTTTAATAAATACTCGATAAAATGTTAAATGAATGTGAAGTTCAAAGATTGTATTTGTTGAAACATTGTGATGGAAGCAATTTATAATACTTGCGATATTTTACAATTTTTCACTTAAATTAAGATGTTAGTTATTTTTTTTTATAAAACATTAAAATATTTTTGTTTCACATACTGTTTTATTTTCTTCGTTTTATATTGATGCTAATATACAGATACATATGTATATTAAAAAGCTCATTAGAGTCACGAACAGTGGAGCAGTGAGCATGAACATCACCAAACAGGGTTGTCAGGCGTCCGGACTCAGGCGGGAATGTCCCAACTTAAAAACTGTAATATACACTTTGTAATTCCCGATTTGCACAGAAAACTTTAAAATCGAACTAAAGAAAGATATTATTCTTTTAATTGCAGGTTTTGAATGTCTAGTAAGTGGGCAGCTAGGCAGAGATTCAGAGAACAAAAATGCACAAGGTGCAATAGGCGGTGCGAGACGCTCTGATCTTACCAAGCTGGGAATTCCTTTTTTTTTAAATTTATTTTACTTATTGTTTTTTCTAATGTTATGAATAATTATTTATTTAAAGATAAGTTCTTCATTAATTCTAGAACAAATATTCAAAATGTCTGATTGTGACTCCGAATGTGAAATTTTTATTTTTTATTTGTCCCTTTTTTTGGACTAAAATCCCGATATGCTGTTTTAAAAATCTGGCAGCCCCGTTTCTTACCCATGTATTCCTCTTATGATATTGTGGGTACTCGGTGAACCAATGGGCTGGGGTTGGCATCACTGTGTCCATGACGGTTGGCAACCCTAGTACCGGCGACCGAGTGTTACACAGGTCACTCCCACTCGGTATACGTCGCTCACACAATATACACAACCGAAACGCCCGCTGCGTGTTTGACTCAACCTTTCCCCTCGCACTGCACAATCTCTTCTTGTTATACTAAGCATACATTTTTCATGCTTCTCTGTGTGCACCGGATCTTACATAACATTCTTGAATTCAGCCTGTACAAGTGCTAATAGATAATTAAGTTTATTTTGTTAATTTAGCTTTAAGTTACTGTTTGGTTGTAATTAGCATCTTAAGCTATCTTAAATGAATAAATAAAAAACCCATATAAAAACTAGGGAATGGAGTAAAGCTAATCACATTATCACTCGTCACATGGTTATGGCCGTATAAAATATTGTTATAGACAAAAGCAACAGTTGGTAGCTCCGAATCGTGAGCTGTCATCGGCGATTGGACTTTAGTATACCAGTGTAAGTTAGTTTGTGATGGCGGAAAGGCACAGAATTCTTATTAATTGAAATTTTGGTACCCGAGGTACCTCATCAACATGCTCGATTTAAAAATTGAGAAGGACATGCTGCCCATGAAGGGTCACTACTTCCTGTTTAATGCCGGTAAGTCAATATCCATGTTGTATTTTTTCCTAACCTCAAACTTTCAATTTTGATGCTTCCACCGAAACGATCCTCGTCGATGGATACAAAACGTTGGTGAGTGATATCGAAGTCAGTTGACTTCGTACATATGTCATATACCCGTTGATGATCGACTGTTGTAAACAATTGACATATATTCAGGGTTAACAAAAGCGGTAACTATGGGTTACGGCAGTGTTTCCCAAAGTGTGGTACGCGAAAGGGTTTGAATGTTAAATGTTTTTACTCTATTCTAATTGGATAAAGTATTGTGCAAAAATTCGACCTTGAGATTTTGACTGATTTGTATCTGGTATCCCCCAATCTCGTTTTCATGATTTCTGGAAAATGTCTGTATGGCTGTGTCTGTGGATCAGTGTGTAGAATCGCTAATAACTCAAAAACAGTTTATCCTATTACACTTAAACTTCATATTTTTTTATATACAAATAGTGACATGGTAAAATGGCAATATCGAGTGATGGTGGCGATCGTTGTATTGTACACAAACTGCCCGTGAATGATTGTCCCATATATAATTCTCATACATATGTAAATGGATAATACTGATATATACTGGAATGTGTGAAATATACTGGAACGTGTGAAAAAACGTGGCTGGGACATATAGCGAGAAGAATGGGTGGCAGGTGGACGCGAGAAATACAGGAATGGTATCCGAGAGGGTGTGAAAGAAAGCAAGGTAGACCGAGTGGACAATGGACTGATGAATTGAGAAGAATGTGTGGAGTCAACTGGATGCAGATTGCTTAAGACAGAAAGGAATGGAAGAGGATTGGAGAGGCCTTCATCCAGCAGTGGATGGTGAACGGCTGAAAATGATTGTGCCAGGTCGTAGATCAGTGGTTAGTCTCTTGAGCGAAAGGCTGTCCTCTGTTAGAATTTGTCAATTTATCGAACTTAGCTGTGAGACGGTTCCGTATAAATTCCTTACTATCTACCAAATCATGGTCCGTTCCCTATATATATCCCTTCTAGAGAAAGCAATGGAAAACCACCGGAGAGTATTTTTCCTTGGCTACTTCACTAATGCAGATGTTTGTCAAATAGTGAAGAGGCATCGCTGGATATTCAAGTACGCCACTTTCAGAAGAAGAAGTGCCTATTATTCTTCAATTTTTATCAATTTTTCAGGTACTGCTCCATTGGTGCCTTACTTACCCACATTTGCAAAGCAGTTAGGATTCTCTACGTATATCGTCGGGATTATATATACATTCCTGCCGATATTTGGACTTCTTGCTAAGCCGATATTTGGAGCCTTGGGAGATAGGTACGACAATTTGATTCAATATGGAAAGTGTTGTAATTTCTAGCTGGTTACACTACAAGCTTTTAGTATGAATACTGTTCAAAAATGTTTATTTCGCTTTCGTCTGCACTAGTAAAATATTTTCAATCTTAACTTCGTTGACGATGTTATCGTATTATTTTTGTGTTTTCAGATTCGAGAAGCACAAGTTTATATTTATACTATTTCAAATTTTAACGATAGGAGCATTCACCACGTTGTATTTCATACCGGATTTGCCGAAGAATCCCACCGTAGATTTGTCTTGTGGTGATGGAGAGACTTTCTTTCACACATGCTCGAGCAATTCCAGCGAACTTGATCACTGTAAAGTCGCAAATCTCATATCGAACAATGGAACTGCAAAATGTCAAGTCAGTATGATTCACAATTATATAATATTGTATGATTATTCGCTTGCTATTATTTTGATTGCTAATATACACTGCGATTCCATTATTCCTGTTATCATTTCATCCCGCATTATGTCTATTGTGTGCAGTTGGTTGGATTATGTTATCGGGTATTGCCCTTTGCGAGTGACCCACATTTGTGAGATTGTTTTAATATTAACATAGTGATATGCAACAGCCGCGTGCACTTTTGCAAACACACATTTTAGCTTAGCGAATATTTTTAAGATTTTGTATTTAAAATTCGTGTAATAAAAAAAAATTGTTACAATCTGTATCATTTAATTCAATGCACTTCAAATAGTAGTATTAGAAGCGATAAGGCTTATATAAAACGAAATCTTCTAACTAGATTACACATTTATCATATAATAAATGTTTACCGTAGATAACAACGAAATTGATAAGTCTGTAAATGAAAGATATTACGTATAATAATAATTTGATTGCAAAATATTTATTTAATATCTTTTATTACAGGCCTTTTATTTTAGTGTTTTATATGATTTTTTTTATTTAATCAGCTCAGCAATATTATTCACTCACTAAAATTAGATTTTTGCATAAATGATCTGTTTCCGATAGTAAACTTATTGGAAATACCGTATAATTGTAAATGTATACATATATTATGCATTTTTATCACTAAATTACACGATATAATAATAGTTCTGGTTACAAGGGTAAACTGTGAACTCTCTAGTCACTAGTGCTTTTCAAATTTACTATTATGGTTCAGTTTCATTTTCCAAGCCCATATAAATGACCAAACGGTCTTCCCGGACTCGTGCTTGTCTTTTAATGAAAAGGATTAATGGTCAACGATAGCGACCGTTATTTTTTCGCGTTACGCATTTGTTTAATCATTGGTTCTCAGGTACACCAGCTAATTTGTTAAAAGAAGTCAAGCGGACTTCTTGGACTTTAAACATCTGCTCTATTACAATACTGCACACTTTCTTCGAAATCGCTAATCCAAAACACGTATTATCATGAGAAACTATATTTAAACGACTGCGTTTAGCAATGCGTACACGTTTGACCTTGACAATTGCTTGCGTTTTGCTATAAGTAATTAATTATAAACCTAATTATTTCAAAATAGGTTTATATTTTCATCGTATTTATATTGCATATTTTTATCGATAGCTTTGATAAACTAAAAAGTTTACATGAAATTTTGTATGATTCTTATTAGTACATATATTATATCTGGACATCTCCCTAAATTCTTGCTCGGAAGTCGATCGACATGCAAATTAAAATAAAAACGTAACTCCCAAACTGAAAATGGTTGAGCACCCTTGCTCTAGCGACATGAACATTAAACAAAATATATATGTTCATTAGGGTGGAGCAACGATGTATGGAACTTTTTTTTTGGGATATTCGTTTTGAAATAGTTCTAAAAAGTAATATCATACCTCTTCTGTCCAAAAAAATCTGTTTAATTAAAAAAGTTTTTTTGGACACCACTTACCAGCACTTTTATCTTTGAAATAAAACACTTTTGAAATGAAAATTTTTATGAAAATTTTCAATTGATTGTTTCCAATCTCTATAAATAGCAATTTTAATTAGAAATTTAGTTTAATTAGTATTTATTTTTACTATTCATACTTACTTTCCTCGTATATATCTACTTATATTTACTCGTATGCCTCCCTCCACCGCGCTCACAAATTCACACTTATTTGAATAATTCAAGGAATACGTAAATAAATTAGATTTTTACAAAAAGTACTTATAATATTCAATAAAGTTAGGCTAATTTTATGAGCATGTTATCAACAATTTGTATTCCGTGTTTAGATTTCGACATTAATAGGCAAATTTTCATTTTTCGCCTTCAGGTAGAGGCCTGATCACAGATTTTTTTCAGTATTTTTACGAGAATACGGATGATACAATGATACAATGAAACAATAAAATGAAAAACATATTACAATGTCAATTTTAATTTTTTGCAATGTCGCTCCACCCTAATGTACATACATACATACATTATATTTACAAGTGTGTAATCGAGGCGAGGAATTGTAAAAGCGAGCAATGTCAACTAACTATTGCGTCTTTTTATTTAACAGTATAGTCGCTATGCTGTTTATTATAACGAATTCATAGACAATAAAATTCAGAGCCAGCTCTCGAAATTAATTTGCTCAGATTTGAGATGTTTAATTATATATATAATAGCCGAAATCCGTCTGTCTGCTGATAACGCTATGACGTCACCCTCGCAAGTGTTCGCGACTTTGCTAAATTATATGAATATATAATAGTTTTTATAGTTGTTGTATAGATGGCGCTTTATAATAACAATTATATATACATATAATTAAATAATTAATTATAAAGCGCCATCTATACAACAACTATAAAAACTATTAAATACACATGTACAATACTCAACCACCCAAAAACACTTGGGTAAAGTACGGGTGATGAGAAACCACTCCGTTGATATTAACGGGCTTACACTAGTGTAAGATAAACACCATTGTATTTAAACAATTGGGATAATTTTTAGATGTCTTGCGATATGACTTCAACGGCAATGTGGCAGACAGTTTGCGAGCATTGGAAAGTTCCAAACTATTGCTTCACCGAAGAGGCCAATCTCACGTTCACGAGCTTTATCCCAAAGGAACAAATAAGAATTGAGAAATATTGCGCATATTTGCCGATTGACAAAGCTCGAATGGTGGACGGTAAATTTTGATTGTCGAATGTAATGTTTTTGTATTGATGATGGGGTGATTTTATGAAGTTGATGCATTCACCCTTTTAGATAGAGAATATGTGCCAAAGTGCAAGCGGCTCACAGAGTTGTCGCTTCCGTGCAAATTATATTGTCCTGATAGAAGAGTAGGTGCTCTTTTCGGTGGTTATGGTACCGGTTCTGGCGATGTTGATCTGCTCTGCTCTGAAAATGGCACATACTATGCATCGTGTCAACATACCGAACAAGATCTAGGAAAATTCGCCAACAGTTTCTCAAACGAAACTGATCATATCGAATGTGTTGTAAGTTTTGCTTGCTACGAGTATATTTCTTCGTTTTATTTTATGTACATTTCATATGCAAGTTGGAATTTTATTTTTAGTCAGTTTGCAAAATTAAAAAACCTTGGGAGTTGCCGAATATTTGCGATGGATGGGAAGCTGACGAAACTATCCAATGCCAACCCAACGCTCAGAATTTACCGAAATTTATTTCGTTCGACGGTTCCGTGCCTTTGGATAAAACCGAACAGATCGGACAATGTTTATATTTCAAACTGGCTCAGATTACTATGGCTGATGGTGAATATATTTAACCTTAGCACTTATTATTTTGTACAGTGGCATGTTTCCATTTTAAATCGATCGTTTTTAATTTCAGGCATCACTCACTATCCAACGTGTCCCAATTACTTCAAATACAATAAAACGACACATCACTTTCATTCCAAATGTAAATTAACTTGTAATAATAATGAGGTATATAACTTTTTTTTTGTTATTGCTGCTGCGAATACGTATTCCTCTATTTTATTTGTTCCATGTTTAATTTCAGATGAACAGCTTGTTTGAAACGGCGCCGACTGAAAATCAAGAGTCTCATTTAGGATATTATCAATTTTGGTTATTCTTTCTGTTCATGTCATTGAATTGGATTGGTATGGCTGTAGTTGTAAGCATTGCTGATGCGATATGTTTTGAAAAACTTGGTAAGAGAATGGATTACGATGAAATATAGTAGAAACCCGATCATCTGTACTAATTGGTGATGAGGTAGTCTACATACTGAAAAATCCGGATCGAAAAAATATTCTCGTCAAAAACTCAAGTATTAACTTATGCTTAAATGTTGGCTTGCTTTTTGTAGCAAAATTACGTATACTCCTTAAATATAAATGTTGAATCGAGTCACATTCTTCCCGTCTTTCAAACCACTTCATAGCAACCTCTAAGCATTGAAAAGCTTTAGACTGTGAAGGAACAAAATATTTTCATTATCATCAATATTGTCTTTACTTTTCATCGTTCAAAATTTGGAATCCAGGATCGTTAGGCATTGCAATTTAACCACTCACTGACATCTCCATTGCATATTGAAATGTCTTTTATTGCTTCTGTGATTTCTCTTGTAAAATCTTCATTTAATAAACTAATGGCATTTGTGTCACTGGAACTTGTTAACGCTCTTTTAAATATTTTGTTCCACAATTTTTTCAACGTTAACACTTCAATAGAATTCCAACTTTCTGATGATCATACTTCTTACGCTTTGAAAACATCTAGGACATTTCGACTTTCCTATAAGAAAGAGTGGCAGTTAGTGTCCGCCTGTTGAATTGGAGATTGAAGTTCCTCCACCGAATTACGCCGCAGTTATAATGTTAATCAGCTGTTTTTTCTCAATTAAATAATTTGTAGGTATAGTGAAATCCGGATAATCGGGCTTCTACTGTAGTATCAAAAAAAATTACTTTATCGAATACTATTTATGTACATATGAATATGGATAAAGTAAGTATACTTGTACGATAAGGTTGTATTCCAATCTTACAGGAAATAAAGCCGAAAACTACGGTAAGCAGAGATTATGGGGTTCTGTAGGATGGGGAATATTTTCTCTACTGACTGGATTCCTCATTGACAAATTCAGTAAAGACAGCGATAATAAAGATTATACTGTAGCTTTTATATTGATGTTAATATTCCTATCGCTGGACGTTATCGTCTCATGCTGCCTTAAGGTACATATGTATATTAAATATATGCACATTCGGTACTTCACGCTTTTTACACACAATCCAAAGTTGTAATTTTATGTTATTTTTTCAGTATAAGCAGAAAAAGATTTCGGTGAATATTTTCGAAAATGTCGGTGTTATGTTTGCGTCGTGGCAAACTTGTCACTTTTTCTTGTGGATTATACTGGTCGGCATGTGCACCGGTCTGCTTTGGCAATTCCTGTTTTGGCTATTGGAAGACTTAGCCAAAATGGAAAGTTGCAATGAGACCATGTATATAAAGACGCTGCAGGGTTTAGTTAGTGGAATACAATGTTTCGGCGGAGAGATTCCATTTTTCTTCATTTCAGGTAAACTTCATGGTATACTCACTTAAGTTAACTGACATCTGACATCATGGAAATCTATTGACTCGTTTTACTATTACAATATGACGAGTGTATGTTTTTTTATATTATTAATATTTTCCAATTACAGGTTCAATTTTGAAGAAAATCGGACACATGCATGCAATGACACTAGTTTTACTCGGCTTTGGATTGCGGTTTATACTGTATTCCATTTTGAGCAATCCTTGGTGGGCACTTCCGATTGAATTGTTTCAAGGGTTGACGTTTGGCATGCTTTATGCTACAATGGCATCATATGCTAGTTTGATAGCACCACCCGGTATCGAGGCCACCGTTATGGTATTAATATACATCTTGCTTTGAACAAACCACATCCAATTACTATACGAGTGATAATTTTATTTTATATTTTGTAGGGACTGGTTGGTGCTATATTTGAAGGGGTAGGCACATCCCTGGGAAGTTTTGTTGGTGGTGTTTTATACGGCAAAGTCGGTGGTTCGGTTACTTTCCGAATTTTTGGATGCATTGCTTTGGTCGGTTGCTTGATTAACATCCTGTTGGCGTATTGCCAAAATTTCAAGAAACCCTCTACTGAAGGTACAGAGAATGACAGTAACGATGAGCTTTAATTATAAATATTAAATGTATTTTACATTAAGTATGTATTATTCTTCAATACTCTCTGTGTGAGGCGGTCAATGGAGAAGTGGCTTAATCCACAAATACAAATTATTATGGGTAATGCGAATTAATTTAAAATGTGTATCACTCGTATTTGAAAATAAAATTTAGCATTAGCCATCTTTTGTCTATTTTGAAAATGTCAATTCGAGTTACATGGAATGTGGTACATATTTGACATTCATTGGCATATGAGAATTAGTATTGTCAGTTTTCCACTTTTTCTTTGACTGCCTCCATATGTTATTATTTACTTTACTCATTTGCTTTAATGAAGATTAATTTTTTCCTTTGATTTGAGAAGCTTTAATCGATTTCGATTAAATTTTTTATAATGCTTTTAATAATTTATTATAAAATAAACATTTTCATGAAATAGACTTTTAACCCCTATTTTAAGTTAAAATTTAAAACTAAAAAAAAAAACACAATTTTTTTATAAAATTCATATTCTTTTACTATTATTAACCTAAAGTTTGTATCAGGTTATAAATTATGGATCTTTTCACGATCTTAATCTTTAGATTGACTTGGTATTTTAATACCAAGTCAATCAAACTGATCCAAGATTTCGGCTATGCATTATTAGTTAATTCTTATTTATTTATTTTTGTTTATTTAGTTGAATATTCATCGATCATTCGTTATGGTGGACAAAACAACGATGTTGTTGACATCTTGGACAGCGGTCATGATATTCCAATAGAAGATAATCCAGTCCTGTTGAGATAAATGTGATCACGAGTGATGACATCTTATTATGTATATCATGGCAAAATTTATAAATATATTATCAGAAATAACTATAAATATGAAAAGTATGATTCCGTGCGAGAGTATTAGTTTTCTAATGATTCATGATTTATTGATGCTACTTTTATCGCAATGCTTTATACAAATTGAGCTTTAGTTACATATATGTATAAAACGATTCAATATGAAGTTTGTACTACTAGATACATACTTACATACTGCTGTTTTACTGTTTTTTTTTTTTTGTTTAATCAAAAATTATATAAAAATGTGCACATAGATAGTTGAAAGGTTAAAATATAATTCTATTTTAATTTTTTATTCATACTATGGTGTGAAATTATAACAAATTATGTATATTTATGTTTTATGGCGGGGCTAGGGTTTTAGTTGATTGAAATACTCTATAGTCTATAACCACTCTTGGTTTCTCGGTTACTTGAGATTAATTATATTAAACAGGGATGCATTGTAAAATAGTATTTGTAGATTAATACTATTTTGAATATATCGTCACAATTAGTTAAAGCGCCCTGTCCTGTCGCAAGCAAATGATAAGACTGAATCATGGTCAATTGTGTTTTCATACTTTTTTTTCTACGCATGTAATTTTCTTTAAGACTTAGAATGAATATACAATGGGCGTGAGTTTGTTAATATAATATTAGATTTATTATAATATTATGTCTTATTATATATCTATACTATTTTTACACTCAAAACTATGACAAACGATTTTTTATTTTATATATCATAATATTGGAATCTCGCTAGAGTCAAAATTGAAATCTAAGCATTCCAAAAAAAACAATGACATTTTTATACAGTATAAACATTAAACATTTTACATAACAATTACGTATTGAGATCCAATGCAATTGAATTATATACATACACGTTTTCTGTAATCTAAAGCGATTTTCTTAGAATGTTGCATAGTCATATTCATGATTATGAACACTGACATAAATATGATGCTTTATTTTATGGTAACCAAAACCAAAGCCAAGCCCAAATTACCAACTTTTTACAGTTCTTAAAATACCATGGTACATACATATGTACAAAGATACATAATTTTGACTAGCTTCAATGAAAATCACCACTTTAAAGTAGAGCCATATTTTTTGTATAAGAAATGATTTGCACTTGCCATAATGGGCCGTCATTTGATTGTAGTTTTTCAATACCAAATAAACTATGTAATAATTACTTTATTCATACTTATTATTATCTTTTATTATTTTGCATTTGCATAAATAATTATAAATACGTTTTTATTATTACATTTAGATATGTGTGTCTATTACTCTACTCTAAGTTAATCGATTCGTTTTAAATTTACATATGTTGTTTGAAAAAAGCTACTTTACTGATCATTACATTGATTGCATATACCTTTGGCAAAATTCTTGTTTTGCATATTTTTATTTAATCCCACCGCTTTTGAATAATAATAATAATAATAAAAAATTTAATTTAATTAAAAACATAGTGTTGTGGGTCAAACTTACTTATATACGAAGAAGTAAAGTAAAATTTGGATTTAATATTATTTGGATACTTATTTATTTATTTCGTTTTCGCACACGATGATCATTTTGATACGTATTTTAAATACATGTGTAATTTTTTTTTTTAATTGTTATTTTTTTGATATCTGTTGTATGTATATGAATTTTTGATCAATTGTGGTGTTTCTTGCCAGTATCGTTTATTAAAGAAGAGTATTTTTTTTTCAAACATGTCAACTTTTATTCTTAAATTTACCCAAACAATTTCCAATACTGGACCAGTCATTTTAGATTGTACAATTTAATGAACGTTTGCGATTTGAATATTTAATAATAAGATGTTTAATTGACAGTATGTTAATCTTCTATGTTTGGACATGCGACCTTTTACAAAGTTTTTGTTATGACATCTCGTCTAATATTATAGCCAAGAAGTACCTATACATTTGACATAAGCCCATTTTGTTTTTATTCATACATAGTGCACAGATATTGTATGTTTTGAGATAATCGAATTTTAAGTTTGTAGATGCTGGGATAATTCAGGTTTTTCCTTTAAAAGTAATTTACATATGTATGTATACCAGATCATTGAAAATTTATTTACCTTTTAAAGTATGTTTCCTAAAGTGCAATATTCTAAAACTGGTATGAATTATTTCAAGTTTTATGGAGGAGTGATTGGACATACAATATAATTGCATAAATGACAGTCTGAATTTGAACATGTTACATTTAAGCATGAATAAAAGTTGCATAATATATTTATATATATATTTTTAAATATATATTATATCAATCACAACAATGCCTAGAATGCTTCTAAGTAAATGACAAAACTCAAATGTCCTGTGCTGTCACTGTGTGAACAAGAATTTGCCTGCAAAAATGTCCAGACATGCAACTATTTTGCATGAAAAATATGGACGAAATGGACATATTATATGTTTTGAACAAGGCAATATCTTCTCAAATATACTATTTGGAGATACAATACTTTCTAAACATGAAGATTAATTTGATGCAGATGTACGTTTTGTGTATGATAACTCAATTTTGGTAAAAACTGGACATACAATATCTGTGCACTAACCCATCGATATATCCTATTAAGCCTTAAGGTTTGCTGTGACAGGAACACTTTATATATCGGAGGAGGTCTTCAATTGAAATCGAATAGAGTTCGATGGTGAAAATAGACTTTCTCAGTACAAGCAGGAGAGTAGGTATTGAAGAGTTCTTTGTCTTCTGGAGTGTCGCAGGACTCGAATTACACTCGTGTGAAATTCGTATTCGGAGAGATGAGTTGGGTCTTTGCAAGTGTGGTCCACCACCCACTACCCAAGTGGTGTTGTTGCCGTTCTCGAACATTCCATCCGTGTTAATCCCGTTGATTTATCGGCGGCAAATAAGCTCGTTTTCAAAATACGCGCCCGTTTTCCAACCACTGTCATAGTACGGGCTCGAATTGATTTATGCCACCCACTCGCGTGCCACAGGTTCGATTATAAAAGTAATAAATAATATCCGCTTCTGGAATGTTCAACGGGCGCCACTGTTAAAACATTTCAGGAATTCGCCGCCTCTCAATCTTTCGCGAATCGGACTTTGTGCAGAGCGCTATCGCTCGGAAAAAGCTAACGGCCCGATCGGTCGATAAATACTCTCGCACCGACACTACTTTCTCAACCGTAAAGATTATATCCAAATGTTGACAGGATACGTACAATTTTAACTAACTGGTCAAGTAAAAGCCGAGTGACTGTCTGAGTGAACTTTCGTTTGTTTGGAAACTTGTATAGATTTGGCAACTTCATATATCGCACACCTAGATCTAAACAGTATCAACTAAAAAAAAAAACACTTTTTTCAGGAACGACGAAAAACTTGTCATGTCGCTATAAGTGATAGGAGTTTACTGTTTTTTTCTTTTTATGAAAACGAGCATATTAAAGAAAGTTCAGATTAAAACATTTAATTTTGTTTTGTTGGTTCATGCAGCTTCGTTTGTAGAAAAAAATTTAATTTTTGAGTTGATACTGTTTTGATCTAGATGTAAACGTGTGTGTAAAATTGATTTAGATTCTTTGTTTTTGCTTATTCAGACTAAAAGTGGTGAGATTGAATCTCGATCGTGGACGCAAAAATTTAATTATCACGCGTTTTCTTGAGATAAAGTATTCTCATTAAAGCTCGCACTGTTAATATCTGACTGAGGTTTTGAATGATTTGTCCCTCTGGAAACATTCGATCATTTTTGAAAAAATGTACATCTATGTACAAACTATCAAGTTAAACCGCCACATTTCTTAGTGATAATTATCACATTTTTTAAATTCAAAACCAAAAAGGTTATGGAAGTTAAAAATAGTAACTGATTTTTCTTTTATTATTTACATATACAAAAATTCACAATTGCAATGAGATTTTCTAACATTTTCAACTAAATAGATTCTCTTGCATTCTGGTAGGTTCGACTCGTGTTCGATATATTATATACATAGATATAGTCGTGTGTTCGAGTATCGTTACTCTATTTTCCCCTTTCGTTTGCTCTGTTGACGAAAAAGTTATGGAAGTTAAAAATAGTAACTGATTTTTCTTTTATTATTTACGTATAAAAAAATTCCCAATTGCAATGAGATTTTCTAACATTTTCAATTAAATAGATTCTCTTGCATTCTGTAGGTTCGACTCGTGTTCGGTATACTGTAAGGATACAGTCGTGTATTGTCTATTCGAGTATTGTTACTCTATTTTCCCCTTTCATTTGCTCTGTTGGATAGCAAGCTAGCAAGTACATATTGCACGGTGTAATGGCAATTCTATTGTGAAAGTTGCGGAGCCATCGCAGTAGGTCTGGTCATAAATGTGGGTTTTGTTGACGTCTTCTCTGGGCGATATATCGTTGTTTTCGCATTCCGGCCGCGGCGTCAAAATTCCAAGTTACGTGTTTGCACGTGAGTTATGTCGACAGGGGCGGATCGAGGAATTTTAAGTGGCAGAAGCGTCTCGAGTGGGACCAGCGTCACAGCACCGACACATTTGGAACGTACAAATGATTGGTGCATTCGTCCGGTGCAAGGGCTTCCCTCAAAACATCAGCGTGACGTCATCGTGGATGCCGCCGAAGCGTATTGTGTACTTTTGTCGCGAGTGCGTACTGCCCTGCTGCTCTTTTCATTCGGGAGAATGAGGGTTTTTGATTTGTTTCGGTGCTGTGACGCGTGGAACTCCCCCGCGGTACTGCACAGACGTTCTGCGGTATATTTTTGATTGAAACTGTAAACACAGTAAAATTAACATTGGTTGAAAACTTGATCCTTTTCGAACACCCCTGAGCATACAATAGATACATAAAGCAATTTAATTATAAATGTGTACATACATACATATGTAGATAAGCAATTTAAATTAAATCGAGTTAATCAAAATATTTTTAACAACTAAAAATTGGTTATTTACGTACATTAATGAATTGAGTTTCTCAAAAGACTTAATTTTCGTAACACTCCTAATTGAACTGGTTAAAATCATTAAGTAATTTGATTATGATTATTATGTACGCAAAGGGCACGTATTTTCTTTGTAAATTTATAAACTTGGAAATAGGGCAACTAATTAATCGATCAGTATTTAAATCAATAAACGGTCAGTAACTTTTCAAAAAATGGTCAGTATTATATTTAGATAACGGTCGGAAAAAATAAAGGTCAGTAAAAATATATTTTCAGTAAGTAACCCTTTCACAAACGGTCAGTTAATAACCATTTTACAGTTAAATACCGACCGTTTATATATATATATTTACTTACCTTTTAGTATTAATGACTGACCATTTATCTTATTTACTGATCACTAAGTACTGACACATTATAAAATTTTCTGACCATTTATTAAAATTGCTCACGATTTGGTAAAAAAATTAGTTGGCGAAAATCGGAAAAGCCACTGACCCAATAAATTCAGGCCAATTTATAGCTCGGACTATTACAATTTCAATTCAAGTTTTAGCTTCATTTTTTTTAAATAAATGGAAAATATCAATGAGTCATTTACAATGTTGTTTCTTGTGCGGGTACCGTGATTTTTATTCTATCTAGGATTTGTTCCATTTTGACATTCGAAAGTACACGCATTATGGTAATATTTAATATTAATAAATATTTTCATCAAAAATATTTGTAGTCTTAGAAATAGTACCTTAGTAGTTTGCCTCGATTTATGTACATACATAGTTTTTAAATTTGATTGTACCTAAATTAGTAGAATGACTAGTGATGATTGGTAGCTTAAATGTGGTTTAACAGTATACATAATTTGAAAGTTGGCACACATCAGAGTGAATTTTCACGATGTGCATGTCCTGCATATCAAGCCTGCATCCGATTAATCGATAATGACCGATTTAGCGTTATTTATGCACAACAACTGTCAGTTTCGTAATTTTAGAAATTCCTATCTATTTTCTACCTGCATATCGTCCAATTTTATCTTCCCACACATTCAGTGTGGACATATTTTAGTTCACTTTATTATTATTACATTTTGTCCGTTCAATTATGTTTGCGACTGTTATGTTTATGTCACCTGATAAATTTCCGACTGCGACTTTTGTACAGATACGGTATTCTTTTTAAAATGAAATTAGTTTTTAGCTTAGTAAAATAGTCTAATAAACATTGTGCAAGGTATCTTCATAATATGGTTGAGGACATGAAACTCAAAAAAAGCAGCGGTGCTCAATCGGTGGCCGAGAACTTGTAAGTTTATAATTCGATTGTTATGTATACGTACATATATCATATATGTATTGTTTACTAAAAAAAATTTGTAATTTTCAGCAGTTAGAAGCTGCGGACGACTCATAGCCACGGTGACATCATCGTGTGAGTGGTTTTTCTTTTTAATAAGATAATATAAGTATATGTAGTTCGCGTACTTCTGACAAACATTTGCCAGCGTAATTTTGTATATTGTATTATATAAAGTGCGTACGCGTTGATATCTCCGAAAACGTTGTTTTATAAACATTTTCCGAACACAGAATTTCAACTCGTTAATTGAAACTTTACCGTTTTTTTTTCAAATGTGTAATTATATTGACTTTTAAGGAGTTGTTATAAAGTTAAAATATTTTTTAACTACATAAGTAGCTAGGTGAGTGAATTTTATTGTGTTGGAAAACTTTCAAGGTTATTTGAGTCATACTTAATCATTTTTGAGTCATATTTATTTTTTGTGATAATTTTTCTTGTGGAGATATGTAATTATTACGTTTCTATTATATACATACATTTTAAAATGCTATCTTTCTAGAACAATAATCGTTAACATTTTCAATTTATCCTAATATGATAAAGTATTGTGATCGTGTAAATATTTGACATTGAGATTTTGGCTGATTTATATCAGGTATCATCCCCTGATCACGTTTTCATGATTTCTGGTTTAACTTGGTTTTAGCAAAAATTTTTGTCATGGAAGATTTTTCTTGAATCTTTACTTATCGTACCAAAAATTCAAATCCTAGTGGTTATCAACTTATTTCAATCTATGTATGTATGTGCTACTAATAATTACAAAAATTTCGCTACCGGCGAAAGTTTCAACGATCATAGTCAGTTTTTCAAGGTACTATCACAATCATTATAAAGTTTTGGCTGTTTTTTAACATAAAATAAAAATAATTACATTTTTGGCGACATTTTCAATCAGGCCGTATCAGGCGCCTATCCAGGATTTTTGAGGGAATGCTATCTCTGAGCATTTTTCCTTAACTGTAATAAAAAATATAGGCCGAATTTTGCACGCAACAGTAATTTATTTATACTGCGTATATGGATAAAATAAAAAAAAATGTTAACCACTTATGAAATGAAAATTGGTAGTATCAAAAGGTGCAATTTTCAAAATTCCACATATTTTTACGAGCAGTGCCCTCCCTGAACTCTACCTATCCTTTAACAACACAATGTATAGAAACAAAACTTCATCTTATACTACGTATATGGATTAAGTAAAAACGCTAATTGTTCAACCAAGGCAGCGTACAGTGCCAGTGGTACTCAATACACCCAACTTCGGACATACAGATAAATTCTTTCTTTAACTACGAATCATACATCACAATTAATCCCGTCTTTACACGTAGAAAAGGATCTATGTAGTTTTTCTCAACGAATGAGACTAATAAAATCATAAATATTCCATACGGATTCCAATATGAGCATCAATCCTTAGATAAAATACTCATAGCATAAATGTAGCAACTTTTTCATAATCTTGAATAGTCTCTCTATGAAACGTAACATCTCCCAGTACTATTGCGTACGATGGCTGTTATACTTTAAAGAAGATTTGACTAATCAATCAATTAACATTGTGGTGTTATGTATTTATAATCTAATAAGCCATTTGTCTGCAACTATTTCCGAATACGGAACTGACTAATTTTTTTGTAAGGGTCTTGAAGAGAGGTGGTGGAGGTGTTGTCCTCAAGGCGGCTTGTACTCCATATCGGATAAACTATAAAGCATTGCGTTTTTTTGTTGCGGGGAATGTTAGCCAATAGGTTTAACCCTAAGATCACAAGGATTCAGATCCAATAACTGGTCAACATAGGAATAGTAGGCGCCAATTTTTGGTGGAACCATTTCACAAACTAAATTGATAAAATCTAACAGACGGACGATTTGGATTTAGTTATATCCAGATTTTGCCAAGAGACTATTATGCCCCATACACCCAAAGGCCGCATTTCGTCGTTTTTGAGTCACGATCGCTCCGAAAAACGGCCGGAAAATACGCAGTCGGCCTTTGGGTGCACACAGGGTTGCCAAGCGTTCGAATTTCGGCGGGAATGTTCCGATTTAGACTCCCGATACACAGTCTGTAATTCCCGATTTGCACAGAAAATTTTAGAATCGAACTAAAGAAAGACATCATTATTATAATTGCAGCTTTTAAATGCTAAGTTAGCTCAGTAAGTGAGCAGCTGGGCAGAGTTTCAGAGAACAAAAATGCACATGGTACAATAGGCGACGCAAGATGCTCTGATCTGTAAAAGCGGGGAATTCCCGTACTCTCACTCCCAGGTCTGCGTACGCCACGCTCGCAATATTTCAATTACCGCAGTGTCTTTTGCATGGTGCTTGTTCAGCTTGTTTTTCTAATGTATTGAATAATTACTTATTTATTTAAAGATAAGTCCTTCATTAGTGAATGAAAGTAAGAAGAAATTTAACCCGGAGTGGAACATTTTCCTTTTTGTTTTACTACAAAATTCCGATGTATTGTTTTGAAAATCTGGCAGGGGGGGGGGGGGGCACATAATGTTCTAACCACTGGGCTATCGTCCGGGTGCTTCATAATAATTTCAACTTGTACGCAACATATGGGTTTTCACCCGTTCAATAAATAATTTCACCATCAACATCATTTTCACCCGTTCACCATCCACTGCTTAGTGACGGCCTCTCCAATCCTGTTTGTCTTGAACAATCTGCACCCAGTTGACTCGCACACATTCTTCTCAGTTCATCAGCCCATCGTCGACTCGTTCTACCTAGCTTTCTTTCACATCCTCTCGGATACCATTCCAGTATTTCTCGCGTCCATCTGCCATCCATGGCTATGTGTCCACTTTTTTTTTTTTTACAGGTTCTGCTATATCTGCCACTTTGGTCATACATCTCTTACCCGAGTATTCCTCTTTCACATCCATCCGCATCGATCGTATGCCTTCTTTTTTAAGCATAGCGGAATGTTGAATGTAAAAACGATGTTCATTCTCCCAAAAGCACCATCCTAGTTTCATTATTTCTTCTTTACATCCAGTCATATTCACCAATTGTCCTGGGTATAAATAAACTATCAACCATCTCTACGATATGATTATCTACAGTGGTTACGTTTTGCGTGCAAAATTCATGTTTAAACCCACTTTCATACTTTCGTTGCTTAATTGTGTAAATCATGCAACTACATATGGCTCGGGTGCTCTCCGTTAATAATAAATAATTTAATTTGCGATAGTCTTGAAAACACTTCATGTCCGCGGTTGGGTGCCCCGGAACCACTGGGCAGCGTCAACTTTTTTCATCAAACGCCAACTTTTACTCCGAGGCAGCCAATCAAACCGGCTATTCTGAAAGAACTTGACATGCACTTTGAAGACCTGTGGTGGTGTTGTTTGTTGTCGTCGACGGCAAAAACTATGGTAGGGTGGTATGTGAACCCCCCACAACCCCAGCTGACCCCACCCACTCACCCCTCCTCCCCCCCAGGCGAGTTTCGGTGCAGATGCGACGAGGACAGTATAGTCGACTGGCCAGGGCACGGCAGCAGTGTGTGTGGTGTAGTGTCGCGATGCGGTCGCCGGTTGTTCCGGTCGCGTTTCGTACTCTATGGTGTGTAGTTGCTTGGGTGTTGGTGTGGTCATGGGCTATTGGGCTCTCCAGCGGTGTTGCTCTCTGTGCCCAGAGAAGGGAGATATCTCCCTGCACTTGTCGCAGGGAGGGTGCCACCCTCGAGCTCGAGTGCGAGAGGGTGAGTTCGTACGCGAGGGTAGCTGCTGCTCTTCTGGGTCGTTTTCCTCCACAGACGGACGCTGCCCTCACCATAACTCACTCTGACGTGAGCGACCTCTCCACCATAGCCCACCTAGGCCTGCACATCAACTCACTCAAGCTCAACTACGACAATATAAGGCAAGTTCAACCCCAACCGAAATGGCTCCAGATCGTATGGTCTCGGTGCCTCCCCAACGACCGTATCATCAACACAACTAGTGGTGCATCCGAAATGCGAATTTTCCCCATCCCCCACCTTGGCCGGCCGGAAAAACCACCAATCGTCCGTTTGGATCGGAAAATGGGACACTTTCAAATGGGAAATTCGCACGACGCGACCAGTCTGTCCAAATTGAAACTTTTGATATTCATCAACGGTCGGGTATATATGTAATGCATCGATGAATGAATGCATTAGTGATCGTCGGTGCCGTTAGGAATTGTTGTCATTAAGTGGCAGAGATTCATTCACGTTACGAGGAAAATTTTCATCGCACACTTGAGCGCCGTTTGGATTTTGCTACTAAGGAAGCGTGTGAAAATGTTGAAAATTATAACATTCAGCTACAATGCACGTCGATAATATTTAAAGCGTTGTGCTATTGCTCTAGTTTAATCCTGTTCTATGTATGTACACACATACATATGTATGTATGTACATAGATGTTTTTGGTGTGATTTTTGTAGGGAAATTTCCATTGAAACATTTTAGTTCAATGAAAAATGTGTACAGTTTGAAAGTTAAACAGTTACCGTTTGGATGCAATGATTCACTTCAGTCGCGACCAAAGTGTACGCATGTTGCAATAAGTCAATGGATCAATTTCACGGATCGTTCTTTTCGAACATATCACTGGTATTCAATGCAAAATATTGTTTTGATTTTTATTTTTTTGTTATAGTACAATTATTTTACGGTAAAGATCAACACGTTTGAATCATTATCAACGTTTGTTTATATCACGAATACACCTACCTATGTTTAGTTAAATTTTTGTTACGTCAAAGGAGACTTTGCCCTTTTTTTATCTGCAGTCAAATTTTTATATTTACACACTGTAACTTATTGGTAAAAATTTAAAACTAATCGAAAACAATACATCGCAATTGTAGTTATACTTGAATCCTGTACCTATTATCTTTCGCGAATAACGTTGCGCAATGCGTGAAACGTTACGATCGATGAAACAATATACTTTTGACAGTTTTATTGGATAGAATGTGGCGAATGTCAAACTAGACGTTCGAGATTGACACGTCGATTCGCGAATCGCCCGATTCGAGTTCAACGCAAATCCTGTCGACATTTTGAGAAACTGGCCAAAGTTTTTGAGAAGCGCGAGCACGTTGTTTGGCGTGTCGATAATGGTGGGGCCCGTTTCTAGTGAATCACACCAACTTGTGACCTTTTATACTGATAAACTTACATCTCGCTCGGTCCACCGTTTCGTTGAAATATCACGAGCGTGTCGTTCGTATGTGTACTTTCAGACCGAGCGCTGTGGGAAAACGACAAATAAAGTAAAAAATGGCGGACGAAAATTCTGGCGCATTTTCTTTTTACCATATATGGTAGGGCGCGGCGGCCATTTTGCCCGTTCGACAGCAATGGCCGCCGTCTAATCCGTCTAATAAACCCCATAGAATCCTGCAAAAAGCGCGCGACCTTTTCCACGTCGTTCAAAATAATGCGATTCGCGTACAAACAAAACTCAACCGTGTGCTAAACTAAACACCCTCGAAACTTTCGACTACAATAAATTATAAATTAAATTTTGCGAATCGTTGCATTTGCACAGAGGTGTGATGTTTCCAAAGTGCGTCTCTCTATCTATCAAATATATGTATGTAGAATGAACATAGTTTTTAAATGCAGCATTCTGTTATGCTTAAAAAAAATTCGGGTGTGGCCAGCCCATGACTTTATCCATATATTTGAGGAATATGAAGAGTAAACAAACACTGAAAATGTCAAAAAACCGTGTACAAAGAAAAATAACAGAATTTTTTACAAGACAAAAATCCCACTTCCGGTTGAGTGATTTTGATGATTTTTTTTTTCATATATTGTAATTAGCATAATGATTATAGTTTTACAATATTATGAAGATTCTAAATATTTAAAAGGTCGAAAAATCGTTCAAGAGTAAACTGCCACTTCCGGTTGGCGGATTTTGACCATAATCATCTCTTACACCCTACGTGAAAAAAATAGATTGAAATTTCAACTTGATTGGCTAAGTAGTTTCGGAAATATTCCGTGATAAGAGGATTTTTGACTTTTCTATAAGAAAACAATAAAAAACCAACTTCCGGTTGACTGATTTTAATGATTTTTTTTTGACTAGGTATTGCTTTAAGGATTGTAATATTAAAATATTATGAAAATACGAAATATTTAAAAGGCGTATAAAATAGAGAAAAATAAAATCTAAAAAACAAAAATTTGTTAAGATTTTGATTTTTTAATTATACTTAAGAGCTTACTAACTAACTTAAGAGCTTGGTATAACAAGAAGATATCGTAAGAGGAACATCGGGGTTAAGAAGCATCACCAAAGTGGTAGATACATATAGCAAAACGTGTGAAAAAGTTGATGGCAGATGGACTCGAGAAATACTGGAATAGTATCCGAGAGGATGTGAAAGAAAGCAAGGCAGACCGAGTGGACGATGGGCTGATGAATTGAGAAGAATGTGTGGAGTTAAGTGGATGCAGACGTAAACAAATTCTTTTGTTTGTTGTTTTTTTCCCCGTAGTCAACGAAATCGCTACAATAGTGGCACAACTCAAAAAAATCACTTCCGTTATTATTGAAACACTAGGAATGAATGGAGTAAAGATTAGGCATAAACTAATGACTGGCGGTTCAATATTGAATTAAGATGTGCCAGTGTTGTTGTTGGAAAGATGACTAGTTTGCCATGTTGGGACTTGTATTTTGTGCCACTATTACTGTAGGCCACGAGCGAATTAATAAACAGGCGCTGATCGCCAACGGGCTATAATTAATAATGTATTTTTTTTTAATTGAGAATATCAAATGTACAATATAGATATAGCTGTTATACGAACATCTATATAACTACACGAGTTGCAATTGTGAGATTATCATTCGTACGAAATTTAGCATAAGCTTTTATCGCGACCGAAATCCAAGTGATTCAACCAGGAAAAATGTGATAAATTACTTTGAATAAATTGATATACATATTGCCACAAAAAAATGATAATGCGTGTCGATTAAATTTCACCGATTGCTTAAAAATGTTTGTAAATAAAAAAATACGCTGTTGGGTTTTCCAAAAAAATGATATCTACCAATTTCCTAGGCGATAACGTAACACACGAATGAGTTATTAATATTATTTTACTATATGTAATATACATACATACATACATATGTTCGTATAAATAATAAAATTATACCTATACGTAAATAGTGTGGGGTCAGTTGTGTCATATCGAGTTTGAATTTTATCATTTTTTTTCATTCTTTTCAAATAAGTCGAATCAAAAAGTTTTATGGTACATTATTGACGGATTTCCGAATTTTGTGAGCGAACGTTTCGTTGGCCAATTCGCCTCGAGACATACATACATACATACATATGTGCACGATGTAAACGCTAATTATGCCGGAATCACTCTTAGGCACCTAATGCAAAATAATGTATTTCCTCGAATTGCAATAAAACGATTCGCGTGACGTCAGAAATCTATCGAGCGCTATTACGAACGTCTTTTGACAATACAAATAAACTGTCATAATTACACAATAGCACAATTGCTACGACCTCTAGGGCCACTCTGTTATCATTGCGGAAAAAGCTCTAATTATACATAAATAGTGCATTTTTATTTTTTATTAGTAGCGTATTAAACGTATATCCATAAGCTCCGGAGTTTTTTTTTTAATATATGTACATATGTACTTGTTTATTATATTTTAATCGCATCTGTGAATATTTTCGTATCTTAATCGAATGCGAAAATTCCGCGAAAATTTTTTTTTCGAGTGGTTGACAACAGCTTATCTATTAGGAAACCAATAAATAATTTCATGAAATGTATCAAATAGAACAACAATAATAATTTCGTTACGACGTCAAAGTAGTCCCAAGTGTTTATAGCCTGAGGTTCGATAAAGGGTTTTTGGGGTCAGGTGAAGCGCTAGTTTGCTAAATAGCACTGTATAATTAAGTAAAAATGATTAATTAAATCTGAATTATTATTGAATTTTAATCTAACATGGGGGCAAGGGTGTTGTCAAAAAGCGGATATAATTCAGATTTTTAATGTCGTTTGTTTGATAAAAGTTAAGAATCCTTGCACTGCTTGAACACAGTAGCGAGCGGTACGATTGAAAAGTTGCGAATTTTAATAATTGTTTTTATTTTCATAACGGTCAAACTAACAAATGTGATCAGGTTTTATAAAATAAAATAATTTGTATCTATAGTTAATCGAAAATACAAACAATCTTGGTATAATTCAATAATCAAATGCTACAAAAATGAAATGTTAAATTTTTCATATCGCACGATAGCGTTTTATTTACAAACTTCATACTGAAAAACCATTAAAAATGAAATGAAATGAAAGATGAGATCTGCGGTTCGGTTCTGCAAAATCAACGTAAAATTTTGTGTAAAGTACGTTATATTTACGTCAAAAATCCTTCCTATAAACGTCCAATTACTGAAAATAAATATTGACTATGTAGATAGTAGATTCAAATTGTTATTTCGTTAAATTGACAGAGACATTGCAAAAACAAAAAAATTATTAACAAAAACCCAAATGAATCGATCGCCTAAAACGCAGACTGAAAATATCGTAAACTTGAGCATTCAATCGAACATATTATACAATATTCGAGTTGAGAACTTTCACCAAGTGATGCAACTCTGAATTCTCGGCAATTGATATGAGTATTGCGACATTGGCCCATTCAAAACCGAGTCACGTGAGAATTTTCCGGTACAGCTTCATAGAAAGAGGTTCGCCTACAAATGGCGAAAGCTCGCACAATTTTACAATCAGCTTTAGAATTAAGCAGCATGCGCTTGTTTACGTTTTGTACCGAAATCAACAAATAGTGGATGTTGTGTCGGTCAGGCTACGGGTCACACGCGAACGTCCAGAGTCACTGATAAATACGTATCGTAACGAAAATGCTTCAATTTTCGAATGAAGCCAAACAAGCCGTTGACCTTAACGAACGTGTTCCGTTAATTGCGAAAATTTCCCGAGGAAATAACGCTCACACAATCTGCAATTGAAGGCAATTGTATTATTTATTGCGTTTCGTTGAGTCGGTCAAATTACGAAAATTACCGCCGATTCCCCTACCTACCGCGAATTGCGCACTTTTTACTATCGTTTTTGTTTTAATGACTTAACTGACAACTCACCCACTGTCCGAACGAGCTGTTCAGATTGTGTCTAGGAAATTTCTGAAAAAACAAACATTATCTATTCAGCCCACTAGGTGACTCAATCTTATCAGAACAATGAACGTTTATCTGTCTCGATTTTTATGTATGATTTTTTGTATCGTATTATTTTGTATCGTATTAAAACTATTATAATATATTGGGTTTATATTTCAATCGCACAATAGACAATTTTAAATGCAACGTTCGTATACAACCCTGACTGCCACTGCCACACTAACACTAGTGGAAGGCTCACACAAACTTACCACACGCTACGCCACACACGTCTTCTGACGAAATCCTAAACGCACGTATTTCTATAATTTTAAATGAAGTAGGAACAAACATGTGTGTGTGAACCTTAATGGTTAACTCCAATCGTAAACCCTACAATACAAAACTACGTATGTATATGAATATAGTAAAAAGATCGTATAAATAGCGGTAGTGAAATAGCGAATTGATGTTAACCATTATTCCACTAGTATTAGTGAGGCAGTGGCAGTTACAGCTGTAAGTTAGAAGGGCACTTTTTTTCATATGTGTGCTATCTAAAAAGATATATGAGCCGTTATAAATATGTGGTTTAAGTCCATTTTTTTGTTTTTTGAGATAAATAGATTACATATGTTTGTAGTCAAAACTATCATCAACTCATTTCTTTACAAAATTGGACTTAAACCACTTTCATTTATAACGGCTCATATATGTATGTACATGTATGTACGAGCGTCATAAAAACGTCTAAATAGTGATATAAATAGCGTCATGATAGTGATCATAAAAATGTCTAAAAATAATTTAAATTATCAATTGTATGAATTATTATAAAAAGAATAAAAATATGTCAAATTGTTCTTAAATTTCAATTAAATTGGAAGACTGCCTACAAAGTTTGTCGGCCACGAATCAATTCGTTGAAAATTTAATTGTTATTTTTTCCCGTAAGCCAAAGTTAGCTCACTATATAATAAACACTCGTTGATTATCAACGGATAATACTCCACTACTACATACATATATGTACATACATATGTAAAAAGCTAGTGTGTCTGTGCGCCAGGAGTTGTATTGAGATTTTCTATCAACGTATCTACGCTCGACACACTTTCATCGAAAAATTTGCATTCTTTAATATGTATTTAACTTTTACCTGTAACCCGTAGTTATCGTTGTCTAAGTTAACAAATTCATGTGTCGACAGTTGATGATTTTAAATACGATACTTTCTAATTTGTCTAGTTGGGATACGGAGTCGATGAAGCAAAAATTCGTATGGTACAATTTCGGACCAGATTAGTTAAACGGTGCGGTGATGAACAATGTGGAATTCAATTTAGCTAATTTGCAAAAAAATCATTTTCGATGCATCCTCACAGCAAAAATTTCACATTCGGAAACATTTTCGTATGCAAAATCATATGGTTCTGATGGATTGGAATTTAAATGTTAGTTACACGAAGTCGATGGGTAGATAATGAAAACGCCAAGTCGGCGCCTTTCAATAAACAACCCATCGATGACCTTGACCTCCACCATGACGCGTGCTTATCTGTGCCCATTACAACAGTTGACCTCGCCCTCTCAACACGTTGTCGAAATTTCTTTTCAGGAGACTTCCCGGTGTCACTTTTTATATTTTTCACAAAACTCAAGTTGCTACACGTAGGTTTGTCAAACATCGAATCAAGTTATCACTTGTTTTTATTCGACGGGGCATTTAACGAGCGTTGCTTGGTAATACAACAAGACTACAAATATACAGATAAGACGTTATAAACCTCTTATAATAATAATAATAATAATAATAATTATAATAATAATAATTATTATAATAATAATAATTATAATTATAATAATTATAATAATAATAATAATTATAATTATAATAATTATAATTATAATAATAATAATTAATATTTTGTTATGCATAAGTACATACCAGTGGCGTACCGTGAATTCCAGGCGCCCCCCCCTCCCCCATATATATATTATTTCCTTACAGCAAAGTATCCTTTCAAAATAATTTTACATACCTTTTTTACTCAGAAATTATTCGCAGTATTATAATAGTGCGAAAATTCCACCTCGAGATTTTGACTGATTCGTATCAGATTTCAGATATCGTTTCATGATTTTTGGAAAATGTCTGTAGAATCACTATAAGTCAAAAACCGTTTATCGAATCACACTGATACATTATATTTATAAATTTTTTGCCGGCCATTACAATCAATGAGGCTTTCAAAATTTTGGACCGGATTTTGTCAATTGTCAACCGGAAGTGGTACTTCCTTTGAAAAGTCAACTAATCTTCCGTTATCTTTGGGAGGTCTTTCCACCAAAACTATTATGTATATTAAGATAAAATTTTGCAAATGAAGTATGTGTAAATGACCTTCAAAATGACATAATTTTGAAAAAAAAATTTCATACCGGAAGTGGTAATTTTACTCTTTTCGATGCTTTTTAACTTTTTCTCCGAGCTAACTAACTTCTAACTTCTAACTTCTATCAAGCTGAAATTTCATATCAATAGTTTTCATGTGAGATGCTGTAGGAGATATTATTAGTGGCAGTTCACTCTCGAACGAGATTTCATTTAATATGTTTTTCGGCCTTTTAAATATTTTTAATCCTCACGCTATTATCAAATCATAGTTTTTATAGCATTAATGAGTTATAAAAAAAATTATCAAAATCGGCTTACCGGTAGTGGTAGTTTTTCCTATTTGAATACATGCTGAAAATTGTATTTTCAGCATATATTCAGTGTGAACGTCCTCTGTGCATTCAGTCATCGAAAATTATGCATAGTGTGTAATAAATAATCTATCGAAATAAAAAACTAGTGATAAATCGACGATTTTAACGACGCACGCGTATTCAAACGTTTGCCTAGTGAATTTTTGCCAAATTTCTAATTAATAATGTGTATGTTGATAACAGCAATTGTTTACATAATCAAAACGTTATGTGGCGTCGTCGAAAATTTCAATTCGAATTAGCCAACTACCTATAACCGGTTCGCAAACGCACCGAAAGGGTTGACTAGGTGGGGATGATGATTTCAAAATAATACGTCATTTGATACAGTCAGCGTAAATAATGTTTTGAGTCATTTAACTCGAAAAATAGCGTGTTAAGTTCGGTGGCATCGCGATTTTTTTCTTCTCTTCTTTCGCGATAAAGTCGTATCGTATAAAGTCGTGAGAGATGATTCGTCGAATACAACAGAATAACACGCGTAAAACAATTAAGTGTCATAAATTATTGTTATGGTTGTTTGTTTACACTGAGCGAGTTATTTATCAACATTATAAACAAAATACATAAATATCGTTTTTGTCCTTGATTTTATTGGTTATCGCTTATATTGAACATTAACTGCTCACTGTATACAACTCGAGTTACAAACCTATAAGGACAGTCAATTGTTAAATTTTGTCTTTCGGCAACTAAATTTTAATATTTGATATCATATAGGTACGTAAAATAATTTTACATTTAAAAATTCTCCGGATGCTGTCTATTAAGCCTGAAAATTTTCATTGGTCCTTTCGATTCTTATCATTTTTTTGCAATTTGTATTATATATTTGACCCGTAACGCGCACGCAATGTCAAAACGAACACGTTTTTTTAACAATATCAATTATGAGTCCTTTCATGTTTGCTCACGAAAATTAAACGGAAACATTTTCGTCGTTTAATTTGAAATTTAGGCGTAATTAGCGCCCTCACGGTGTTATTACTTTATCCATATCGGATAAAGTATTGTGTTTTTGGTTGCGAGTGAAATGAGTGAAAAAAAAAGGTATCATTAAATTGTTTCAATTGAAAAAAACCAATGATAATTTATTTGAAAAAAGCACAAAAGCAGTATTTTACGACTTACAACTTTTTTGTATACATATGTACATACATATAGGTAATAATGTAATATATGGACGTTGCTGTTTAGCTGATTAGTTATTTTTTTAATTCGCTGATTACGTCAACTTTTGTGCAAGGTTTCAATTATGAATTCAAGTTCAATGTTTGCAAAAACAATGAATGAACATTTGCACGTAGTATAACATTAAAATTAAACTGACCTAATTTACGAAACGTGACCGATACACGAGCAAATTGTAGAGTTGGATGAGACGTGTTTTGATACTGGATACTCATGTTTTTGAAAAGATACATAGTCATTTCGAGACAGGTTCATATATTATAAACCATGTACATATGTACCTATACATATTTTGATTAGTATACCTTTCATATCAATTTTAGAAGATCTGCATTTTGTCAGCATTTAAATATATGTATGTATGTATGTATGTACATATGTACATTAAGGTCACACACTTATCACACGCCACGCCAAACACATCTTGTGACGAAATCCTAAACGCACAAATTTCTAGGGTTTTTATGGAGTAGATATGTACATACTTGCAACACCCCACACTATGCCACAATTGATAGCAACGGCGTCACGTTGCTCAATCACGTCACGTGTGGTGCCCTAAGGGTCACACTGACTTACCACACGCCACCCCACACACAGCTTCTGACGAAATCCTAAACGCGTGAAGTTCTATGTTTTTGTATGGTATAGATACATACTTGCAACACTACACCCCACGTCACAATATTGATAGCAACGGCGTAAATTCGCGTAATCACATCACTTATTCTGCGTCACGCCGCGCCACACACGTCTTCTGACAAAATTCTAAACGTACGAATTTCTATGGTTTATTTATGGAGTAGATACACACTTGCAACACCCCACACTACGTCATAATTGATAGCAACGGTGTAAAGTCGCACAATCACGTCACGTGTGGTCTGCGTCACGCCACGCCACACACCTCTTCTGACAAAATCCTAAACGCACGAATTTCTATTTTTTGAAGTATAACTTCTATTGGCACGGTAGTGAAAATCGTTTCGTGTCATTTCTATACAAACTGACCGACCGGACGGGTGAAACGATATTGCCGTCTCCTTGATCTTCCGCGTTGATGCGAGACAGAGATAGCTACCCGCGGCCCGTACCGCCCCTCGCCCTCAAAATTTAATCGCTTTTATCGCTCCATTGTTTGAGCAAAATGTGTGGGATGTTTTGAAGTCATTAGTGCATGAGTGCACTAGTGACTAAGGCACGTAGTAGAATGGAACTTTATGGACCTTTCACGGTACATTAGCTATTTTACAATAAAGCGTCACCGGGCTTTTATTATTACCGTATAAGTTTTACTTCTATAGTGAGTATTTTTTATGGTGTAGATACACACTTGCAACACCCCACACTACGTCAGAATTGATAGTAATCGGCGTCACGTCGCGCAATCACACCACGTGTGTAATATGTGTGCCTTAAGCCATGTGATAGCTCAGCGGTTGAGCGTTGGACTATTCAGCGAACGTTTCGGAGCTCGGTTTTCGACCGCAGCTGTCGCAAGATTTGAATATTAGTAAATCTGAGACGGCCGTCTTTTTTTATGATTTATCAATATATCTAGCTTAACTGCCACCAAACAAGTCTACCAATTCATCGTTCGCGGAGAACCTTTCTATTGTAGAAGGCAACGGCAAACCATTGCAGAGTACCTTTCTCCGGTTACTTCACTACGCCACGGTAAAATGTTTATCAAACAGTGATGGGGCTACGGTTGAAATACATTTTTTTGGTTGTGTTTTTGGAAAAGGGCCACTACAAATGTCGGTATCGTCAAACCACAGACTTCTCCCACGCCAAGAAGCCCCGCGCGTGTCCTCATCATTGGTCATTTCCGCCGTTTTGTGCTAACGAGTCCGCTCATTACTTAATTGCCGATTAAGGGATGTGCGATGGATTCTCCCGAAGTCTCCGTTACGACAGAGGCGCATCGGGGTTTTCAGGTCGACAAAAACACACAGAAACACGCGTAAATTGTTCACGTGATCGAATAAATTCAATAGACGGCGTCGCGTCAATTGCCCGCCGAAGTGGCATAAGGTTAAACGTCATCGTTTAAATTTAATTTCGATGCTTAATGCACGGGCCCAATGGACGCCAATTTGACCCGTCGACTCTCGAATCAAAGAAAACTCAAATGAAAATGGCGCCGGTTCACTTTCGTCCGATTTCCCCGGCCCGAGTCCGCGTCTCATCACACAATCGGATCTAATCAGGCGCCACTTTTGGAATTATTGTCTGGTCGGCTGATTGTGGGGGGTGAATCCGTGCACTACGCGTTTCAAACAGTGACGAAAAAAAATAAATAAAAAGAAATACACCGTTCGAATGTAAAAATACCATTGAAACGGCTGTCGATTGTACTGACGCCACATAATGAGGCTCGCGATAACCTTTTCGGCGCTGATGTAATGTTGTATTGTTGAGAATATGTCACAGGGCAGAGGTGCGTGTGAGGTTATGGCAAGACACTCTTAAGTTCACTACACTCGTGCAAAATAGATTCAATTTCGATTTGCTGAGCGTTGTTTATTATGATTAGAGCGTGCTGAATATACTTATTATCTGATTTTTCACTTTATCCGCAACGGACAAAGTGTTGCGATCGTGCGGAAATTCGACCTCGAGATTTTGACTAATTTGTATCAGGTATCGTCCCCTGATCACGTTTTTGTCATTTCTGGAAAATGTCTGTATGTGTGTCTGTGTGTTGGGCGGATGTATGTATGTATGTAGGTATAACTCAAAAACCGTTTATACTATTACACTGAAACTGAAATCTGTAAGGCTTTCAAAAATTTTCGTCAACCGGAAGTGGTACTTACTTTGGAAAGTCACCTGATTTTCTGTTATCTTCGGGAGGTTTTTCCAGCAAAACTAATATATATGTACATACATACGTATGTAGGTACATACATACGTATGTAGGTACATACATACGTATGTAGGTACATACATAAACTGCTTGAGCTTGTATGTCGAGCATAGCTTGACATTTACTTTGACTTAATTTTTGAGATGAAAACTGACTGAAACCACTATATTTTTTTGCCAATCTAATTAGCATATCTTGGAGAACAGCTGGTCCAGTTTTGGATTTTTTGTTTCACGGCAGTGATTCTCAAACATTAGCTTTCCAAAGCGTAATTTATTTTTAAGTAAAAATGGTTACTTGACAGAGGTTAAAAAAATTGATTTTTGTATTATAGATTCTCAAACATTCTCTTTATTGTATAAATCCTCTAAAATATCCCTGATGCAATTTTTCATCTCCAAATTCCATCAAAAGTGAAAATATATTATTTGAAAAAAGTTTTGGAACCACTGGAAAAAAATTTTTTGAGAATGGCTGGTTATTTTGGCAACAGTGTGGGGAAGATTTTTCATCATCAATGATAATATGTAAAATCATTATTTATTGAGAAAATACTTTTTTTGTCGAACATTTTAAAATTTTATGAAGAAAGGTAATCATGATTTTCAAATCAAGTTTAACCCATGTTCAGATTTTGTCTCGTAAAGTTGCTTACCCTGGTCGGACGGTCCAAATTCTCAAATAATTTCTTCAAGAAACAAATTTAAAAAAAAATCAAAATCCCCGAAGTTATGGTATGATGAGATAGATATATTTGAGAAAGATGAAATAGATATATTTCTGTAGAAAAAATTAAGAAGCACTAGTTCGAAAGATTCATCTAATGGTTTTTCATTTTATACAATGCCGAGGATATGTGTTTCACGGATTTATAGTTATTTTTTGTCCCAAGAGGTTAAAAATATTTTATTTTTGTAATTGACTTTTATCCTTTGGAAATTGAAAATTTTCAAAATTAATTCCGAGTTCAAAAAGTTAAGCTAAAGTTTTGCATATGAAGCATGTGTATGATTTTTTATTGAGATAAAATTCAAAAAGTGAATCATATGTAGTATCATAAATCTTTGTACAGCAAAATTAAATATTTTATTTTTATGTAAAGTATGTAAGTGAGCGATTTATAAGTTTTTATATACAATATGTACCGAGCTTCAAGGGTTGACAGCTGATATCTTTCCGAGGAGTAAAAAAATATATGAATGGGTAGGAAGGGGGTGAGGGGATCTAATGTCTAATATTAAACGGTTTCGAGACATATTGAACCAAGATTAAGATTCTATTAATAGTTCGAACCGAACATTCTCTAATAAATAAAAAAAAGTCGTCCGACTTTCTTATATCGTAGAATCGTATTGTTTTTTTTTCCTATTGACCCTTAAGCTCAATATCGATAGTCTGCTAGAAATAGTGGTATATACGTTGTTCAACTCTAGTTGAATTATCGAGTTTTACATTTAATTATTATTTGATAATATTACTTAAGTGTAAGGGCTCACGCACACCTACCACACCACACGTGATGTGATTGCGTGACGTGGGGTGGGGTGTTGCGAGTGTGTATCTACGCCATACAAAACCATAAAATTTCATGCGTTTAGGATTTCGTCAGGAGACATATGTGTGGCGTGGCGTGTGTAGTAAGTGTGTGCGAGTCCTAAACATTGCATTAGATTTATAATAGCAACAGACGAATGGAGCTGAAACTAATCTATGTACGTATGTATATACATATGTATGTATGTATGTAACATTCGTATGATAATATGAACCCGCTTAATAATCTTTTTGTGCAAAATATGTATGTTTGTTTCCCTGTTTCTTATTGCAACGCGTTCACTAAAATCGTGTATTTACCAAAAAAAAAATTTTTCGTGAAAAAAGTATGTCTTAAGCTGTATGTGATTTGTAAGTTGCGCAATAGCGATTTTGATAATAGTGGCCCAAACTTATGGAGTTGTATAAAAATTGTACGAACTTTCATATAAAATTGAATTGTCTATGTTGTTGATTGTGTAAATTATTCAAGATGGGCATATTGATGTTTACAGTGAACTAAACGACGTAGCTTTCGCCGGATTAGAGCGTACAGAATTTTTGAGCTTGGCCGACAATGAGTTATCATCAGTACCGAGACACGTTTTACGCCATATGCCAAACCTGAAAACGCTGGACCTGGGCAGGAGCAAAATCAAAGTACTTTCGTCCACCGATCTCAAGGTAAGAATCTCCTCAAAGCAAACTTGAACCTATCCAAAGTGGAGACGGATTTATAAATTAAATTTTCAGGACCTGCCTTACGTACACTACTTAGTGCTGGCCAGCAATGGCATGGTCGCTTTGGAGAAGAATTCTCTACCGAGGGACCTTCGTCACCTTCACCTGGGCTACAATCAGCTGACGACATTGAATGGAACCATCAGACATCTGAGAAGTCTTGAGTGGTTGTTCATCCGCTCGAATCAACTCACCACAATCGACAATGAAATACCGATGGTAGGTTAGTTCGATAAACAAGCACAGTTCGGCTACTTCGACGTGTTTTATTCGGGCATTTTGTTCTCACTAATGACCATGTTCGCAGAATGCCATCAACATGACTATGATCCACGCGTCCGACAATCGGTTTGAAAGTTTGCCGAAGGATTTGCGCAACATGCCGACCATTGATTCGATGTATTTCGACCATAATAGTATAAAATCTCTTAATGGTGCGCTGCAAAAGGCCAGAAAGCTGAAGAAACTCAATTTGTCCTTTAACAAACTTAAACATGTCAGTATAACACTAATATTCAATTGCATATGACATCCGAATAAAATAAATTTGATTGTTCATTAACATTTTAAAGATCGCAATTGAATTTATGTGAACATTTCCCGTTTACAGCTGGTCGCCGATGATTTCGCCGAAGCTGAGAGTTTAGAGCAACTTGACCTCGGCTACAATCAATTGCAATCATTGAACGGTGCACTGAGAAACCTTTCGCTGATGACAAATCTAAACCTGACTCACAACGAATTGGCTGAATTTTCATTGCAAGAAATAAAAGGTTTTAAAAAACTTCATGTGGCCGATTTATCTCACAATCGAATTGCCGTACTGAACGGACACACCGAGGTATGACGACAAAAACAAGTATATATTTTATTATTGTTTTTTTCGTATACATATTATTATGATTGATAAGTTTTTTTTATAAACCTTTACAATGTTGATAAATTAAACGAATAATTATCGCATTCTTATTTCGCAAACAATGGAATTAAAATCAGTATTTTGTATATAAAAGAGACTTTATAATGTATGTATAATAATAAATCTATTGGTAAAATCACTCCAGCTTAATTTTCTTGAAATAGTATCTAATATGTATCATAGCATCAATATTAATACAAATATAATACTGCATTCTAAGTATGACTAGTATGAATCTTACGGTTACATCTTAACTTTTTTCAGAATATGGTTGATATTGGAACTCAAGTTCTAGAGCTGCGATTGGAATTCAACAGATTGCGAAGCTTGAGCGGAGCTCTAATGGGTCTCCATGGATTGTTTAAATTAAACATAAGTCATAACCTGATGGAAGTCATATCGCCGGACGACCTCATCGGATTAGATCAGTTGCGAGTTCTAGACATCTCGCACAATTTCATCACAACATTAGAAGAGACTTCTAAGGTATGCTAGCGAATACTAAGTCTAGTTAACCGTTGAAATAATGTAGTCATACTATTCTGTGGAAATTTTCAGACTTACCTTCCGGCTCTGGAAGAACTGCTCGCCTCTTTCAATAAAATTGTGATGTTAGACAAAGACTTTCACGGTTTGCCCGTGCTATGTCACGCAGATTTATCTCACAACAAAATAGAATCTGTCAATTTTGAACTAGTGACAAAAACGACGTGCTCGATTCACGGTGTCACCGGGACGCTCAAGATACACTTGCACGGTAAGTTACAAAGCGACGATCAGGACAGGATTAAGATACTTTCATTTTTATATTTCATCATCATGTTATTTGCAAGCATTTATACATACATTGATGACTTCATCAGCTAACTGTTGTTATTTGTATCTATTTTATTGCCGCTTTGCCGCTGTTGTTTATTTGCATTTTTATATATGAGTATACCTATACATATGTATGTACATACATATATATATTCAGAGCGATTATTTTTAATTGTTTATTGTCTATATATTGATTGATACATTTTGTGCATATGTGATTTGGTTCACCATTAATACTTTTGTATTCTTCTATATATACATATACTTCGTATCTTCTGGTCTCACTATTTCTTTTCACTCTCTTCACTAAAATGAACACGATTTCACAAATTTCGTATGTGATTTGCGCAATATTTTTTATTCAGAGTAAAATTTTCTCTTTAAATTAAAATTTTTTATATTTTAACTTGAATCTGTAGATATTTGTATTTTGAGCGAATTACATACATATATATTGCATATAACTTTTTGATTGGCGAAAATGAAGATTTAAATATGTAAAATACTGTTGTGAGTTAATTTAATAATTTTTAGATACATAACTGATTCTATTTCAGATAATCCCGTTTTGTGCGATGAGAATTTTGCAGACCTCAACGGTTATATGGCCCAGTGGCACGTCAAATTCTACGGGGAATGTGTGAATTACAGATCCTCAGATATATTTTCACCGACTGTCGTAGCACCGTCTCTGCTGAACGATATAATGCCGTTGGGCTCGGGGCTCATAGTCTCCTCCAAAGTTAACCCTGGGGTGAAAGTGATCTCGCTCGAAAGCCACATGAGTTCAAAGAACAAAATGTTCCCAGGATACGACAACATCGTGGGTCAAATCATACCCGGCAAAAACGGAGAGTTGCCCATAATTTTGTATCCACCGATAACACTACCTCCACCGACACCGAGCCTGTCGATGAAACAACAAAAGTCACAGCAAAAAAATTATAACATTGCACCTGAAATACCGCCAAAAATTATTTAAAAAGTTAAAACATAAAAGTAAAAAAATAAAATGGTTATTTGACTTTTATATTATATATAAAAATGTAATAACGCCTGTTTGTAACATAGTTTAATGTGTGCATATTAATGTTTTCGAAGAATGAAAGGACTAGTGCGATATGTGTAAGATATTGTTATATGTATGATAGAAATTTAAAATGAAAATAATAATTGGAGATAAGTCAAAAACATAGGTTTATTTAATATTTATATACATTTTAAATGTATACATAGTAAAAGTTTATAACGATCTATGTATGTCTGCGTATATTTCATCTAAATCCAAAACACAATAGAAAACATTCCAATAACAGTCACAAAAATGTAACAATACGAACGTTGAATCTCCGATATTATACATACATAGTATGTATAGATCTTTACATTCGTACATACCCATCCTTTCAGAACGCAATGGACATACCAGAATGTACTTGATGTTTGCCAACCTTTGTAACTCAAACCTTTCACAATACACACACGGATCTTTGTATTTAAAAAGATCTACACTAAATAGTTTATGTATGTATGTATGTATGTTGGTCGGGGTGCGTTAGAGCTAAATTGCAAAATGTCTATGAATATATCATATATTATACATATATGTATGTATCTACAATAAAATTTATTTGATTAACGTACCCTGTATTTTCCTAAGTGGCCCTAGTTGACGTCTGTGTACGTATGTGATGCTACTTTAATTTTAAATGTAATAATCTTATTTTTTTAAATAATATTTATATTTTTTTTGAGATATGCATGTATAGGTTTTTTAAAATTAAGGAATAATTTTATTTTTAAAAACAATTAACTTTTATTTATTAAAATGCACTAAAAATGTGAGAATAATAATACTTTAGGCCCATCGCAATAGTTAGGCCCGTCGTAATTTTATTTGTATTTAATTATTCACAACATATAAATGGAAATATAAAAAAGAGTATTAATAATTATGTATCTATTGCTAAGTAGATATGTATATACATATGTATATACAAAATATTATACCATCATCATTTTAATGAAACTACACCAAATTAATATACATATATGTAGGTACATACTTATATAAATGATTAATAAAATATATATTTACACAAACTATATTATACGAAATATATATTTGCACAAACTAAAAATTAATTTCTATTTTAAATCAAATGAGTCTACAAATGTAACAATTAGTTCCTCAGCTAGAATATCGTAGCATTTTAATTCCTTCCGAATACTTGGCGTAATCTCGTGTGCACTGTTCGTATATAATAATATACATTAATATTATACGTTCTTATATATACAGATATAATAACATAAGTATATAAATTTTATTTTAAACTGTTAAATATGTAATATAGATGAATAAAAAATAAATATTTTTATATGTATTGATTGATTTGTTTGGAACTTTTGACCATAATATGAAGATATCAAGCCGGTTTTACAATTGCCGGTAATACAATTGACAACAAAGTAGGCATATATGTATGTATGCATAGGTAACATATGTAGATATACTCATACTACAAAAAATAAATTTAATTTATACTTAAAAAAGATCGACTCTATGAGCAGTCCAATGAAAGACTTTACTTGTTATTTATTCAGAATACTACATACAATATACCAGGCCTGGGCAAACTTTTTGGATGAAGGGCCACATTAGAAATTCAAAATGAGCGGCGGGCCGCAAGTAAAATACTATTTTTAAATATACATTATTTATTATCGTGAAAAGGAATTACAACATAATTTTTTTTTTAAATTTCATAAAAAAAAAAACAATTTAATGAGACAAATGAAACTGTCTTGCATCTTTCAACAGTTTTTTAATTTCAGGAGTAAATTTTGTAGTTGAATGTAGTTACATATATCAAAGCTTGTAAATATGTTCATCTGTAATGCTTGATCGTAAATAATTTTTATTGATATTCATGATTGAAAATGTTTCTTCACATACATACATACATACATATGTATGTAGGTTGATCCAAAAACCACCAACATTTTTTGAGCAATATCTTTGTTTTTTTGTCAAAAAAAAAGTTTGTCGAATTTGTCCGTATTAAGAGCGTTGTAAAATTTGCAGATTTCTGAAGACAAACTTAGAGATTGTCGCAATTCCCTTAATTCAGCATCACAATGCAAATCTATAATCTCATGTTGTAACTCCGTCGGTATGTTATCAATATCTATTGAAAATGGATCTCTTACAATTGTCAAGCTTGTTTCAATTTTTTCGGAAGTCGCCAAATCTTCGTGAAAACTCATCACTAAATCGTTGATAACACTGAGCACAAAAAAAAATGCCCAGAGCGGAGATTGGTCAATCTCTACTAAGTTTGACCAAACCTAAGCCATCGAATATGATATTATGATAAGGAATATCTATCTGTGAACTCAGATTCAATATCTTGAAGAAAAGCAATGAATTGTCGGTGTTTCAGGCCACTCGATCGTATTAAATTTACAAGTTTAATATTACAAGATGTGACATGTTCAACTTTTAACACATTTTTACACAATACTTGTTGATGTATAATACAATGAATTGTAATTAAATTGTAATCAGGATAATTTTCGCAAATTTTATCCTGGATTTTCTTTAATGCTCCAACATTTTTGCCCATCAAACTTGGTGCTCCGTCAGTTGTTATGCTTACCAATTTGTTCCATTGTAAATTATATTTTCTTAAGCAATTAAATTTTTTTTCAAAAATATCAGCTCCTGTTGTTTGATCTTTAAGTGATTCCAATGACAGAAGCTCTTCAATAATTTCAAATTTAGAGTTACATCCGCGTATGAAAATTAATAACTGTGCGGTATCTTTTCGATCATTACTTTCGTCGAGAGCTATCGAGTACCATGTGATCGATTCTACATAATACTGATGATAATTGCTCATTCAAGTTTGTACCTTCAATTCTTCTTACTACAGTTCGCCGAGATAAACTTATATTCTCAAATTTGTTTTTAACGTCAGGACATACATATAATTCCACAAGCTTTAATAAAACATTATTTAATATACTCTCCACCAGAAAACGGTTTGTTGCTTTTTGCAATTATGTGAGAAATAACAAAACTTGCCTCCAAAGTACATAGCTTCTTGTTGTGACGCATTGGCTGCTTTCACATTTGCCCCGTCTAGTTCGCGCGCAAATTCAAATTCTATCTTATGTCAGAAACGATAAAACATTTCACAAGTCGACAAAATTTTTTTTTAATCAGAAAAAAGTAAACTTTTTTCTGATTTTTGACGCTTATTGCTCGCGGGCCACACCGAAACACGATTTCGCGGGCCGCGATTTTTTGGCTGCGAAATCTGAAAATTCTGAAACTAGGATGGAACGCTTTTGGAAGAATGAACATAGTTTTTAAATCCAAAATCCCGCTATGCGTATAAGGCATACGACCAATGCGTACTGCCAGTTATGACGTATGGATGTGAAACGTGGATGCTGAATTAAAGAATGTTACGTGAGATCCAATGCACCCAGAGAAGCATATAAAGACTCTTGGTATAACAAGAGGAGACTTAAGTGGCGGATAGCGGAACGTGTGAAAAAGTTGAATTGAATACATAGTGAGAAGATTGGATGGCATATGGACGCGAGAGATACTGGAATGGTATCCGAGAGGATGTGAAAGAAAGCAAGGAAGACCGAGTGGACGATGGGGTGATGAATTAAGAAGGATGTGTGGACTGTGGAGTCAAGTAGGTGCAGATTGCTCAAGCAGACAGGAATGGAAGAGAATTGGAGAGGTTATCGTTCAGCAGAGGATGGTGAACGGCTGAAAATGATGATGATGTGACTACATAATATGTAGATATCTAAAGTGAAATAACTTCTGTCAATGTATGTACTTATATACATTTAATTTTAATACGGTATACGTATAAATGCTAATATTAGTGATAATGTTCAATATGATGATACGATGATGATGAATAAGATACGATTGACTATCTAAAACGTTATTGTTTAGAGATAAAGACAATGCGTTGGCACGATGACATGTGGCCGGTAATTGCCAAATATCCAGATGGTGATTCACGTAAGAATTATTCGTCGTTTATTGGCTGTGTCGTAGATAACTATCAGTTTAGCCAAGGTTCGATAAGCTTCACCGAAATTCATTAAACCTTAACAGGAAAATTACAACTCACGATACAGAACCTATCTATGTATGTATCTACTACGTATGTACATAAACCGTAAGATTGTATGCATAATGAGGAGGACTGCAACGACAAGTATGCAAATTTTAGAATGTTAGAGTAATTTAGAGTTTTTCATTATACCCGAATTTTATTTGGCGGGAAAGTAAGTAGTTAATACATTGATTTATCTCACCTTTGAAGCGTTATCGTTTGATTAAAACGCGATGATAACTAATGACAGAACGGATTGGGATGATAGCGAACTGTGTTCGTTTTTAATCAACGTTAGGCTTTTCAATTCATTTTGTTTCGTGACCGATCCCAGTTCGGATCGTCTTCAACGCACAATTACATACATTCAATCATCATGGACGACAAACTCCAAGGATGGATGACACACGTGAAGTTGCTCGTATTCGTCGCTGGTATATTAGGATGTGTGAGTTCGATTTATCAATTAATTACACATACATTGTAACGCAATGGGAAACCACTGGAGAGTATCTTTCCTCAGTTGCTTCACTATGACAGATGGTAAAATGTTTGTCAAAGAGTGAAGAGGCAACGCTTGATATTCAAGTACGCCATCTTCAGAAGAACACATTGTAATGTAACATGAAACTGAAATTCAGAAAGTGATGCGAGTCCATTTTTTAACACCTTGTAGTTACGCAATACTTTTATTGAAACAACAGACATAATTCATATCTCGATGAATCGTAAACCTCCGATATGATAAAAAAATACGAAATTTCTTTTTAAAAATATTTTTATATAAATTTTATATATATTAATATTTTATTATATATTATATAAATATTAATATTTTTATTTAAATATCTTAGAATAATTATCAGTAGAGATAACTTGTATCTTTCGCAATATACATACATATATGGAGATAGAATACATATGTAAGTACATAAAACATGTACGTGTTCCGCAGATTTTGAATATAAATTAGCTTTACAGCGGAATTGAAAATGTTTATTCATACTGGATAAGTAAATTGAAAGCGTTTTGATTATAACTGCACCGCTTGCCAAGTTTAGCAGCTATAAACACATACTCATTCACTCACACATACACTCACGGCACGGGTAGCGAAAAGCGCTCGCATTTTCCAACTACCTACTACATTTTGAACTACTAAATACACTATAGACTAATTATAGGTAAATGCATAAATGATAACCACCCGGTGACACTGTCAACGGGCATTGACTAGTTTTTAATAATAACCAATGACGGGAGAGAGCTTATAGTGCGCGCATAGCGTGTTATCTTGTATTCTGCGATAAGGAAACAATTTGATCGATACCTTTTCAATGAGTATTAGAGTTATCACTAATTTGCAATAGTATTATTTTTTTGTTGCTTTAGTCATCTACGTATATTAGGATGATCGATAATATTGAAGGGCAAACTACGTTGTTTTTATTTTACACCGTTTTAAAATTAATTAATAAATGATGTGATGGTTTCAGGTTCAAGCGGTAACATGGATGAGTTTGACTATAACAGGATTGGTCTATTACGCGGATTGTAACGTAACATCTAATTCATTGAATCTACTAACCTTTGCCGACGTACTGAGAGTGTATTATTTCACAGGTGAAAAAAAAAAAACAAAAAGAAAAATGATAATTTTTCTTAATTTATTACAAATTTCAGTATTTCATTTTAGTATTTATGTACATATGTATTTTGTGCGAACTGTTGCGTTTGAATTTTTTTATTTCGTAATATTATGTATATTATAATTGTTGCTTGGACGCGGCGATTTTAGCGTTTATTTTATTTATTGACTATTTTTTATGCACATACATATTATGTATGTACTTGATTTTTATAAAATAGCATTTTCAATACAAAATGAACAACTATTAAAAGTGTTGCTTGTAGGCTTGTTGTGCAAACCTGTTTCTTCCAAGCTTGCGCACATAAGATAACTATTGCTTACATAAGATTTTGTTACCTACATATGTATGTATACGCCCCGTTTTGCTTGGGCAAACCAAGTTTGCGCATGCACGTTTAGGGCAACTTTTACACGTGCTACATAATATATATATTGTTGTGATTGATTGAAAACCTCTGCGTAGATGTTACTAAATATCATGTATGTACATATGTGCACTTTACTTAAAAATATTTTGTTGTATTATGTTTCCATTGCTAAATGTTCAGAATAATTAATGTATAAATCGCAGTTACAAACAAATTTATATATACATTTGTAGATTTACATGTATACTTTTAATTGCTTCACAGAGAAAGACTGTTTAGAAAAATCAATGTCAACAACATCAACAACAACAACGACAACAACAACAACAACAACAACAACAACAACAACACCAGAAACACTACTTGATGAGCAACCAGATTATAACCCATTTATTGTCACTGGTCGCCGGATTTTAGCATCTGATCTGCAAGTGTGGTTTTGCATAATACTGGCATTTTCGGTGGTTTGGCTACTAGCATCAGTGCTCATGATTGCAAGTACGTTTAAAAAGATCATTTTTTATATACATAAAGAAAATGTAGTTTTCACCAAAGAATATGTTTGTTGCACGATAAGTAACAAATGACGTAAATAAGTTTTTCCCGACGGAAATTTTTTTTTTACCGTAGTGATAGTGGTGCGTTCATTAATGGCATTGAAACTGAGGAATTGAAGAAAGGTCTATTATCGTGGTTTTCTACCTCTGGTTTGCGAACCACTCTAACTGACCAACGAACCACAAATGATGGAACAATTTTATTTGAAAGCCACAATGAAGATTCAAAAATTCAGAAATACGCCATAACATAATATTCGTGTATATTTTTATTGAAGGCATTAAAAAATCTATCATAGCAAATACAAATATCATAAAAAAAAAAGTAAACTACCCATAAAAAATGGTTGAAATTTTAGTAAATCTTATTAATTTTTTTGACGAATAATGTACATATTCAAATTTACCTTAAAATCGAATGCCACCTTTTACATTCACTATTTTTCTGTAATGAACTGTTCTATCTTGAAAATCTCTTAATTATTCCTCGAGTATAGCAGAGGCCCCGAAAAATCGTGAAAATAGTGAATGCTAGAAAATAAAAAATTATATGCAAAAAAAGCATATACTCAAAAATTCCAACTCATACAATAGAGAAAAAATTTTTTTTCTAGTTTTCTCATATAAATTTTTTACCACTACAGTTAAAATACAATAATTATTTATTTGTCATTTTTCAAATCAGGTGTGAGAGAAAAATTGACGAAACAGTCGACGTACTTCATTAGCGCCTGGTCTTCTATAACTCTCATCGTTTGCATAATAGATCTTGCACTGGGTATTCTGCTCGGTTTAGATCTCGGAGGTGTCGAGGTTAACGAAAAATATAACATATATAATTATTATTTATGTGCTCAAATAACCAGTGAATAAATAAACTAACCGAATCCTTTTTCCCTATAAGGTCTTGGGAGAAAAAACCGAAATTTATAAGGCGAATGTAAATATGATACTGTTTGCTATTGGTGTCATGATGACCATAAGTTTCAAAGGATATATTCTGTGGGTATTGAATTTCGCACTTGCAATTGTATTGCTTTCGGCTTCCGTTCAAATACTACAGCCTGAAGATGAAAACGTGAGTACATATGTATGTACATACATACATATATCGACAAACTGACCAGTGCTATTCTGTAAAGAAAAGTCGTTATGACGAAACTAACGAGCTATTCTCTAATTTATAATACAATACCAGAATAGATCGCAATCAACATTACACACAAGTTATCGTTGATGTTTAAAAATTTTATTTATCGATATGTCAAAAAATTAAATAATGCATATATCAGCGGCTACAATCAATATTATGACAAAGAATTGCAAATTGATTGCGATTACGACAAAAGTATGGCAAATAAATTTTTTCAAACTTTTGAAACAAAAAACATTATATTCCGATCAAAAAATCAGTTTGTATCAGAATTGAAGCCGTTATCTTATGACGATTTTTTTTTAAATATTTAATCATTTCACCACTAAACCTTTTGATCACGTTTTTCTAAGAATAAAACATCGAAGAATATCGTATATCACGCTACTGGCATGACGTATGTGAGAGAATCGAATTTTTTCGATAAGATTTGATAAACTATTTGGTATTGTATTCGCGCAATCTATCAATGATGATGGGCTAGAACAAATTGTATACATATGTATATGTAGATGTGATAAATGAAATATGCACACACATTTGAATTGTTACACGAATAATCTAATACTTTAATACTATTTTCATATCAGCTACTATATCTTCCGAACAACACCACTATGGCTAGAAACCCGATCAACGCTTTCGAACCGTAAGTTTTTAGGCATTTTTAAAATTCTTTTTTAAAGATTCACACGTTGTTTTCTATGTTGTGTATATCAAAACTATTTTCAATTAGGTCTGGAGACGCCAGACCAGTTCCCTGGATGGCCAACACACCCAGACCGCAATTAAATAATCAAATAACCGGCTATTCCGTGTACTCCGGCCAACAAGGGGAAGTCAACTCGGGATATAATGGCATGGAGGGTCCAAGGTATTGAACGAGTCGAGATAAAGGTACAGATCGATCCTAAAAGCGTTTTTTTGTTTGAAAGGTTTCGTGTGTTTTCAGATTCCAACAGCAACAGCCGCTAGCGAGCATCATGAAGAAGGCAATGGCCGATGCCCATCGAGATCAAGTCAACAAACCGAGAATAAGGAACGAGCCGAACCTTCCAAGTCCTGACTATAGTCCACCACAAGTGAGACCTCGTCCTCAATTCAAACAACAAACGGCTGAATCAACACAGCCATACTACAACAATCCATACAGACGTTAATCAAAATAACACTCACATTCTGTGGTTTGATTCTGAAATAGTTATGAATAATTTTAAATAATAAACAATAATTGAACAATATCCCCTATACGTAAACGGCTTACGTTAAAATTTCGCCTAGATTCAGCTGAATCTTTCAGTGAGAGATTAGCTTAAATCGGTCCAATAGATTCGTCATTTTTGTTTTCGTTTTTCGTTTACCACCCTTGTCGTAATACTGTTAGTTATAAATTATAAACATATATTGGCATTTTAAAACGCATCCAATTAACCCAACTTAGATGCGTATTTGACGTGCGAGTATGTACATATGTATATGTACATATGTAGGCTAATTTGAAATTGATTCTTTAAAAGGAATCAAGCCGCAGAATAAATTACACACAATAGCGCTTAGTACAAAACACATTGACGGGTTCAATTAAAACTGTAACATATCGATGGGTTAGTGCACAGATATTGTATGTCCAGTGTAAAAAAAATTGAATTGTCATACACAAAACGTCCCTCTGCATCAAACCTTCATGTTTAAAAAGTATTGTAGGTCCAAATAGTATATTTGAGAAGATATTGCCTTATTTAAATATATAATATGTCCATTTCGTCCACAGTTTTCATGCAAAACAAATGTATGTCACTTAGAATATTTTAAAACAAAACTGGACATACAATATCTGTGCACTAATCCATCGATATGTAATATAATTAAATTTTAAATCTTAAATTGTTCGCTCTTGTTGGATACTGTAAATGTTACTATACTATATATGGTGATTATTTATTTGATATGAAATAAAGTATGCTTTTTTTATCGATACCGTTTTTGATTCGAGGCTTCCTTCAGCGTTTTTTGTTGCAGCGTGGGGTTCTGTCGAGTTTTCCGAGGGTTTTCCCGACGTGTCGGTATTTTTAGCATTCACATCAGTTTGATTTGCACGGGACGGTGTGTGTGCTTATTAATCATTTCTAGGAGACACACCTTCGTCGGCAGTAAAACGTCGACCAGACGGAGCAAATATTCCAAGACGAGGTACATATGTATGTATCTACATATGTATATGTATGTACATTCAATTTGACAAAGAATTTTCCACGATCGCTGCAGCTCGACGCTGTGAAAATTCCGCCTGTAAATACATATGACGAAACCATGCGGGAAATCAATACATTTTTTTTGTTGTATAGAATGAAAATTATTTTATACGCTAGACAAAAGAGTTTTCATTCGACGCAGTAAAAGGATAATAGCTGTACATCCTGATTTTATTTATTTTTCAACTGAAAGGTCATCAATATGAAATCAAATTTATGAAAAGGGTGAAAGCTTCCGGAGTAGACGCAAACTAGACGCAAAGCTCTTTCCCGAGAGTTTAAAATATCTTTAAACGGATTTGTCTGTATTTTATGATCCTCAAACCTCGACAGTGAATTATGTCGAAAATATTGCATCGGTGTTTTTTGCTATCAAATTTTCCGTCAATCGCCTTTAGGAAAATGCAACGTTTGCATTTTTAAATAGAGTCAACACAAATAAAATAAAAATTTCTGCATCTATAACTTGCCGCCGAACAAACGTTCTACGGCAAATTACAGGCTATAGATGTCATTTATCAACAATTCATTATTGAATAATCTAACTTCGGAATTATGAAAACTGATGGCTAGAAACATAAAATTGCACGCTTGAGTTATTTCATAATAAATTCACGAGAAAAACTAAATACGTTGAGATATTATATGTATAACGAAAACGACTGCCTAGAAGGAGAGCGTATTAATTCTCTATGAGATTGCATTTTTAGCACGGTATGATTTTGCTTTTTCCAACTTACAATTTGTAAGTTGGTAATTTACCAACACCATAAGAAGGCCAAGGCGATGAAGAGAAACGCAACTGACAGAAATAATTGTATGCAGGTTCATATACAAGGTTCATCATCATTATTTTCAGCCATCCACTGCTGGATGAAGGCCTCTCCAATCCTCTTCCATTCCTGCCTGTCTTGAGCAATCTGCATCCGCTCAACTCCACACATTATTCTCAATTCATCAGCCCATCTTCCACTCGGTCTACCTTGCTTTCTTTCACATCGTCTCGGATACCATTCCAGTATTTCTCGAGTCCATCTACCATCAACTTTTTCACACGTTCTGCTATATCTGCCACTTTGGTCATACATACAATCTTTAAATATCAAAGAAGATGAAACATTCCTAAACTGCATTAGACGTCCAAATACATTAAAATTGTAATCAATCAATCCCCCTTTCTCGTTCATATACTTTTATATGTTAAAAAGTTAATTAGTTGTCAATAATTTATATTGAAACTAGGACCATTGTTAGACAAATTCTTGTATGTATAAAAGTCTCCGTGACCGTCTAGTAAAGAAAATTCCGAAACATTTCCCGAACGACGCGCAACATTCCACCATTAATAGTTTTCAGACTTTCAGAGCACTCTAAACTCAGGATATCGCAAACGTATCGCGAAGTTTTCTCAAATCTGGGATTTCGACGTTTAGCGAGAAAAGTAAACCACACGAAGACAATGTCGAAGCAAAACCGCAATTCGGAAATTAGGAGTGCGATAGATGGACGTCGCGTGATTCGATCTTTTTCGATCTTTTATTGTCGGTCGTTAAATACGATGGACAAACTGTGGCGCGCGGGACAGGCGAACTGCCTATAATTGACAGTCTAGTGAAACCCCTACACACCGTTCACATTCCATCGCAAATATTTCAGGATTATTTCCAGCGTTAACTGACGTGTTTGATTACAGCGCAAGCACACCATTATTTCATCATCGCGAAGAAAATAGACAATGTCCTTTCGGGGTAAAAAAGAATTTGGTTCCCGTAGGTTTAATACCAATGTTATGTAATGGTCATATTTTTCAGTAGACAGTAATGTAAACCTTGTATATGTACATTACAGGAATGTAATTCGTCGAATGCGAACGCTTTCAGCATTGAATTGTCACTTCCGGTTGTCAAGAGGACTTCTTGGAACGTTTAACCTACATTCGTACATATGTATGTATGTTAGATAGTGTACCGAAACACGTGTTCTTATGAGCAATTCAGCAATGCGAACACGCTTGACTGATGATCGCCTTGATGACTGTTTGCGTTTTGCTGCTAGTTATTATATATACCTAATTATTTGAAAATAGTCAATGTTGCATAATGTCTCTCAATTAATTCTATATATTTTTACTTTATCCACATCGGATAAAGTATTGTGATAGTGCAAAAATTCAATCTCAAGATTTTCACTGATTTGTATCAGGTATCATCTCCTGAACACCTTTTCATGATTTTTAAATAATGGCTGTGCGTCTGTGTGTTAGGCGAATGTGTGGTAAAATCAATATAACTGAAAAATCGTTTATCCTATTGCACTGAAACTGAAATCTGTAGGCTTGCCGGCCATTACAATTGATAAGGCTTTCAAAATTTTAATAGATATTTTTTTATTTTTTCTCCAAACCACATATTACTTCTATCAAGCTCAACTTTCATATCTTTAGTGGCAGTTTACTATTGAACGAGATTTTATTTTTTATTTTTTTCAGCCTTTTAAATATTTTTAATCTTTATGATGTTATGAAATTGTAGTCGTTATAGGATGTGCTATAAAAAAATATTTCATCAAAATCGGCTTGCTGCAAGTGGTAGTATTTCCTATTTGAATATATGTATGCCTTGTGTTGTATTCCTCTTACGATCTTTTCTTGTTATACCAAGCATCCCACCTTTCCATGCTTCTCTGTGTGCACTGAATCCTACGTAACATTCTTGAATTTATAGCATCCACGTTTCACATCCATACGTCATAACTGGCATTGGTCGTATGCCTCCTTTACTAATGCGGGTATTACACAGGGATAGTTTACTCGCTACTATCTCGCTAGTTTGCTAGCCGCGTGTAATCTGGCTCGTGTGACGTCACTTCATTGACAGTTTGAGGTTAAGCATTTCATTTTCGGCTCCCAACACACAGTAAACTTCAATGGACATGGACATAGAAGTATTTCATGCGGGTGTTACGTTTTTTGGTTGTGTCTTTTGGTTTTTGGAAGTTTATGGATTTTTTAAAACTTTTTTTGATTTTTTGTATATATTTTTTTTGTTTTTTTGCAACTTTTTTGTTTTTTTTTAACTTTTGATACCCGAAAGCAGACCCCCCAAGCCCCGGCGGCCGCTTTTTGGACTCTTCAAGCCACGCCGGACCCCCAAACAACCCCTGGAAAAAAATTATCTATTAAAACGATATTGAAAATTCAGCGGGCATTTTGACGGTGGGCGCAAAACACGCGTCGTCACGTTGACAACTCACAAGTTGGTTTACTGGCTACCAGCTCTACGTGCCGGTCAGTAAACCAGCGAGTTCGTCGCGAGTAAATGCAATACCCGCTTAATAGGTTTACCAGCTACTCTTTACAGGCTCTACGTGTCGGATAGTAAAAAGTAGCGATTAAACTATCCATGTGCAATACCCGCTTAAGGCAAGTACATACATACATAAGTGTAAAAAAAATGATGAAGGCCCCTCCAATCCACTACCATTCCTGTCTGTCTTGCGCAATCTGACACACTTAGGCACACATTCTTGTTAATTCATCAGCCCATCGTCCACTCAGTTTACCTTGCTTTCTTTCACATCCTATCGGATACCATTCCAGTATTTCGCGCGTCCATCTTCCATCCACTCTTCTCGCTATGTGTCCAACTTTTTCACACGCTCCGCTACATCTGCCACTTTGATCATGCTTTGTACCCACGTATTCCACTTACGATCTCTTCTTGTCATTTGTCATACCAAACATTAATCTTTCAATTGCTTCTCTGTGTGACTCTCGCTTTATATAATTCTATTTTAATAGCCATTTGTTGTCGCCGATCACGGTGACACGATGCAGAACGTGTTGGGGGTTGACGTGTGCGCAATTACAATCGTGTTACGGCAACTAGTGGAGACGAACGGGGGTTCGCAGCAGTTCGGCCGAGACCTTCGCACGTGCGATACACCTCACCTGTTGCTCATATTCGCAAAACGCGCGCAATTTTCAAATCATTTGTGATTTTTTTATTTTTACTTGTCAACCTCGAACCCCCGTGCACTTGACGTACGAAAAATAAAACCACTGTCGACTCTCGGGGACTCGCTAAAAATTATCTTAGAAAACTTCACAAACAAAGTGTGCTTTTGAAACTCGCGTTTTGTCTATTAACATTATGTACATGCATATACATATGTGCTGCAGGCAACGTGTTGTACATATAACATGCCCGATCGTTTTATACGACGCCCAAACGTATGAAAGGAGGTGAATTTTGCTGTCCAAGTCATTTTTCATCTCACCAATCTGATCAGCCGATCCTGAATAACGGTTTTTTTCGTGTGTAATTTTTCATACGTATGATGTGTGCAGTACATTTTGCATATTTAAAATGCCGGGGCATTTTATACAATGCGGCATTGCACACTTTGCCTTTAACATATGGGGAAGTCCACTACATTACATATGTATATGAATGGATCGAGTCCATAAAATCGATACCGAGAAATAAAATACATACATACAGATAAAATAAACGGAAAAACACTAGTACATATGAGTCGCCTAGTTCCAAATTCCGATAAGTCCATAACACTCACTTGTTCGCAAACGCGGTTTTTCTGCTACAGACTAAAGGCTCTCATCCACCAAGTACGTTGACATGCGTTGCGTCGACGTACGACATCCACGCACCAATTGCAGTACGAGTTTTGCAGCACGAGCGAGAAAGCCGTGCTGTAATTGGTGGGTGGATATCGTACGTCGACGTAACGCATGTCAACGTACTTGGTGGATGAGAGCCTTTATTTGTTTGATGGCGTTTAAACTCATTTAAACTTAATTTTGTTGATATTAATGGACTTATCGTTGTTTATTTCTAAATATGGCTTTTATCAGCTTTTATCATAGTGCAATTGTCGGTTTTTGGAACTAACACTGATTTTCAATATTTTTTTACGGCGCACTTGGCGGTATTTGGAATAATTCAAGAGGCGTCGTTTGAAAACATTCTTAGAACCAGAAAATATTTTATCCTCGTTTTTTATATATTGTGGACTTATCGGCGTTTGGAACTAGGCGACTCATATGTACATACTAGCAGTATTGAAGCTCGTAACTTGTATCGCTATTTTTTAAGTTAAACTTATGCCATCGACACAATCTAGATTGTATGTATTTTAGCTATCTTTTGAGATATAAAACAGCGATTTTTGAAAATTATGACTGGATTCATTAATTAAGTGAACCCTGCCATATGCAAATTAATTTGCATACAATAATTTTTGAAAAGAGTTCTAGTTTTGATACTATTTATTTTGTCTATGTATGATTAAGGATTCTGATTGTTCTGATTTGTATAATATCCTGTACTACATAACTATTAATTCCATTGTTCTTTGTTCACGAATTTAGCTTGTTTACGCAATTCGTTGGGAAATGTTGGGTTTTAACGAAAAGCTCGCATCACTAAAATAATATTGAAAAAAAAGCAATCAGTAAAAATGTTGATGCACTGAAAAAATAGGCGGTTGAGTAAATTTTCAGATCAATAATACAAAAAAAAACGCACCATTGTAATCCCCCCCCCCCCCTCCCCTTGCTAAGTGCATTCGTAATTAACCTATGCATTCGACTTCCCTTCGGGGAATTTGCATTTGCGTAAAAGCTCGTTTTTCACGCAACAGAGATGGCTTTCATCCGGAAAATATTATTCGAATGCAATTTTATAATACCAGGAAACGCATTCAGTTTTAATGGGTATTACATAAATTTGAATCGCACGTTTCGATGGATTCCGAAAATTTAAATTGCCAATTTGATTTATAATTTAAAATCATAACTACATATGTATATATTGTAGTAGACCATGAATATTACAAATCACAAAATTTCTCAATACAGTTAATATGTAAAATTCTCTAATTAGCATTATTTTATTTATGCATGATATACCTAGATAGTAATTTTTACATTGCAATAAATATAAATACATAATTCAATTGTATAATAAGATGAATGAGCAACACTATACGGTATAAACAGAAAACTAATCTATGCAGATTAAATGACATTCGAGTCGTCACACGCTTAGAACAATTAAATATACTCTCACTAATAATGAAATCTTATTCCAACATAAGTATTTAATTGTAAACTGTGCATAGCTTAGAGTAATTTGAGGCATAAAATAAATTGAAAATCAATCAAACGGCAAAGTAATCGAATTGTTCAACTGACATTGCTTGAATTTACTTGTTATCCCCATTACATCCATGTATTGAACATATGTACATAGTTCCCATTACGCGTAACATAGGCATTTGAACAGTTGATCGGTCATTTTCCAAATCAAATACACCGAGCGTTATAACGATACATTTAAGATATCGTTGCGTAATTTTGACCGCTCGTGAAAAATGTAACGCCCTTAGTCGTGATTGATTACCCGATCATCGTTCGCACAGTGTTGTCTATTTTGCCAAAACGAAAAACAACAAATTGGCAAAACGGGGACACCGAACAGCGAAAACATTGCCGCGACGCGAATATTAATCGTCGATTAGCCGTCAAATTGGAAATGTTAATCGATGGCATTGACGCGTAAATTAACACGTTTCTGGCCGAACGAATTGATCGCTTAATTGTCCGACATAATGCACAATAAAAAGTTTTACGATCGCTATTAACGACACGCTGTCTTTTCGCCGTGCGAATGTCGCGTATGTTTGTATAGGTGTAGGTGAGCCAGAGTTGCACATTGCTCGTCGATCTAACCGCACGTCAATTGAAACGGAAATTAATAAGCAATCTGTATACCGGAAGTGGTGCAAATAGAGCGGTCTACCCCGCCTGATTGCGAATTTGGCGCCAAATATGAAGATCGGCAGTTAATTACACACGTGTGTTGACAAAATACGGTTTTGTGGTGTGATGTAGTGTTTCGTTCGTTCAGCAAGAAGCCAAGTCAGAAGTGCATTTTCGACTTAATGTCTCAGCGTGTCGAGATATCCGTCATTGAAAATACATCGGTAAGTCTGCAACGAGTGTTTACACTGTAATTTGTGTGAATAATAAACACTGTTTGCACAAACGCTTGCACTATTCGCTTGCATAATTGATCGATACGTTCGAATTTATTCATACGAAAGTGGAACGAATTGCATGCGGGTGTTTTAACGGCACTGTACAAAATTTAAACCCCCATTTGGGTTACAGTATTAATTGCGAACATAAAAATTTACAGCAAACAATCATCGACCGGTGATGGGTTCAATCCTGAAATATCACCACTGGTTAATTCGTTAACTAATTTGATCATTGTGTACGTACATACATACATACATATGTACCAGAAAAAAACGAGCACAAGGCACGAATATGCTTTGACAATTATCAAATGAATTTACTGACCCTATCGAATATAACATTTAACTTGCTTTGCAACATTGGATAGATTATATAAATCTAATAACTGCATTATAATATAGACTGGGAGTGCTTTTCTTTGATTCTTTATAATAACTTATTATTTAATAAGTATTCAATCATGACTAAAGTTTTACCTTATTTTTTAAGATATATGTACATACATAGATATGTTTTTTTTTGAATGCATCATTGAATCCGAGAGTGGCTGCTTCACTTTTTTGACAAGATTCTTTTGACAGAGTATCAAAATAAAGCAAATGGTGCATTTGGAAAAAGAAAAAAAAAAAAATATATGTAGATACACTTTCTTCTATACATACGTAGAACTACTTTATTTTTTCAAACAAAGGCCTAATGCTTAAATTACAATGTAATTGATTGATTGATGTAATTGAAACACTGCGTAACAAGTATAATTAAATATAGCTTACAATCGATCGAATAAAATTTAAATATTGTCATTGAGTGAGCATATGTACAAGTACACATAATAGACCTATTCCGTCTGTCTGTCTGTCTTTCTGTATGTGTGTGTATGTGTGTCTATCTGCCGATAACGCTCGCTGTGGTACATAATTAAAAGACACGAACCGTCCGCGCGCGAATGGGATTTGTTTTTATAAAAAAATCATGGTTTTTTATAATTTAATCGTGTTTTTATAAAAAAAACAATCGTGTCACAAGACTGGGATGATGCCTGTGTAATTAATTTAATTGAAATCAGCCTTTTGCAAACGACATTGAAATGTGACATTCACTAGTGGTTTGTGTTGAGAAGCTTTGGCAGGTACTACTGAACTGGCCTAAAGACGCGCGGAAAGCGTGGTGGGTGATGGTGGGAGAAGGCTACTCGCTACTCTCCTAAATACTAGCCTGGTCTAAATCAGCCTTAAGTTAGGCAACTTTCACACTGGGTCGCTAAATTATGCTCGCTTCCGTCGTCTTTTTTTTATGTCAAGATTTTTTACGTCACACGACGACCCAGCGCATCTGTCAAATCATATAGGAAAAAGACGACGAGCGCGAAAACCAGCCTTAAGATGTTTTTGATTTATTTCAGGGGCGTCGAGAGTCACGTCCGAGCTTGGGAGGACGCTTTGCCAGATTCGTTCTGCGTCTGGTAGGACGTCGTCGCAAAAGACGCGTTTCTGTAAGTCGCCAGAACGATGGGGCACTGCCGGGGAACTGTGAAGGTGGAAGATCCAGAGGAATCTTTAGGCGTATATGGGGTTGGGGCAGGGGGAACTCCCATGTGGGCAGTTCGCCTGCCTCTCCCTCACTCACCGGATGTTTTTGCCATAACCCAGCCGCACTGCAATTTATCAACTTTTTCGGCTTCAAGATCTGCATCGACCCCGCAGACCCCAGACATACCAGGGTAAATTGCTCAATTTTCGCTGATTGCGACAAGCGCTCATTTTTTACTTTATTTCAATACGACATCGCTAGGCGTCATCCATTGCGAACTGTAAAGGGCCCTCACTAATCCGAGTGAATAATTTGACGTTTGGCGTCTGCGCCTGACCCATTCGCATTGGTGCGAATCAATGACGATAGAGGGCGTCAGTCGCTGACGTCAAGCGTCAAATTATTCGCTCGGGTTAGTGAGGGCCTTAAGCCTCACTTTTTTTTACATTGAATCGTTCTGCAACGAATGGGGTGGGCGGTCACGTTTTCAGTTGCATACTATGTAGTTAGAGCCCAGCGTTTTTCACACTTTTTTTACTACGACCCCACTGCAAGAACTGCATTTTGTATTGCATCCCAGTATGCCTATATAATAATACATCAAACACAAACTCTGTACATTATTTACTTTTATTTACTATTGACACATGATATGAATATTTACGGATGAAATTATTAGAAACTTTGTTTTTAATTGAGATAGTGTAAAATCCTAGTTGACACAGATAATTTGGAAGTAAAGGATAATTAATAGTATAAAGATTGTTTTTTTTACTTAAAAGTGGAAATTCACCTTGAACCTTAATCCAAAATTTAATTGCTGAAAATTATTCTTCAGTGTAAATGAACTAATAAGGTGCAGAAATCTTCAGGATCAAAGTTTAGCTCAATTATTGATTCAGGGCTTTCAAAATCAAATGGATTTTTTATCCAAATACTTTTCTTTACTTTTTCAAATTTCTGCATTGGAAAATAGTTATTGAAGCTTTGGGATAAAGAAGTGAGATGTGACAATATCTCAAGTTTTAATTCTTTTAAAATATCTCCATCGACAATGTTAAACTGATAAAAAAAAAAAAAATGATAGAGGAACTGACGATTATTTCCGTTTGTCGCGACCCATTTTATTTATTTTGCGGGCCACCAATGGGTCAGGACCCACAGTTTGAAAAACCCCGAGTTAGGCCTACGTCGAATGACGTCACGTGCCCCGTGTGAGGTCTCGTCCCATCGAAGAAGGTTTCGTTCCGCAATTTGAATTTCTCAACGAATCGGTTGTTAAAATTGAAATTGATGCATTAATTTAAATACTTATAAAATCTAATATTTTCCTAGTATAAATTTGTCGTCGAACTTACACAATGGAAAATGTACATTTTTCCGTGCAAACAGTAAAGTTACGAAATTTTACGATTGCCAACGTAATGAACCCTTGAGTCGTTCATTATACCAATCATTTAACGCCTATCCGTTGTATTTCGTGTAAAATAAACCGATTGAAAATTAGTTCAATCTGCATTCGACTCGTTTCACTTATTTATCATCTCGATTCAGTCTATCGTTTCTTTTGACCGTTTGCTAGCTGGCATGCAATGTTTCCTCTAAAACGTCCGATTGATCAATTTGATCGCTGATTACCGCGGAAGCAATCGTGTAACTTGTGCGATGACCTTTTTGTAAGTGTGGCCCCGTCCGGAAATCGATTTTCACCTAACCTTTCATGACGTTCTGGAAGGTCACAAAGGGACTTTCCTTTTGTCACAAGACTAGAGAAATTGAGACAGTCGGAGAAAACAGAAAAAAGTAATTGTTTGATCGCGTGCCGATGAGCACGTATACCTACTCGAAGTACAATAAGTACGCACATACATACATACACCGAAGGTGGTTATTAAAAACCATTGTCCTTTACGAGCTGTTTGTACTCTTTGTTTTTTTTTTTGTTTTGTCAAGCGATTGTATTTTAGCGAAGACTTGCGTTTGTTTATATTATGGGTCTTATTTGCGAAACTGTGATCCGTTTTTGTGTTTTAAGTGTTTTATTGTGTGCAGTGGTTGGCTGTGGTGTCTTTGGCCGTGCTCTACAACGTGCTGTTTGTGGTGGGTAGGGCTGTCTTCTGGGAAATGAACCATGTAGCACCTGGATTCTGGCTGACCATGGACTATCTCTGCGACATCGTCTACCTGGTGGATATGATTGTCCATGCTCACGAAGGTACATACATATGTACAAACTCTTAACTGGGGGTGTGGCACACCGGAGGACTATAAGCAAACGGCTTAATCGTTTTTGCGAGCTGGAAAGACAGGAAAAAATATACGGGTTGATTTTCCTCGATTCTTGACCGTCGAAACGTAATTGTTGTGGTAGATGGCGATGCGAGGTCGAGCCGGTGAATAAATTCAATGACACGTGTGCAACCAAAAGCGATTAAGTTTAATCGTCGATTCGGCGGCACCCATCGAGGATGCCAGATTTCAATTTTAATTGCAATTGACATCTGATAAGAGCAACGAAAACGGTTGATAACCGACGGCCAGTTTATTAAGCTGCAGCATCGATCCAGTAAAAGTGCTGCACTGACGCTAGTTTACAGTTTACATACGACTGGCAGTACTGCCCGTGTACTTTCACATTCAAAGTGCACAGTTTTTTGCACTTTAAATTTTTTTTTTTAAATTAACGCGTTACACATTACATCACTGTGTAACTTTTTCATGGTGTTTTCTAAAGGCGGTTCCATATTGCCGAACCGAACAGCGAACGACGAAGGGCGAAGGCGAATTGTTATTGTGTGGACGTCGGACGTTATTGTGTGGCGCAGCAGTCCACACAATAACAATTCGCCTTCGCCCTTCGTCGTTCGCTGTTCGGTTCGCCAATATGGACCCAGCTTAAGATGAGTTATAACTTATAAGCCTTTTCAAAGCTTCAGAGTAATCTTTAAATTTTTCATGTTGTAAAGTTCAGGATAATTCTTAATTTCAAAATTCGTATTTCGCGATCAAAAACGTCTCATTTGACAAGTAAAATTTAAAAAAATGTGTACTGGGTTTCAAAACTGTGTTCGGCGGAAATCTGAGGTTCCGTAAAATTACTCGGAGAGTTCCGCAGACGAAAGATCCCATTTAACTAATATTTTCGATTAAATTAAAAAAAAAAAAAATACTTTATCCGATATTAATAAAGTATAATAATAAAAGTATAATAATAAAGTATAAAATAATAAGACGCATTCAAACAGTTGTTATTTTAAGAGATTTTTGATCAAAAGCTCGTTTATTTACACAAAATTTTCGCCTGCTGCGCCTGTTTAGAAATACCAATATATATTTTTGTTTTTTTTGCCATCTTTCAATAAAAAACGCGTTTAGTGAATTAAAATTTCGCCTGCAGCGAATTTTTTTTAAAGGTTTTACTATAAACTGTAGATGTAATTTCGATGCCATATTACATACATATATAACTACGTACTACGGATGAAATAAAAATATGTATTAATAAAATACAAATTGATTTGGTTTTAGGCTATTTGGAACAAGGGATGATGGTGTACGACGCGTCTAAACGTAGACTACATTACATATCGAGTGGCAATTGGTGGTACGATCTGGTTTCCTTGTTACCAACGGATATCGCCTACTTATGGTGGGATAGAAACAGCTGCCAGGTCTGCACAATAACCAACCGCATATTATATATAATGCTTCAACAATTTATCCCCAATTATTGATCAATGTGAATTTTCAGGTGGTGATGCCCTGTCCAGTGATAGTTCGACTCAATCGACTGATGCGTCTACCGAGGATGGTGGAGTGGTTCGATAGAACTGAAACTGGATCAGGATACCCCAACGTCATCAGGATTTGCAAGGTAAACTATAAAAATAAATAACTCTAGAATTAAATTTTACATGGTAGGCCAGGGTTGCCAGATTTCCAAAATCATAGATCGGGACTTTTTTTTTAATTCCTCAAAAAGTTGAGGAATTAAGAAAAAATGGATCATTTTAATTCAATACATATACAGAAGAGAACATATAAAAAAATCAGTCAAAATCTCAAAGTCGAATTTTCGCACGATAACAATACTTTATCCGATTAGGATAAAGTAAAAAAATAGTCACAGAATAATCATCCGCAAGAATCACAGTTATTATTATATATTGATTTGATAAAATCACAGGAAATACATTTTGATTTGAATACAAAAAGTTATACAATCATTTTCGGAGCTTATAGCTTCAAAATAAGTTCGCAATCTTTACTCGATACAAATTTTCCGAAGTCATTACAATTGTAATTCAAATTTTGTTTGATCATTAATTCAACTTCTACAGTTTTTAACAATAATTTGTTTCTCTCCTTTCTCCAGGCTGCACTCGTTAGACTAAATATTCTTTCGAAAATTGCATTGAAATGTGGAATTGAGAGTATGTGGGGCACGATTTTATACAAACTATTGCAAGCGGGATGATCTTTAAAAAATATTATCCTTTTCTCATCTATTGGTTTTTTTTCGTCATATTCACTATAAATTTGTTTAATAAACAGACATCTTCATATAGAAGGTCAAAATCAAGCGAGCCTCTTGGATTACATACATTTTTCTACATATACAATTTTTGTTAAATCGGGATTTTCAGAGGCAATGCGGGACTCGGAATTTGTCTGCTGAACTCAGGACAGTCCCGCTCAAAAGGGGACGTCTGGCAACTCTGTGGTAGGCCATAGTCAGGTTTGAACCAGGGCTGTGCAACCTGTGGCAATTTCCAATTTGATGATAAAACCAAATTTGACTAATCTTTTTCAAAGTTGTCCGTACCGACCTTTTTTAAACAGTGCAAATGTTTTATTTATTTAATAGGTGGTGATGTCGCTATCGGTGCTGATACACTGGAACGCTTGCTTGTACTTCGCCATCAGCTACGCACTAGGCTTCGGTACCGACAATTGGGTTTACAATCTGAACGGAGCCCGAAACTCGACCCTCGCGCATCAGTACATCTACAGCTTCTACTGGTCCACGCTGACGCTGACGACGATCGGCGAAACGCCCCAGCCGGAGAACGACGCCGAGTACTTGTTCGTCGTGGCCGACTTCCTAGCTGGTGTTTTGATCTTCGCGACCATCGTCGGTAACATCGGATCCATGATATCGAATATGAATGTGGCCAGGGTTGACTTTCAAACGAGAATGGACGGAGTGAAGCAGTATATGTCGTTCCGAAAAGTGAGCGGAGAACTGGAAGGGCGTGTCATACGCTGGTTCGATTACATTTGGACCGAGTGCGGAGCTCTGGACGAGGAGCAGGTCCTGTCGGTTTTGCCGGATAAGTTAAAGGCTGAGATAGCCATCAGCGTACATCTGGAGACACTGCAGAAGGTGCGCATATTCCAAGACTGCGAACCTGGATTGCTGGAAGCTCTAGTGTTGAAGTTGCGGCTGAAGGTCTTCAGTCCTGGCGATTACATATGCAGGAAGGGAGACGTGGGTAAAGAGATGTACATCGTGAAGCGAGGTAAATTGTCGGTGGTTGGAGACGATGGAAATACGGTGTTCGCCACTTTGAGCGCTGGGTCTGTATTTGGTGAGGTGAGCGTGCTAGACATAGCCGGAAATCGAACCGGAAATAGGCGCACGGCCAATGTCCGATCGGTGGGGTTCTCTGATTTGTTCTGTCTAGCCAAGAGCGATTTGTGGGAAGCGTTGTCTGATTATCCCGAGGCGAGGGCCACATTGACCGAGCGCGGTTGCCAGCTGCTGAGGAAGGATGGTCTCTTGGATGAGGAAGTGTTCTGCGCAGCACAACGGGAGAAACAATCTCCTGAAGAGATGATTGCTCAAGTGACTAGAGCTTTGGAGCAGTTGCGCGAGCGCGTGGCTTATCAGTACAGTGAGCACGCGGACGCGCGCCAAGAAATTCTCAAGAGAGTCGATGCAATGGAACGCAGGTGCTTATCCAGACGAAAGTGATAACTCACTACTGTCTCGTTGTTTAGTATCCTTAAATATTATCATCCCTAAATCACCACTAACAACTGCGACTGGAGGGAGGGGCTTCCACTCTTCATATACATACACCTTATGCAGAAAGGAATCCCCTTGGGCAGCTTCTTATCTCAAATCTTACTATCCCTAAATCATTACTAACAACGTGCGATCGGGAGGGCTTCCACTTTCGATATACTCCGCATACAGAGGGATCCCTTCAGGCAGCTTCTTATCTCAAACGTTATTATTCTTAAATTACTGGGAACAGCGTGCAACCAGGGGGACTTTTACTCTCGATATACACTGCATACAGAGGAATCCCTACAGGTAGGGTTGCCAACAGGTCTCTTTTAGAGAGAACATGTTCTCTTTTTTAACGCAATTCTTTTGTTATCTATCTTTTTTATATATACTCAGATTGTTCTTCTTTTCAATTTCGCCAACTTTTAATTATTTTAAGTTTTAAGCAAAAACTCGTAAATAAACATAGCCCGAAGAAATCGCGTTCTCGCGTTGTGGTTGGTCACCCCACTCTTACAAACATCAATTTATTTTATAATACCTGGCCAAAATGACAACATAGAAAGAATATTTTCCATGATTACCGAACAGTGAACCAAAGAAAAAAATAAGTTGAAAATTTCCGCTGCCCGAGGTATTTTTAGCATATTTTATAATTTTACAAAGAAATAAAAGAAAATAAGTAACTTTTAGACCAAATTAGCAGTGTAGATAAATATAGCGAAAAAGATGATGAAAATAAGAATGATGATTGAATTAATTTTTTTTAAGCGCAGCTTGAAGCGGGGGTCTTCCACTTGACGATATACACCGTATACAGAGGGATTACTTTGGGCAGCCTCTTGTTTTTTGTGTACTTACAAAAAGTACATCATAGTAGTAATAATACGTAGGGCAATCTTGTTTTTTGTGTACTTACAAAAGTACTTCATAGTATCATAGTAGTAATAATGGTTTCTACATAGTAGCTAAGGTCGATCCCATCAGCGTTTGTCAAAATTTACCCTAGTCTTATCAATTATTTTGAAATTTTCAATGGTCCCTTTGGACGATACTACATATGTACATACATATGTAACAGGCGTAAGTCTGTATGTTTGTCAGTTAGGAACGCTCGACACATTTCGTTTGTTTTCATTGAAAATTTGAATAAATTCGCGTAACTCATAGTTATCACTATTGTTAGTCAATAATAAACACCCGTTGATCATCAACGGGCAATATTCTAGTAATATAATATATTATCATAAAAATAGGGTATAATAAGTAATATAATAGTGGATGCATAATGCTCCGTTATCAAGACCATATTGTAGTTTGGAAGCATATCTATCTCCCTTTCCTTCCACATTTTCATATTTAAACTAAATGTTTCATAATATAATATTTAACCTAACGTACACCACAAGTGGTTAAATGATTGTGTGCTATAGTTTAAAGGAATTCAAAATTTTTGTACGACTATTATTTGATTCCAATTTAATGTTCTATATTTGCTATTAACAACTGAACGTCTAGTTGTCTTAAATTTAGCTTCAGAATCTTCCTTCCTACAGGAAGACTACAGTGTTTCCGCCCAAGATGCTGGCACTGGTCTTGTATGTAACATTCAGGGTTGTTTTGTTTGAGCCCAAAAGACAAAACTATCGAACAATTATAGATTACTATTATATATGAAATTAAAAAAGATCTGTTAAATTTGTTATTCCAAGATGATGTATCGTGGTGTCATCTAATTTTGAATTCCTTTAAACTATAAAAGAAAAATTTAATATTATAATACAATACATAGTAATCTATCTACCCGCAAGATGAACGAAAGTCTCTGTCGATTGTTCGTGCTATAATCGCGTTAATTACTCTATGGACAATTATAATTTTCACCGAGACGGAAGTTCATGGGGACAAAAGGCGATCTTATAATGCGTATAATTGATTAAAATGTGCGTTGTTTGTTACACCGATTGTGCAACGGAATTGCCTTGTAATTTTATCGAACATTTATTAATTTCATCACGGAAAAACCAGATCTGTCTCAGACGTGTTTCCCAAGCATATCTACTCGAATTGAGACAATGCAGAACTGAAACACACAATGAAATAGATTGATACTCCCATTAAAAGGCCAAATATGTATTATTGTGTAAATGAAGAACAAACTACATATGTATGTATGTACAATTGACAGATGATTATTCGATTTAGATGCAGAGTTTTTGAATAATTAATCATTTATCACTTTTTGTCCTGATAGTTCTTTGTCATACACCTATAAGTTCAAATTGATATGTATGTAAAATTACAAACATAATAATTCCACAGTATTAAATGTGACAAAGCAAATTAAACTCTTTTAAATGCATATTCAATCATTTTGTATTATATTTTCAGAGTCGGTATGGAAAAATATATTGGACAATCGACAAGCAACTATAGAAAATATGAAAATCCTGCGAAATCACATTCAAGAAACACAAAATCAAATCAAGAAATAAAATCATCAATTAGTTACGATTCTGAATAATCGGAATCCGACGATGAATAATGTATAACAATTCAAACTTCAAAAATAAAATATCAAATAATGTATAGTACATACTTAAAATAATATTTTAAATTGATGTGTAAGCGTGGTCCATTTTCAAAATTAAAACAATACATTTTCGAAGTCAATTTAATGTCTCCTACAGAAATAAACACACTTAACACAATAATTCAAATTTACAAAAATATATAGGAAATATTTTGCTCACATAACATAATTAAAATAAAATGGTAATAATGTATATATTAAGAAGATCACGGGTCCACAAATGAAATCATAATATAGCGGACACCTTCGGTAACTAGGAGTCCTTCGTGGTAATGAGTTAGTCTACCGGGGTGCATCAACAGCCACCCTGGACGTGTGTCACGTACGGAACAATTATAACGGATGAAATGACATCCACCACCCTGATAGTCGGCACCTGAAAATAAAATGCATTTAAAATTTCTAATTCACAATAAAATTTACTACATACTACCTATATAATTAAATCAATAAGTCAAAAATTATATCTACCGGGAGTATTTAATGCTAGATTAATTGTATAAGTTGAACTGTCGTGGTGCGGTCTCAGAGAAGGTTGCTCCTCGGGCTTATAACGTACGACGAAATTCATCAAAGACCGTGGTGGCTGAACAAGCAAAAGTCAATTTTCATATAACATTCATTGAAATTTACACGTATCAAATCTAATACTAACATCGTGGAAGTATCCGAGGAAAACGAGTTCTTGTAGTGGTCTAACGTACTGTTGTAAAATGAATAACCAATGTCTTTCAAATCCGACCTGGTTAGTGTGAATATCTCTAGTAGGAACTGCTTCATATCCGCCCTCTAAACGTTTATCCTATAAAAGATATGTTGTGGAATTTATAATAAAAAAAAAATATATATGTATATAACAATAATTGTTTTAAAAATATATACTTACATCATTAGCTCCATCTGACCATTTGCCGAAAGCTTCCATAATTTCAATAAATTCTTTGCAAAAACGCAATGAAGTCATAGGGAACCAATACACGTCCGGGCAAGGCTTCAATTTTATCAAAATATAACCAAGGATACATTTTTGTTAAATTGATTTGTCAAGTACTACTAGATTATGTTAAATGTAAAAGTCAAAAATAAATGAGGTAAATTACCTGTTCAGGTTTTTTCTCAATATTAAAATTCTCTGCATATTCGGGATGAATGTAACGTTGCTCCCAGTCCCACTTATTTTCAAATATTTGATAGACATCAGGATTGGTAAGTGTTACGTCAAAAGTTTCAGGATCAATAAGATGTCCGTAATCCACTTCATTCATGACATACATAAATATACCCTGAAGAATAAGTTTCGAAAGTTAAATACATACAATTAAATACATCGCTAACGTATCAATCATAAAAAAGACATATTATATTGTACAAGTTCACGGAGACAGGTGCAGATCTTCATGTCCGGATCGGCATTGTCTGCTTTGTACGTCAATTCTGTTTCACTGTGGTGTAGAACTTCAGCTGCATTGATCAGATAACAGGAATTTATAAACGGCACGTTCCATATTCCCCTGAAACAAACATGTAACAAATATTACATTGATCATAAACTTCGGGCAGAATTGTGGAGTAGAAGAGCTGTCGGCTTAGAATCTGCATCAGACGACCCGGCATAAATTGAGCTCTCTGGTGTGTACGAGCCTTAACACCACATTCACAATTGTACACGGGGAAAACTGTTAATTGAATCTACTGAAACTGTGTCAACGAAAGGGAGATCACACATCTATTTTAATTTAATAACAAAACATTTAAATATTCTACAATATGTACATACACATATTACAGTATCATTCGCCATCGCCATTATAATATTTCGTCACATCAATAAAAATCAAATAAATATGCAAAGGGAAAATAGATATACATAAATATCAATGAACATATGTTCCACATTAACGCACATGTCCTTACGTATGTGCGTAGGATATGAGAAAAAATAGGGTTGTCAAAAGTCAACATTTTAATGTAATAATCGTAAAAATCTGCAGAATATTCAGAATACTAGAAAAAATTTCAAATTAATAATAATTAGGTTTTTGGGAGAGTTACGAGTAAGTTCAGTTTCAATGAATCTAGCGCATACTCGAATCATTCAGACTGGTAAATTTGAGCTGAAATATTAATAAGCATATGTACATAACAGGCGAATGTCTACAATGCCAAATTAAGCGTAACACCAAATGAAACAATTGTTTGCGTTCGAGATTTATCAAGAGTTGAAAAGGTTAAGTGAACCAATTGATAGTTTATTGGGAAATAACAAGTACAACGAGCCAGTGCGGTGTCTGTATAATACATATAAGAATATATTTTTAAAATGCCTGCATGCCAACCCTGGGTACGCCTCATCAAATTTGACAAAATATACTCCATGTCACATTTGATTGTAAATAAAGGACAATTGCAATTGTAATTCAAAAACATTCCGACAGACAGCAGGCGGTTAGTGTGCTCACGTGAGCAACAAACAACAATGGCCTAAATTGAGAACTCAACATCTACATTAAAAGGACACAGTATGTGTTGTGACCAAACAAAAGTAAGACCTATTTAAAACTAAGAAGGATAACGAATAGTAAATTAAAACTTTTTTTGCTTATATAAAAAAAAAATCAAAATGAATAATTTCATTGAACACCGCAGATGAAACACTGTGCTAAGGAAACATTAATTATACTACTTCTGGGTTGCGTCATGATCAGCGGCAGTCCCGCCAAAATGGGTGGAGGTATTTCTTGTTTATACATAAAAATAAATACAACAAAATACTATTTATCCATTATAAGTTGCAAGCGTATCGATTAATAAATGCGTAGACATAAGGCGCTGCCGCAAATGCAATTCGCTTTTAAGACTATTATGCATTTATAGTGCTGTTTCTAGAAAATCATCTTAAATACCAGTAGAAGATTCAATATTTTTTGCAAACACATATGTTATTGTGTAATTTCAAAGAAATATCACTATAAATGCATATATGTATATGTATGTAGATATATTATTGATTTGGCAATCGCTGTGTTGTTTGTTTTAAATAATTGAAATGTATGTATGTATGTAAAATATTGCTGCGAATAAAAAATAAAACTTTAAAGTTACGTTACAACATTTTTGACAATGGTAAATGATTGCAGGAAGAGGTGGAAAGCTTGGAAGTGGGCGAAGACATTATGGCTCTTCAATGCCCATCATAATACAGCATAAAACACCGTCGGCTACAAATTATTACGAACATAAAGATGTATGTAATGAGAATCTATGGCGGTGGTGTTCAATGTGTGCCAAAAATGGCAATGGAATTTTAATTAAAAAAAAAGGTTCTGAATCATTTTCAAATATGATTTCAGTTTTTTTTAAACCTATACATAATAAGTTGTTGGTGTTAAACGTTGAACACCATCGATCCATAGCGTTTAAAAGCATAATAAATAAAATACAATTAATATACAATTGAAAGGTTTTAAAGGTTTATACTATACAAATAAAAGCATCGTTTGTAATACATAGCTAGTACAATATTATATTGTTTTCAGGGTGCTAAAATAGTTAAATCGTCACATTTTGAATTAGATTACATGCTGGGTAGAAAAATTACATTCTTTTGTATGGCTACAGGTATGCTATAATTAAATTTGTGTTATAATTTCAAATTAAATATTTTATGCTATAATATATTCATAAAATTTGTAGGTTTACCGAGACCGGAGATTACGTGGTTTAAAGACGGGATAGAACTTTACCATCATAAATTTTTTCAGGTTAATGTTAAATGCGTGTTTTCGATGAATAATTTTAGATTTTGGAATAAATTTCAATTTGCTTACAGGTACATGAGTGGCCTTTAGGAAACGACACGATCAAATCGAAAATGGAAATAGATCCAACTACACAAAAAGACGCAGGTTCAATTTCGCACGTTCCGTTTGCTTAATCTAATTTATTATAATCAAGTGATATAAAATGATATGATTGTTAACGTTACAGGTTACTATGAGTGTCAAGCAGATAATCAATATGCCATTGACCGCAGAGGATTTAGAACAGACTATGTTATGTTTAGTTATTAAGTCAAATAAAAATTTTAAAATGTTGCATAAAATTATTTGATAATTCGAAGCTATTCTAATTGAAAGAATATTATTTTAAACCATTTTTTTTTAATGTACACAAAACTATTACGTTTTTCGCCTTGAATTATTTGTTACGAGGGATTTATCAGGGTATTAATGTTATTATTAGAAAAAAATATACTTTTTAAGAGACAACGAATAAGAAAAATGTTTATACTGTGGGGAGCCTTTCGATTTAGAATTTACAGCAGTGTTTGTAAATATTCAACGAATAAAGTGACATTTTCCTAACTTTACCTCAAAAGAATATAGAGATAATCTGAAATTTTTTACTATTATACAATACATACATAGGTAGGTTTATAATGTAATAATTTATTCTATTATTGTAAATAAAATATTTTTTAATAAAAATTGCATGGTTTAAACAGTTTTTTTATTATTAGAATTTTCAATATTATCAGTCTACTCAGTTATTGAGAAATAAATGCAAAGAAAATATAAAATAAAAAGAATATTCGTAGAATTATGGAATAATGTTTGTATCTAATAAACTTAAATCTTAAAAAGATTCAGATATATTTAAAAATGCATAATTTCTTTTTTACTTTTTACATCATACATATGTACATATGTACATATGTATGTAGTTAACTTTCATAGTTACTGATGATGAAAGTTATGCATTGCATCGGAGCATACAGTTATTTTAATGTATTTCAGCACGATTTATTTCACAAAATGTCTCCTTATTATATCTATAGTCATTCATATGTTCATATGATTTTGCATTGAAAAAATAAATCGACCAACATCGTAAAATATTCCAAAATATTGTCCCAAATTGACAAAGCGTTAAACCAGTTGTAATGTAAGTGCTATGTAAATACACATTGAGATGATCAATAATACAATGCGAGCGGACCCTCCTCTCGTGAAATAACTTAATGAATGGTCTAGTTAGTCAAAAGCCCCTATCACAAGCGGAGCAGGCCACGATGAGACGGATGATTCCCATTTATTCGCCGGCACCAGTCTGAGCTCCAATCAAAACATATCTGAATAAGCAAGTATTACGTGTGTAATTTTTCAATAAAACCTCACATTAGTAACAAAGTGTGAATCGTTCGTACTGTGTGAAATTGCGCACATTATTATTAATAATATTTCATTTATTACGCAACTGTACTGTAGTTCGCGACGCGCATGCTTTTTGCAGAAAAATGAAAGTATCCGGAACGATCATGATCGTCTGCGTGATGATGCTGCTCTTCAACAATCCAGTGTTCGGACGAAGAGGGCGAAAAATAAGCAAAACCAAATCCAGAGTAAATTAATATTTCATATTATTATAAATGCACTTTTTTTTTTTTGATTATTTAAAAACAGTATACCATTCTAAAGCATGACGACGTATAAAATTTTAGGTGCAAATTGGTTTGCCGATTACTGGAAAATATCGAGATGTCGATTCCGATCAATATTACAACAACAATAATGTATGTATAAAAAATAGCGTTACATTTTTTTAGCTTAAATTTATTTCGTAATAATATTAAGCTATTTGTATGCGGCGACTTGCTCCTCTAACTTATTTCAAATATAAATATGTTTACTGTATTATAATTTTTAATATTTAGCAGCGATTAGATCGTATGTGCGATTTGACTATATTTGTGTTGTATTTTACCGATAAAAAAAAAATATATATATACTGGATTTTGTATTACAGGGTGCTAAAATATTGCTGGCTTCCCACTTTGATTATGAATACGTTCTCGGACATAAGATAGCTTTCTTGTGCGTGGCTCGAGGATCTCCGCGGCCTCACATCACATGGTTCAAAGATGGAACTGAAATATTTTCCCATTTGTACCTCCATGTTAGTACAAGATAGTTACATTAATCGTATAAAATCATCAAACGTACGATTTGTTTGACTCATTGGCTCGTTTTTCAGGTGCACGAATGGCGAATGGGAAAAGACAAAGTCAAGTCGAAAATCGAAATAGACCCAGCGACACAGATGGATGCCGGAGTTTACGAATGTACAGCAGACAATATGTATTCAATTGACAGACGTTCATTCAAAACAGATTTCTCTATTGCTTTCGATTAAAAAAGGATCGTTATAATATTTTACACTTACTACATATTCGCTTCAGCAAGTATAAAATGCTTTTTGTTATTATTCTTCTAAATTGCAACGATTCATCGACTAAAACAAAGCTTGTATTTGTGTGTTTGAATCTATCTATTATGCAAAATGTGAAAGTGCATTTAAAACCAATAATATTTTTAGTATAAGCAATTGTGATTTTACGCAATATATTCGGGTATAATTAGCATGAAATTTAGATATGAATTTGCAAACTTTGAGCAATGATGTAACAAAATTAGTCATACAATAAAGGAAAATAAAAAAATTTAAGTATGTACATGGTACATGTTTGTAATATAAAAAAAAATACTAATGAAACTCACCATTTCCCCTCTCCCCCTGACAAATTCACAAATCACTTAATCAGTCTTACAGTGGCAAGTTTTGAAGTTTCATTCTAGTATGAAAGCATCACATTATTGTATATCAATTTACAATTATGCTTAGAGCTATGATTAATATCGAAAAATATTCTTAGTGTTTGAAACCTGTAAAACCTTTCATTTGAGTTAATCTAAGTATTTTTACTTACCTCCTGACTAAATGAACAATCTCCATGTAATCGATGGAACGAGCGTAAAAGCCTTCCAATGTTAAAGCGCCCCAAAAATTAGACCACGCTTTTCCAGATCGAGCTATCATAGGGGCAACGAACGGTAATTTCATCTGTAGCAATTCGCGTAGTGTATTTTTATTATCCAAGTGTACAATGGAATCCACCACAAATAAGTAGTCGCACTTTTGAACCGAGCAGTAGTAGCTGGAAAACAAAACATGGCATTGTTGTGAATAGAATCAATCGATTTGACATGTCTTTGAATATTTGTGCAAAATTTACGTTGAAAGCATCCTGGCGGATCCTTCGTCAACTTTATCATCGGGTGTAACTTGTTTAAAGCTTGCATACTCGGACGAAGTGTCTGCGAATTTCTTAACTATCGCTTCGTGGTAGGGAACATTGTTTCTTAAAAAAAAATGTATTTTATCTTTTGGATAGTTGATGTTGGTAATTTTTTCAAAGAACTCTTCAATGAAAGGTGTTGCTTGTTCGAGAAACACAGCCATAACAACTGTAGGAAGATTTTGTTCCTAGAAATTAATTCTTCAAATATGAACATCATAAAATCATTATTATATTGAACATAAATAATTATATTGAAATACAAACATCGAGAATCTTGTATTTCTCTTCGCATTTTAAGCAACCGAGTGTCGGCGACCACGATTTTGCCAAATAGTTAGTCAGAGAATTGAAGAAGATTTTGGATGGTCCGTTGCCGTGTAAAATAAGCGGTTTCACATTGTACACTGTATTTGTAATGTATGGATAAGTCACACTCTCATTTGCATGGAGTTGTATTTCATCTGAAATATAATAAATGAAACCTTTTAACAAAGTAAAGTGTCAACATTTTATATAATATAGTAATACTGGATTATAATCATTTCAATTCGCATATTGTAATGGTTCATTTTTTAAGAAACAAAACTATTAAAAAAATTGGGACAAGAGAAGAAAAATAAAATGTTCCTAGCTGCTTATTAAATATGAATTCTTTTTTACAAACCTATAGCACCGTTGACATTTTGAAAGATTTGTGATTTGTGATCTAAGCTTATTTTCAATTTTGTTCGCAATTCCTCATCGAGGTATACCTTTGTATAATACAGTTGATCGTCGTCTTTATTCTTAACTGATTCATGAGAAATAATTTCATACACTTCTTTGAAATAGCCTGAAAATAAATTATTAATAAATTATTAATAAATTATTATAATACTCCAAATTAATTTCAATTCTATGAGAAATTGAAAGAATTGCATAAATCATACCAATATATCCTCCCGAATTCAAATAAGGATTTCCAGCACCTTTGATTTTGGGATACTTTGATTTGAGAGTTTCATCGGGCCAACAGTATTGTTCAGCCGAGAACAAAACTCTTGTATTTTCAAAAGACAAAAACGTTTGGATAATTTCAGACAATTCACCCAAAAATATTACATCGTAGCTAAAAATTTAATACGAATGTTAATAAATCTTGTATGAGAATAAAATTTCCAATATGGCAATCGAGTTACCTGTCGGTGAATATGACTATTTTATCATCGCCGACTCCTTCGTTTTTCATTTTGTCCAATTCATTTTTAATTAAATTGATTTTTTGACCACCACCAGCATAGTTCATATTGCCACCGGTCCATTTTACACCTCTTCCTAGTGTCGTAACTGATATATCGTACGCTGTTGCTGATCTTATATACCTTTGGTATCCATCGGTGTTGTTTGAAGCCACCGTCAAAACGATAACATCATCTGAAACAAAAAGAAATTGATCATACATAAATGAATTAAGTTCTGACGTCTCAAACAGTATAAATTTGAATGAAAATATTTGAGATTCAATGGAAAAATAGCTACTAGTATAATGTTAATAGGTTATTTAAAAAACTTTAAAGTTTGCACAATTCGTTGAGGCGTAGAAAAACTACTAACTAAATACAAATTAATCAAACAATGGTATCTGCCAGTGATAATAAATCTTAATCGAACGCATAGGGAATTGTTTTCAATGGGAATTGATTGCACAGTGATAAATTAACTATTAACACCCAAGCAGCATAACCAAAATGTCTAATAATTTATTGAATTAATATTATATTAGTTTGAATCGAATGATGTTCAATATTCAATTTATTGGTATCCACAACTGTAGAGTATTGGATATTGTTTCAATATTGAAGGAATTGATTGGGTTAGCGACCCCTGGAAGCATTCTGGTGTCGCAATATGCCTTTAAATGCAAGACGAATGCATCTATTTTTAAACGCAGGGTCCAGATGTGGTACAGTTCGATGCATTTCGACGCATTTCAAACATCTGTACAGCTTTATGCAAGTATGTATTTAGAAAGCAGAGAACGCTTTACGGTTGCTTATTTTGTCGCCATTTTACTAAGTCAGTACGAGAAAAACTAAGGAAGTAAAGATTTGTGTACTCGTTGATGTGCGACAGCGTAACGACTTCTTTACAATCACTCAAAGGTCAAGATGACGCAAGGAATTCACAAGAAAAATAAATAAAATTTCAGATAAAATGTAACTCGGCAACTGGAAAAAATATCGTTCAATACAATTGCAAATTATATAATATGAATTCGAATAAAAATTTTACGTTTGTACTTTCTAAATTTCAAAGTACATAAAAGAAAATTTAGGCAAAATCAATCTATTTGATTGAAATTGGTCTTAGTTAGGGTTTAAGTTTTGGTCTTTTAATGAGAACGATTGGTAAATTCATATCTAGAAGAATGTTTACTTAGAATTATTGGGATCAAACTTTTTTTATTAATTTTCTCAGAGCTATGTAGTAGGTACATATGTATAATATAATATATACGAGTGTCTTTTGCTTGGATACCATATTAGTAGTGCTTTTGATATACATATAATAGTGTCCTGTGACAATGCTGTACGTAAAAGAACAATATCACTGTGTGAGTAAACTAATTCTAGACTCATCCGGTTACCACAGAGATAAGATTCCAGTTAACGTTAACCGAATTCACATTCGTACCGATCCAGAATACTTTATGAATATGTATAATGCATTACAGTTGCTAGTCGTTGACAATCATCAAAATACAATTGAAAAAAATTGGTACGCGTAAGATTGTACAGAAAGGTCAAGACGGAAATGGAGCGATGAACTGTTGAAGCGCTATTTTGATCTACCAATCAGCAGATGGGGTAAATAACAATGTAAGATGGCCGCCCGCGAACGTTCTGGAATGATAATCAAAATCTATCGGATGCTGTGCAACTCTGGAAAAGCGATCAACGAGCCCGAGTGCCAAAGGTTGATCATGAGTTGATGACACTATGCGCTAGTCCATCTTTCTTGGAATTGATGTGTGTGTATGTATGTATGTTTCGGTCGGTCGTTTTATTGAACCAATTAGTATAAACATTGGAAAAAATACTGCTACCAGTTTAAATGGTCTCATGTATTCACCCGTTCAATCAACTCATTTGAATAGTTCAAAAACAGTCATACATTACACTTAAATACATAACTATGTTTGTTATTTGTGTATGTAGTACCTATGTATATATCACCCAACTCTTAAGAAACATCCAAATCTTGACCGATTTAGAATCGATCTGTGCAGACTACCTGGGTCTGAACCGATGAGCTTCGTCACCATCTCAGTTTCATTAACGATAACCATCCAGAGTCGTAAATCTCGGATAGTCACAACCCTCTTTTTTTCAGTTGCACGACAACAAGATGCTTATTAAGTTGGATAGAGTATAAAATAAATGATTATCGATTTATTATGTACATATATTACAATTTTTTTTCCTACGATATAATTTGGTACATAACAATTTTATCTGACACGCTGTATACCGGAGACTGACGATGCGAATCGCTATCTTCGAATCGAGCACAGAGAGGTCTTCTCGGTCAAAGGTTGAAATATTTTTTCATCCAAAAAAAAAATGAGTCTTCTAGAACTTTAATAGATTGGGTACAAAAAGATAAAGCTTCATTCGATTTTAGTGCAAATTTTCCAGTACCGAAGTGCAAATTTACAATCGCTGAGGTCCAAAATGGATCAAATGGCAGTGCGAGTAGAAAATTTTTTTGGTTAGAAATTCCTGGATCTTACGATTGATGACTATTGTTATGATGAGTTAAGTGTATTGCATCACGTAGGCGTCATTGCTTATTATTGCAAATGCTCCTACTATGTACGTGACAGCATTAACGTAAACAAATTAAAAAAAAAAAATTATGTGTTTAAAATATATTATTCTTCCTTCTATAATTGGATTTTATGCGAGAAAATGAATTTTACTTAGACGCAAAAGTCAAAACGATAGGTTAAAATCTGGATTTTAGATCTCTTTAGATCTCTAGAGACAGAATTTTATTAGTAGATATGAATGCAATAGTTGTTTTATATTGTACAGGAAGAGGAACGAAAACTAAATTTGCTTTGTGTTTCGTTGAAGTAAGTCTCAAAAAATTTTAAGTGTGCAATTGAGCCGTGCGAAACATTAGTAGGTAGCCTCTGCTATTCGGGTCGTTTCCTGGAGTCTGTATATTCTGGGTGATTACGAACTATATTTCCACAAAGTGTATACTCTATGTGGGTTCAAACGACAAAATTCATTACAAAGCACATCCTAATTGATAACAAAAGTCTGCCAGCGCTGATAGCATTCAACATAATATTATATGTATGTACATATATGTATATGTAAGTAAAAAAAAGCATTGGAAATACAAAACAAATTTCATCGTAAATACATACAATATCAAGACGAATATATTATTATTATTTGTTTAAAATATGAAATTGTAAGTGTTACTGAAAATTAAATCAGCAAATCTTTGTATGATCAATTTGATTTGTTTATTTTTAAGTCAAAATTTTTATTTATAATCAGAATAAATAACCAAATTGCACAACTTCAGTAAATTTGGCATAAAATTAAAAATGTCTTCTGTTTAATGTAAAAAATTCAGAGCACAAAGTTTTATGTAGAAAAAATTAAAAATAAATATTTTATAGAAATTAGAAATCAAATCGCTTTTTATTTCATGTATCTACATAATACGTTCATGTTTGTTATTTTTATTAAAAAATAATTAAAATAGCTCGTTTTAACATAAAACTAAGAAAATGTATCTACTATTATATGTATATTATTCTGAATTAAATTTAATGTATTCAATTTCAGAATATCATAGAGTTTATACAATGTAGCTGTAAGCCTTAAATATAAATCACAGTGAAGAATAAAATTTTCAAAATATTGTAAATATAAATAAATAAGTAAATCAAATTATTGCATTGAAAATATTTTTCATTTGATTTAAGCATCCATTTCATAATTTTCATTTTTTTTCTAATTTCATTTCAATTTTATAGTAACATATTACTATAAAAATTTATATCTCTGAAACTAATAACGTTATGGTGACGGAAAAAAATGAGCATTTTAGAGTGAATATTTTGGTTTTATTTTGACAAACATGATTTTAATGCCGAAATTAGAGCTTGAAAAATAAAGAAAAAACGAAATTTATAAAGGATATTGTAAAATTCCCTTATAAAATGCTAAATATAAATTATAAATTTTTTTTCAGTCATTAATTTCTACATCGATAAATAATCGGTTGTTTGGCAAAAATCACTATATCATTAAAAAAGGACGATGTAAACTTTAAAATGCTATTTTTTCATTATCATGGCGTTATTAGTTTCAGAGATATAAATGTTTGCAAACATCACCGGTTCTTTAATGAAAGGTGTGAACAGAATACACAGCAATGTTTGTACAAGTTAATATGCATTGGATAAAAATAAAATAAAAAAAAAACTAAATCGATAAATATTTAGATACCTCGACCGGCAGAAGTGGTTGTAAACGTCGAAATGATCAAAAACGACGAAATAATAATGAATTTAATGGAAAAATTCATTATGATTACGAGTGAATGGTTTACGGCACAAGTGTACGCCCCAAAGCCGCAACAACACTGCTTTGTGCTAAGCTTGACACTAGAGATGTTGCTAAGCAGTGCTACCACACACGACATACATACTCATATAAGTACTAATCGAACCAAAAGCTCTAGCACAAAAGCACAACTAACTCTAAAATTGCCGATAAATTAAGTATCTATGTATCCAGTTAGGCCCGAGCCTCACCGGGCAACTAGTCGGCCTTAGTCGTCGTGTCGTCAAAATGTTAGCGTTTAGACGGAGCGGACCTCACCGGGAAACTTAGTCTCCGCAACTATGGACGACTATATGCCGTCACGGCAACTCTGGGAGACTCGCGATTTTCACGACCCGAAAGGACGTTTCTAGAGGCATGGAAATCCAAAACCGACTTCAAATATGGGTTTCTTAGACAATTTTGTACAGGTAACACGAAAAAAAAAGGTTTTTTTATTCAAAAAAACGAAAAACGAAAAAAAAAAGACGAATTTTTCATACTACGAGATAAACACTACACAAAGATAGTGATTTCCGAAGAAAGTTTCAGTCCAGATCCTTATTTTCAAAGATTCGTCAAATCTTCAAATTCGTCAAATCTTCATATCTCCATAAAAGTGTATAGCTCTGTAAGAGGCCAAAACCGACGAGAATATAATATGATTATTAGGCAATTTTATATAAGAAACACGAAAAAAAATAAGTATTTTTTTTTTAAAGATTTTATCTATTTTGAAAGTGACGTAAATAAATCATACAGAGGTGATGCACTCGCCGTTGTCTCGCTCGCACTCTATTTGCGCGAGAGAGAGACGTTCCAGTCCCCTTGCACTCGTCAAGATTCAGTCGCAGCATGTAAGCAACGGATACTACGTCATACAATGAACAGTTGGATTCGGACAAAAAAAAAAACGAAAAAAAAGACGAATTTTTTACTATTTTTTTTCGAGTTTCATTTATAAAATTGTCTAAGAAACCGATTCTGCGGGTCAGTTTTGAATTTCCATAATAATTAAAGATAATCAAAATCGCAATGTGAGCAACTAAGTCGGCGGAGCAAATTGCTCAATGCAACTCGCCGCAGACTAGTCGGCAGACTAGTTGCCTGGTGAGGCTCGGGCCTTAGGCTGTAATCACACTGCTGCGGCGTTCCACACGTTTTGTATGGCCTGCTAAGACACAAAAAATGGTATTCAGTCCATACAATTTCCCGGAATGTGGCAGTAGTCTGAAAGCAGTGCCATCCTCTGTCCCAAAAAAGGTGTCTCGGGACAAATATGACGCATTTCCCGGTGCTGTCCAGACAAAATTTAAACTCCAAATCAGTAAACTCCATACGGTTACCCCAAATAACGTAAGCGTACCCTGGGCGAAACAAGCGAAGTATCTTGGACTCACCTTACAGTACAAACTTAGCTGGCTTCCACACTACCGGAATATACATAGAGCAGCTTCTGTAGCCCTTGCACGGCTTTACCCTCTTCTCAAGAGGAAGAGCCATTATATATGTATAATAGCCGAAATCCGTCTGTCTGTCTGTTTGCTGATAACGCTCGCTGAGGAAAAATTGGGAAAAAACTTGACAGAACGAGTGGGGATCGATCCCATGACCCCAGGCTCGAGTTACTCGCACTGATGCTATTCGCTATCGCCCTTCGTCGATTTAGTCCTTTTTTTTTAAACATTACCTATAATTAAAATAAATAGGAAATGAGGAAAAATAATTAAAAAACCAGAATGAGTGGGGTTCGAACCCGGGACGCCAGGTCGGTAGTTATCACGCTAACGCATAAGCCACGGCCCGTTGCTGAGATGCTCCTTTTTTTTTTTTTAAACATTACCTATACAAGGGATCGTGGTTTGCTTTACCTATAAAATAAAAACTCTGCTAATAATAAATAGATGGCGATAGATGGTTTTCCAAAGGAAGTATCACTTCCGGTTGACGAAAATTTTTGAAATCCTAATGGATTGTAATGGCTGGCAAAAAACATATAAATATGAAGTTTCATTTCAATAGGATAAACGGTTTTTGAGTACACAAGTACGCAGACACACAGTCATACAGACATTTCCCAGAAATCATGAAAACGTGATCAGGGGATGACGCGGAAAAATCAAACGTCAACGCGTTTTTCGCAAACAGTGATTCGCACGGGAGTGAAATGGCCAAGATGAGAAACAAAGATGGTCAAGGAGCGCTAAATTTACAGATTTCACGAAAGGGTACGCTACGTTTTCAAATTTCACGAAAGGGAACGCCCGCTCCCGCTGAATTCGAGCACTGCCGCTAACCCAGGTAGGTAGGTAGGTAGGGCAGGTGGGTCTCTAATTTTTGTGGGACTGGCCACGTGCTGTGGCTGCTGCACCGCCGAATTTGCAGAAAAATATAAAAAAAAAAACCGCGATGTATCCTTTCGCAACCTCAAACATAATGTGGTTGACGGACTGATTAATAGTACGTTAGCCTATTTATTATTGCTTTCAGATCGAAAACAGTTCCGAAATACAAACGTTTGATAGCGCAGTAAAAGCACATGGCTGTAAACTGCGTTGTATATATATGTAGACCAGATCACAAGAACTGATAGGGGTCCTAGACGTGCCGGTTTGTCCGGGAGAGTCCCAATTTTCGCAGGTTTCGGGACGGAAAAAATTCGGGTTTTTGTTAGAAATGAAAAATTTCTGACAATAATTTTCAAATATACAAAGATTGCGACATTTCTGCTGTTTTAAATGTTTCCTGCGACAAACGACTCATTTGCACGTACTGCAATTTATTAATAAAATACCTTACTTCGACTTTCCAATACAAGATGTAGGTCAGTGGTCAAAAACCTTTTTCGAGCCAAGAGCCAAATCAGGGAAACGTTGAAAATTAATGAATTTCGTGAAGCTTTGTGAACCACAACATATTATTTTCGGATTGTATATTCAAAATCAAATTAAATCTTATTCATTTATCAACTGAATAGCTGTAAGAAATAAGATATTTTCATGATGAGTATTTCTTTATGCTAAACAGTTCATTACTAAAAATTGTTATATTGCAAAACGATCTTAAAAGTTTTGATCAACATGAAGATGGAAATAGGATTAATTTTGATTTTGTGTAAATTGTGTGTCAAGAGGAAGATGTATTGTAGATTTGTAGAAAGCTTTTATTTTCATTTTAATTTTAGTCTTGGGGGGGGGGTTGTGTTTTTATTTAGAAAAAATGGGAACCCTAACTTAACAAGATAATTATTGTACTGAAATAAAATATTCACTGGTTATAATTCCGTCATAAGTGAATCTTCTGTGAGAAGTGAGTGAGAAGAAGTGAGACTTCATAAAGTTTACACCGTAGAAAAAACTGTTAGAATTTTATTTCAAAGCGTTCTATGGGTTTTGAAAAGTAACAAAATTTTTATATTTTTACTTAAGGTTTGCTTTTTTAGGTAAAGAATTTGGAGAAATGCACCACAATAAATTATGTTTATCAAAATTTGCAGTATTTCTGTTATGCTTTGTAAGTAAAATTTCTAAAATGAAAAGTTAAAAGTTTTCACCCGTTTTCCGAAATCGAAAAAAAAAATTAACTTACCATTGTGGACTGTTTTGGGAAGCCACTGTGTTGATTTTTGGCAATTACTTTCGATTCCATCAACCATACAAGCTCCCAAATCTTCATTCGGACTATCAGCTGATATCAATAATTGAAAACATATGATGAATGTTAGTCGGAGCCATACTGACTTTAACTGCATTTTGACTGGATTACTCCGTCGTGCTCTCTGTTCAAGCAACTTATTCGCACTGAATCGATTCCGAAGACTATCAAAATTTTCGTATAATGAATTATCTTTAAACGCTTTCGTTCCGACGGAATAAAAAATAGACCGACTCTGAATACTTTTCTTATTTGTCATTTAATGGTTGAACGATTGCAACACTAAAATGGTGAAAGTTGCCAACTGCACTACCATTTCCCATAGTAACAATTTGCTACACTCTAAATCACTCAAATGGGACGGTATACGACAATTTTACTAAACTTATTTTTACAATAAGTATAATCTTGAAAATTAAAGTTTTGTATTACCACGTTAGACAAAAGTCAGTTAACCGAAAGTGGAACTTTGTCAATACACATTAATACCTAAAGTATGTCTGTCGCTAGTTTGTCCTTCGGGAATTATATTGAAATTGTTTCAGAAGTGTCATTGCTCGACACACTTCTTTTGTTTCATTGAAAATTTTAATTATTATTTTTCAATGTAACCAATAGTCACTGCTATTGTTAGTTCACTTATATGTCAATAATAAACACCCATTGATCAACGTGCAATACTCTTAGAATACTATTATAAAGGCCAAGTTATGATTTCTTGATTCCTCCAGAATGCTTGAAATTTTGTTCCAGAAATTTGAAGAAACTTGATAAACGTTTATTTATGTATAGCTTAGATAGAATATAAATAGAAATAGTATAGAAGCTAAATACAAACTTAAAGCTAAAATTACAAAATAAACTTAATTGTCTATTAGCACTTATACAAAGGTGCTGTTTTAAGGCTGCCAGGAATCTATCAATTTTGTTTATATTTCTGAGATCTTCTGGGAGGCCATTGCATTGTATTCAACAACACCCTTGTCCAACCAGGATTTTTTCTTAGTGGGGGCTAATCAACAAAATATTTTACGTTAATGATAGGATCGACATTTTCGTTTTCATTGGATACAAATGTGATGATTTCTGGAAATCAAAGGTTACACGAAACATGGAAAAGCATTAACTATTAAAAATTAAAATTGATATTTTTTTGAAAATTTTATTTTAAAGCAAAAAAGCCTAAATTTTATTTTAAAGCCTAAATTAAGATTTCGATTTTTCTTTCTTATTTTCTGAAGCTCGTTTAAAACATCTTGAGTACTTACTTTTATGTTTCTATGGATATTTAAAAGAGCTTATACCATTCAAAAGTTCTTGAGATGTGGTGTTTCTCAAATATGTTTTTAGCCTTCGAAGAGTTGAAAAAAATCGTTCATTGATGCAAGTAGTAATTGGAAGTGTCGTTAGTATTTTTAGTAAAATAAAAACGTTTGGAAAAGCTAATTTGTCGCAACGAGATTTATTCTGCAGCATTATTTCTGATAATTTTTCAAAAGTTTTATACCACATTCTAAATTCAGTTTTTAGGATGGAGTCGTTTGTTGTTTTTAGATCGGTATACAGCAAGTTCAGCAAGTTTAATAAATTCATCTACTTGAAATTGTTTGGGTTGTACTCCTTTAGGAAGTAGACAATTAAAATTAAATTGAATATCTCGATGTTTCGTAAACCTTTTATTCATTTGACTAAGCAAAATTTGCAAAATTTAAAAACGCTAATTGAAAATAGAGCGGCTATTGGCAAGTACCAGTGGCACCAAAGGACCGAGAAAAAATGGCATTCGTGACGGAACATGGCCTATTCCAATTCAAAGTAATGCCGTTTGGACTATGCAACGCACCGGCAACGTTCGTGCGATTGATGGAACAAATCGTCGGCGATATGCAGAGCAATGTACTTGTATATTTAGACGACATCATAGTTCACGGACGGACATTCCAGGATCACATGGACCAACTGGAAAAAGTACTGCAACGGGTGCAGGCCGCTGGGCTGAAGCTGAACGCCGACAAATGCAAGATTTTCAGCAAGGAGGTTGAGTTTCTGGGACATCGAGTGTCCCCCGAAGGAATCACCACCGACCCGAAGAAGATCCAAGACGTCAGAAACTGGGGCGTCCCAAAAACGAGAACACACGTGAGGAGTTTTTTGGGGCTGGCCACGTACTACAGACGTTTTGTACGTAACTTCGCCGAGATAGCGAAGCCACTATACAAGCTGACGGAAAAAGATAGTGTTTTTAAGTGGTCACCGGAATGTCAAAAAGCATTTGACCTCTTGAAGGATGCGTCGGTGACGGCCCCGGTGATGACTTCATTCTCGACACAGACGCCAGTCAACACAGCATCGGTGCAGTACTATCGCAACTACAGGAAGGGGAGGAACGAGTGATCGGGTACTACAGCAAAACGATGAGCAAGAAGGAAAACAACTACTGCGTTACCCGAAAGGAACTGCTCGGTTTGGTGAAATCGGTACAGCACTTTCACCACTACCTCGCAGGGACCCAGATCACCCTGCGAACAGATCACTCGGCGCTAACGTGGATAAGAAACTTCAAGAAACCGGAAGGACAACTTGCCCGATGGCTGGAGGTGCTGGGACAGTACAACATGAACATCATTCATCGAGCAGGGAAGAAACACGGTAACGCTGACGCATTATCGCGAAGGCCGTGTCAGGAAGACTGTCCAAAGTGTTCGCGGCTAGAAAAACGAGACGAAGAAGCAGTCCACGATGAAGAAGAAACATAAGCTACCGTAGCACTGGTGGGAATCCAGAGAGATAGCATGGTGGATGCGTTTATTCAGAAGATGATCGACTGGAACGGGCAACGACCACCATGGGAAGAAGTGTCCGCCGAGGAACCAGACGTCAAGATACTCTGGGCACAGTGGGACACGCTCGAGGTGAAGGACGGCAAACTCTACCGTTCCTGGGAAAGCAACTCCGGGAACCGCCAAGTAAAGCAACTTGTACTGCCAAAGGAAAGAGTCAAGGATATCCTGTGGGAATTCCACACCGCACCCACAGGTGGTCACTTTGGCATCAATAAAACGTACAACAATATCCGACAACGGTACTACTGGCCGACTTGTAGGGCCGATGTAACCCACTGGTGCGAACAATGTACGGAATGCGCGGCACACAATGGACCCCACCAGAGGAATAGGGGAGCACTGCGTCAATATATCTCTGGAACCAGTGCTCGAAATGGAAATTTTCACGAATGGGAGCGTTCGATAACTTTCAAAAAATATCAAACGACCTTTTTTTAATTACATGTATGTAGATACCTATGCCTACATATATATATTATAACACCAAAACACTTATTAATTACGTAACATATGTACACCAATATATATGAATTTATGGGTGTATATATTAGGTTATTCGTATTATTATTATAGAAACTGTATTACATACATACATGCACAATTTACACGGTTAATTTTTTTAAATTTGAATAATTGTTAATATCACTATTTAGTAAGTCACGTGCAGTAATTATAATTCACACAACTTAAAAAATGTTGCTAGAAAAGTGTTTGTTAGTGATTAAGTGCAGTAATAAAATATAAATAAAAAAAAATAATCAAGCGATTCCCGATCATAGATTGAAATTGCAAATACGTTCGCTAAATTCAAGTTCTCTCATCAGAAGGACAGGCAAGACTGAACTATTTTGAAATTTTGGTTCCTTTAGTATAATGGTCGCGGTACAACACGACAATTCAAAGAAAGATATCGTAAATCATCAAAATGACCGATGGCTCGAAAAAGCCCGTTGCAGTTCGAAATGCCGATTGCCAGCCATAAAACTTTTTGCACAAAGCCGACATAGAATCTAAAAACCCTCGGAATTGAATAGAATTCTAAATGTTATCTTCAAGTAACGCGTGCACTCAGCTTTTTCAAAACATAATAATATTTTAAATGGCTTTTCGCTACAGATAGATAGATGCCTTTGTCGGAATTGAAATGTAAAGAATTTAACTTCCAGTGAAAGATTATGATTTAGGGAGTCATAAATGTAAAAAAATTCACCGTCTGACATTTTTTCGACAATAATTATTGAAAGAGCACGGAAATTTTGGTTTTTTACGAAAGGGAGCGCTAAATTTACAGATTTCACGAAAGGGTACGCTACGTTTTCAAATTTCACGAAAGGGAACGCCCGCTCCTTGCCGCTCCCGCTGAATTCGAGCACTGTCTGGAGCACCCCTAGAGCGAATGGTTGTTGACATTCTTAGACCACTACCTGTCACTGAGCGAGGAAACCGGTACATCCTCGTCGCCATGGATTACTTCACCAAATGGCCAGAAGCGATCGCCCTTCCGAATCAAGAGGCTGAAACAGTGGCTAAAGCTCTAGTTAACCAAATGTTCACCCGACTAGGTGTACCTGACGAACTACACTCAGATCAGGGTCGCAACTTTGAGTCAAAATTGTTTCTTAAAAAAGTCTTATGGGGATACGAAAAACGAGGACCACCCCTTATAGACCGCAGTCAGACAGCATGGTGGAGAGGCTAAACCGGACGTTGTTAGCCCATTTAACCAAATTCGTGGCAAACCACCAGACTGAATGGGACTCATTCGTGCCACATTTCCTCATGGCATATAGAGCTGCACAACATGATTCAACAGGAGCATCACCAGCTGCAATGATGTATGGTCGGGAGCTCCGCGTACCAGCCGACCTGATGTACGGAGGCCCCCCACCCGACAATGGACCACAAGACCCACACCAACACACCACTCAGTTGATCGAGCGAATGGCAGAAGTTCATAGATTCGCCCGAACCCACCAACGAATGCAGCACAACCGCATGAAAGCACGGTACGACGTCCGTGCAACGGAGCCCCGGTAGCCCCGGTATGAAGAAGGCGAGCGAGTGTGGTTATACAATCCAGCCAGATACGTGGGACGCTCCCCAAAGCTGCAGTCCTTCTAGGAAGGACCATATCGGATTGTGAAACGGATCAGCGATGTCGTGTACCGCATCAGAAAAGAGTCTGGAAACTACACGCTGCGTAGTGGTGCATTTAGATCGATTGGCTCGATACAAAGCCACGACAAGTGAGACACAACAGTGATGTGTGCTAATTATGAGTTTACTTATTTATGTATGTATTTAAGGCTACGTGGATATTTACTATTTGTTTAAGCGTATTGTGTAAATTTGGACTACTATGTAATTAATTCAAACTACTTGTATATTTCGCACTACTGCTATACTGATAAATGTATATACATATGTATGTCGATCGAGACGATCTCCTCTAAAGAGAGGGGCAATGTAGCGTTAGGATACCGCGGGGCGTAAAGATACTAAATGGATATCATTCTCCCGCCAAATTAGACCAATGGCGCTGTGATCGCCAAGTATAAATATAGGCACTGTTTGCCACAGAAGTCATTCGGGCTCGGCGGCTTGGAGCGAACGGACCGTTCGGCTTCAACCAATAAACTACTTGCAACCATGCTGCTGCGTTTCTCTCCGTTTACGGAACTATACATCCTGTCCACGCTACAGTAATATATATATACTTATAAACAGTGGCGGCTCATCCATATACACTGCGGAACTGCAGCACCCCCAAGCAAATTGTGGAAAAATGTAATTTTATATATATGATATATGTATATCTATTGTACATATATTATTATATGAAAATATAAGTAGAATTTGGGGGCGTATTACGCTCGCCGGTCTAGATGTGTGTATCGGAGTAGCGACACAGCGTATTGTGCAGCGACGCTCATTCGATATGTAAAATGTGGTGCGGTTTGTGAGGATAGTGGATAAGGTGCGTGGGTAATTCTCGCCGCTCGAACGCAGTATCGCGCTGTCACTTTAAACAGCGCTATCGGATGTTTCTCGTCTTTCCATCATTTTCCGCTCGAATTAGTACGTTTAGATAAAATAAAAAAATATTGAGATTGAAAACCAATACTTATAAACGTGGTGAAATAGAAAATTCTTTAAACAAACGCCAAATAACACGGGAAAAAAATGTGTAAAAAAAAAAATATATTTGTGACTTTAAAATTCGTTAGATAATTAATTATAAGTATTTCAAAGCAATAAAATATCACAATCTATAGGAAAATAATCTAACTATTGATTTCAATACCATATTTTGTGTTATAGGCCAAAAAAGCCAAAAAATGGATATTTTTTACATATTTTAAATCGCGAATATCTCATAAACGAGAGCATTTCAACAAAAATTATCGGATTCGAATTCAGTGGGTCAAACTTAGTAAAGATTGACTAATCTCCGCTCAGAGTATTTTTTTTTGTTGCTCAGTGTATTTAGAGTGCAAATATTATTTATTTTTAAGTGTGGGAAATAGTCCAGTACCAGATTTATAAACTAAGTTAAATTATGAAACATTTAATTCATTATTATTTTTAAGATATGTATTTTTGAAATTAAAATAATTTTTTTATCTTATGATGAATTGGCCTTTTCTTTTATGTATGTATGTGATTCCTATATATTTTAATTATTCTAAATTAATTTTTCATACTCTTTTCTTATTTTTGAAACTATCCGAACATATCCGGATAGTTTAATTTTTCCTGTTCGATATTCGGATTGTTGACGAAGTCGAATGGTTGGAAACTCTACTTCGGGGGTATTCTAGGCTTCGGGGCGTAAGCCCCCCCCTAAAATGATTTTTAGTCAAATAAAAAGAAATTGCGACACCCTTCAGCTATACAATGGGTGGAACGGTATGAATGTGTAATGGTTATGGCTGAACTATTCGTTCCAATGCATTATGTTCGTGTTATAACGCAGACACTTTCTCAAGTGCAAAAATGCTGTTAAATTCCATCTCAGAGTTCATTTTTAATTTCGCTTTATAGAGTTGAATATTTTTTTCTCTATACATTAGCATTGTGCAGGCTGTTGCAGAAAGTTGACGGTGATCTTCCCTCTGCATTTAATCATGTGGTTGATGTAATTGAACAGATAAAGGGGATTCGAACTAATTCAGAAGAATCACATCAGACTATTTATAAAAAAGCTTCCACAACAACAATATCTGTTGGAATCGAAGTTATGAAGCCAAAAGAAATGACAAATTCCCAACAAGATGTGGTTTTGATAATGAAACGACGGAGTATTTTCAATTAGCGTTTTTAAATTTTGCAGATCATATGCTTAGTCAAATGAATAAAAGGTTTACGAAACATCGAGATATTCAATTTAATTTTAATTGTCTACTTCCTAAAGGAGTACAACCCAAACAATTTCAAGTAGATGAATTTATTAAACTTGCTGAACTTGCTGTATACCGATCTAAAAACAACAAACGACTCCATCCTAAAAACTGAATTTAGAATGTGGTATAAAACTTTTGAAAAATTATCAGAAATAATCTTGTGTTTGTACACACTAACTAGCGAACTAATAACAGAAAGTTAAATTCAAATATTATTTTTGAATTCTTAAAACAGTCGTGTCCATATTGACACGTTGGGTTGTGAACACCTGGGTCGGCAATGATGAGTTAAAGAAAAAGCCATACGAAAATTGTACCCAAATAAGTTCTTTTAACTGGAGGTAAAAATTGAGATGGTTTTAAAAACCCAAAGTAGTTTTATTGATGGGAAATATCGAAAACTATACAGAATGCAGTATTATTTAAAAAAAATTGCAAATAAAAATCAGTTCGTCGTTTGACTTCAACAAGAATCGTTCTTCTTGTCTCATGATCGGTCTCTTACTTGTAGTCGTGAACTTTTGAAGATTCGTGAACGTGAAAGATTTTTGACTTTTTTGGATTTGGACAGATTAAAAAGGCTAGTATTTATTTACTTTACGAATTTATCATTTTCATAATTTGGTTTAACTAAAAAATTCACGAAAATCGACCGTAATTTAATACTAAATTTTATTAAAGTATCAATCAATGTTCAGAAATTTATTAAAATGTAAAATAATTTTTTTAGCTTCAGCATGGGGTGTACTATTAATATTCGTGACAGAGCAAATCCATAGAAAGCCCGGGGAATTTATATAAATTATCCAAACATTTTAATGTGCAGACATTGTAATTGTTGAGTAGAGTGGCAGAAAAAAGAATAACTTGGAAAAACATCTGAAATCTAAAAATCATCAGAATGCAACTTCAAAACTTACTATGAACAATAGCATTCAAGCATTTTTTTAAACAACTAGTAGCAAATGTAAAAAGTGGGTTACAACCTGATATACTGCAATTAATGGCCACAAAAATTAAATATTAAGAGTTTGGTTCTGCTGCAATAAAATCAATTTGGTGTCCTGTAAATAGTGTGGATGCAGAAAGATTTCTTAGTAAATATAATTTAGTGGTAACTGATCGTCATACTAACTAAAAAGAGTCGTATGTGGAAATATGTTCTATGCTTAGTTTTAATAAATTTTAAATTAATGTTATATTTTATTTTTTAATTCATGATTTTTATCTCTGTATTTCTCCATATTGCTATTTCCTAATAATTCTCTACTTTTTTTTATTTGTCACATTAGTTTTAAATTGTTTGTATGTAATAAATTGTGTTACAGAGATTGAAATTGATCTGTATTAAAAAATTATCAAATAAAAATAAATGCTAAATAGATGCTAAAATCAAACACTTTATTCGCTACAATATGCTAAAATGACAGATCAAAATGCTAAAATCGATAAAAAATATTCAACACATCTTTACACATAATACAATCGTTCAATAGGAAGTAATTTTAAGCATACATATTATAAATTTGGCATACAATCCTTAATTAATTCTTATATTTACTCGATTAATGGAGTTGTGCAAATAGAATTTTGATTGTTTTTTTTTCTTTCAACTTAATCTTTTAAAACCGATACATTATAAGCATAATCAGGTAACCATTTCTTAAGTTGCTGCTGAAAATGTTCTTCAAGAAGTTTGGCATCTTTAAAGATAAAGGAGTCCACCTATTGTGAAAAAAAAGAAAAATTCATTTTGCAATTCAAAAATGCATTTTTCAACTAATAGCATCCAATACTTACTGGATGAAAATCGTATGCATTTTTAATCAGGAGTTTAACATCATCTACAAAGTCGGACACTTCCGTATATTCCAATTTGTCGCCAATTAGTTTGTTCCGGATCGAATCTAACGTCATTGGCTTTTTGATTTTCTTAAAATAGTCAATATTCTAAAACGATAAAACATTTTCAAATGAAACCAAATTAATATGTATTTCCTGAGCCGTGGCGATATTGCAGAAAACCTATGAAATTGACCATAGTGGGACACTCTAGCGTACTAAATATGACAGTGAATATTATGTACTCGTCCAAAAGTAGTAATTCAATTGAGTATTACTAAGTTGGTTTCAGTAGGGTGCCAAAAAACATCACCATAGCTCTGAATGTTTTTAAATCATTAATGACAAGTGAATAAAATGTATACTAACCTCCTTTAGAAGTTTTCTAAAATGCAAACTCGCTTCATATTGACAATATAATTCTAAAACAATTTTCTCTAAAATTCTCTGTTGTCTTAAACTGAGACCTGCCGATCTTTTATCACCGGGAGATACATCAGGGATGTCAGCGAAATCTGCACACAGGAAACACTGCCAGGCCTCTACTTCACTAATGAGGAAGATGGAATCAAATGTTATATTTATTCTGTCTAATAGTCTAAAAGCATGTACAGATAAACAACGTACTCTGGTAACTTACATATCTGCTGTAGGTATGTGACAATATTGATGAAAAACTTTGCGGCACTTATGGCAACATATAAGTTCTCCACCGTCCATGCATACTGCACACCAATCTTCATTGGGGTCAGTTGTTACATTGGGAGCTGTACCAGAGTTACTGCTATTTCCCGCCGAATTCTCGGCCAAGACCTTAAAAAATAAACCATCAAAATTTTAAGATGCAAACATGTTCGATATTTAATGAACAGAAAAATATAAGCATTACCTGAACATCGTTGCTGTCCAGTTTGGGTATAGTCGCCATTAGATCGTTAACAGAATCCTGACACAATTTGTCCAAACTAGGCGTTGTTGCATCAGTGACATTCATACCCTAAAAATGAAACATTACTTTGATAAAGAAAGATACAGAAAAACAGATATAATTATACACAAATAAATCTTACGTGTGTGTTTGGACTAGGAGTTTTTTAACTAATGCGCCAATTTGTAACAATAGAAAAAATCCACACTTTAACTAAAGTAAGCGATTGATTCGTGTAGGACTACTGAAAAGAGTCACCAAAGACACTGTGGTTTATCAAGATCATAAGCGAAGAAGTTTTGAAACATAAATTTCACAAAATCAAGATGAATTTTTAGCGATAACTATCACGAAGATTTTATTTTCATACAACTCCAGTTTTTCCTTTTTCACAAAAAGAATTAAGGGATACATAGCCTACTGGACAATACATCCCAGTGGCTTATTGGAAATATCTAAACGAAAATGCACACAGCAGCGGTGCGAGGGAGACCGCATATACGTAAGACCATCGGAGAAGGGGGAGAAGCGCTATCTGGCCATGTATGCGTGCGGTCGCGTGTAGCGATCAACGGAATCCTGCGGCTAGGCCATTATTACAAGTGTTTACACAATATCAAGTTGTTTAATGAATTTTGCACGCAAAACGTAGTCACAGTAGATAATCACACTGTAGAGATAGTTGATAGTTATTAATACCTAGGACAATTGGTGAATATGACTGGTCGTTTGATATTTTTTAAAAATTATCGAGCGCTCCCATTCGTGAAAATTTCCATTTCGAGCACTGTGCATTATACGAGGAGACCAAGTACTGCCCTTAATCCATCCATTGATTTATTCCTTTATTTTACATGTAATTATATCCGTATTTTATATATGTAACTATAATTCCACACATAATAATAAACAGCAAGATTTTTATTGGAGTAAGTAATAATGAATAATGGCCTCGCCGCAGGATTCCGTTGATCGCTACATGCGACCGCACGCATACATGGCCAGATAGCGCTTCTCCCCCTTCTCCGATGGTCTTACGTATATGCGGTCTCCCTCGCACCGCGGCTGTGTGCATTTTCGTTTAGATATTTCCAATAAGCATCCCAGTGAACGTGCACGTGGTGGTACAGCTATTCTAATCAAACAAAATATCCTACATTTTCAACAAGAAGAAATCAGAGAACCTTTTATGCAAGCTATATTATTATAATCACGATTAATTACGGTAGCGCAGAATTAAACATAGGTGCAATTTATTGTCCACCAAGATATACCATAAAAAAAGATCAATTTGTTAACATCTTCAAAAAGCTTGGAACAAGATTTATAATTGGAGGTGATTATAACGTTAAAAATACTGCATGGGGGGTCTCGACTTATAACTCCTGGTAAAGGAAAATAACTCCTAAACGCAATCGAAATGTCAGCGTGTGAATATCACTCGACGCGAAAACCAACCTATTGGCCTACAGACAACAATAAAATTCCAGACTTGATTGACTTCTTCATTACGAAAGGAATATCCTCAAACTACATAGAAGACAAGCGAATTGAAGACCTTACGTCTGACCACACACCGGTGTTAATGACACTAAGTTCATCAGTCATCAAAAAGAAAAGGAAACAAAATCTCACGAATGAATTTACAGATTGGGAATTGTTCAGAGACAAACTGGATAATCTAATAAATTTGAAAGTTAAATCTTAAAACCCAAAAAGAACTTGAACTGTAAGCCCAAACATTCATTAACCATATGAGAGAAGCAGCTAGTGAAGCCACACCTGTACCAAAGAAAAAACCTGAAAAAGAAATCAACTACCCTCTTGAGATTAGAGAACTGATCAAAGAAAGACGTAGAACAAGACGCATGTGGCATAGAACCAGAAATATCGCCGACAAAAGAGAATTCAACCGAATCAGTAACAAAGTTAACCGACTTATTAAAGAACACAAAAAAAGTTGTTTTGAAAATTACCTGAGTGGACTAGGTCCTGAAGCTGACAAAGACTACTCGCTATGGAAAGCAACTTGAAGATTCAAACGACCAATAATTCAAGTACCACCCATTAAAAATACCCAAGGACAGTGGGTGAGACGAAATGAAGAAAAAGCTGAACTATTTGCGCGACATCTAGCATCAGTATTTCAACCACACGATATACAATCCAACGTCGACCCTACACCAGCCTACCAACCTCCTACTGCCATAAAATATGTCACTCCAATGGAAGTGGCTCAAGAAATAGACAAAAATATGAATAAAAAAAAAGCTCCTGGAATTGATGAAATTTCACCGAGTTTGTTTAAAGAACTACCACGAAGAGCAGTCATCATGTTATTTTATGCATGCCTCCAACTCAAATATGTCCCTGAATGCTTCAAGATTGCACAAATAATTATGCTGAAGAAACCAGACAAGCCAGCTGACCAAGTGACACTATCTCCAAGTTGTTTGAAAAATTGCAATTAAAACGACTCAACGCCACTAATCAATATACCTGATTTTCAATTTGGATTCAGAACTAATTACTCCACTATCGACCTAGTACATCGAGTGATTACAAAAATAGAACAAGCATTCGAAGAAAAGAAATACTGCCCAGCTGTATTTCTGGACGTATCGCAGGCCTTCGATAGAGTATGGCATGAGACCTTGTTTACAAAACTAGCAAATTATTGCCAGCAAATTACTGTCGATCGCTCGAATCATACCTCTCTGGACGAAAATTCAGAGTTTCCCACGAAGAAGCTTATTCCAACTTCTATCCAGCCCAAGCAGGAGTACCTCAGGGTAGCGTCTTAGGACCTATTCTATATCTATTCTATACTGCTGATATACCGAAGAAACATTCATCGGTACATTTGCTGATGACGCTGTGATAATGGCATCAAGAAAATCACAAACCGAAGCAGTTGAATACTTGCAAAATGCACTTGACAAAATTAGCCAATGGACTAAAGACTGGAAAATCAAACTCAATGAGCAGAAATCGGTCCACGTTACATATGCGTTGCGACAAAAGAATAAAAACCTTCAAACATTTCTCAATGGATCAGAAATTCCCCAATCTGATTCAGCGAAATATCTCGGATTGCATCTAGACTCAAGACTAAACTGGAAGTACCATATCAGAAAAAAAAACTGAACAAATCAGACTAACACAAAGAAAAATGTAATGGTTGATAGGGAGATACTCCAAACTCAACCTTTACTGTAAGCGCCTAATTTATCTGTCCATAATAAAACCAATTTGGGCGTATGGCATCCAACTGTGGGGCTGTGCCAAACGGACGAATCGACAAGTCATACAACAATGTCAAAGTAAATTTTTAAGACTTATTACTAATGCGTACCGCTATTTAACAAACGAAGAAATACACAAAGACCTCGAAATCAAGTGGATCGACGAAGTGGTCCAAGAAAGTGCTGCGAAGCACGAACAAAGACTGCTTCAACACACAAACATAGAGGCCATACTCTTAGATATAACCCACGAGAAGAGACGCCTTAAAAGAGCCAAACCCCATGAATTGGTCATTTGAGTTATTCGAGGGGCTCGGGTAAGTTGTAATTGTAATATATGTATCTGAGCTGTTCGGTTGACCGATTGATTGAATTGTACTAAATAGGAACTGAATGATGATGCAGTAAACCAAAACAAGTCCCTTAATTTAAGCATTGTCATATATAGTAATAATTTATCAGCGTTGATAAGATTGTACTAATTTCTATTATGAATAAATTAAAAAAAAAAAATACAACTCCAGTCACAAATGAGTAGTATCTATTTTAATTTTAAATAATAATCCTCCAAAGCTTGCCAATTTTGTAACCTTTTCCCCGATTTGGCTTAGTTAGAAAAAGGTTCCCGACCACTGATCCGAACAAAGTTTTAAATTGAAAAAGTAAAGTACATGCATACATACATACATATGTATGTATTAACAAAAATATCAATTGCGATACGTAAATGTATCAGTACATAAAATAAAAGTAATTCAATACATTTAAATGGCATTGAAAGATGAGAGGTGAACAGAGAAATTATATTACATTTCTCTGGAGGAGAATGAGCCTTGTCGGCTGATTTGCGAAATTTGTATTACAAGATGATTTTGATGTTTATACAGTACACTGCATGCTGTGTAACTTGTTCCCGATATGAAAAGTGTATTAAATGTGTAGAATTGCTTGAATATATTGCAATACCTGAAGTTGAACTCGTATAAACTTCGCCGAGAACAAAGACCGAACATGCGCTGGGCGTCTGCTAAATGGCTATCGAGTGATTCGCATGTTCAGCCAGATATTAGATAATCATAAATGCATTTTATTTCAATCTCAAAAATGATAAATGATAATTATTGTACTACGCTCAAAATACCCCGGTCAGTGGAAATTTTCAACTTATTTCTTTCTTTGGGCCACTGTCCGCTGATCATGGAAAATATTCTTTTTACATTGGCATTTTGGGCAAGTATGTTTGTAAAAAAATTGACAAATTTTGGTACTTGTCTGTTAAGTCCTCGCCGGAAGTAGTACAGTGGAACCCCTATGCATCGTTTTTCAAGGGACCGTAAAAAAAAACGATGTATGCAGAAAAACGACTTATACGATAAAGTCACAAACTCGTAAAAAAACGTGTTTTGTAAAATTAAAAAAAAAACTTGTTTAATTATCAGAAAATTTTAATACATAAATAAAATAAAAAGTGTTTTGTAAAATTAAAAAAAAACTAATAAAATCATCAGAAATAATCAATAATTACACGTATGTACATAATAATCATCAGAACATTATTTTTTTTACAAAGAGTCTTTCATAGTGAGTTGCCTCTTTGCAGTCTTGCATTTTAATTCAAGCAATGACCTCTTAAATTCGCTCACTTTTTTCACAACAGATTCGTCTATCTCATATGAATATAAAAATGATTTCACTTTATCGAATGCTATCAACGCTTCTGCGAATGTCGGAAAAGATTCATTATCTTCATTATCTTCATCGTCTTCTTCTTCGTTGGTGTCATTGGCTGCATTACATAATGACTCGATTGTCCTCGAGAAAACCATAAAAATGTTTGTGATCATCTATGCCTTCTTGTTGGCGTGGTATTTTACGTTGTGTTTTAATGTTCTTAAAACATCGGTACAAATTTGGAAACAGTATAGTAAACAAAATAAAAAGGTACTTGTACCGTTTTTTTCTTGGAATTTCAGGCACAACTACATACCTGCTTCCACCACTTTGGTGTAGATTGTAATCTACAGTCTAATTGTTTAGAAATTTCGAGAAAAAATGGGGTGCTTCCGACTTTTGGTCAAGACTGGGTTCTCGCACGTGTGACAAAGAAAAAAAAACGATCTATCATGGTAAAATTTGTAATGGGACCGTAATATTTAGACGATTGATACAGAATAACGATATATAGGAGAACGATGCAAGCGAGATTATTTAACACTGTTCTTATGGGTGTTTGGCCGGGACTATGAAAAAATAGCGATTTATACGAAAAAACAATGCTGCGAGAACGATATAAAGGGGTTCCATTGTACCCCCAATGAATGCACCTCGTACCGTTTGACAATCGCCTCCCTGAGAGTGTATTGGAGGAGCGTGTATATGTGTCATTGTTTACATAATGATTTGACGTTTTAGCTTCGATATTTGACAATAATTGAACTACGTCAATACATTAACGATTTACTTCTAGAGCAGGGCAGATAGTCTTATAACCTTCCAAGTGTTCCCTGCCATGGTATACCTTGACCTTGACGACCTCGGTGCGCCCATATACGAACGATGACATCCTGGCAGCCGATACGATTATACTTACAATCATTTGAGTTTAGTTTAGTTAATCACCAGTTCGAATCCAATGAACAACCGAGTGAAGAGTGAACCTTCGCAGCAAACTGTAACTTTGCTATAGCCCAGTGAGTACATCTTCGACTGCGACGAGACTCGTTCGGTTCAAAGTAGTCGGCCATCGACCAAGATCGATAACATAGGCGTGCGGTATAGCCGGGTGTATTACATTAAGTACATACAATTTTTATTTATTTATTGATCATATTTGAAGGTTTACATATTTATAAACGTATCAGGTTTATTTTTACATATAGTCCATTATCGTTGAATTGACACTTGAAATTTTAATTGTTTTCAGACTTTGATAACATCGCTTCTTGACATCTTGGACTGCGACTAAACGAATTCTTCGACAAGTTCGTTTTACTATCGCAGAATTCGCAAGTCACATTCGTAAGACTCGGTTCAAAGTACCGCCAGAGCAGATCTGCGTTCGCCGTCGATCGAGATCGATAACGATTACATATTCATTTATTTATATACATGGGCGGGGCGGGCTCTAATCCCCAAATCCATTATTCAACAAATAATATATCAAAAGTAGCATTACAAATAAAATGACCTAGGTATTTTGTTATCACAAAAGACCTAAAATGCCGCCTAAAATTCAAATATGATCAATAAATAAATAAAAATGATTCTTATCTGTTATATCCCCGCCGGAAGTGTTTGACCAATGAAAGTGCTTGCCACCGTTTGACAATCCCCTCCCTGAGAGTTTATTGGAGAAGCCTATATATGTGCATTGTTTACATATTGATCTGACGTTTGAGCTTCGATATTTGGCAATAATTGAACTACGTTAACACATTAACGATTTAATTCTGGAGCAGGGCAGATAATCTTATAACCTTCCAAGTGTTCCCTGCTATGGTATACCTTGACCTCGACGAACTCGGCGCTCCTATATACGAACGATGACAGCCTGACAGCCGATACGATTATACTTAAAATCATTTGAGTTTAGGACTACCAGTTTGAATCCAATGAACAACCGTATTACATTGTGTAGGAGTTCCCCACTCCAGCCTCCGCATTCTACGTGTGGCAACACTGTGCTTCATCCCCGAACTCAGGGTGGGGGAACACCAGTGACATACGGGTGCAGCTCGACAGAGCTTGTCTGCGCTCACATTGTAAATTCGTTCAAAATAAAGTATTTAATAAACTCGAAAAACAAAGTTTAAATTCGTAGGCATTAGTTCCCATATCTACACACGATAACAACGATGTCTACAATTGTATATTTCGTTTTAACCCTTATCCTAGGTAAATAGAATGCACCACAAAAGAATGCGGCATAAAAGCGGCTTTTACTTTCGGTAGAAAACAATGCATAATATTTTCGATTAATATTAATCGAAAATCGGGCTTTTGCGGGTGGGCCCCTATCCTATATTTCTATATACATGGATGTGTCTAGATTAGGAATAGATTTTATATTCGGAAACTGTTTAAAATTGTGTATTTAAATCTTACTATATTTTCGAAGTATAATCAAATGTTATTTTGAAAGTATGAAGTAAATTTAAATCGCTGGTTGAAAATGAATCGTCCTATCAAAATTGTTTTAAGCAATTCAGTTTATATTATTCACGGAAATTTGTTTATTCCCATTTTTATTATAGTAGTTAGTTGTTACATAGGTATATACATACTCTTGAGGTTGGTAATGGGCCCGCGCAAAAGGGCCCACGCAAATGTTGAAAACTTACATTTCGACCCTTATAAAAAAAGTTAACCGATCCTTGGGCTGTAAAAGCCGGTATTAGTTATTTGTGTATATCGTAAGAAATTTGTTTTGTTGAAATACCCAAAGTGCAATATCCTGTAAATTTTTACATACGAAAAATTAAATAGTTAAAAAGTTATTTAATTTTACTGAGGGCCCATATTTTCTAACATAGCGGGGCCCACTTGCCATCAGGCAATATCGCTTGTATGGCCAGTCCGCCACTGTGCATCGGCGTTTCTCGTCAATAACTTCACTGACGTCTGTCAAACGTTTGATCCGACTCGGTTCCGAAGCGTCTGAGGAAGAACCGACAAACCGTCAGCCACTTGCAGTGACCGTCAATATATTAACTATCCACGGTCGAGTTAACTCGCCTCATGGGACTCCTCCTTCAGCGCTACTCAAACAATTTCGGTCAATTGTCTTACACCCCCACCCCTTAGCTATTTAGCTACTTTTCTTTTTGGAGCACGGGTGGGTTGGCAGCAGTGGTGTCGAAGCAAATCGCGGTAGACATATGTGGTGGTTGTCGACACTCGGCCGTCGTAGTTGGCGGTCGATAGTTTTCGCTGTCGTTTTCCAAAGCACACCCTTTTATTACCACAGGTGCTGTCACACCTGTCATATTTTGTATTCCTGTCGATAATGCGACAGGTGGTCGTGGAACGTTCGTGAGAATCGTCGTCGATCTCGGCCAGCGATCGCCAACCATGGGTCTGCTGTTCGCCAAGCTGTGGAATCTGTTCGGAAACGAAGGTTATTCATTCATAATTATACACATAGTAGTAGTAGTAAATCGTATTCATTCAAATTAGCGAGCAGCAAGTCCCTCTGGCGTCGATATTTTGCACCGCTCGGGTTTTTCGCTCTACGTGGATTCGTAATTGGAACAACTTTCACCTAACCCTACTTGAGTATTTGCATAACAAAAGATTTTGTCTTTGTACGTACTATTTCATGTTGATCGCACACTTTGCCCACACCATTTTTCTCCGAAATTGGGAAACTTTTTGAATTTTACTCGATTTTTGCTGAAAAGCTCATTTTTATTTTATTTTATTTATCTGCAACATATCGCTGGCCGAAGATCATCCCATTTCATGTCCATTTTTTTTTCTTCAAATTTACACCGGGGCCATTCTAATATTGGAGAGCTCGAATTTTTTTAAATAATACAATCCTTTCAACGTGTTTGAATGCGTCGTAAGTTATTTTAATTTAATTAAAATTTCCCTATATAGGAAGTTGTGGTCACTAGTTATTGGAACGGGTGACGGTGTGTGTGTAACGTTCATACAAAGTGTTCTGTGCGATGAATTACAGCAAATTTATGCAGAACGGTGAGTGGTGAGTGTGCGATGAATTAACTGTGTGTGGTCCAGAGTGCTGCTTCAATGAGCACGTCTCGATGATGATGATGACAGGATCTGTGTGTGGTAGCGTTGTGGTCACTAGTTATAGGAATGGGTGATAGTGTGTGTGTGTAACATTCCTATTTTCATACAAAGTATAGTTTTGTATTTTTATTTAAGCAAAAGTACAGCAAATAATATGTATACAGAAGGGTGATTGGCTGTGTGCGATGAATTGACTGTGTGTGGTCCAGAGTACTGGTTCCGCGAGTACGTCTTGATAAGGCGATGGCGTGATGACGTGTTCGAGTGTCTAGGTCAGGATCCGTGTGTGGTGGTGTGCTTTGTTGGGGTAGTTTGTTCTGGACAGCGTGAGTTCAGCTGACGAGCGCGTGTCCCGTCTGGTCTGAAGTCGGTGTGTGGTAGCCGGGCGTTGTTGCCATGTGAGCGTGGCGAGTGCTGTCTGTGTAAAGTGTAAGTGTGAGGCTTTTATAGCCCTCTATCATTAGATTTGTTATTGGGGGATCTCCCGTTTTAAGACCGGCATTTTTTGTGTATTGACAAGAGTCGTGATTCCTACACTATATATATGTAGTAGCACGGGAATCTGGTTGGCCAGCTAGCCCAGCCGCGAAACGCTTGCACATTTTCCAACCACCGAGAGTACATATGAGGCGTTGCGGATACGAAGGGCGAACTCAACAAACATCGATTTAGAGAAAAATACGTCTTAAGTTTTCTCGCCCAGTACGATGGCGATGATTTCCAATATTTCAAGCTTTATTTTTATACGGTTATGATGGACGAACTCAAAAAAACAACCCACCAGTGTATTCCAAAAAGGCAGGAGAATGGAATGGTAAAAAAATAAATAAAAATGACCTTATGTTGAGTTCGCCCTTCGTATCTGCAACGCCTCATATGTATGTATGTAGTGAGGAGCTATTTAGTACGTTAATTGAAAGTTGCTGGCTCATTTATACAGAGCCAAATCATATGGTGCGATATGCACTTCTAATGGTTGAAAAATGTGCGGGTGTTGTAAATGTACTGACAAACAGGCTAGGGGCTAGATTTAATATTCCAGCCAGCCATTTATTATACCCATCCAGCCAGGCAGATTCCCGCGCTACTACATATGGTAATAAGTAATTTGAATTTCCATGTGTATGTTTATTCTTTTCCGAGTAAAATCCAAAATCTAAAATAATATGATCGGCCCACTAATAAGACTGTTTCGTCGTAACAGTACAAAGTTTTAATACTGTATTAAAACTAATGAATACATGGTTTGTTTGTTAACTTACAAAAAAAATTCACAAACGTTGTTTGTGTGTTCTGTTCGCGATTGATTATTCAGATGTCACAGATGAAACACGGCATGACGTAACGTCCAATTCAAATATTTAACATTTCAATTTCACTTTCAGAACACAAATTAGTGTTGGTGGGACTCGACAATGCTGGCAAAACGACAATACTGTACCAAATGCTACTGGGCGAAGCTGTACACACTAGTCCCACAATCGGCTCGAATGTAGAAGAAGTCATATGGAAAAACATAAGGTTTATAATGTGGGATTTGGGCGGGCAGCAAAGCCTGAGAGCGGCATGGACCACTTACTACACAAACAGTGAGGTAAGTCATAAGACACGATCAAAATGCCTGCAAGATCAAATTGTTGACTTTAACACGTATCCAGCTCACAGTTGGCACAGACGAAAAAAAATTGCCAGACTAAACATCCTAGGTGGTATACGAACGTCTCCATTTCGGTCTGTTGGCTGGCACTGATGTATTTAATGTGATATCGTTAAATAAATATTTACAAAGGCATACACACACTGAACCAAACTGATATTTAAGAAATTATTTAAGTGATATTTTTGATTGTGTATATTGATTCCGATGGTTCATTGCAATCCACTAATGTTTTGTAAAATTTCACCAGCGAAAATTATCATTTGGACATTTTAAAGACCATAATTTAATAAAGCCTACATATTTGTCTTAATTGTTTTACAGTGCGTTATCATGGTGATCGATTCGACTGACAAAGCTCGTCTTAGTGTATCACGAGAAGAATTGCATAGGATGCTCTCGCACGAGGAATTAAGTCACTCGTGTCTTCTAGTATTTGCCAATAAACAGGTTCGTACTTGAATGAAATACAACACCTATTGGTTTATTTTAATTATCAAAATTTGCAAATGTATAATGAAACAGTACCTGTATCCACCTATGTACATATTGCGTGTATGGTTAAAGTAAAAATATTTTGATTTGCCGCGATTGAGTTGGTATAAATATTTGATATGCAATATTTGCGATTGTCTGTGTTGCAGTAGATTACTATATATGTTGCAGTTGCATACATTAGCGTATCGTTGTTCTTCAACTGGTATAAAGTGAATGCGTTGTTTATTATATGAATTGTTTATTTTGAAAATGATGCCTTGAGTGATGCTGATTACAGTCTTGTGCTTGAGCCTTGAGTCTTATGTATACAATTGACAGAATAGAGATGTTTTGCTATTGTATGGAAGCGTTTATAGTTAAAATGTTAAATTCGTTAGAAATGCAAACCTCACAAAATTATATACATATGGTATACATAATTATAATGCATAGTTAATGGAATGTTGGAGTATCCATTGGGGCAAATAAACTTTCAAATTTTGGCTATGCTGACAACACAACGCTTATAACCAGCAATGAGCTGGGCTTACAGATAAACAAATCAAAAACGAAAATCATTACAAAATGGCACTACCGTGCTGTCATTTTGATAATGGTTGACGATTTTGTTTATCTGGAATCACTTATTAACAGGAGAATTGCGATGGCTACGGTAGAGATGTTGCTGCTTACTAAAATTTGAAAAAAAAACCATAACAACCGCAACCAAGATCCGTTTTGTGTGGGGTCTAGTTTTCTGTATCTGTCTCTATACAATGGAAAGATGGACAATTATGGGTGGCAAATAGAAGGAGACTATACTCTTTCGAGATGTGTTGTTGGAGGTGGATGTTGAGGATCTCCTGGATCGATTAAAGAACCGACGTCTTAATCCCCTTGCAATTGAACCGTTTTCAAAATAAACTGCTCATAATATATTTTTTTATGCGATGTTTGCGTGTCAATTAATTATTTATATATGAAGATGACCAAATTTAATGTATTACTTAACACTGAGTGTTCTTTGATTGTTTCCATAGGATATTAAAGGTTCGCTGAATGCAGCAGAAATCTCGCAAGAACTTCATTTAACATCTATTAAAAGGCAACAATGGCATATACAGCCTTGTTGCGCACTTACCGGAGAAGGGTATGTATTTTTTCGTATTATCCTTCTTTTTCTGCAATACTATGCATTATTATTAATCTTGTTTTTAAAATTTAATTTCAGATTACTGCTTGGATTGGATTGGATAGCTAGCCGAATAAAAAAGAAGTGACAATATAATTAGAGTTTGTAAATATTATGTACATAACATTTATTGTTACAAACATCAATAGCTCGAAAACATTCCGCCAATATGAAACGTGTATAACAAAATGCATAAATGTGTTTAAAAGTGAATCAATTGTGATATTTGATTAAATTGTTATCATTGATAATTGATTAGTACAGTTATCTACCGTAGTCGTATGATTTAACTGTTTTGAAAATCATATACATGTAGATTTATTAAAAATGGATTTTGCCTCTATAATTCTACATTTAACCGCGTTCTATGGTTATCTTAGTTATTTCATTGTGGTTTCTGAATAAATATTCTTGTTTTCTAGTTAATCGTTGTTTACGACAAGGCGAGATTATTCAGTGCTTACCAGTTATGAAATTCTATGTATCGCAGCTATTATGTTTAATTTTCATAACCATACTTTAATTTTTTTCTGAACCAACCACTAAAACGTTATGAAGTTGACTAAAATAAATATTTTCTTGTATATGTAGGTGTCTTTATACAGGGTGGTGAAATGCAAACTGACAATATAAAATGCTTTCTTGTCCCAGATAGGGGGGTTAGGGGATGTAACTATACACTTATCAAAAATGGATGAGAGTTGGAAAACAAGGTTCAAATTTAGCACACGAGACTTATGTATGTTAAAAGTGTGCAATTTTATTGATGAACAGTTGCATTCCCCCGATCCTTACCCTTCAGCATTTAATGATGTCAGTTCGCTCTGCCACGCCCTGTATATTATATTTGAAGAAAATATCAACATACCAGTCGAACTTGAGAGTTACGAACTCGCATACTAAAAAATTACAGAGGATTAGTTGGAAACGGTATATTGTATAACACATGCGCTCCACTAGCTTAACGATCGAATAATCTGAGAATATTAAATTTTAGGGATTCATCAAAAAGTGGTAGGCAAAATAAACCTTTCTCAGTCACTTAAAATGTATGTAGAGTGAGATTTACACAAATTAAGTTCGTAATATCTGAGTTCGACTGTATCTTATATATGTATGTATGTACATATATGATGAAACTGCCAGTGATAAAGTTTCTCTAATACAATCTAAAAAGACAATCAATTCAAGTTTTACTGTATATAAATTATTGTCAGTTTTAGTTCTTAAAAACGCTCGACAATACATATTAACTATTCGATTTCACCATCTTCAATTATATATTTCTTCTTTTTGATATATTTTATAGTGTTTAATTCGTAATTCATGCGCTGTATATAAACGCTTTTTTCTTTGTGAATATCTCGAATCATCTTTACATGTATTATCAGTTTTTCAGTATTTTGAAACTGTCTTTTTTAAATAACCTAGTCTTTTTATCAAAAGTTACAGCAATATAATACAACAAATTTTCAAAATTTAAATATTTTAGGTAATATTATTATACCAATTATTTTCTACTTGCCTTAAGAAAGTTACATTATAAAGTAAAAAAAGGTGTTAAATAAAACAGAACTTTTGAACTGTTCAACATCAATATTTATTCAAGTACAATTAATTATATTTACAAAATAAAATAAAGACATTAAGATGTATTTCATGAAATTCTAATCCTAACACAAATATACATTTATACCTAAGCTAAATATTTAACAATAAAATTCATGTGATGTTGACTACATACATATATGTGTGAATTATTTTATATTATACATCCGATATCATAATATCTAACAGTGAGTAAAATACTGATGATAAATACTTGTTAAACTTGTATATCGCATTAGTGCAAAAATATTTCAGTACAATAAATCTACAACTCTACACACATAATTAATTATTCGTGATTATTACACAATTATTTTTAAAATAAATATTCAAGTAAAATTCGCAAATTTAATTGCTTTAAAATTTTTACTTCCTGCTTATTAAATTTATTTGATTAACATTCCACGAGATTACTACAACATAAGATTTTAGCTTAATATACATAGTTATATCATAATAAATATAGATATTTATGAAAATGCTTGATAAATAATTACAGTAGAAAAATATTAAAACCTAAATGCAAAAGTAAAATTGCTAAATATTCGAATTTTTGAAAATATTTGGGAGCTTTTTGTCAAAACTGATAGATGAAATTAAATTAGTTAAAATAAAAATGATCAAAAATTTTTTAACTTCTTGTATTTAAAACGAAACTGTGATGATTGGTGAATTTTCTTTAAATAGTAACTGACCAATATGTATGCAAAGCTGCTATTTTCTAAGCGTAAAACATTCATGTAATTAACTAAACTAGGAAAGCTTCCTAAGCTTTCTATGTATGCAAATTATCTACACTACTATGGTGCGCAGTTTTACTAGAACCTAACTACACAATAAAATTAACTGACTAGTAATAGTACTCTCATAAATAATGAAGTTTCAATGTATGTACATACTGTATAAACTGTGTTAAGAAAATTTGTTTGGAAAGCTTCCTATACCTATCAGTTTCTGTACTGAATGTAATACTACCTGAACTTTTATTTGAAGATAAGTTAAATCTGAATATATGTAGAGCCGACTAAAAAAATTTCAGAATGCTCTCACATCTAAAGGGTCGGAAGTTACGGTATGTAGCTAAAAGTTGAGAGAGGATTTGGTGTTTTAAATTATTTTTTTATTCAATTTTAACATAGCGTGTACCGCAAAATTGTGAATTGTGATTAACTTCGATTAATTTTATTATTTGATGGCGGGCGGTGTGAGATAACGATCGGCCATTGTAGCTAAAATATCTGCCAGCCTAGAGTGGCGTTCAGCACGTGGAGCAAGTGCTCCTCGTGCTCCCCATAAGAATTTAACATGAAACTCGGTTCGAAAGAGGTCGTGCAGATGCGGCTGGTGGGTTGACGTCGAAATGGCTACCCGAGCATTCCGCTCGTAATGAGCCAAGTGTCCGGGAAATCTACGGGCAGCTTCCAACTGAGCTGACAATACAGAAAGACCATAATCGGCAGCATGAATGGCATAATGTTCAGCTCCACCACCACCATGAAGCAGAAGGGTCACCGCGGGTAGAACATGAGGTAGAGTTGTGTTCGGTGGAGATGAATCCAAACAGTCATTCATGTTTTTGAAACATGGACGAAGTTTTGCTTCAAAAGTGAACGCGGCATATGTGTGTTTCTGCCTTAGTATGTTCCACATACCCTCCATACACTCCACCTGTAACGGAAGACATTTATCACACTATAACGTTTCAGTCATAGCTGAATTTCATTTCAGAACATTACCTGTTTGGTGCACAGTCCTAGCATGATAGCTGAAAATCCAAACAGATTCCCTAGGGCAGTCTTGGTCTCAATAGCAAGTTGTATCCAATCGTTGAGCACGTCAGCCCTTTCCGTATCGTTCTGGCATGTCAATATAGTAACCACTATCAAAAACTTTATACATTCTACCCTAAAAATGACAAAAGAAAAATAGGAATTCTTTAATATTAATGGATTAAACAGATTGAAACTTTCGCTCAAATGACACAGCGCGACAACAAGTACAATACAATTCGCATGATTTAAGCTGGGGTAGTTAAGTGAACTGTAGTGTTCTATAGTAGTTAAGGTACACGGCAGCGTCTGTTAATTTGGTCTACTTTCAACTTAGTCACGATTCAAAGAGGTTGAAAATAATTTAATTTACCAATTTTAAACAAATCGCTACCGTATTTTACAATATAAAGTTCGCTCGCTGCAGCATAATCAAATATTGTTATCTCACCTTTCGATTATATCCAATCTCATTTGCTCGCCGTGCCCCAGTAAGCACAGCTCGAGGCCAGAAATCTTCTCCAGCGGATTACCGTTCTTGCCCGCCGTGTTGGGACTCAAAATCAACTTCAAATCCACTTTGGTCAAGTGGGTGGCTAAAATCATAGGTCCCGAGGTCCTCAACAAAAGCTTGATGGTCTGCAGCGTGTCCGATTCCAGCGGTTTGTTGTCTTGCGAAGACAGAAGTTCCGATTCGAAGGCATCCGTATCGAAGATGGATATTTGTTTGAATTCTAAAATTTGGGTCTTCATCAGTAACTCTTCGGCGTAAGCGACATCCAAACGCCTTTTCGTGGGCTTAGATGTGGCTCTAAGGACGTCGACGGACACCGGGGCGTCTCCAGGAGCTGAACTTTGCGCCGAATCGCCTGAACCGTTTCCCGAATCGGAACCCGAAGCTTGATAGGCAGGAGCTGGAGTACGTGCTGGCTTCGCTGGAGGACTATCCTCAACAATACTCTCCCACAGTTCCAATTTGGAATCGTCCTTGATCGAATCCGACTTTTTGGCATCCATCATGTTTTGTATGACACCATCGGCGCTGGAGCTCTTTTGGCATGATATTTGCATAATTTCAGCTGGTGACAGTGATAAAGATCTTTGTTTCTTATAATTATAAGTCTCAGCAACGTTGCACTGAGACGTAAAGGCGTTGTAAGTATTATCTAATAAGGCAGCTTGTTCGCCGAAGCTTTTCGACTTGGAAGTGGAATGGATCATGTTCGCGTTTGACGTATTCCACGTTGGTTCAATAGCAGTGTGGTTAGCCGTATGGCTCTCGTTCAAAGAGCAACAGGAGCAGTTGCTTTTGAGCGAGCAGTGTGTTTCATTGGCAGTGTGGTTAGCCACATGGGAAGATGTGGCTTTATGATGTGAATGTGTTAATGTATGAGTTTCAAATGGATAGTTGACGTTGGGTGATGAGCAGGATGAATTGGATTTACAAGGGACGTTGACGTGTCCTGAAGCTCCGTAGCTGGTGGCGAGCTTCCACGATGGATTGTTCAGGCTGAAGGACTTTGTGACTGTACCTGTCCTGGTGAGACCCGAAGGATAGCATAGTAAAGGAGCAGTGCGGTTTGATGGAGTTTGAATACGGGCACCGGAAGCCATCGAAATGGGTTTTCCAGAACCCACATAAGAGGTCACCAGGTCAGGAACAGTATCGTACGCCTCACTCTCGAACTGGTATTGAAAGTGTTCGTAGACAGTGTCCGGCTGGATGACCACCTGAAAAGAACGTGTTAAACATCGTAGATGTACCTAATCTTTTTTGGTCTACATATTTGCAAAGGTGGTATATTATACGTTTGTATCGTTGCATAAGACTTACAACCACGCCCTGTTTGAATTGTTAAATCAATCTCAATAGTCCCACGATGTATAGGTAATACCCAAGCCATAATACCTATATATGTATTTATTAGTTAAACAAGATCCCCTTAAAGCGTTATCACATTTTGACCGTGATAAAATTTCGATGTGACTGACATAAATTCTTATGTAAAGCAACGATGAGAATATGCATCACTATGTTTATAGATATTTGATAAGAACGGTTTCTTATGAATGTTTACTGAACAGAATTGTCTAGGGCTACCAGTTTATGAATTCAAAAGTTAGAATAATGCGTGTTTTCTTTTACATATAAATTATACATAGATTGCTATATTATAACTATTAAAACAAGGACGCCAGTGTAAAATCCCCGGGACGTCAAGGACTAGCTCGGACTAAACTAGGACACGTCCTCGGAAACGAGGACGTTTGGTAACCCTAGCAATGCCCCACTTTATGTTTACCAATAACGTCGATAAATACATACATACATACATACATATGTTCATAGTCGTAAACTGGAAAAAGGTGAGAGATTAGATACAAATTCCGGAACGATACACAATTCGCTGGCAACTTTTGAAAAATCGCAACATTTAATATTTCAGTCAGTGGCGTAACATCAACAGCGAAGACCCTGGCGCAACGTTTAATGGGGCCCCAAAGAGCAGTCGTTTTGAAGTAAACTTTATGAACAAATCAAAAATATGTATAACATTTTTCATATAAAATTTCATGAGATCACTTTCGAAAATCAAAATATTTTCATTTTTACATCACAAAAAAAAGCGCCGCAGTCGAAATTTTTATTCAAATATTAATAAGCCGCCTTAAGGAGAAACACCTCTAAATACTTTCTCCTCAAGACCCTCGCATGAGGTCACCCACACCCCCAACGAATATAGTATGTTGATCTTTCTGTTGTCAGTTGTCCAGCAAGGCCGGAACAGCCGCGCATCCACAAAAGGGAAAAAAACTTTTGTTTTTTAAAAGGATATTTTTGAAAGACTTTCCTCTCATGGGCTCGGACCATAGTACTCTTCAATAGAGCACTTTTTCCCAAAATATTGGGCGAAAGTCTTAAAGGCTCTGAAAGACTCCTTATTCGCAACCAAATTGCCATGGTACAAAGGGCCAATCAGGGACCCTCTGATAGCTTCAAGGAGAACACCACACCCCAAGCCCATGCCCGGACAGGACCACATAATGTGATCCGCATCCTGCTCTGGAAATGAGCACTGGCAAACAGAAATGGCAGACATACCCCAATAAGCCAATTTATGGTTGAATTTACCCTGGTCCAAAAATTGTTCACTTAATTCTGACTGAGACACGTGGACAAAATTTATACGTCCGTCTGCCTCGAGGCGAATGATCCCACCGGTTCAAATAAACTGTTTAGAAAAGGCAAACTAGAAATGAATTTTCTATTTTGTATTTTAACCCCGCCTAAGCTTTGGTGAAATCGCACTACATGCACAGCTTGATGGTACGCCACTGTTCGCAGTTCTTATACTCACTCGGTTGATGACGAAATGAAGAAAATGCGATCCTTGGCGACAGCTCAACACATAATGACCTGGTTGAGTGGTGGAATCTCGCACAAGGAAACTACCATCGTAAGGAAGAAAGGCTTCAGCGGCCGCTCTCTCCAATGGGCCGTGATACCATCCATGGGAGACCAGCTCGGTGGCAGCCAAAGACAGCTCCCATTCCAGCTGCCTTTTGGATTCATGACCTTTGTCTGGTTCCTGTAAAATACGTTACGTAACTGGCACAGTCCCCTTTTTTTCAAGTTGCCGAGGTCATTCAAGGTGAAATTAAAGCATGGACAAAATTTAACTAATCTTTAGATACAACAAATGGATAGCCCGTCTCGAATTGCGCAGCGCCAATTCAAACACATTTGAAAACTATGTATGTACCATATTGATGTCCTAATGCTTGAGCCCTTACGTAAAAATATGTTGCTATGATTGTAATATTACAAAAAAAACAAAAAGGCAATAATATCTAGGAAACATCGGACGAACGGACACACAAATAGACTTGGATATATTATAATTCATTTGAAAAGAAAATTAGTTTTGTCTGAATTTTTTAACTGAAAAGTTACGTTTTGGTAGATATATGTTGTTCAGGACTCACCGTCATGTTTTCAGACATTTCGGGTCACAGCTACATGATGAATGGAGGAATTCACTCAGAGTGTTGATGTAGACCGTTAAGGGCGCGCGTCCCATACAAGACTAGCCTTGTCTGGGGGGGAAAATCGATAAAACGGGGTCCGACCCCTGTATCGATCCTACTTTTGGCCATTACCCTCCACATTCCGATCTGGTCTCGGATGTAAAATGGAGAAATTAGATATTAGATTTAATATGTACATAAAAGATGCGCATCGCAACGTATAAATGACAATATTCGCATGTTACAAGCAATGCGGTGACGAGTCTATAATTGAAATATCCATATTTTAAAAGCACTTAACAATACGCGGATTGACTTAACAAGCTCCAACCTTCGCCTTAATGTGAAAAAATATGCAACTGTGCACTGTTTATTGTGAAGTTTAAGGGCAGAAAGAGCAAGACCCGATAGCAGGTTAACATAGGAATAATGGATGGGTGGTGCTAACAGCCCCCTTTTATTTTACAAGACAGTGTGCAGAGTATGTCTGTCGATTTTAACAAAGTGTGTAAGGCTATCATTTTTCATAAATAAAAAATCGGGACACCCCCCCCCCCATGAAATTAAAATTAAAATTAAAAAATTTACAAAACATCTTCCTCTTGCTTGCAGCAATTTACATAAAATCAAAATTAATCCCATTTCCATCTTCACGGTTATCAAAACCTTTAAAATCGTTTCTAATAATAATTTGGGTTTTTTAAGTTTGTAAATTATAATATAAATAAATGTAATTGCATGTAAAGAAAAAATAATCTTTATTTCGCAGAAAAAAATAAATTACAATTCATAATTCGCATCGCACTCTCATAAAAGGTGTTTTGAAATTTCAATTGAAAAATATTAATCATTTTTTGTCTTATTCTATTGGTGAGACGTTAATAAAGTTGAAATACATAATGTCATTAAAATTAATTCAATTTTTGTTTGAAATAATTTACTTTTTCGACACCTTTTTATGATTGACACTGTATACACATTTATAATATACGATAATCGCAACCACTTCGCTTCGAAGCTATAATTTACGCTAGTATATCATTTTGTATAAGAAAATCAATAAATTTCAAATAATGGTAGATAAATAAATAAGTATCAGATTAACAAATGTTACATACGGCCAAAAACTTTTCGCAGTTTTACCTGTATAAATTATTAACATTCTTACAACTAAAATATAAATGACCAAACAACTTAACATAAGCATTAATAGCAAAAAATCACATTTCAATTAAACATATGTATGTATACTCGCAAAGTATTGACAAATAATATATATTGTATAATGTATGTATGTATATTGATATTGAACCATTAGAACAGAGGAATGTTAGCAAAATAATTACACTGAGCAACAAAAAAAATACCCAGAGCGGAGATTGGTCAATCTTTACTAATTTTGACCCACTGAATTAGAATCCAATAATGATTTTTGTTGATATGCTCTCATTTGTGAGATATTCGCGATTTAAAAAATGTAAAAAATATCCATTTTTTTGGCTTTAGCGGTCTATAACTCAAAATATAGTGTCGCTGTGCTCAAAGTGAGTATTGAAATCAATAGTCAGATATTTTTTCTATTGATTGTGATTTTTTATTGCTTTGAAATACTTATAATTAATTATCTACCGAATTTTTAAAGTCAAAAATATATTTTTTTTTAATACATTTTTTTCCCGTGTTATTGACGTTTATTTGGCGAGTTTTTTTTATTTTACCACGTTTATAAGGATTGGTTTTCTATCTAAATATTTTTTTGTTTTATCTAAACGTACTAATTCGAGCGGAAAATGATTGATATTTTTGATATTTGATTTTGATATTGATATTTTTGATATTTGAAAAAATTGATATTTTTTACATTTTTTAAATCGCGAATATCTCATAAACGAGAGCATTTCAACAAAAATCATTATCGGCTTCAAATTCAGTGGGTCAAACTTAGTAAAGATTAACTAATCTCCGTTCTGGGTTTTAAAAAACGTGATTTTTTGTTGCCCAGTGTTATCAATTGCTTACATATGAATATTGAACAATTTACACAATAAGTTTGTGTGACAAATAAGATTATAATAGTGGAAGATGCAAACGCAGCAGAAATTATGTAATATGTATGTATTTATACTGAGCAACAAAAAATCACGCTTTTGAGTTACCAGAGCGGAGACCCAAAAATTATTACCAATTCTGACCCACTTAATCCGAATATTATAATGCAATTTGTTGGTTAACTCTTGTTTATGAGATATGAGCGTTTAAAAAATGGATAATTTTTACATTTTTTTTTACTTTTGCGGTCTGTAACTCAAAATTTAGTACTTTTGTGTTCAAAATGAGTATAGGAAGCAATAGTCAGATATTTTTACTATTAATTGTAATATTTTAAAGTTTTAAAATTCGTCTTTAAGTTTTAGTTCGTCTCGCAAATTTTAAACATCAAAAATATTTTTTTTCTTTCGGATTTTTTCTCGGTGTTATTTATTATGCCTTAGATTGGTTAGTTTTTCATTTTAAGCATTTATAAGGACTTCCCATAGTCATTTCGAACACAAAATACTAAATTGCGAGTTACAGACCGTAAAAGTCAAAAAAATGTAAAAATTGTCCAATTTTTAAACGCTCATATCTCATAACCAAGAGCTAACCAACAAATTTCATTATCATATTCGGATTCAGTGAGTCAAACTTAGTAAACATTGAGTGTTCTCCGCCCTGGTAGTTTTTTTGTTGCACAGTGTAATTAAACATTTTTTTACATATTGAGTATTATATATCTTTTTGTAAGCCTGTCATGATTCTTAATTAACAATAAGCTCCGCTGTTAACTTGGCCATCTTATGTGAATCTTTCAATACGAAAGCATGACAGTAAGGAACTTCCTGAATAAATATATCAGGCACCATTGTTGGAAAATCTTTGAACAAGTGTCCCGGCGCCCAACCATCCTTTCTATTGTAAATGATTTTAATTTTATTTTTATTTTCATTCAACGTTGCCAAGTCGAGCTCCTTGATCCGATCCATCTCATCGTACGCCATGAAAAGTACTTTCTTCATGACGGAGCACGACAAATATTTCACAGAGATGTCTGCAAACTCTGACGGAAATCCCTTCAGGTACATATACATCTGAACGAGTGTTTTGAAAATAATCTGAGGAATAAGATTATTCAGAATCCAAAGTAGCATCATGATAAATGGCGTGATACGCCTCAAAACGCCATTAACCCAAAAGCCGTTTGGCGTTGCTGCAATTTTTTGTAGGGTCGGAAACAACAACTGTGCGGAAGCTATCCTATCTTTGATCCTGCTGTTTTTGAACATCTCCAAAGTGATCCAAGCACCGACAGAGTGACCCAGAAGATGGATCTTCGTCGTCGGCTTGGTATACTTTTCTATAAACTCCACCTTTTGATCGTATTGTCCTTGCAAATTGAAAATTGACTCTCTACCTTTGATCGAGCCGACTTTTCTTAGGAATGTCGAATTGGTTGCATCCGGCTCTTCGTGTCCAGCATGACCTAAAAATTTGAAACAATTTTAGTACTGACAACTTAGCAATGTGAAGTAAATGTATTTAGTCTTCTGATAGTATAGTCGGTTTTTTTTTAACGTATGTATTCGGTTTGACTATTTGTTAACCGTGTTAAAATGTAGTCACAGTAGATAACCACATTGTAGAGATAGTTGATAATTATTTATACCTAGGACAATTGGTGAACATGACTGGATGTAAAGAAGAAAAGATAAAACGAAGAATGAAACTAGGATAGAGCGCTTTTGCAAGAATGAACATACATAGTTTTTAAATGCTTAAAAAGGAAGGCTTACGACCAATGCATACTGCAAGTTATGACATATCGATGTGAAACGTGGATGCTGTATTTCAAGAATGTTGCGTAAGATCCAGTGCAAATAGTGAAGTATGGAAAGATGTATGCTTGGTATAACAAGAAGAGATCGTAAGAGGAATACAATACAAAGTGGCAGATATAGCAGAACGTGTGAAAAAGTTGAAGTGGACACATAACAAGAAGAATGGATGGGAGATGGAATTAATACTAGAATGGTATCCGAGAGGATGCGAAAGAAACCAAGGTAGACAGAGTGGATGATGGGCTGATGAATTGAGAAAAGTGTGTGGAGTCAAGTGGATGCAGATTGCTCAAGACAGACAGGAATGGAAGACGATTAGAGAGGCCTTCATCCAGCAGTGGATGATGAGCGGCTGAAAATGATGACGATGAGTTAAAAAAGGACAAAAGTTCGACTTTTTCATTAAGAGAGAGACGAATGCTGGACGCTAATGGTGCATATGATGCTGCTCAAATTTTATTCCCCGTTCTGTTTATCTCTTCCTTAATGTGCTACATTTTGTCAACTCTTTGTGATCATGTATTTTATATACTCTATGACTCTCTTATTAAAAATGTAAAAAACAGACTTAAGGCAAATCATATAACTTTTTTCTATCAAAACAGGACACTTGCCTTTTTACTGCAGGAACAATTTTACAAATCAGCCCTACCGGTAATAATCAATCCCATTTATTTTGTATAAAATCATCTTACCAATTACCCACGTGGGAATGTTAGTGATGTGGTGTATCTTTTCAAGATATGGATAGTAATATCCGGCCATTCCAGGATTTCCGGTTACGCATATAATAACCTCTTCCGGTTGCTCCTCCTCTACCCAACGACCCCAACAGGCAACGTGTGTTTGTACACCATTCACTTCTAAGAAACTTTTGAAAGCCATTTTTGTGAATTAATTGACAGCTGACCAGGAAAATCTCACTCGATTAACTATAATGATAACAGAAAACTGTCACTGGCTAATGTTGCTAGTATGTTAAAAAACACTCAATATTAGTGATGCCATGTTGAAATAATTTACAATTTATGAAAAATAAGCATATTATTATTTATTTGACAGGTTTAAACCCGTAGTTTATTCATAATATAATGTAGGAATCCCGACTCGCGTCAACGCATGTTAAATTACAAACCCCATAAAGATTCTCAGGAAATAAATCTGGAACGGACATAAGACGGTCGCGAAAATTCCCGTATTTTATTGTTTTCCACATTTTTGTAGGAATAAATGCTATTCATCGTTAATAGCATTTATGATATTTTTTAAATATATTCTTTATTCAGTGGTTCTCTGAGTGAATAATATATTTTTAACCCGCCCTATACTGAACATCGAAACCAACCCCCTCATCCAAGGGGTAGTTCTTTAATCCAATTATCCATATCCGTCCATATGATGAAGAAAGTAGAATAAGTGTAAATTGTATTTATATAAGAATTAAAAAATATATAAAGGGAGCGCCGAGGTCGTCAAGGTCAAGGTATACCATAGCAGGGAACACTTGGAAGGTTTTAAGACTATCTGCCCTTCTCTAGAAGTAAATTGTTAATTTATTAACGTAGTTCAATTATTGCCAAATATCGAAGCTCAAACAATGACACATATACACGCTCCTCCAATACACTCTCAGGTAGGGGATTGTCAAGCGGTAGGAGGTGCATTCATTGGGGTACTACTTCCAGCGGGGATATAACAGACAAGAACGCTATTGTCAATCCAAACGTGTCAAGGTCAAAGTTCAGTGTACTACACTCATCATTGTAAATAAGAAACCAGAGGATTTTTCCAATCAACTAAGCCGATTCCAGAAAGATTTAAATGATTTTTACCCATTTCAAATATTACAGAGCAAAACCAAATAAAATACTGGGCGATGATTAATAATGATATGGCGTATTTTTCAATATGGCAACACTCGTATCATATCGATTGTCAGATTGACAGACAGAAAATTCAAGTGTCACACTACATAGTCTAGTATCGTTACTCGAGCAGTTAATACACACTGTAACCAAGTAAATCTTAACTTACTCATATTTAACTGGTGTATTCGAGTCAAAAATCAATCTGTGAACTCGACCTATAATATAGGTTATATTTAACAAGTGACATGTATTCTATTTTTAGACCATTCGTATATTCGATAGTTTGATTACATTTTTAGACCCGATAATACACGCGATGTCTTATCAGTGATGTTTGATTTGGTTAATAACTATGTTTACTTTCTCAGTTAGCGGTCCAAAATGCAACAACGAGACAAGAGACACGTGCCAGAAGGCTTGAGGATGATTCTATCGAAGGATGTCTCACTGACGCACTTTTTCATTAGGAAAACTAAACATTTGGTTGTGTTCAAGTCGTTGAGAGTTCACCATCGTATGCTAGAGGTATTGTATAGTTATCGTGATGCTGTATGATTTCTCATTTGTAGATTTTTTAAGTTTTGAAGAAGATTTGATCATCGTTTTGTTGCTTCTTTCAGATATCCTGTCACGGTATATTGTGGTTAGCGCTTTGCTTAGCATCTGTTTGGCTTTTGGGTGCACCGAGTCTTTATCAATTGCAAGCCAATTTACTTATAGGTATAATTTTATTGCTATGATCATCTAAATGTAAGTGAAATGTGATGTCATTTCGTACCCAAACTATGATTGCAACATTTTAATATCGATTTGTGTATTTGACGATGTTTGATAGTGGTTATCGACTATTCAAACAGTCATCCTTCAACGTACATATGTACAATGTACGTATTTGTCTTGTATTGTAACTTTTCTAATCTATATTTGTACATATAAACAAGTCAATGCCTGTTGATAGTGTCGTCAAGAGGTTATCATTTATGTATGCGTCCAATGTGTACTGCCAGTTATGACGTACGAATGCTGAATTCAAGAATGTTACATAAGATCCAGTGCACATAGAGAAGCGTGGATAGAAGTATGTTTAGTATAACAGGAAGAGATCGATTTTTGGATTTTGGAATGTTTACTTTGCCGTAAGAAAATAATTATAGTTGCAGGAGATAGTTATAGTTGCGTGTGACTCCTTAGTTGGGGCAATTGGTGAATATGACTGGATGTAAAGAAAGATGAAGAATGAAACTAGGATGGAGCGCTTTTGGAAGAATGAACATAATTTTCAAATCCAACATCTCGCTATGCTTTAAAAAGGAGGCATACGACCAATGCGTACTGCCAGTTATGACGTATGGATGTGAAACGTGAATGCTATTTATAAAAGTCTTAAGTTTGTCCGTCTGTCACATACATATTGAGTGGATGGTAGATGGACGCGAGAAATACAGGAATGGTATCCGAGAGGATGTGAAAGAAAGCAAGGTAGACCGACTGGATGATGGGCTGATGAATTGAGAAGAATGTGTGGAGTTGAGTGGATGCAGATTGCTCAAGACAGACAGGAATGGAAAAGGATTGGATAGGGCTTCATCCAGCAGTGGATGGTGAACAGCTGAAAATCATAATGACGATGATATGGGTGGGCTTACAATGATGGCAACTATGGGTTACGGGAATAAAATTAAATAATGGTTAAAATTTTCAATGAAGCTTCGTTTCTTCGTTTTATCTCTTCGGGTTATATCAATCATAAACACCCGTTGATTGTAAACGGACAATGATTTAATTTCCAAATCATTTCCGATGTAGATAAGCTATGTTGTATTGTTTTTTATTAATTTTTAATCTTTCTTTTCAGCTCTCATATTTGACATAATAGTGATAACATTTTTGAAAGCTCTTACGAGACGACGAAGACCGACGCCCGCCGGAGCTGGTGATTTTGGACCGGATAAGTTCTCGTTCCCGTCGGGTCACGCTAGTCGAGCCGGTCTATTGATGTATATATTTATGTTCATCAATCCGGTACCGATAATTTTCGTACCTCCGATAGTAGCTTGGGTAACGACGGTCTGTCTCTCCAGAGTAATAGCCGGTCGGCATTATATTTTAGACGTTGTGATCGGTCTACTAATTGGCATAGTTGAAGGAATGTTATTCAGTGTCCTTTGGCTTGGCGAAGGTACAGCGCTTTATTTGATAAATTATCTCTCTGATGAAAAGTATTTCGGGGGAGAATATCATGTTTAGATATACATATTATAACCTTTTCATTCGAATATATCTTATCACGGGTGTATATGATATTTTTTTTGTGTTATTAACATAACATATTGTCGTTTTGCGTTGTGTGATATAAAACTGAAATAAGTGTATTTTTTTTTGTTCTTTTTAATTTTCATGTAATAATTTATTGCGTTAAAGGAATGTTTATATACTATTTAAATGTTCGTTTCATTATTTAGTTCAAGTTGTTGAAAAGTTAACATTAGCTATTATTGTTTAAGTGAAATTGTGATAATGTGCTGCTTTTGTCCTCATTGTAATTGATTAATTATTGTTTATCGTCATATTCGTGCAAATTTGCGCAGTAATTGAAATGTGTATATTAAAACGTTGCTTTTTGTGATTAAAAACGAAATACTTAATATTTTCTGCTGTATGTTGTATTTTTTTTTAATGCGATTTGAATTACCCCACCAATCTAAATCCTCCCAAATAAAAATATTGAGATTGCGTATTGCTACTTCATTGACTGTTACAGAAATAAATTTTTTGGTTCTTTTTTACTTCATTTTTTCATTATGTATGGTATTTGGAACTTTCATGATTTGATGATTTCAAAAGTTTATTATTTAACTAATTGGCATTGCTGGCCTTATGATATAATCTTATGATAGGGCTTGAATTCAGAAAGCTTGTCTTCCTTCTACCTATAGTTTTCCTTAGCAAGATGTGATTGAACCAACCTAGATAATTTTCATTTTTCACGCTGATTGAACCATAAAACAAGCCCCTTTATTTATTTAAAGTATTATTACAAACTGAATATTTTTCATAATAAGAAGTCTTCGTTCATTGTAGAAAGAACCATTTTGTATGCTGCCTTTCAAACTTTAGCATTTATGAAATTTATAGTACACGCTTTTTACTTGACTTGAATGTAAATAATTTAGAAAGACTGAATTTTGTGTAGCACCTTAATTAAGGCCCCACCAGAGGGGGATTACTTTTACAAGGAAACCTCGCTGTAACCTAGTGATAAAAAGATTTATGTTTTTGGATTGCTTTAGTCGCTAAATCACCGAAAATGCATAAAAACAGTAGCCACATATGTACATACTTTTTTGGTACATACATATATTGTATAAATAAAAAATTGCTTGCGGCGCATTTTTGCTTAAAAAAACATTAACAACTTCTAAAAGTTTGATTGAAAAACGCCTTTCATCATGTCTGTAGTGCATTTTTCAACTGTTAAAAAACCTATTTTCAAGTGTTAGTGTAAGGGAAGAAAAATTTTTCTATGGCAAATTAACAACCACGAAAGCATACCTATAAATAGTTCTATTTACCGTATGCGGTTTCCCAAAAGAAACATTTAATCGGCCATAAACGTGTTTTATAATAATGCTGCTTGTAGCCCTTCTCAGTTCTCACTATAGACCCGCCTTTTTTAGGTCTAGCGATAACGGTCCTTTTAGTTCTCTAGAATGCCGTTAGGTGCGCTCTGACCCCCGCCATTGATCTGCACTCATCATTAGTACTTCCAAACAGTGGGGTCGCGGCACCCCCTTAACAAAATTGAACTTATCGGAATTTTATCTCACTGATGCTGGATCAATCCATCGAATTGAACCTAGAATCCGAGGAACCAGTAGTCCAGTACCCATCGATATGTTTGTATCAGTATGCACTATTGAGGATTTCAGCACTGGACAAAAGAGGATAGAGTACAAAGTTGTTGTCGATCAAAGTACAGTATATTTGATCTTTGTCGGTATGTATGTATGTATGTACATATATCAAAATTTCATTCAAAGTAGAAGTGGTCTGACCAAAATTTCTTACTATTAATGCCAGGCGATAGTTCAGTGTTAGAGCGTTAGTCTTGTGAGCGAAGGTCCGGAGTATTTCGGACAGCTTTCGACCTTAAAGGCCCTCACAATTCGACCTTAAAAGGCCCGAGCGAATTCGCTGCGTCAAACTGACGCCCCTATCGTCGTCCCATTCGCACCCATATAAATCGCGTTGGTGCGAATCAACCACGATAGAGGACGTCAACTTGACGCAGCGATTCCGCTCGGGTTTGCGAGGGCCTTTAATATCGTCATTGGCAAGATCTGGCCGTCTCCAGTTAGAATTTGCCTATGTACATATCTAACCTAATTCTGAGATCCTCTAATCCGTTTTTCCTTTATGGTTTTCGATGGTTTCACTTTCACCACTGGAGAGTATCTTTCCCTGGTTGCTATGCTATGATATACGGTAAACCGCTCGTCAAATAATAGTGAAGAGGTAACGCTCGAACTATTAATATCAAAATACCGCGTTCTTTAAATTGAAATTTTAGTAACATATTATATTATACATTAGCTGGTTTACCCGTTATATGACTGTGAATTCTAACCCCAACCATGCGCGCTGGTTTGCACAATGACAGCACAGCTCATAACCCGTTTGACAGTACGTGGAACAATTATATATGTAGTACCGTTGATTAAATGGGCCATAAAATCGTGTTGTTGAATTGAACCAGCTTTGACAGTTGTTATGTTGGCAATGTTAGCGTGACCGCAACGACCCAGGCCACTTACGCCAATGCGTTCATCATTTTCAACCGTTCACCATCCACTGCTGGATGAAGGCCTCTCTAATCGTCTTCCATTCCTGTCTGTCTTGAGCTATCTGCATCCACTTGACTCCACACACTTTTCTCAATTCATCAGCCCATCGTCCACTCGGTCTACCTTGTTTTCTTTTACATCCTCTTGGATACCATTCCAGCATTTCTCGTGTCCATCTGCCATCCATTCTTCTCGCTATGTGTCCACTTCAACTTTTTCACACGTTCCGCTATATCTGCCACTTTGACCATGCTTCTTACCCATATATTCCTATTATGATCTCTTCTTGTTGTACATCTTTCCATTCCTCCCTGTGTGCACAGAATATTACGTAACATTCTTGAATTCAACATCCACGTTTCACATCCATACGTCATATAACTGGCAGTACGCATTGGTCCTAATATGTTATGGGTACAGTAATAATCATTTTATTAGGAAAATACAAAGGTTTGTTTTTATGACTGCGATTAACAGTCGAAAAAGTTGAGCTCATTGACTATTTGGTACCCAAAATGCATTCGGGTACTAAAGCCAGTTCAATAAATCGATATATGTAATTTGTCCAGGACGAGCAATGTCAATTGTTTATTGCAATCCTGACATTGAGTGCCACTGCTATAATATACCTGATCTGACTTATCGGCGATAACTTATCGCCGCCATGACATGACTGTCTCACTCCAGCTCAATGATCCTGTCGAGGTTTCCTCTCCTTTTTTTTGACGAGGGGCTGTTGGTTAGTTCAAAAGTGAACCTCGTTCGTGGAAGATCAACGAGCCCCATCATTCCACCATTCCACGAACTGAACTGAAAAGATACGCAAACACTAACGCGTGCATGCATGCGTACGTGTAGGTGTACACACACCTACACACTACATTTGTAAATAATTGTTTTCTCAGAATTTTGTACCACACATACCACGGAATTTCTTCGCCGTTCGCATTCCTCGATACGTAGGTACTCGCGGTTGTTGTTGGCAAAAAGGAACGAGCGCGATTCGTTACCTGTATGTGCATATGATACTGGTTTCATTTTTGTATAAACATTCCTGCAAATTGTACATAAATTTGGAAGCCTAACTTTAAAAAAGGCATGTTTAGAGAGGGTTCAAAGAAGGATTACAAGAATGCCATCTGAACTTCGATCTATAACGAAAAGTTGAAGAAGTCTCACCTCTTTGGAGACGAGAAGATTGAGAGGCTATCTAATACTAGTGTATAAAATAATAAATAATAAATATAAATGCCCAATAAAAAACCTCCTCACGTTCAATAAAAACGCTCATACTCGTGAGACTCCCATAAGACAAATCTAACAAAATTGTCAGAGACTCATTCCTTTCACAGTGGTTGAAGTTTAGAACTGCCTCCCAAATCAGCTTGTAACTTTTGAAAATACAAATCTCTTTAAAAATCATCTCGACGACTTTCTAAATATAAATGGATTTTTGTAATCCTTCAAATATAAAATATAAATAACTAAAAACTGTATGTACAATTCCCATCAAACCCCTGTGCTCCATCGGCTATGCCCATGTATTTTAAATCAATTGATAATTTTAAGTACTTAATGGACTTAACTTTTGAGCTTTTAAAATCCGACAATATCTATTACTAGCTGAACCGAAAACAACCAGCAGTCATGTGATTTTAGAGTAAAAATGAAATTTCCATTACAAAAAAAATGTAGCCGTCATCAATTTCACCAATCGTATCAACGTAAAATTTGAACCGTCGGTTATTGATCGTTCGAAGTTTGGTGTTATCTTAAGCTGATGTTTAAGCTTCAACGCAAATTCAATTGTTATTTCTTAAAGTTTTAATTGAAAATCTCATCTGTAAGGCCCCGATACGATTAAACGCGAGCCGAATACGTATAGCTACAAATACGCGTGGCTATTGACGAAAAAGTTGCCCACACCTTAACCATGGCATGCTAGCTTGGCGGTGACCTCAAAAGTATTGGTACGCGAGCATTTCGAAACCTTATCAAAGCGAATCGATGGTGACTTTTCCCATGGAGATTACCAGGAAAAGTGCATTGTGCATAATGGTGGTGTCTGGCACACCCCTCCAGTCATGGTGCACGAGTAGGAATCAAAGTGGGCGATGGGGCGCCGTTGCGCGCGCACGTGCCTAACCCAAGCCAATATCCCATTAGCTGTTGAGATGTCTGTGGCGCAGTCACCTGCCGAGGCGCTCCGCCCCCCATGAACGGTAAGTGAAAAAATTTCCATAATCATCATAAAATTTAGCCACAGAGACGTATAGAGTGGACGGTTGCATTCAACAATGGCGAGCGCGTCCCATAGAAATGTCCAAAATTTCATCCGAAAAGGATCACCTAAAATTTTCAAAAAAGCGTCGACTCTATGTTGCTCTATGGCGTTTGCTAGCTGCGACGCGCGTATAACCCAAATATGTATTTTGTATTCAAATGGCAGATATTGCGCCGATGCGACTTTGTCCAATACCCGATGACAAGTTAGTGCGATAGGGTGTTACACCACCCCCTTTTTAGCGTGGGGGCGTTAGTGTAGCGTTGAAAGGAGGTGGCTCTAGTGGGGAGTGGCTCGAGGCTTCGGGTTGCAGCGAGCGTGCCACGTTCGCCACAGGTGTACGATCAATAACCATGCTGCGACGCCGGAATCTTCACAATAAACACATTGTTAGAGAATCGATTTAACCCCATGAGCGCCGGCCGTCGACTCGGTGAAATCGCGTCCGATTTAACCCCATGGTAATCGGATAAGATTGAAGATTCCACTAGGCGCACAGCCTTTTGAAAAAATGTGTGGTCTATGGTCTATCTCATGCACGGTATTGTTCTGCAAAAAAATTACCCTCGAGATTTTGTCGTTTGACTATCATGTTTAGATAACGTAGATCTAAACGTCTAATTAGCCGAAAATCCGTAGCATTTTTGTTTGATTTCCGATGTATGTATTTATTTATAAAAATATGTACCGCTGCGGCATTACAGGTTTCCCCAAATCGCCACAGCGGCAGTTACATATAAAGAAAATACACGAAAAAGCAGATGACTATACAAAAAAAAATAACATATACGTACATACATAATAAAAAATTTAGAAAGAAATAAAAATAAAGCAAAAAATCAAAAATAAAGCTGAAGGAATGTGGTAAGATGTTGAGGGCTAATATTGAAAATGTCAACATCTTGCGCAACGTCATTCAGTCCCCTGATGGCTCTGGCGATGTAGTGTATCGAAAAAGTCGAATTTTTATAGGACAACACAATTTCGTCCTCTGTTCTGATCTCTGTATCCGATTTTTGATCTGAAAAAAAGAAATTTGCGTAATTTCGTGTATATCTCTAGTAGTTGAAAAAACTCGTAAAATAGAAAATCCACAACTTTTTTGTTGATAAAATCAAATGTCTTATATTGTGATTTTTGTTCTAAAAAATGAAATGTGCGTAATTTGGTGGATATGAAAATCGATTGGCAATCTATGTAATAGTTTGGATAAAAAATTCATATTTACCGATTATGCACATTTCACCGTGTCGTATCTACTTGTGCGTTTTGTACGAATCAACGTAGCAATGTTCAATTTAAAAAAAAGTCGAATATGTATGTATGTATGTATGTACATATGTAGTGCGATAAAATCTTTACTTGAACATCGCTACGTGCAATTTTGCTCATTTGAGATATATTGCGCGTGTGTGGCTGTCTACTATACATTTTGCACGTACTGCGCATTTATATTTTTTGAATATATGTATGTATGTAAAGCTGTGGCGTTTCTCGAAAAATGCAGTTCTGCGCAGGTTCGTAAAAGTGAATCGCAGATCTTTACGTGCGCAGAGTACCGTTTCAATGGTGCAAAAGCAAGCACATTCATGCGGTGAAACCTGAAACGATTCATTCATTACCGCCGCCATGTTTAACATTATCATCATCATCATCATCGTCGTCGTCGTCATCATCATCATCGTCATCGTGGTAACATTCACGATGAGGTACGCGGACCTGACCTGACCGTTAGCCGCGGTTGATCGCCCATATGCGCCAACCGCCACTGCACAATTGCACTCGATCCACTATCGAATAGAACCGTTCTTATTTCTGTGTCCATTGATACGCTCGATACAACTTCTGGAGCATTTACGTCGGCGAAAGCCATCGCGGAAATAAGAGCAATCCGCTTGGTGATAAGAGTGATAAGTACACATATGTAGCCCGTTCCATGTACATACATAGTCTGGAGCAGTCTGTGAGCGCTCTCGTAGTATTAGAAGTCTAGACAAAATTTTCAATTGAAAACTTTATCTGATTTAATTAAGGCAACGTCACTTTTTGAAGCGCTTCAGTAACCAATCAAAATATCAATTATCTTCACAGATACTGCCATAGCTTTCACAGATAAGTCCAGACTCCGTGGAATTGGCAATACTTACACTTACGCTATGTACATACATACAGTCAAAGTCGCGCAGACAATGTTTCCGTTACAAATTGTAAAATTGATCACCGGAAACGGCAATATTCCTGTACACATATAATCATACATATTATAAAAATTATAAGTATGAAGTTGTAAACCAATTTATACTACAATGTATTAAATTGGTGACACGATACTGTAACGTGTTTTTCCGTTGGACAAAACGTTTGACGCGTGTGTGTGTGTGTGTGTAATATACAGGAAGGGGGAGATATGGCGATAATCATCACACATACAAGGGAAGATCATTGTTAGTAGTTCCACATTCAATGGGGAGACAAATTCCACGAATCCGGGAATCGATCGAGGTGCACAATTGTTATTTTGTCATATAGCGCGTGACGTTCGGCAAATTCGACCGTGACAACTGTCGTGTGTTCATACAATGTGTTTAAAAATGAACTAAAATGATCGTATAACCCGAAAAAAGATCTAATTACAGTACTGTTCCGATTGTTGTAGTGGTAAATAATTAGTGGGAAGGTTAGCATATTTCGGATCCGCACCTAAGCACGAGTATCACTGGAGTATCTTAACCAAAGCAATAACAATAATAAGCATTGTATTCTCGTGAGAATTTCGCGGAAAACGTTCATGCTGGTAGTGCGTATGTTAATATGACGAAATGACACATTCAGTGTCTTCAGAATGAAAAAATGTCATTCAAAAGGCTATCAGACATTCTAGAAAGTCCTATTACTCCTATTATGTTCTGAAAATATCCTAGAATTCTCTAAAAAGCTATTAAACTATAAAGAGATGTTTTATAACCAAGAAAAAAAGAAAATTCTCGAATATTCTCGGCGAATAATCTTTTGGAGAATATTCTTGACTTACAACACAACCTGTGCTTAGGTGCGGATCCGAAATATGCGGACGGTTAAAACGTAGGCAAATTTCTTTAGGGTGATGTTACACTAGGCCACTTCAGACAGTAGTCCAGAGACAACGAGTAGGTAACCTGTGTTCTGATGTACATATATGTACATATGTAAATATGTACATATTCACAAAGAATATGCTCCTAAGCCGTATGCGTATACATACGCTTCTATTCCACTTGGTAAGTCTGAACATTCATATAGAGGTATGTATGTATGTACTATATTGCGAAGTGTTCGATACAAGGCGCAACTACAGGAGATAACTACTAAGGAGTACATCGGCAAAATGGTCTAAAAGCAATTCGTTTCCAAACAATTTTATAATTATTATAATCCCTAAAAAACACGTTATGTTATTATATTCGCTAGTTGGTTTCTAGCATTTCATGATTTTTAGTGGGCGATAAAACTACCCATCTGAGATTGAAAGTATCGGTCAGTGCTTCAGCCGACGTGTACCTTATATGTACGTTTAGTCTTCGCGATCTTGATTTTCGTGTGACATCAGCCTCAACTGACTGACGTTATGCTTCAGTGAATTGATAAATTGTGATGTTGATGGGATGATAGATCAATTAAAATAAATGTGTGTAATGGAGATGAGCGTGTCAGCAAGAAATTTCAAAACGACGCGACGGCGAATGCATCGCGCTTGCATTCAATTGGTGTGATTGCATTTGCACTTGCAAAATGATTTGCATTTGAAATAATTCAATCAAGGATGAATTTGTCATGCGAGGGGGCGATAAAGTATTGCTAATGTAATAATGTTGGACAACTGGGCGCTGAACTGGGAAAGGTTGACGACCATTGGGATAGAGATTATAGCTAGCGACATTGTTTTACGATTATATGGGAGTTCACTATATTCATGGATCAAATAAGTAAATCTATACCGCGATATTTAAACACGGTTAAAAACTCTAGTACAATGTAGTACATGGTACTGCAGCTCGAAACTTGTACTGCTATACATACATTTGTGGAATTATTTTTATATGTACTTCTGTTATCTTCTGTTAACTTTAACCCATTGATTGGGATAGAAAAGAACAAATTTTCATAATTGTGGAATTAGTTTTACACTTCTGTTATCTTCTGTTAACTTTAACCCATTGCGATAGAAAAGGGCATTTTTTCATTAATGTGGAATTATTTTTCTACTTCTGTTAACTTTAAGCCAATGAGATAGAAAAGAGCAATTTTTCATAATTGTGACTTGTTCCATTACATAGTGAACCCCCATATCCTTAATCTAAGGCAAGTCATCATCATTTTCAGCCATTCACCATCCGCTGCTGGATGAAGGCCTCTCCAATACTCTTCCATTCCTGTCTGTCTTGAGCAATCTGCATCGTCCACTCGGTCTACCTTGCTTTCTTTCACATCCTCTCGGATACCATTCCAGAATTTCCGCGTCCATCTGCCATCCATTCTTCTCGCTATGTGCCCACTTCAACTTTTTCACACGTTTCGCTATATCTGCCACTCTGTAGTGTATTCCTCTTACGATATTTTCTTGTTATACCAAGCATACACCTTTCCATGCTTCTATGTGTGCACTGGTTCTAACGTAACATTCTTGAATTTAGCATCCACGTTTCACATCCATACGTCATAACTGGCAGTGCACATTGGTCGTATGCCTTATTCACCGAGGCAAGTACATACATAAGTGTAAAAAAACAAGACACACCCATGGGTTGCGCCGCAAATCGAAGATACCGTATATTGAGCTAAAATATCACCAACTGTCGTTATAACGGACTAAAAAATCTTTTTAGATGTTTCGAACGGAAAGCTAAACTGTACATTGCACACACAACATAATATAGTCCTGTTAGGCGTGTGAAACGCCTGTTAGCGTAAAGGTTGACGACCCCTGCCTGAACCCGCGTTCCCCTTTCGAGACCATAAATTAAATTACGCATTTATTTCGGGTACAGTTGAAAACGGACGTGTACAAAAAACCGGCCTCGTCCAAATTTGGCGATTCGCGTTATTTTCCGACCACCTTGCAATATTTCAATATTCACGGCGCATTTATTGTTGTATGCAAAGTCTTCGTCGCTATGTTTCTATTGTGCTAGTTGGTCGTCTTCCTGTGAGATTTCACTGACGTATGTACGTCATCATAGCGACCGTCAAACGCAAAGGCTTCGGGAACAAGCATGGCTTCGTCGTAATTAATCCAACATATGTATGTACATTTTACTGGTTGAAACCTGACTTTAGTCTGGCTGTAGAAAAACAGTCACATATTCATCGACACTACTACGTAATCAACTATGTACATATGTAGTAGGTATGTATATACAATAGGTACATCTAAAAAAATAGTTTTGGAGTATACTAGTACATACAGGCAAAGTGTGAAATTCTGCATTGTATTAAACGCCTATGGGTGTCCAAAAATAAAAGGACGATTTTTTTTTGGAATTTCTTCGCATTTTCGGTAATGGTCAATGATCAATGGTTATTTGTCTTCAATTGAGGTAATTATTTAATTTTACGATAAGCAAAGCGTTGAAATGGGTGGTGATGGACAGGGTTTGGCCTGACCGTTTTACACGATGTCTAAAATGGCTAGGCAAAGTGTAAAATGTACAAATGTTCTACGAAGTACAAAATTCTGCATAGTATTAAACGCCTATACCCTGTCTAAAAGTAAAAGGACAGTTTTTTTTAGGAATTTCTCCGTAGTATGTTATGCTTCTTCGAAAATGGTCAATGATGGTCATTTGTCTTCAACTGACGTATGTACATAATTATTTAATTTTACGATAAACAAAGTGTTGAAATGGTTCCTGATGAACAGGGTTTGGCATGACCTTTTTACACGATGTCTAAAATGCCTAGGCAAAGTGCAAAATGGACGAAATTCTGTCTTCTATTAAGCGTCTTATTACAACATCGATTTTGACGATTTCAACATCAAGGACGATTTTTTTTTGGAATTTCTCCACATTTTCGGTAATGGTCAATGATCAATGGTCTTCAATTGAGGTAATTATTTAATTTTACGATAAGCAAAGTGTTGAAATGGGTCTTGATGGACATGGTTTGACCTAATCGTTTTACACGATGTCTAATTTGGCTAGGCAAAGTGCAAAATATACTACGCTTTATAATAGCACATATGAAAAACTAAAGCTCGAGAAAGACCGCACGACAAAAACTGGTGCAAATTGTTTTTTCAGGATCAGATTGGTGAGATAAAAGAATGATTCGGACAGCAAAATTAATTGTTTTCAAGCACATTTTCAAAGATTTGCACAATTGACGGCAAGACAAGTTTCCCAAACTGTTACCCAAACGTGGCGACAGATCATTAAACCATTATTTGCCTCTGTAAAGTGCAGAAGGATGGATTATATTTAGAACAACAGGAAATAACGGGCAAAAAGAACATTCCACAACAGATTAACAGGATAATTTGCTTCGTTTTGCCTCAAAATTAATTTCATTTTTCATTTTTTTTTCGCCGAACGTCAAACAGAAACTCTTTCCTGTCGTACGATACATTTAATTGGTACGAAAACCCTTTTTGTCGTTTCAATCGTGTTAAAGTCCTATCTATCGTTCGTTCATTTTATTTCCTGGTCATGCTGATACCCTTTTTATCGGGCGATAAACTATGTACGTATTATCTAGGAAACTGTTAAATATTCTCGATTTCGTTCAAATTCAATAGCTATGTATATTTATTTATATACATAATTAAAATAGCTTGCTATAGCTAATTACAAACAAAAAAGTAACTTAAAACTAAAATTACAAAATAAACTTAATTTGTGTTGTTTTAAGGCTGCCAGGAATCTATCAAATTCATTTATTTAAAGACCTTCTTTTTCAAGATACTTCTTCTATGTACATCATAGATGTACAATAGCATAGATTGGCCTTAGCGCCCGAAAAATGACATACAAAAAGGGCATGCAAAATGCTTTTTTTTTTTTTTGTGGGACTTCTTTTTTGTGAGAATTCCCCGCACTTTAGACCCCCCGCACACCCCCGTTGCTTCTGACGCTTTCTCCAGGCAAATTTGATTGGAATGGCCTATCTATGGTATTTTATATCTATGATGTATGTACATACATAGAATTACCGTATAAAAAGTATTATCTTTAATGAACCTATTCACTAAATAATAAAAAAAACCACAATATATAAAACGAGGGTGAATATTATAAATTATCTTATTATTTCTTGGTAGTATTTTTCTTAATCTACATAATAATCCTACTTTCTTCGCTACTTTTTAATAATCATCGTGTATTTTTGGCCGTTCACCATCCACCGCTGGATGAAGACCTCTCCGATCCTCTTCCATTCCTGTCTGCCTTGAGCAATCTGCACCCACCCGACTCCACACATTCTTCTCAATATTCATCGTCCTATCGTCCACTCGGTCTACTTTGCTTTCTTTCACATCCTCACGGATACCATTCCAGCATTTCCGCGTCCATCTGCCATCCATTCTTCACATCCACATTGCTCATTCCTCTTACGATCTCTCCTTGTCATACCAAGCATACATCTGAGTGCACTATGGTCGTAGGATTGGTCGAATGCCTTATTTTTCAAACATAGCGGAATGTTGGATTTAAAAACTACGTTCATTCTTCCAAAAGCGCTCCATCCTAGTTTAATCCTTCGTTTTATTTACATCCAGTCATATTCACCAATTGTCCTAGGTATAATTAATTATCCACTACCTCTATGTACAATATGATTATCTGTGACTACGTTTTGCTTGCAAAACTCATTAAACTATCCTCCAATGCAAACAAAAATTGATTATAAGCTCAAAGTGACAAATACGCAAAAGGATGGGAGCATCCGAAGCGCATATGTCACAGATACAATGTTGTGTATACGTATGTAAGTACATATGTGTAGTAAACGTGTCCCCTACATTACCTATGTACACTTGCATACATACATACATACACACTTGCATAACTGCATCCTGTTGACTTGTTGACTGACGGCCTCCGTCGTTATTACGCATTAACGCTAATTGTCGCTGCCGTTGCGAAGTAATTTGTTTACCGAGTCGATGCGATGCACCTATCCTGCACCGCCACAATATGCACGTATGCAAATGGCAGTGTCTGCATCGCAGATGTCTTCATTTCCATACGAAAAATCTTGCACAACTACTCTGCAAATACACCCATTCAAACGGGGAATGCTCGATCGCTCACTGGGAATAGTCCGCGGCCGGGGGCACGCATTCCACCATTCGCGGTGTGCGAAAATATGCGAGCTCGATAGTGCAACAGGTTCATTATTTATCAAACTGCACTATCGCAGTGTGCATTTCATGTAAATAATGTGTGCGGGCCCGCGTGCCAGTTTCGTGATTTTCACGAACGCGAGTTGTTTATCCGCCGTCGTGGTTTTCGTTCCGGTGAGTGGACTTTCGCTTTTATTACATATGTACATATCGCACACTTACATACAGTATCAACTAAAAAAAATCAGTATCACTTTTTTCAGGAACGTCGAAAAACTTGTTGTCATGTCGCTATACGTGATAGGAGTTTACTTTTATGAAAACAAGCATATTAAGGAAAGTTCAGATTAAAACATTTCATTTTGTTTTGTCGGTTCATGCAGCTTCGTTTGTAGAATCCGAATAAATGATTAACTAAAAAATCTTAATTTTTGAGTTGATACTGTTTTGATCTAGGTGTACGATATGTAGGTACCTATATTGTATAGTAAAAATAACCGGAGAGCTGAAATTTGGACGTGTTAATGTGTATACCTACGTATGTACATACATAGGTACATATGTACATATGTATATTTCTGAAATATGCCCGATTCATTCAAACTATGTAGACCAGAGGTCAGGAACATGTCACCCAAATTTTACGCGAAATAAAATACATATTCCGAAAAGGGTGTTTACTTTTCATATAACCATCGTGCCCCTAAAAAGCATTAAAATCGTTATTAAGATTAAACTTGACCAAACCAAAAAAAGTGGAAAAAGTTCAAGTGGACACATAGCGAGAAGAATGCACGGTAAAAATACTGGAATGGTATCCGAAAGGATGTGAAAGAAAACAAGGTAGACCGAGTAGACGATGGGTTTATGAATTGAGAACAATGTGTGGAGTCAAGTAGATGCAGATCGCTCAAGACAGACAGGAATGGATGAGGATTGGAGAGGCCTCCATCCAGCAGTGGGTGGTGAACGGCTGAAAATGATGAATAAGTTTTAGCAATAAATTGCCTAACACTAAAAAAATTCTATGTTCTTTACATAACCAATTTTCATACAACTCTCCAGTCCACAAATGAGTAGCATTTATTTTAATTTTAAATATACACATGTATAAACTGAAAATAATATGTTGCGGCTGCCAAACTTGCTAATTTTGCAACAATTTCCTTGATTTGGCACTTAGCTAGAAAAAGGTTCCTAACCACCGAACTAGACGATTGATCTTTCCAAGTCTTTATAAAATAATTGCGAAAGCATTTAATACCTTTCGAGGTCATTATTTCAAACGTTGAAACCTTGCCGTTTCATTGATCTTGAAGGTCTAACGCTGAATAACATTATTAATTCAGTTACACAACATGTTTTTCCACTGAGAAATTGAATTACGTATACATCAGTTAAATCGCTACACATGCACGCCCATTTTATCAATTACATTAAAAAAAACACGAATGAAATAATTGGTATATTTTTATGATATATAAAAATCTCCACATTTAAGATATGTATTCGAATTGCTTCTCATACCTTATATTCGACTCTGGAACTATTCAGTTCAACTGAATGTTCGGTATTAAAAGTGTTGTGTGTCATCAGACATAAACAAAAACTGAACTTTTATTTATGTACAGATTAGACGACAGACAGTACAGTGTATCTCATCATCGCAATAACGTCGACAGAATCATAGCGTTCAATTATTTGAATAATTTATTTCTTCCTTGACCTTCCTCACCTCCTCATGATTTATTTTGGTTAGCTCTTGTTTATGAGATATGAGCGTTCAAAAAAATAGTCAATTTTTACTTTTTTTTGACTTTTGCGGCCTTTAACTCAAAATAAAAAGTAAGCTTCGGAATCAATAGTCAGATATTTTTTCTATTGATTGTGATATTTCATTACTTCAAAATATTCATAATTAATTTTTTACAGATTTTCACAAATTCGATCGATTTTTAATTTCACCGCGTTTATAAAGATTGGTTTTCTATCTCAATATTTTTTATTTTATCTAAACGTACTAATTCGAGCGGCAAATAATTTTAAATTACGTTATTTGATGTTCTGGGCGGGGCGCTTAAAGACGTTCGCGCGCTCTCTCACGCTGTCTACTAGATTTTGAGTTAAAGACCGCAAAAGTCAAAAAAATATAAAAATTGACCATTTTTTGAAACGCTCATATCTCATAAACAAGAGCTAACCAACAAATTTCATTACCATATTCAAATTCAGTGGGCCAAACTTAGTAAAGATAGACTAGTTTCCGTTCCGGTAGTTTATTTGTTGTTGCTCAGTGTAATGGTCGTTTATTTAAGCCAGTAGGTATGTACATACATCCTCGTTCCTTTACCTTCTGTTCAACTCACTCACATAACGCAGCGCCATATCTCAAAAGCTTCCAAACGTTGTTTATCCTTTGATGTTGCGTTCCAACCTTTACATCCATAAAGGGCTACACTTCAAATAATCGGTTTTTTTTATTAAGTGCCACTTGATACACTATGCTTCTTACATCGGTACTTCAAGTCCTACGACCCACTTAAGGAGTTGTGCAAAACTGTTTTCACTCCTTTGCGCTGCACTCCTCTTTCCCTCGGCCATATTTTCGAGTTTCTTTCGAGCGTCTCGGACTCCAAATATGGCCGCATCGTCTCCGATCAGAGTCCATTGACTCCTGAGGCCGTGGAATCTGAAGGGCCGCCTCGGTTACCCTCCTCGTCGGCAGCAGGTTCAATTCTAACCGAAAAAATGCCGACCAATTTACATAATGCGGCTGTCGCTCCTTCCCAGATCGCCGACCCGAGAACTGTTTTGGCATTACCAGTTTGTGTGTGTGTGTGTGTTCAACTGTGTTGTCAGTAAAAATGATCTTTAATTCAGTAAAACTGTACATTCTTACAGTGTTGACTCGACTATTTAGACATCCTAGGGCTTACATACTACTGTTGTAGCATGTGGTCCGCAGGAGTATTACCCAGTAGTCTATTAACGGTCGAGTTGTAAACTTTGTTATGTTTATTGTATAACGAGCGCTGTGTTTAAAATAGCGACGGAAAATGTACGGGCAGGTGTTATTAAAAACCAAAAGCGCACCTTTTATATTATCGATAGTACCTATGCGGAGTGTGCTAATTAGTCTAGTTTTCCCGTTTTGGCATCGTACATACGTATGTATGTACATAGTTGGATTCCATTGAAAAACTCGATCGGCTGTAAATTCGGACAGTTTTGAGCGTTTTTATTCAGTAGCCCTGCCCTGTCGATTCAAATTTTATCGCTCTGTAATTACTAGCTTAGTACAGTTCATTTCACAGCATCTGGACCGGTGTGTGTGTGTACGCTGCGATAGTACCTATGTATACTTGTGAAAACAGTGTAAGCTTTACACGGTCCCAAACTTTTCAATGAGCAATCAAACACTTTATTGCTACTACGGCCTAAATATGCTGATCCAAATTTCGTGAACTTGGCTATTTATAACATACATAAATTACTATACATTATAAATTTGTTTTTCTTGAAAAATCTTATTATTTTCATTTTACTAAATAAATTTTTAATTCTGCTTATGTCAGACGTAAGTGCTTTGGATGTTAGATCAGTATTAAGGAAATCTCTGCTTTATTATATTTGAAGAGGCTTAGCAATGGAGCTAGCAAGGTTCGCTTTGACCCAAAGCCTGATTGGTTGAAATGCCAACTGATTGTATGTAGTCAGTCGCATTGAGAGGCACTGGATATTTCTAATTAACATCCCGTCCAATTGCTTCCAACTAGTATATGCCTAAATGCTCTATGCACTATGCATAATAATTATGTTGAACGTTTTAAAATCCAGATTTCCTTCTAAAAACAAAACAGAAGGGAACCATCTCAATAGAGACAAGTATTCCACACAGTATTGATATGAAGTGTTAACTTTCGCTTCGGTTCGTCATATTTTCAATGTGAGACGTTGAAAAATGCTTCATTTTTTTAAATTATCTTACACAATATCTAGCGGTCACAATCTCGCCTTATATATTTATTTATTACAACTTGTAAACTAGTCGACTTTACGTGCCCGCGTCCGGGAACGTGGAATGGAGAGAGGGCGAACAGGGTCACTGCCCCGAGGAGCAGACTCTCGAAGGGACCCAGAAATTTCTGTGTGCACGGACCCCAAAACGGGTCTCGAGTGTATGAACAATTTCGAATGAAAAACTTTTACGCGTGTGAAAGTCGTAATTCAAAGAAAAAAAAAAACATCAAGAAATTCGAGGGTGTGCACCGTGCGTAGTACATAAGTACAATTATACAATTAACTGTTGAGGAAATTTCAGCGACCGTTTGACCATCGCAAATACGATTGTTTTAATTTAAAACGAACACTGCAAACTCAAAACTATCTATGTACATATTTGGAATAAAAAATATAGGTATACTTACGTTACATTGTATTAGTGTGTGAAAATTTTGTGTTTATTGTGCCTAATTTAAAGTAACCGTAAAAATTGTGTTGGGCGGGGGGGGGGGGGTATGGCGTAATGTAACAAGCTGGTCTATCAATTAACCGCAACTCGCAATGACAAACATTTCATACAAAAACTTCTATAAATAAACGCGTGCTATTGTCGGTGTGTGCTTTTGTAAGTGAAGAAGAAATCCTATGCAATAACGTATTGCATAGGATTTCTCAATAACTAGAACGTACTTTAATTGAAACATATAAAATTTTCTTTTTGAAACCTCAACTGTAAGTCTGTTGTAAGACTACATATGTATGTATTTTTATTGAGTGATTCAGTGATTTGTTAACACATTTTAAGGACTTATAGATGAAGTCGTTCGCATAAACAATATATAATATATGTACATACATACATACATTACATATGTATGTATGTATACCCACGAGCATTTCAACAGACAGACGATGAACATTTCGGAAACACACTTCCGGGACAAATGGACACTGTAGAACGGAAAACATTCCATAGTCTCCGTTTGTCACGAAATCACCCTATGATATTATCCATAATAGATAGCCCCGGTTTGTCTGTCCGGTCAACATGAATTCATAATAGGATGTAATTGCAGGGCAGTTAGTCACGCGACTTGAAATTCACATACACATTGGCATAGGTACAACGTAAATATTTAACGAACATTTATGTGATAGGAAAACATCTTTAAGGGCAAGTCTTCGTTGAGATTTAAAAATAAAAAAAAACTGTCATTTATAATGTGAATGTTTCCGTTTTCCTTTTATTGAATTGCATGTGTATTGAATATTGACTTTTTATAATATGTACTAGCTTATTGCCCGTTGATAATCAACGCCCGCTGAATTTTAATGGTTTTGATTTTCGGATCTGGGGTGGTAAGGGGCCGGCATAGCTTTCGGGAGTGCAAAAAATGGTGCCGTAAGGGTAGGGAGGGTCTGTGTGGTGGTGAGGGGCCGGCATAGCTTTTCGGGAGTGCAGAAAAGGTGCCGTAGGGGCAGTGGAGGGGTCTGGGGGGTGGTGAGGGGCCGGCATAGCTTTTCGGGAGTGCTGAAAAGTTGCCGCAGGGGTAGAAGGCGGCTCTGGGGTGGTGATGGTCCGGCATGGCTTTTAGTGAGTCAAAAAAAAGGGGTGGTAAGGGGCCGGCATAGTTTTCGGGAGTCCAAAAAGGGACCGCCGGGGTAGGGGGGGGGGTCTGGCGGGTGGTAAAGGGCCGGCATAGCTTTTCGGGAGTGCAAAACAGGGCCGCTGGGGCAGGAGGGGGGGTCTGGGGTGGTGAGGGGCCGGCATAGCCTTTCGGGAGTGCGAAAAAAAAAAAAAAATACATTCTATACAAAAAAAAAACTATACAAAAAATATATACATTCAAAAGTTCCAAAAAAAAAATTCAAAAAAAAAAAGTTCAAAAGTTCCAAAAAAAAAAGTTGAAAAATCCAAAAAAAAAAAATCCAAAAAAAGTTCCAAAAAAAAAAAATCCAAAAAAAAAAAAAAAAAAAAAAAAGTTCCAAAAAAAAAGTTGAAAAAAATCCAAAAAAAAAAAAAAAAAAAAAAAAAGTTCCAAAAAAAAAAAAAAAAAAAAAAAAAAAAGTTGAAAAAAAAAAAAAAAAAAAAAAATTCAAAAAAAAAGTTCCAAAAAAAAAAATCCAAAAAAAAAAGTTGAAAAAATCCAAAAAAAAAAAATTCAAAAAAAAAGTTCAAAAAAAAAAAAAAAATCCAAAAAAAAAAGTTGAAAAAATCCAAAAAAAAAATTCAAAAAAAGTTCCAAAAAAAAAAAAAAAAAAAAAAAAAAAGTTGGAAATATCCAAAACCTGAAAAAAAAAAATTTTTTTCAAAAATATATTCATAGAAAAAACTCGAAAAAATCCTATAGTGACGTCATAGCGTTACGGGACAGACACACAGACACACACACAGACACACACACACAGACACACACACAGACACACAGACACACACACATTAAGCTCTTTATTAATAGTATAATAATACACATACACACTACGTTGGTCAGGAACTTTTGCCTAGCTAATTAAGCTAAATCAAGAAAAAAGTTACAAAATTGGCAAGTTTGGGTTACGTACATACATACATATGTGTGTACGTAACATTACAATTCAGAACGTATATTTAAAATTAAAATATATAAATGGTACTAATTTTTGAACTAGTGAGATTTCTTAGTGTTACATAATTTATTGCTGAAAATATTATAAATTTTAGTTCAGAAAACGATGAGGGCTTATAATAACCGTCATGTCGTGGTTCTTCTGGAACATACATACATATGATTGAAATTTAAATAATGGAACAACGACGCATCTGCACTCTGGCATCGTCTAAGCCAGCAGTCGGAAGCCGGCGGCTTCGGAGCCGCATGCGGCTCTTTCTATGAAAGCTTGTTACTCTCGCTGTCATCCAACGTTTTGCGTGAAACACAAAACAGACATATATGTACATAATTTACACAAAATCAAAATGAATCCTATTTCCATAAATTCATGGCTAAAAAGATCGTTTTTCATATTATACATTATAATACTTTTTAGTAATAAACTGTCAAACATTGAGAAATATCATAGCTTATTTCACAAATGACTAACATTTAATTTCATTTTGAATATATGTACATATGTACATATTCATATGTATTCAAAAAATAATATGATGCGGCTCCCAAGCTTACTGTAAATTTTGCAAGGTTTTCCCTAATTTGGCTTTTAACTCGAAAAATGTTCCCGATCACTGGTCTAAGCGGTATTATAATTACGTCGTTGTTTCCTTAAAAAAAAAAAAGTAACATTTTCGATATTAATAAATACAAAATGTCCAAAATTGCACTTGCGTCATTGTTCTTCGTGCGAACGCACGTGGAAAGGGAAAAATTGGCGTAGAGTTTTCTCAATTTTGTGAAATTTGTTCTTCAAACATTCTTTTCGTAATATTTATTTTATTTCACGCAAAACGTTGAGCGACGTGCGGCTCCGGAACCACAGGTCCCCGACCGCCGCTCTAGAAGCTACACGCCAGCTATTAATTAACTCTTTGAACTCGTATGTCGAGCATAGCTCGACATTTACTTTAACATCATTTTTGAGATGAAAACTGACTGAAACGACTATTTTTCTTTTGCCAATCCAATTAGCATATCTTGGAGAATAGCTGGTCCAGTTTTGGAATTTTTGTTTCACGCCAGTGATTCTCAAACATTAGCTTTCCAAAAGCGTAATTTATTTTTAAGTAAAAATGGTTACTTGACAGAGGTAAAAAAATTGATTTTTGTATTATAGATTCTCAAACATTCTCTTTATTTTATAAAACCTCTAAAATATCCCTGATACAATTTTTCATCTCCAAATTTCATCAAAAGTGAAAATATATTATTTGAAAAAAGTTTTGGAACCACTAGAAAAAAAAATTGAGAATGGCTGGTTATTTTGGCAACAGTGTGGGGAAGATTTTTCATCATTAATGATAATATGTAAAATAAACAATGATTGAGAAAATAATTTTTTTGTCGAACGTATTAAATTTTTATGAAGAAAGGTAATCATTATTTTTAAATCAAGTTTAACCCATGTTCAAATATTGTCTCGTAAAGTTGCTTACCCTGGTCGGACGGTCCATATCCTCAAATAATTTATTCAAGAAACAAATTTAAAAAAATATCAAAATCCCCGAAATTATGGTATTTTCAAATTGGTAAAGATGAATTGGATATGTTTCTGTAGAAAAATTTGAGAAGCACTGGTTCGAAAGATTCATGTAATGGTTTTTCATCTTATACAATGCCGAGGATATGTGTTTCACGGATTTATAGTTATTTTTTGTCCCAAGAGGCTAAAAATATTTTATTTTTGTAATTGACTTTCATCCTTTGTAAATCGAAAAAAATTCAAAATTAATTCCGAGTTCAAAGAGTTTTAAACCAACTAATCGGCACTGATATGACAATTATTATGTACGCGCGATCGCATGCGAGATAGTCTGTTTGCGCGCACTCACGTACATATTACACGAGTGTATCGAAATACGGAAAGCCTGCATACGCCAAACAGTGCCATTTTCAACTTTGCCCATTTCGCGATTTAATATTCAGTGCAACGCAAAATGTGGAAACAGAGTAGGCGGCGGTATCTCCATCGCGGTGAGTGGCAGTGCTTCAGCATGGAAAATTTGTGTCTGAACAGAAAAGGGGGTGGCTCCATCCATACCATTGACTTTCGAAGCGAAATTACTATGTGAATAGACTGGGTGGGGGAGTTGACTGACTGGCTGGCTGGCATACGAGGGCTAATTGAAAATGCAAAAATGCACTGTGGAAAACCTACCCATCACTCGTTATGTCGAGTGCGTCCTCGCAGTTTGAGAGGTGCACACTCCTCTCAACTATCGCTCACGTACATGCAATACTAATGCGAATGCGCGGACGGAACGGAAGTACTTCCGGTCGCCGTTTCATGGGGAAAAGGGGGTGGGGTGGGGTGAGGGGGAGTGTCCCATTGATGTGACGTGCAATGTCCCACACGTTTGGCGGACACGCCCCGAACCCGTTGCAGTTAAACACCTGCACTTTTTACGTGAATACGTCTATATGTACATATGTAGGTCTATACGCAGACCAATATGGGGTACCAGTTCGGAAACGGCGGTGTTACATTTGGATGGGCATACTATAACTTCCTTACTAATAACACGATTTACATGAATGTTGTTTTATTTGCTCGGGTATACGTCTACGATGCATTTATGATCTTGAGTTGGCACTGTGCATGCGCGAGGCGCGGAGGAGACGGCGTATCTTCCAACGGCTATTTTGGACGTTTTTGGAAATTTCCAAGCAGTATACATGTATCGCGACTCTTTTTAAATTGTAAAAAATGAACTGTGTAAATTATTTATTGGTGAAAAATCAAAAACAAGTCGAAAAATATCTAAAATTTCACTATGTTGGCCCATATTCGCCGAAAAGCCAATAGGAAATACAAAAAAAAACGCATATCATCAGAAAGATAGTTAAATCATCTATCGATCAGTATCAAAATGTCTGTGACAGAACGAGTGAGACGGTATCGGGAATATTAGAAAGTCGACGCGGCAAACAACGGCGCGATCACCTCGGCGGCCACTGTTTACCACAGGCATAAATAAAATTGTAATCTATTACTAGTTAAGACTTTATTCGTTATGCTAAATAAAAATGTATTAATGTGTCCATTTCGATGCTTTCATTTAATATGATATATTAGCTGCTGACGCAGACGTATTCACGAAAACCCACGGCCGTGTTCGACACAGCCACACGCCGAATTTTTACGTTGCATACTGCATGTGCCGCTCGCCGACCGCAAAATTTGCCCGAAGCCCACCTGTGCGTGTGAATTTTTCATCCCGTTCGACTTTGCAAAGTCAACAGTTGCACTGAGAGCTTTTAGCCCGACGCTCCCTCGACGGTTGGCTAATTGGATCGGTCAGTTGTTGACGGCCCCGTCATCGTCATCGCCACTGCGTGCACAATGCCCCATTATCCACAGGTGGGGGAGAAACGAGGGACTTTTGATTTCAAACAAGGGGTCTCTCACTCCGAGGTGTGCAAAATTTTCACCCCATGAAGGGTCATCGTTGACCCCGTCAATGCCACAAATCATCGGATGGGGGAAAATTACCAAGTCAATTCTCAATTCAAAATAGGTAAAATTTTTCGCCGCGGCGATTTAAACGATCGCCAATTTATTGTTGGACTTGTTGTGCAGCTGGGTCAAAATTTTCCAACGACTAATTCCAATTTAAGTAATATTACGAAAAAATATTCCATGCGGCTCTGCTAGCCGGTTTCCCCGTCTATTCGGTCTAATCGTAGTTGCCATAGAAATCCAATCTCTAGTGATAATCATAAAATAGTGCTATTATTGAAAAACTTATGAAAGGTCTATTTATGGATAAGTTCTACAACTGAATAGCATATCGTTTGTTCTGGAACATCACCGTTCACTTGGTCGCCTTTAAGCTATGGTTTCCTAGGAAAGCGGTGCTGCTGTGTAGCGGCCGTAATGTATTGGTGTATGACGTCAAACGTTTTCCATACGGAAGTCGTGCAAATGGCGGCACCGCAACTTTACGGGCAATGCGTTCTAGGAAACCATCGCCATCTAATTATATGGACAACGTTTTAGTGACGTCATACACCACTAAATTACGGCCGCTACACAACAGCACCGTTTTCCTAGGAAACCATAGTTTAACACTACTGTTACGCTACTTTACCCCAGCTGTCAAGCGATTTTATTTTTGAGCTTTTCACGTGAGATTTTTTGATGTACTTATTGTAACAATGGGGGATGCATATACAAGGATGTTTTTAGTGTTGTGCATAATAAATAAATCAATACCGGCTTAACGCACACAGTATCAATATGAAGCGTAGGTAATATCGTACATACATATGTAAGTATTGCACTCTCTCATTCCCTGGAAAATCTACGCTGAACACATTGTACACTACGTTGCTTCCAATTTCCGTTCATTAGTACATCCGTTTATAAGCCGAAAAGTCTTATTAAAATTTCCGGAAAACGCTATTTATAAAATACATAGTACATACATATGTATTGTGTTTTCATTTATCAACAACATTTGATATTCGACGGTATCATTTTTTCATCCCAAGATTATGCGAGCGACTTCCTCCTCCTGTGTACACTTCACTATCGTTAGATAAGCTATTGAAAGATTTAGCTTCAAAATGAACGTCCTGTCGATTATTTAACGACGAAATCAACATTGAAAAAGTGTCACGTTTTGTAAAACCTCATACTCGTGTTGATTCCCGTATGGCGTTGATAATAATAATTTTGCGTTCAAAATCGTGCCGATCGCATTTGTAAGAATGTACGTATGTACATGCATATAAACATAGGCATACATACATATATCCGCGTTGTTTTTGATTTTCGCAAATTCTTCGTGTAAATACTTTTCATTAACGGATGTTGTCCGTTGTTGGGCAAAAAAAAAAAAAAGTGTTTAGCACATGTTCGCTCGTCTTTCATTCATTGCGCCCAATGTTTTTTTTTTTTTTTTTTCAATGAAACAAAATACATCTTGTAACTAGATACGAATTCACGATTACACCATGAAGCGGACATTCATAAAAATAAAGTTTTAAAAAAATGCACCCAAGGTAACGTTAGATATATTTATTCACCACAAAGTCCATACTTTTAATCTTGTACATATGTATGTACACACATAAATAATGTACATACATATGTTTGTACAAGATTATGTATGTTTATTTGAAACAGTCGGCGACATAAATCCTCATCAAGCTAATGAGCAAAGCGTGAGATCATCTCTTAGTACGTTCTTGTGGGTTGGGGACGAAAACCAACGTCCCAAATAAACTACGGCCCAATCGTCCAAATTTTCGACCAGGAGCCCAGAAGTGTTTGCCGATAAAACAAAATGGCACACACACACACACATATGCATTTTAGTATACAGGCTGATACAATTTTTTTTTTTAATATTTAATTTTAAATTTACCCTTAATTATACTCTTAACTATACCCTTATCTTTGCCCTTAATAATACCCTTAATAATACGGTATATACTGACTAAACTAACTACTCTAACTAAAGCAACAAACGATATAACAATCGAAGACTGAAAGGCCGTAATCAAGAAGCACGCTGTATTTCATAAAAGAAAGGCATACAAAATATTTGTGTCTCTTTTACACTCACAACAAGTAGGTACGCAAGCGAAAGAGACAGAGCATTTTCATTGTTACGTAGTGAATATTTGTAATAGACACTAAACTAATACATATATGAAAGTTTGGTGCAGGGATACTCAACCCGTTGCTCGCGGGCTTTATTGCTTGATTGATTTTTAGTAATTTATTAAAAAACGTTCTTTTTTACATATCTAGTAATAGTGCAATCTTATTTTTCCATATATAAGGTGATGAATACCAAAGAAAATAAGCAAAATACTTTGTACTTATATACGTAGTTATTAAGAATATTTAAATTTCACATATTTGAAATTTTAATTAAAATATGTTTATGAAAAGAAGATGTATTTCTATTTATTTATTTTTCTATCGAATGTCTTAGTTAAATAAACAATAATCATCTCTCGCTGATTACCAGTTGGCAACCACTAATATAAACTTAAACAACGTTAAACTTATCTCTTTAACGTTGCTGTGATCCTAGCCGGAAAAAAATGAATTTGGGCGTTAGTACTGGCGACACAAGTTTTTATGGGACGCTCCCCGTTCTTGTAATAGTTTTTATTTCATCGGTATCGTAACCCCCAATTGACCGCAAAGCAGAATTGCAAAATTTCGCCTCGTTATCTTTTATTGCTGGACAAGTGTGTACGAAATTTCGTGACGATCATTGGCCATCGCAGACCGAGCCGCCAATGCACTGGGGGGATAAGTTTTTACGGTGCATTCAAAAGGGAAAAAAGAGCCAGGATAAACAAATAGTCGTTTTATCCTTTTTTGGGGCCAAGCATGCAGTATACGACCTCGAATGCAACAAATCAGTCGGTGGCATTCCGTCTGGAGGTCAAGAAGTCGTTGGCCAAGATCAGTGGCGTAACATGATGTGGATCATTGGATGAAAATATTGTCTGGACTTACTACATCTCTCGCGCTTCCCGTTTCATAACATATGTTGCAATGTGTAAATATAGCACACTTGCTTCGGCAATTCCCCAATATTGAAATTAAACGAACACACGAACAGATTCTCAACTCAATTCAAATCATCCTAGAATAAGTCCCCCGGTAGTAAGAAGATATTGAGGAGACTATCGACTCAAAGCGCAGCCGAGCAATTAGCGTGATTTTTGACAATTCGGAAAGCAGTGGAGCAGTGTTAAGTAACCACAACATTTTTACAGGCATGGCTATTAGGTAGGTGCTCACCGCACTAGAAAAGGAAAGCGCTAAATTGTTGACGCTCTGCACTCTTAAGGCCCTCACAAACCCGAGCGGATTCGCTGCGTCTAGTTAACGTCCTCTATCGTCGTTGATTCGCACCAATGCGAATGGGACTCAGAGATCCCGCTCGGGTTTGTGAGGGCCTTTATAATGATAATTTTTAATTTGAAGAGTTGGACACCCTTTTCTTCAGGCATGTAACAACCATCGGTGCTTCGACTATTTTAAGAATATTTTTGTACGCAAGTACTTGTGATGCCGGCACTTCATATTGGACGAGCGCTGAAGAGCGGTGCCGAGCGCCAAGGTGTGGGTACGTTAACGCCAACGTACTTTGTAACATTCGCAAATTTTGAGCGAACAGCGAAAAAAGCAAGATGGCGGAACCTTCCCCTCCAGTGTTGTCTGTGCCTTTAGTGCGTAATCATGTGGACCAATTCAGTGACTCTGAACTTTCTCTAAATTCTCCACCAAGAACCCGCGATATGGGATCCAAAACACCGATTCCACGATGACACTTCGTTCGCTGCCGCTTGCTAGTTGACACTAGAGTAGCGCCACTAGCGATACGACAGCAGCACTCTGGACGGGCGAGCAAGCGGCAGCTGACCATAACGCTAAGGCCAACATTTCACGAACATTCGCGCGATGGCGAAGTGGCGGCATGAGAGTTAAACAATTTACAGTACAATTTACAACTCTGTCCAACTTAAGAAGAACTCATTTTAATTTACCATTTTGGAGACGTTCTACACGTCGCTACGCCCCTTTCCCGATTCCGAACGAGAACCCTTTTGTCATCTGATAATGAACAGTGAACGACGAAAGCCGAAGGCGAATTCGGGCTATGCGGACGTCGCAGCGAATGCGAACCGAACGTCCACACGGCCCGAATTCGCCTTCGCCCTTCGTCGTTCGCTGTTCGATTCACCAATGTGGACCACCTTCACCCTCCAACAGACGTAACTATTTAATTTGACTGTATACAATTTGTATACAGTAATTCCATTTATTAGTAATATATTCAAAGTATTGTGATCATAGTGAACATAAAACATCACAACAAAATATACCGTTTCTAAGTATTTTATTTCACCTTGAGCTCCCTTCATTTTCTTTAACAAAATTACTGGCATTCATTATTATAAGTATCCAAGTAAAGTAAGCATTTGAGACATGAATAAAATGCGAAAGAAAATATTTCTGAAATCAGTGTTGGTTATGTTATAAATCTCGGACGGCACTACCCTCTTTTTTCAGGGTGCGCAAAAGGTGCTCTTTCTTAAGTTGAACAGAGTAGAAGAATTTTGCTGTTATGCTGCGTACACACCGACGAACCGAACAGCAAACGACGAAGGGCTGCTATTGTGTGGACGTTATTGTGTGGAGCGGTCCAATAGCAACCCTTCGTCGTTCGCTGTTCGGTTCGTCGGTGTGTACGCAGCTTTACATGTGGTGAACACTGATTTTGTTCAAATAAAAACGTGTTACGATCAGTTCTTCATCGTAGATTCGTCGAGTATTTAAGACAACAATTTTTTTCTTTCGCTAAAATTTTTCATATAACATTTTAGGGTACTGTCGTAATCTCTTCAAATGACATAACTGATAGTCAGTACACGTACATAAGTAATCCTAATTTTTATCACGGACCCAAGTTTAAAGAGCCTCTGTTCTAGCTACGTAGAAAACACAACAAGGCAATACGAAAATTAGCCAAAATGATCGTAAAAATGTGTACTTACGTATGCAAAACTACTTTTTTTTTACCCACTACTTTAATACTTACGCCACTGGAAGTGAAGGCTTGTTTACATTGTCGGCATACTATCGCGATGATCGAATGACCGTTGAAGACCAGCGTGGCTCAAACATCCACGTATATAAGTACGTCAAATCGACGTTTGTAATCATCGATTGTACATTATTGCCACTTTATGACTTACTAGGTAACTAGGTTGTGATAAATGATTCTGTTTTCAATCTCAAATTCCACAAAACATTTCATTTCTATCGACTCGTTAAAAAGCATTGTAACACAGCGAAACACAGTTTGGCTGCATCTGGTTTTTATTTTTATATTTTTTTTTAGTTTCTACGTACAACGTTCGTGAGTCACCGACAAGACACTTGTTTTGATTCAACTGCTTTATATTTATATTTTTTTATTATTATCGCTGCAATGTCATCTCGATTCGATCGATCCAGTAGGACGCAACCTTTTCCACGCGATAGTTTACACAGCATTTGCGACAGTTCTAATGAGACTCTCACTCGATTATCTGGCTAGAGTGTTTGACAATAATTAACACTTTAATGGCGTCTATATAAATACACGCGTAATTGCACTCTTCCATCCATCGATATTGAACGAGGTTCACCAACGGTTTGTTTCGATTCTAAAGTATGCTTCGCAAACAAACTGCGCATTAACCAATTCAAAAAACAAAATACGCATGTGCGCAAAGTCGAGGTCGCGGAATCTACCTGTAAATAATAAATAATCGTCGGTTGCAAAAAAAAATAAATAGCAATTTTTATGAGAATTACAATATTACAATATGGTGACGATACTACATATTTAAAAGGCCGAAAAAAATAAAAAAAAAAAAATCGTTCAAGAGTAAACTGCCACTTCTGTCAGACGGATTTTGACCAAAATCACAGTATCTCTTAAGGCTAACGTGAAAACTATAGATATGAAATTTCAACTTGATCGATGGGGCAGATTCGGAAATATTCTGCGGTAAACTTTTCGACAAAAAAAAAAAACTTACTTCCGGTTGACTAATTTTAATGATTTATTTTTTTTTAAATAGCAATTTCTCTCAAAATTACAACATTACAATATTGTGACGATACTACATATTTAAAAGGTCGAAAAAATAAAAAAAAAAAAAATCGTTCAAGAGTAAACTGCCATTTCCGGTAGTCAGATGTTGACCAAAATCACAGTATGTCTTACGGCTAACGTGAAAACTATAGATATGAAATTTGGACAAAATTCCCGGAGCCGTTTCGGAAATATTCTGTGGTAAAAGAATTTTAGAATTTTCTACAAGAAAAAAACCCTACTTCCGGTTCACTGATGTTGACCAAATTCGTTATGGCTCTTACACCTTACGTGGAAATAATAGATATGAAGTTTCAGCTTGATAGACTTGACAGTTTCGGAGAAAACACGCATACAGACACACACACACATAAGTACACAGACATACAGACATTTTTTTTTAGAAATCATGAAAACGTGATCAGGGGATGATACCTGATACAAATCAGTCAAAATCTCGAGGTCGAATTTTCGCACGATCACAATACTTTATCCGATTAGGATAAAGTAAAAATATCAGTGAAGCGTGAAAGCAATATTTTTTATCTCAAGTTAAAACGCTCACAGACGTGACGGTTGTGCCATTCGGTAAAATGAAAATCTTCTCAGTACATTGTATATAACATGCAAGTACACGTTCAAAGCCTTATCGGCGCCACAATATTGAATGATATTCTTAGCGTGAGCGAAAACACGTCATTCAATTGTGCTATGAACCTTAATGGAGGAGATATGAACTGACTAGTGTGTGACAGGCATTAAAATTTAGCCATAAAATTATTACAAAAATAGTCACCACCAAAACTATATGGAAATTTATACGGTGTCACATTATTATTACGATCGAAACTAATTTGAAGTGAAAATCATCACAACAGAGGAAAAATATATATCTAGATGTAGTGCCCGCATTATCGACAGCTACGGGTACATATTGAAAATACCGCGTCGAGTTTATGCGCGGAGTTTAATATGTGTAGTGAAAATAGAGGAATCGCAAAAAAGCTTTTCCGAAGAATGCCAATGGTGGGAATTTGCAGAATAGAATGCATTCTATTAAATATTTATAGTGCTCTTATCTCGCGTCTAGTATATGTACTCGCATTCACCGACTTGCCGACCATGCACATGCACATTTCAAACATTACCTCTTGCCATCTATGTGTAGCTATTTCCATTGTCTGGCATATTGAATTTTCTGGAATACCTTGAAAAATCCAAACCGAGACGAGCGTGCGCAAACATTTTGATGCATATGTGTTGCGTAGTATAATATCCATATACAGATTAGATGGAAGTCTGGCAGACAGTAAGTCAGATTGGATTGAAAGTCGGCTTCAAACGATGCGTTCGCTTGTTGAAGCCGACTATGTATGTACATTGCATGGACATTGGAATCGTTCACACGATTCGGACACAACATTCGGCGAGCGCACGCATTGTCTAGTGCCGGCATAAGAGCGATATTACACTGAGCAACCACACCAGCACCAGATTTTTTTTGGCGGTGGCGAGCATCTTATTACATTGCACCACTTTTCACTCACCAAGCTACCTGCTCATCTCATAATCTTCATACAAAAAAAATAGGTCTAGGAAGCTATACGAAAACTAGGAACTCTATGTAAACGTAGAAAATATATAAAATTCAACCTCTCATATTTCTTTCTGAATTTCATTGTTTTCGAAACAATTGCGTTGACGTTGCGTTGCGTTGACAATTGAGTACGACGATGCAAAAAAAGGTCAGAAAAGGGTTTTTGGTGAAGGTTATTTTCGTCGAACATTGACTTCCAAGAAATTTTTATGCAACTGAGAATCGCATCATGTAATACGTAGCATTGGAACCTGTATATCTATCTGGTCGTCGAGGTTCAAAAAAAATCTAGTGTTCCGTTTGGTTGCTCAGTGTAATATCACCCTAAGACACTTTACACATCAACCCGAGTACGACAAATATACACAAATTTCATTTCCGAGATGGCGCTTTGTATATTGTTTGTTTCAATTTGAGGTCATCTTTAGTAAGCAGTCGCCTGTTATGAACGTAAACAAACGGCGATTTCAGTCTGATTTTTTTTTGCTGATTCAGTCCGGATGCTTGGGCAGAAGCGATACTGATCTAGTCATCGAGTGTAAGGAAGGGGTAATAAAATGTTATTATATACACACATCGTTCGGATTAAATCGATGGTGTTCGCGTTGCGGACCCCTGGCGCGCGCAACGGAATGCAGAGGTGCATGAGCTGCAGATGGCTTCAGCCAGAGGTTAACACCCGAAGTCGGAGGCTCTGTTCCTCTCTTCCCCTTACCCTTCAAAACCCCTCTCCCCTTTTCCTTCTCTATCCCTTCTCCGTATTCTCCCCCCCCCCCGTTCATCTTGCGCAATCTCCCCTTTATTCTCGCGAAAATGGGTCACGGTCGTCGCAATGACGCTTCTTTTACGCGAGTTTACGTTTCCGTCTCGCTGAAAAGTGTACGTTTTGGAAAAAAAAACCGAAACGCCGAGTGCTAAAGCAAAAAATTCGCGCAAAAAGCGGTGACCCGTCCCGCTTGCGAGTCACGAACGCGGTCGACCTTTGCGTTGCACTCAGCCGGTCCCTGCAAGCTGCAACCTAGCACCAGGGCTTCTCAAACTGCGATGACGCTTAATACTGTGTCTCGTTCTGGCAACGTTATGGTAAATACACATTGGCGTACCGAACAGCGAACGACTAAGGGTTGTTATTGTGTGGAACGGTCCACACGATAGCAACCGTTCGTCGTTCGGTTCGCCAATGTGTACGCACCATTTAAATTGCACCCCCCTTCCCCTCTTTCTTTCTCCCATCGGCAGTCAGAACGAATCTAAGTGACTTCTGTCTATCTGCGATTGCAAGTGAAAAAGAAAGATGAAATTCCTAAGTCTGTAATGTATTCAATGTAATGCACACGCGGCTGATACTACTGATCTATGTATGTATGTACATAGATAGGAACAGAATAACAATAGCAAAGCTTAGTTCAAAATATGCAGAAAGAAAGCACCTACATATTCATCGATTGATAAAAAAGCTAAAAAAAAAAGTTCGTCGTCGCCAACACGTCAAAAAATAATCAAATACATTCATTCACTAAAAATAATTTATTTCGGTATACGAGTCATTGCCAGAAACTGTTGATTTGCAGCACTGTGCACAAAAAAAAAAAATCCATCACGTTTTTGAGTTTAGAAATTATTACTAATTCTGACCCACCGAATCCGAATATGATAATGAAATTTGTTGGTCAGCTCTCGTTTGTTAGTGACTCTGTGTTCAAAATGAGTATTGGAAGCAATAGTCGGATGTTTTTGCTATTGATTGTAATATTTGAAAACTTTAAAATGTCACAATTAATAGCAATAACATCAGACTATTGCTTCCAATACTCATTTTTAGCACAGAAGTATTTAAGTAAATTTTGAGTTACAGACCGCAAAAAAGATGGAAAAATTGTTCATTTTTTTAAACGCTCATATCTCACAAACGAAAGCTAACCGACAAATTTGATTATCACATTCGGATTCAGTGGGTCAAACTTTGTAAAGATTGACTAGTCTCCGCTCCATTAGTTTTTTTTTGTTGCACAGTGATAGTTGATAAAAAAAAGTCAAATTTTGTGCAAAACTTAGATATAGGCATCACCGTGAGAAAATATGCTCTCCCTTTGCCATAATCGTAAAAGTTATGTTGTCTGTAAAATTTAAAAAAAATAGTTATACTCAACAGAGTTGATACAGCAGAATCTGAAGATCAATCTCTATTATTTAATTTGAGTAAGACTCAAGTGCTTTCAATCAAAAAAAAACACAGACTCGTTAGTAGGTACGAAGGTAATGTAACGAACTTCAGATTCAAAAAATGCTTGACACAATCAATGAATTGAAATATTACAACTGTGCGTGTGTGAGTTTTACAATCTTACGTGAGAATTGTTTATGGTCATTATCTGACCGTTTGTAGGCCGAATTTTATTACGGCAAAGAGGTCAGTGCTACACGGCTGAGAGCGTGGGTGGACCAACATAGGATGCGGTCTTACTTATGTACATATATTATAGTTATCAAATCCAGCCGATATTGTGATCAAACGGCATTCTTGTGCTTAGAATACTGTGCGTTATAATACGCATTTAAATTCTACTATATGTATTAGCGTAAGCGTCTATCTGCCTGCCTGTCTGGGTCGTTGCTGGGTCACGCTACCATTGCCAACATAAACAACAATGTCGGCAACAAGCCGCTGTCTGTCAAAGCTAGTTGGTCTAAAACGTAATTTTGTGAACATGCACCCGTTCAATCAACGGTACCATACAATTGTTTCACACACTGTCAAACACACTGGGGCCTGTACTGTTGTTGTACAAACCAGCGTGCACGGCTGCGGGTTGGCGTTAGAATCCACCGTCACAATACGACGTGCATTTTAATCCAAATGCTCGCGGTTTATTGCGGCCAAACTTCGCATGGGCACGATGACGATCGTACATACGGTTGATAAATTACGTTTAACGAAACCGTTCGTTCTGATGAATGGAAATCGCCATTATTTAAACTGATGATGACTTACATACTGTGGTCGTACGTGTGGAACATCCACACAGACAATGTATAATAACTTCCGGCACGATATTGTCATTCATCCGTGCGGACTCGTATTACATTTATCTCGATCTGAATTGATCATATAGCGCGTTGTCGATTTCATTCATAAAAAAAAAACAACAACAAAAATAGACCTTGACACTCGAATGTTAATCGCTCGTTACGTTCGCACCTTTCGCGATGATGAAAATCGACCTTGAATATTGTATCGGATCGATTAGTTTTTCGTTCAAATTTTGAGTGACGTACCTAAGTGAAATTCGATGTTTCGCACTTGCAAAGCAAAAGTTTGCACCTGCAGGTTGGCCCAATCGCACGTAAAAGTGAAAATTTTGCTAGCTTGGCCGGTTGCGGAATGGTGCTGTGGCGACCGATAAACAACTCCGAGCGAACGTGTGTGGCGCCTGACAACCAATGGGTTTGATCGGTATCTTTCGCTTGGTTCGGTGCACTCGACCGGCCACTCGGTGAACATGTACGGACATTACTATACTGTACACCTGTTGTTTAACAAAGATTTACTGGATTGTTCCTGTTTGATTGACTGGATTGTACCGTTGCTACATAACTGTAAAATCGCGTCAAAGAGCAAAGTGTTATTTCCATGGTAAAATCGTAAGAATGTAACTTTCTATTTACCCATCCGTCAAAGTTTTTCTCCGATTAAGCATCTTTCTTTCTTGTGCACTGGGTAAGGTAGGTAGTAAAATCCTTTGAAGTTACCCGTTAAACAACTTTCTTCCTTATGCACTAGGTAGGAAGGTAGCAAATTGCTCGACAAAACGGTATTAATAGCAAAATTTAAATTTCAACGTTCTTATGTTTATTTTTTATTTAAAATTAATTAATATGTGGCCGGTTTTCATTTTAAATTTATACAACCGTTGATTTTTCAACGGGCATACTCTTTTAACTACATATTCATTTCGCTCGTTCGAAATAGGCAATTTGCTTCTGAGTGGAAATATTTTTACTTTATCCTAATCGGATAAAGTATTGTGATCGTGCGAAAATTCGACCTCGAGATTTTGACTGATTTGTATCAGGTATCATCCCCTGATCACGTTTTCATGATTTCTAAAAAATGTCTGTATGTCTGTGTACTTATGTGTGTGTGTGGCTGTATGCGTGTTTTCTCCAAAACTGTCAAGTCTATCAAGCTGAAATTTCATATCTATTATTTCCACGTAAGGTGTAATAGCCATAACGAATTTGGTCAACATCAGTGAACCGGAAGTAGGGTTTTTTTCTTGTGGAAAATTCTAAAATTCTTTTACCACAGAATATTTCTGAAACTGCCCCATCGATCAAGTTGAAATTTCATATCTATAGTTTTCACGTTAGCCTTAAGAGATACTGTGATTTTGGTCAAAATCCGTCTGACAGAAGTGGCAGTTTACTCTTGAACGATTTTTGTTTTTTATTTTTTTCGGCCTTTTAAATATGTAGTATCGTCACCATATTGTAATATTGTAATTCGCATAGAAATTGCTATTTAAAAAAAAAAAAATATTAAAATTAGTCAACCGGAGGTAGGTTTTTTTTTTTGTCGAAAAGTTTACCGCAGAATATTTCCGAAACTGCATCGGCGATTTCGTCGAAATTTCATATCTATAGTTTTCACGTTAGCCTTAAGAGATACTGTGATTTTGGTCAACATCTGACTACCGGAAATGGCAGTTTACTCTTGCACGATTTTTTGTTTTTATTTTTTTTCGGCCTTTTAAATATGTACTATCGTCACAATATTATAATGTTGTACTTCTGAGTAAAATTTCTAGTTACGAAAAAATAAATCATTAAAATCAGTCAACCGGAAGTAGGTTTTTTTTTTTGTCGAAAAGTTTACCACAAAATATTTCAGAAACTGCCCTATTGATCAAGTCAAAAATTTATATTTATAATTATCATATAAAATTTAAGAGTTGATAAGGTTTTGATTAAATTCCGCCAACCGGAAGTGGTAGTTTTTCTTATTTGAATATATGCCGAAGATCGTATTTTATATACGCGCGCGCACTCAACACAGTAATTTAAAAAATTAATTTCGTTACTCTTTGTATTCCTCAAATATATGGATAAAGTCATGGGTTGGCTACACCCGAATTTTTTTTAAATGTTGTTAGTACCGAATTAATACACTTCTTTATCGCTATCCTTTCCAGCCGTTGACCACCCACTACTGGATGAAGTAGTGACTCTCGAATCCTCTTCCATTCCTGTCTGTCTTGAGCAATCTGTATCCACTCGACTCCACACATTCATCTCAATTCATCAGCCCGTCGTCCACTCGATCTACCTTGCTTTCTTTCACATCCTCTCGGATACCATTCCAGTATTTCTCGGGTCCATCTACCATCCATTCTTCTCACTATGTATCCAATTCAACTTTTTCACACGTTCCGCTATCTGCCACTTAAGTCATACTTCTTACCCATGTATTCCTCTTACGATCTTTTCATGTTATACCAAGCGTCTTTCTATGCTTCTCTGTGTGCACTGGATCTTACGAAACATTCTTGAATTCAGCATTCACGTTTCACATTCATACGCCATAACTGGCAGTACGCATTGGTCGTGTGCTTTCTTTTTTAAGCATAGCGGAATGTTGGATTCATTCATTCTTCCAAAAGCGCTTCATCCAAGTTTCATTTCTTCTGCTTTACATCCAGTCATATTCACCAATTGTTATGCCTGATATTTCACTTGACCACTCCACCAACACCCGATTTTTTTTGACGGTGGCTAGCATCTTATTACATTGAACCACTTTTAAAGTCACCAGCTACTTACTCATCTTCATACAAAAAATAGGGTTACGAAGCTATTTGAAAACTACTCTGCATGACGATTTTCAGCTAATTATTATCATCGTTTTCGAAACCATTTTGGTTATGAAAAATGGGTCCGAAAACACATCTATCAGCACGCGTTTCCGAAACAATTGCATTCGAGTAGGACGACGCAAAAAAAAGAGTCGAAAAGGGATTTGGTGTCGATTTGTACTGCGAACCTTTGACTTCCAAGAAATTTTTAGACACCAGTGAATCGCTCAGTGTAATACGTGCCATCTAAACATGTATATCTATCTGGTAGTCGAGGTTCAAAAAAAAAATTGGTGTTGGTGGAGTGGTCAAGTGTAATATCAGCCTAAGAATACACTTCTTTTGAATTGTAAACGTATTTTCCCCATTTTAATAAAATTGTACGGCACAGATTGTGCCGTTGTAATTTACTTTTATTACATTCGAGTTGTATCGTGCAAACAGTGGTGAATGAACGGTCTAATCAAAACAATCTCGCATACCCAGGTGGGTGGGTTGCTCGAGACGAGCAATATTGTCGAGCCGGAAGTGCAGTTTCCTCATTCGAGTGCAATTTGCAGCGCTCGACTCGTTGCATCTAACCAACATACATACATATATGTAGTATCCAATATACAATACACTAGATTGCAGTGATATATAGGCACACCGACACTGAGAGTACGCAAGCTCTTTTTGCCCCGTCTCGAAGTTGTTCGCTGAACTTCCTCTTCCGTTTTAGACGATAGGTACTAATTGTATTTATGCGTTTAGAATTAATTATTTATCAGCGTTTCGACAAAGATCGTACGTTATTTGTTCGTACATTGACCCGGCCATTTTCTTATCAAATGTGAAGCAATAACAAAATATAAATGATGTAAAAAAATACCAGCTCGGTCTATGAGCCATAATGATGTGATAACGCCCGTAAACTACGCATCAGAGCGATGACCATAACTTTGCGGTTTTGTGGTAAAAGTATATTTTTTTTATTGTATCAAAACTATGACAGGACGCTTAGTAACATCAACTAACTAAACTAAATATCAACCAATGCATAAAAGTAAAATCAATCAATTGTATAATGTTTACACAGATAATAAACAGAATCCGGATCAAAAGCGATTGTTTTGGTTTCCAATTTTAAATATAATTTAATGCTAAATAAGTCAATTTAAGTTATTATAATTTATTTACGTTTAAAGTCTATACTATAAAAAAAAGGAGGGTACTGGCTGTCTGATATTTACAAATAACCCTCACATAACTAACCGGTTTCAAGTAATATTTTCTTGCACATTTTATTTACGTATTAAAATTTTACTTTACTTAGCTATTAGTGAATTTCAGTAATTTTGTTAAAGGAAATGAAAGCTATATTCAAAGTGAAATAAAAAATACCGCGTATGTTTTGATGATTTATTGTCACTATGGTCACATATTTTGTGCTAAAAATTATTAAATCGTTACGTCTGTTGCAGCGTTATAGTTAGTGTTTATCTGAAGAGTGATGATAAAGCACTCTTATTGGTCATGTCCGAAAGGGGTCGTAGCATTATGCGCAGAACGTCTCAAAAAAGCCACACAAACCGAAGCGGATTATTATTCGCGAGCGGATAAATACACTCGGCGGTATGTGGTGTGTGTTACAAATTACAACCCCCTTTTAAGTAAAAGGTCCTCCTTGATCTGGACAGAGTATACATATGTAGGTACGATCACATGGGTAGTGTTTTCGGTCAGTTTGTAGTATTCAAGCGAAGGCACATACGCTTGTTTACACTGGCAACACTGTCGCCCAATAGTAACTGATCGAAAATACATTTTTATGATTACTTCATCAATATATTATAATAAATTTGTGAATCGCGCGTTGTTATCTCGATTGGTCGTACCTCTGCTAACCACCAGGGAATATCCAACAAACAGTGTGTTGGTTGTTTGGAGTGATAACTGTTTTGCATTTTGAATATTGCACATACGGTGCGTAAAACATACAATGAATGTCGAATGATTTTATCGGCGTGTGTCAATTGTGACTCATTATTGCCGGATGGGTGCTGAAAAGTACAAAATATTAAACTGTTGGCAAAAAGAGCATCCTGTCGTCTGGCAGCCGCCCCATTTGAACAAAGTCGCTATATTTGGCTGAGGGATTTGAACCGGCATCCGGTGAAGATCTTATTAGAATAAGCCCAGACACGCCAGCGACCACATGTTCTGGAAAACGTCGGGGATGAACCGAAAATCTCCCGCTCCACAACCAGAAGTAAAAGAAAAACAAAACGCACAGTACGTACATACATATTCACTATGAGAAAACGTGTGGCGTGTGTGTATCTATGTACAATCTATATAATACAACGCACGAATACCTCGTCGCGGTGCGTTAACAGGTTAAAGAAATTCCCGGGCGCGGCCATGTTGAATGTTAAACGATTGAAATTAATTCAGTCGATATCGAATCGAATACGAAAATACGCACCAAAATACACGTAAGCATTTCCATGTGGTGTCATTTCGTTTCGACCGTATGTGTTGTTGCGAGTCCAAAATGAAAAAAAAAAAAAAAACAACAACGATATCAACAACAGCGAAAATCGTCCAAGTAATCGAGAAAAGGGTGGTCTTCGGACTTGTTCATTTAACGTGTGTTTTTGTTTTGATAGGTGTGTTGAAAAATAAGAGACCACACACGTGAAATACGAGAAGTTGTTGGAATAAGAGAAGCCTCGCAAGTGTGACACTTTGACACCCAGTCTACCGCCTCCTTTGATTAATCGGCTTCGACACTACATACACTAGTACCCCGTACCGTGTACGTGATATTATAATTTTGAAATGTTTTTCATACGGCGAAGATGAAACTGCCAATATATTACCCGATGCCTAAATTGGAAACGTGCATCAACGAAACATTGAAAAATTCGTCAATATTTGATTAGATTCAGCTACCTTTTTTTTTCACAATCTGATACCATACGTATATTACAACTTTCGGTAGTGTTCAAATTTGCGGTCGAAGCTTTTTAATCGAATAATTTTCATCAAAGAACCAAAGTGATGCAACATTGATACACGCCGCGTCGGCTCCGGTGCATCATTTTAAATTTATCAAAAAAATGTTACACTTTTTTAATAGGATTATTGTGTATGCAAACTCACTTTGATCAAAGTGAGTATGTATTGCGTACACGATAAGCTTTTTGTATACCTTTTTGTAAAAAGGTATACAAAATTGTTTAGATAGTGACGTGTCGCGAGGATTCAGAAGCGCGTGTATGTTTATTGGCTTATTTATTACCCCACTACATAATAAACCAATGTTGCACGATAAACGCGCTTAGGGTATGAATATTTGACTAAAAATACATTTTTAAATATGCATCTGCACTATAAATGAATAAACGTCATGCGAATTGTTGTCTTCGAAGAAGATTTTCTTCTTTTAGTACTGTTTTTATTTTCGCTCTCGTATAAACTACTATTTGACTACATTCTCCCTTTCCGTAGTCTTTTCCACCTTTCTACAGCCTAACTCAATACTATTTCAAATCATCATTTCAGGCCTCTCCAATTCTTTTCCATTTCTGTCTGTCTTGAGCCATCTCTAGCCAGTTGACTCGCACACATTCTTTTCAATTCATCAGCCCATCGTCCATTCGGTCGACCCTGCTTTCTTTCACATCCTCTCGCATACCATTCCAGTATTTCTCGCTATGTGTCCAACTTTTTCACACGTTCCGCTATGTACATATATCTGCCACTTTGGTCATACGTCTTACCCATGTATTCCGCTTACGATCTCTTCTCGTTATACCGAGCATACATTTTTCCATGCTTCTCCGTGTGCACCGGATCTTGCGCAACATTCTCGAATTTAGCATCCACGTTTCATATCCATACGTCAAAACTGGCAGTGTGTACGCATTGGATGTCGGATTTTAAAACAATGTTCATTCTCTCAAAGGCACTCCATCCTAGGCACTTTATTCTTCGTTTTATTTCTTCTTATTTACAACCACTCAACCAGTCATATTCACCAATATTGTCGTAGGTATAAATAAATAACTATCGACTATGTATCTCTACAATATGATTGTCAATGTTTCATATCATCATCATCATTTTCAGCCGTTCACCATCCACTGCTGGATGAAGGCCTCTCCAATCCTCCGATTAAGCATCTTTCTTTCTTGTGCACTGGGTAAGGTAGGTAGTAAAATCCTTTGAAGTTACCCGTTAAACAACTTTCTTCCTTATGCACTAGGTAGGAAGGTAGCAAATTGCTCGACAAAACGGTGTTAATAGCAAAATTTAAATTTCAACGTTCTTGTGTTAATTTTTTATTTAAAATTAATATGCGGTCGGTTTTATTTTAAATTTATACAACCTTTGATTTTTCAACGGGCATACTCTTTTAACTACATATTCATTTCGCTCGTTTGAAATAGGCAATTTGCGTCTGAGTGGAAACATTTTTTTTAAATGTTGTTAGTACCGAATTATTACACTTCTTTATCGCTATCATTTCCAGTCGTTCACCATCCACTTCCATTCCTGTCTGTCTTGAGCAGTCTGCATCCACTCGACTCCACACATTCTTCTCAATTCATCAGCCCGTCTTCCACTCGGTCTACCTTACTTTCATTCACATCCTCTCGGATACCATTCCAGTACTTCTCGCGTCCATCTGCCATCCATTCTTCTCGCTATGTGTCCAGCCCATCGCCCGAGTGACACTTTTGAAATTGAGCACCAATCTGCAATAAATGACCATTAGTCGAGTCTGTTCCCGTGCAACGGCGATGACATTCCGAAAATTTGAAAATCGAGGCTTAACTCGTCCACCCGACAATTAATCGTCCATCAGCGCGATTACAGTTGTGCTGTTCATAATTGATTGTGCAATTTTGATTATGCGATTCCAATTGGCCATCGTCGCGTTCCAATTGGTCGAATTTGAACGGAATGCAACTCGCACCCATAGGACATGGGAGTTTGTGAGCCCCCGGTGGCGGATGCATTCTTCAGGCCGGTTCTCCAGCCCGTTATCCGGAATATTTGAGAACATACGGCTGGGCTGGGTTATTGTTGTCGGCTGAGACGACAGCTGCCCAAGCGGTTCAGGTAAACCGGCCCAGTGCGCTTTTGCGCAGGTAACTCGCCGCCATTTAACTCGCTTAAGATTTACGTCGATAATCCTAAACCAAATGAAAACAAACAGTAACGCGCAACATTTCCCCCCCCCCCTTTCTATTCACCCCCATTCCGCATTCCGCGGTGACGGGGAAAGTTTTCGAAATACGTACAAGTACATACGTACCTAATTTATCAAAGGTATTTCGGGAGAATGCAGTGGCTGCAACGGGGGTGCACTATTCATCGACGCGCACTGAGCGCACTATTCACCAGCTCATCACTGATCGCAGCAACGCACATGTATTATTATATCGCAGCGGCACAGTGATGTCTGGCTTCAAAGGATTATACACTAATTAATTTGACTGTAGACATGGCGGCGAACAGGGGCGATATGCCGACCGACGTGCGAAAATTCGATTGACCGGTTCGCTTGCATCAGTCAATGGAATTAGCGACACAATACGCAAACTGAAACCGGTCGCCACTGATATTGTACAATTGAGACTGGCGGCAAACGATCATTCTCGACACGTTGGTTTTGGGTCTCTTAAAAAAAATGTCGAGAATATTCCCGGAGAACGAGAATATTCGAGAATTTTCTTTTTTCTCGGTTATAAAACAGCTTTTTAAAGGATTCTAGCATATTTTCAGAACCTAATAGGAGTAATAGGACTTTCTAGAGTGTCTGAGAGCATTTTGAATGACATTTTTTTCATTCTGACGACACTGAATGTGTCATTTCGTCATTTTAACATACGCACTACTAGCATGAACGTTTTCCGCGAAATTCTCGAAGGAATTCAATGCTTATTTATCAACTCTGGGAGCAATAAATTATGTATACATATTTTTATTGCTTTGGTTGTGATATTCCAGTGAAATTGTTCCAATCATTCATTTAAACTTAGCACAAAAGATCGTATAAAAAAATGTCATATTCACGCCCCATCAAATTTAGTTTTTGTCACGGATACTAAACTAAAATTATTCGTGTAATCCGTATCACCTCTCCCAAGTATTAGCCCGGATTAGAGGGAGTTTACTGCATATTTAAGCAACTACAGTAAGAGTTATTTATTTATTTAAAATACACGGTGGCCGATGGAGCCCAGGGTACATTGCATTATGTACCAACTACAATTTTAAACAGAAAATTCTCGGTTTGGAGAATATTCTCCAAAAGATTATTCCAGAGAATTTTACAACACAGTAAGCTCCGCAGCTTTGAGCAAAATGTGCTCCGGCCAAAATAAGATAACGCTTCAAAGCATTTCCTTAAATGGTCCGATACAGTGATGCGCTTTTTGTTTCATTATGTGAGTAACATATGCAATTAGTGCTCTAATAGGGCTCTCAAAATACCCATATCTAGCAACGTCGGTACACACGTACATAGGTGTATTATTACGAAGAATGGCGTTTCGCGAAAAACGCACTCGACGAAAGTGTTTTTATTATTGGCATTCGATGTGCATGAGGAATCGGAAATAAGCATGTGTACACACACACACACACACACACACTCGAGTGCAATACACTTTGAGGTATTACAAGTCCCGTAAAATAGTTACTGCTTCGTCGTAAACAATTTAATAACCGTATTTTAATGCAGCAAAGCGGACAACTTTATACTTAGGTAGGTACACACGTACGCACCTATCGGCAGTGGCTACAGTGGCTGCACCCCGATACTAGACATTACATGCACCTATGCAATGCATTGTGCATTTGCTAATTGCCGCTTCGACAAATATTAGCTACTTACAAAATGATAAGTTGTGCTAAAATGTTGATCTATCTACACACCTTGAACATCCAGCACTTCGCTGAAGCATAACATTAAATAATGATTTATTTCCACTTTTTATCGCTTCCTATGCCGCAAGTGGTTTGGTCGTAAAACGAAACAAACTTTGAACTGCAAGTAACTAGTTGCATACCTCACCTGCAACAATGTCGATCCGCTAGTAAAATTTCAAACATAAACTTGAGAATAACAACAATGCAACATTTACATACATTATTGGACGTAACTATTAACTATGTACTAACTACTAGTATTATTAAATTTCGTTGGCATATTTCAAATTGGTATATTACAGATGAATAGTTGCATCGCTGAATATTCCGGGATACTCGCTACATATTAACGTATCGAGGACTCATTAGAGCATAATAGGATGGATTCAAAGCCTTGCTACAAACGCGCAGTTCCAATTAATTATTATGTTTGAATCAAAATATTACAAATTGGATCGATACAAACTGTACATATTACACCAATGTATTCTGAATTTTACAACTTTATAAATTGACGTATGAAATTTTACCCTTTTCCGCAACATTGCCTCTCATTTACAAAAAGCTTATAAATGCTATTTGGAACTGTATTTCAAATCGTACCCATTTATTGCTGAAAATTGGCACCGATCAGTTCTTTTACACATTTTGGCACGGCTGTAGAGATTAATCGCGTTCATTCAATCTAAAGTCCGTGGTCCGAAAACGGATCGTGTATAGAAATTGTAACGATACTACTACATATCACGTAATTTTCATTTTTAATCAATGCAATATTGTAGACTGTGTTCTTTGGGTAGTTGTAGAATTTACACAAGGACTTCTCCCCTTTACAACTCAGAGAAAATAATATTTCTGCTGAAGTAGAAGGTACTAATAAATAATAAATTGAATTCGAATGCGTTTCGAGACGGTGAAGTACCAACGAGAAGTCAATATGTACGCGATAGTATTCATAACGTCTGAAGGAAAATTAAATTGGAAATACATATTTTGCTTGAAAGTCCCTGTGCATATGCCGTCTCCTGTCGAGGAGTCCTCAGACAGCTCCCCCTCCGTTTCCAAGAGGTCACTCGCCTCCCAATTTGGGAACCATTGACCTCAAGCGTATGACTGGTCCATTCACATAAAAATCAATCATAGTAATCCATTGCGCGGGACAAGTTTTTCACGCGGATAAAAAATAAATAAATAAAAACTTACGTTTGGTTACGTATTCAGTACGATGTCGACCAGTAAAAAGTCGATTGTTTACTTATTTTTCAGAAAAACAAACCATAAACTGTAACAAGCGATACATTTATATTTTTTCAATGGTAATCTGTTGATTCCGATGCAAAACAATATGTTATTTTAGTATTATAGTATTATATAAAATACAGATACCAATTATCCATAATTATAAACTAACAAATCTACAAAGTACCTGTCTTGATATTTTTACTTTATCCTAATCGGATAAAGTATTGTGATCTTGCAAAAATTCGACCTTGAGATTTTGACTGATTTGTATCAGGTATCATCCCCTGATCACGTTTTCATGATTTCTGGAAAATGTCTGTATGTCTGTATACTTTTTAACTTTAACTTTTTCTCCGAAACTATGAAGCCTATCAAGCTGAAATTTCATATCTATTATTTTCACGTAAGGTGTAAGAGATATTATGATTTTGGTCAACATCCGCCAACCGGAAGTGGCAGTTTATTCTTGAACGAGATTTCCTTTTTTTTTATTTTTTTCAACCTTTTAAACATTTAGAATCTTCATAATATTGTAATACTATACTGCCGTCCTAAGCCCACTTTAGTAGTTACGTCACTTCATTATTCATTATTAATGTATACATATGACTATTCCAAACTTCAACCACTCTATGTATTTGAAAAGAATGAATCTCTAACAATCTTATTTGATTTTTCTTTTCGGAGTCTAAGAGTATGACCTCTTAGATGAGGGTTCTCATTGAACATAATGAGGTTGGTCATTTCACATAAATAATGATTATTTATTATTTTGAATACTTCAATTAAATCACCTCTTAATCTCCTCGTCTCCAATGTGGAGAGATTCAGTCTTTTCAATCTCTCATGATAAGGTAGTGACCGAAGTAAATATTGGACACGTTATTTTCGCTAAGTATATTGGCGATACTATTTATTAGCGCATGCAGATACGTTAGATTTAATAGCTTGAAAAAGTCACTTTTGGATGAAGATACATTAATTTTGATATGAAAAATCGCAAGAATACACATCTAATTCATTTTCGTAATTTTTGTCAGTTGCGTTAAGTCGGCTTAGGACGGCAGTATAATCATTATGTTAATTACAATCTGTGAAAAAAAATGATCAAAATCGCTCAACTGGAAGTGGGATTTTTTCCTTGTAAAAAGTCAAAAATCCTGTTATTTTTCGTTGTGCACGGTTTTTTTACCTTTTCAGTTTTTGATTACTCTTCATATTCTTCAAATATATGGATAAAGTCATGGGTTGGCCACACCCGGTGGAGTATATATATTTTTGGAGTATAACGCGGTGTTTAAGAGCTATGAAAACGCGTTTGATAGGTTGAGTTGGGTCTCTCTAAGCCTGAGAATTTCAAAGGGAAAGGAAAAATCTATAGTATAAGATACCTCGAGTTTACATCATCATTTTTTGCGCATAATCATGATTTCATTTCGGAACCACTTTATATGGTGAAGAGGGAAGACTCGAAAAATTATTGCGGAGAACGGGAAGCGCAAATTTTGAAATTTTAATTGCAACCGCGAAATACGTGAAGAATTTACGAAGAAGGGGATAAAATTTCATACTGTCTGTTCGGAGCTTCACTAATGTCTAGGGCCGACGTTGCAGATATTATTTTACACTTTGTACAAGGAATTGCATACATATTTATATGTACTTGTGTCGTGTGCGCTATTGCGCATTGTTTATACATATTTGTATTGTGGCGCTTACTGAGTTTACCCGTAGCTATTGGTTTTCTTCTTTGAAATTGAAATCTTAATTACCATTACCAATTAATTAAAGAAAACGTGCAAACGATCGATCGGTGATACGACGACTGCTATTAATTTTACTTTGAGATAAGATTTTTTCACTCATTCATATCACGAAGTGATGTGGCCTATATGTACATACATACATATGTACCTACATATGTAATCTGAGCGAATTCGGGCTTACTAAATTTTCTCAATAGCCTTCGACCAAAATAACACACAGATTTGAAGTACCTATTCAGCAAAACAGCATCGATGCAAAAATCGCTTGATTTGTGTAGAATACCCGTAGTGTATTGATTTTTAAAATCTCGATATTCGAAATCACATCTATTTTATTTGATTAATTCGCGGTTTAATTTTATTTATTGCAGTACCGTATCTTGTTTGTATTCGTGATTGTCATTATTTGAATTATTTTACAACTACATACATACATATGTATGTATACCATTGAATACATCTAAAATTTGTACTTTAGCTTCATTCTTTGATTTTTTAATATTGAATCGTTCCTTATAAAAGCAATTTTCACACAAAAGAAAATTAACTTTTGTAAATGTACAACTTGTAGAAGAATACGATCGTAAACTATCAACTACAAGTACATTCAAATGAGTCGAAGAACATAATCTTTTAATTAGTAATCGTACCAGCAGACAAAGGAAGGAACAATTAGAAATTTTCTTAGGATTATTCAGTTTTCATTTTAAATTCAATTCCGAATGCATAATGTAGTATTCTATTGATCAATGTCGAAATTCTTTTTCGTGTTGAACAAAAACAGGGAAAAATTGGTAAATTTGAGAGACGCAACATAGTATTTTCCGACTATATTTTATATACATACATATGTATATAAATATATAATAAAAAGTACCTATTACTGTACGCTTAGGACTGGAAAGTTCTATGAAATTAGTTGTCTTTAATAGTATTTACACGATGATAGACTACTGTTAGTCACAGAATCGTCGAAACAAAACTTTGCATATTCCCATGGCGAAAAATGTTGTACGACAACTGCTGCATCATAAGAAGTATGTACATACCACTACAAAGCTTGGTATCGATTATTCAAACGGTGATGGAATGTATGTACATATGTATAATACAAGCGTTAATTATGTCAGTAACATTCACCCGCTTTTAGTAAAGGTCCGGTATTTGATTTCTATAATTATGTTGAGTGATTATCTCGGCGGCTTCCAATCTTGAATATCGTCATTGGCCAATGCCAAGATCTGAATATTACTAAAAATTTAAAACGGCGGTCGGTGAGATGGTTCCACAAAAATTGGCAGCTTCATCCATTATTTCTATGTTAACCCTATTATTGTTATTGGATTCCCGGACCTGCTGGTAACGTAGGGATTTTATACAATGTGAAGATCTTTCACTTGGACAGTAACATATCGTTCACGATCAAACAATAAACACCTCGTTTACGTTAACAAAAACGAGTTAATTCAACTGCACGTGTTAAAATTACTAATCGTGGTAAAATTTTGTAACTGAAAAATAATTTTAAATACATATTTGCGTTACGGAGTTTGAACTTTAAACATTGAAAGGTTGGGAATATTATTACGGCCAGCATTGCAGATTTGGCCACCTTTAGAGTTTATTGTTAAATTAAGCTCTTTATTAATATAATAATACGTTATATCACTTTATGTTATGTCAAAGAAAAAAACGCGAAATATGTAGCTAAAATCAAAAATAGGCAGACAACAATGTCCGCCATATTTGCCATCGAATACTGCGATTAACTAACGGCGGATTAACGGCGCGCTGACGCGTTCATGAAAACCCCACGCGCGCTTTCATATGGCAAAAGCTGTAACGATTAAATATGTATGTATGTATGTACTAGACGACTACTTATGTCACCATTTTGATATGATTCTATTTACGATATTTCAGTTTTTTCCTTTTCATTTAAAAATATAAAAATCCAATCAAAGATAAAAACACATCATTTAGTATAATATGAATGAACTTTTTGAATGAGCTTTTTGCAATAACGGCATTATTCTTCTGTTCAAGTAACTAGAAATTTTGGAACAAAAATTACTAGTTATCTAGTGCAGCGTTAGCTGCTGCTGCCACACTGATAGATACTATGGAATTTCACTAATAAACCATCGCATCGTCTTACCATATTTTTTTTGATAGCCAATCACTACCCGCCCTCGTCTTATCGAACGATTTTTTTTGCATTGTAAGCGAATTTTCACACTGGAGTTGTTGGCAACCAGCAACTCACAATTCGGTGCGACACGCATGTCATATCGCAAGCAACACGTAGTTCTATCGTCTATCAAGTATGTAGAAGCGATATTTTTGACAGGCAATAAACATACAGTATGTATACAATAAAAAAAAATAGTTTCTACAATTAAATATGACATATCAGTAGTAAATATGAAAAAAATAATATAAGGGGAAAATTTTACGTGTGAATTGAATTCAGAAATAAGGTGTTTCTATACAGATATTGAATATGTTGAAGCATTTGGAAGAGAATGTATCGATCGATAGAGTTTAGAATTTGTATAAATTAATTAGTTGTGAGAGAAATTTGAAGTTGAGGACGGATTAGGATTGTGGAATGTTCAGGAAGGACAATTGAAGGAAATTAAAAAAAAGAGATAAGGATTGAGAAACAAATTATTTAGGAGTTTATACAAAAAGCAAAGGTCATTTATTGTTCGTCTAGCAACTAAACGAACGATAAATGACCCTGACAAACTACATAGACTCTAGTTTGTAGTGGGGTAGGATTGCAGTTGGAATCGGGAGTATTAAGAGTGTGATAAGAGGCAAGCGATAGCCCAGTGGTTAGAGCAAAGGTCGACCCCCATATGTATGTACATACATATGTATGTCGAAATGATTTTTTTGACCTTAATTTTAGCTTATAGTCACGGTCCAAGAGACTTGGACATTACTATGTAAATCTAAATCGATGTTGGCCAAGTCATGTGTCTATTCTATGTATGTAGGTATTCATTAATTTTTGCTGAAATAAGTTTACCACTCATTTCAAGAAGGAACATATCCTCCTCAGTGAAATATGTCTAACCTCTAATTAGTTTTTGTTTGAACTATGCCAGGATAAAATGCACCAGTGAAACATATTTTCTCTCTGATGAATTCGCTATGGACATAATTATTTAAGGCACAGTAAAATCTCGATATTAAAACCTCATTTTTAATACATGTCATTTCAATATTTTAAATTGACATGTTTAAAATACTTTGCGTTTTTTGCTACCGTACTGAGTATGATCAGATTTTTCCAACAGTAAAATTAATCGTTAAGATTTTAGTGTCGTGCCCACACAGGCAGATGTTCAAATTTTTCTCATAAATCTGAAATGATTTTCAAATAAACCAGTAAACCACAATCTTCATATTATTATTATTTTCTAGTTAAAATTTTTAATTACAAATTTCTCCTTGTCAGCTCGATAATTCTAAATCTTGTTAACTGAAATAAAGGGAAAAAATCATATTCTATAAAATAATTGTTGTATACATTTTTAGCTGCACAACACTTTTCAGATCGCAACATGACCAGTAACGATTTTTCACTTCCATATTAAAATCTGAATGTGAAACGTGGATGCTGAATTCAAGAATGTTGCGTAAGACCCAATGCACACAGAGAAGCATGGAAAGATGTATGTATGCTTAGTATAACTATAACAAGAAAATATCATAAGAGGAATACATGGGTAAGAAGCATGACCAAAGTGGCAAACATAGCGGAACGTGTGAAAAGGTTAAAGTGGATACATAGCGAGAAGAATGGATGGTAGATGGACGCGAGAAATACTTGAATGTTATTCGAGAGGATGCGGAAGAAAGCTAGGAAAACCAAGTGGACGATGGGCTGATGAATTGAGAAGAATGTGTCAAGTCAAATGGATGCAGATTGCCCAAGACAGGAATGGAGAGGCCTTCATCCACTAGTGAACGGTGAGCGGCTGAAAATGATGATGATAAATTTAAAAGTGTGAAGGCTAAAAGGTTAAAAACCTTGGCCAATGAAGAATTAATCAATTTAATTTCTAATTAATTCCTCCTCGCATAAATAAAAATACAAAAACCTTACACCCGTCTTGTATTCCTTGTGTATTCACCGTAAAGAGCTCATAGCTAAATCTTATTAGATTGAAAACCTTCCAAGTGGACGATAACGATGAACCAGTTGAATTAGTGTCATGTATGTTCACAAAAAATAATCAATGAAATTATTGTGCGTGTCCATAAAAGGATCTAGCGCGATGGAATAGGCCATTGCCATTGTTGAATGGATGCGACAAATACCGGAACGGTAGCCGCGAGGATGTGAAAGAAAGCGAGGTAGACCGATTAAACGACGCGCTGGTGTCTATCGAATCTGCCTGGTCGCAATATAACGAATGAATTTTATATAATCTACTATATAAAATTCAATGTTTGTTTGTTTGTTTGTCGTCCTGCTAGGCAAATCTACAGTTTTCAACTTAGAACCGCCAAACTTGGTATACTATCTCATGATACCCTAAAAGTCAGACCGTAGGCGGGTTTTGGAAGGGGTCGGATCAGGGGGTCGATGGGATATACAAAAATTTTAATCAATTTTTTTTTTGAACTGGAGAATAAATGTTTTCATTTGTTTCAATTTTTCATTCAATTTTTGTTTGTACTGGAGAATAAATGTCACCCGCCCGAGCAACGCCGGGCAATTCAGTTAGTGATATATATAATATATAAAACAATTAAAAATTGTATGTGAAATGGAAATACTGGAATGGTATACGAGAGGATGTGAAAGAAAGCAAGGTAGACCGAGTGGACGATGGGCTGATGAATTGAATGTGTGTGGAGTCGAGTGGATGTAAATCGCTCGAGACAGACGGGAATGGAAGAGGATCGGAGAGGTCTTCATCCACCAGTGTGAACGGCTGCAAATGACGACGATTCAAATGTCGGAAAAGTAAATCGTACGAAAGTAACACGGTGCCCGACTTGGAAAAAAAACAAAAAAAAAAAACGCATCGTCACCAACGATATATACTGCAGTTTTTGAAATAAAGTTTTTAATCGTAACACTTGCGTTGGGTGGGGGGTTCCGAATTTTTAATTTGAAAGAGTGGCAGCCCTAGTAGCGCGAAGTCCCAGCGCGCGCAAGTTGCGGAAGCGCTGCCGCGCCACGCGGGGCGCACGAAGTGGCGGCGGAGAAGGGGAAGTGGCGGTGGCCAGGGGGGGAGGAAAGGGACGCGGGGGAGGGGGAGAAACGGTAGGGTAGAGGGGTGGCAAGTGGTGCGCGACGACCGCCGCGCGTCATTCGGCTCGCGCTCTTCGCCAGTGTCGCACATCCGTCGCGAAAACGCTCTCCGCGCACAACACCCACACACCCCCCGCTACGCATCGATCCGAAAGAGAGGGGAGAATCCCCCCACCTACCCCCAACTTTGACACCCCGCGGCGCGCACACACTTACACCACCTGGCGGTGGAATGCCGCAAGGGCGCGGCGGCGCCGTCGCATTAAATGGCGGACGACGCCACCCAGACACGTGACCCCCTCCCTACGACAATATATATATATATATATATATATAAACATATGCATATATACATATATATATTTATTATATGGCACACACACGCACACGTACGTATTCAAAAGACACTGCGCATGCTATTTTATGAATTTTTTTTTTTTTTTTTTTTTTTCTCCCATCTTCCGCCTATTCCATTTAAAGCGCCGCGTCCCTTTGCGCGCTTTCTGGCGTTCGTAGGCGTGGCGCGCTTGTTTACGTGTGTACGTTTACGCGGCGTGGTCTAACCTTTTACGCGCGTCTTTGCAATTTTTCGTCTTGCATGCGTCGCCGCGCACACTTTGTGAAGGCCTCCTTTTTTTCGACCGAATACTCTCGATTTTTTAAAGGTTTCAATTTTTAATAAAAAATTTAATTAACGACCGTTTCGATCGTAGCGTGGCCAAAGTTGTCGCCGGTTACAATTTTCCAATTAAAAATACCTGTGTATTACGCGCGCCTCCTCCCAATCGTGGGGAGAGATTCAAATTGTAGCACGTGAGCGATGTTGTATTGCTTTACGCGCGCGCGCGCATTCACCACGTGAGATCGAATTTGATCGTGACGTTTTGGTGATTTCGATAATGTCGCCCGTGTTGTACCGGTGTGTTCCATCAACAGGTTGACCGGGTTCAAATCGACCGGGAGCACGCGCGCCCAAAGCGAAAAATTTCAATGGGGGGGGGAGGAAAAATCTGGAAGGGAGCGCGCACGCTTTGGTAAGAAAAGCGTTGAGGGGGGGGGGGTTTAGGCACGAGCACGCCGCTTACGTCACGTTCGGTGGGCGCGTCCGCACAATTTTTACGCACGCACATTGCGCAAAACAACGCTTGCGAACTTTTTGAAATGCACGACTGTTTATGTTTATGTGTCAACAGGTCCGGGTTGCGATTGCGAAGAGCACGCGGCGCCCCCCCCCCCCTACCCCTACGATCTGCTGAAAAGTCGGCCTTCCGAAACTCCACACACAATTCAGGTGAGCTACAAAATCTTACAAATTTACGATTGATTTGCGCGTGTGTGTATTTGTCCACCTTTACTTTTTGGCGATTTGCGTTTGCGCGGCATTACATGTGAATTTTGTTTATACATATATATGTTGTGTTGGAGGGGAGGTGATGCGGAATTGGATTTGTTCGGCTTTTTGTGTCCAGTTGGCGTCTCTCCCGGGCCCCGTGCGTGTATATTTTGCGTTTGTATGTTTCTATTTTAGCAGACTCCCTGGTGGCGGTAAACAAGTGGGATCGGATTGAAATTTGCACGACCCAACCGCCCCGGCGCCACAGTCGTGTATCGAATTAGGGTGCGCGCGCAATGCAATACCTTTCGAATGAGGGAGCACGCACACACTCACCCGCCCACCCTCTCGATCGCTCGATCGTCACTAATTACCATATTGACAGGCAGGCAGCGCGTGCAATCCTGGCGTTAAAAGTGTACAACGCCCCGACAGTTGACTGGGTAGTGAAAAAAAAAAAAATTCACCTGCGGCGCGTTTCGGCGCGCCTTCATGCAAAATTCCGCCCTCTGAAAAAATTTAAATTCGACTGAAAAAGCTCTCGAAACTCGCGGACTTATAAAATGCGGCGCCTACAGTTGTACAATTTTGCTAAGCTAGTGACAGCGACGACGATCAATAAATAACAATTTATACATCTACCAAGTTTGGACAGCTTTTCAAGTCGCGATTCCTAAATTCACGCCAAAAATTACACATTCCATAAAATCTCCATATCCAAACGCGTAAGAAGTATCTCGCGTCGCGCACCTAAAAAAATCAGTCAAAATCTCGAGGTTGAATTTTCGCAAGATCGCACAAATCCGATATGGAAAAAGAGGGCTGTGGCTGTGCACAACATTAACGACTTGGTTTTAAAGTTTGTTCCAAGAAGCCGTCGGGGTGGTGACGAAGCTCGTCGGCTCCATATCCAGGTAACTGCGCAGATCGGTAAAATCTGGGATGTCTCTTCAGTTGGATTGAGTACATAGACTATTGTTATATATTTGTTCTTCACACTGTCTGGCTGTTTTTTTCGCACCGCCGGCTACATCTACACACTCTCACAAAATGCTTTGATAATGCGAAAGCTTTGGAGGGATATAATACGGAATTAATCCTCTATCCCAAAGGCGCGAGGGGTTAACATTAACCCCTCCGAAAGACATGATTTGCCTAATTTAGGCAAAGAGTTTAAGCGCCACAACTCGTCATATAGTACGTACATATATAGTCCCATTTTGAAAAATCTTGTGATAGTATTAGTAAAACTAATGAAGTTTTTGATTGGATGAGGGAGTGACGTTGCCGTAATGAAATCAAATAAAATTTCAATTATTTTCACAAATTCTATTAGCTAGTCCAGACTACGTGAAATGCGCTATAATTGCATTTGAAATCAAAGTTACGTATCATAGGATGGGTACCTGTATTTATGTACTATGGAATTAGTGATAACGCTAACGTTGTATCCTCTGATTTTTGAATAATCAAGAATTTGTTAATATCTCGTCGCTAAAAGTTACTTTGAATAATGAGTATTGTGTGCTCATTGGTGTGGCACACAATTTCGATGAAAAGCTAATTAGTTTTTTAAAAATTGCTCAATTGTCAAAACCTCAGAATTTGCTGGCTTTATCTTACAAAATTGCTTTTTTTAGATTAGACCAATTGAAAACATTGATCGCAAATCAAAATTCTACTCTCATATAAGGACTGCGCCCATTTACCTCGACTCGCATCAATTCGTTTTCATTCCTCTCGATAAGAAAACCGAAACCTCTTAGATTTATCCCGAGAAAGCTCTAACGTCAAAGTGAAGCAACGACGCTTGAAATCAAAGACTACGCGACTATCGATTTTATCTCAAATTTCATTTCATCTACGGTCCTTTGAGAATATTCCACTTTTATCGCAGTTGTAGTACACACCTTTGTACATTATATACAAAATGTAAAGGATTTAAATTTTCATTCAAATCAAAATCACTAGTACTAGATATTTTTACACTCGGCCATTTTCTGTCTGCTTGGCAATCGTAAGTAAAGTTGTTTTTAACCATTCGCTTACATAGTAGCGCTCGGGAATGTCATTCAATTGACACTTAGACCAAATGCGTCAAGATGTGTCATTAAGTCAGTCACTGGGAGATTACTCACGTTTGTCATCACAAAAGTGCGTACATGGTTTCTCAAGTGTTAAGTCCATTCGATTATGCGGGCTATTTCGTTAAATTGGAGCCGCGTGTGGGTATATTCGGTAGTCGCGTTCTCGAGATGTTTATTTAATTTGATTTGAAAGGGTGAAAAAATCAATACCTTTTGGCTTTTGCGCCGTGGCTAATCTTATTTTTCAGGCAATACGTTTTTGACGCGAGTCGACATACGGGCAAAGATTGCTTTCAAGATTTCTGAAATTGAAAATTTTCCAACCTTTGAAAATGCACTACTAGCACGTATGGAATGTACAAAAGCGTACGCCACAGGTGAATTTTCCATTTCCTTTTTGAATTTTCCCATCCCCTCGAGTCCGATTTTTAAAAAGTTGCAATTTTCGGACCGGTCATTGTGCTCCGGCGGCAGCATATTTTCCATATTGTAATTGCGATTTGCGTATCTAAATATTTCCGGCGGTTTGTTTTGTGCACATTTTTCATTTACACTCTGTCGAGTGTAAATTAATACAATTGAGATGAAATATGCTCGCCCAGAGGGACGCTTGTGTAATATGCATTTCATTACATTCGGGAGACTAAATTAATGAAATCTAGATGAAATTCAACAATGCATATTGATCATTTGATGCACTGGCTTTGGGGGAATTTCACCCCATCGTTGCATACATTTTGATTGATCGAAATTGATACGACAATGCTCAAAGCAATGGAATTATTTGATATGGTTGGTACATGCTGATTTTACCCCATCTGTAGTGAAAATTCCGACCGATTGAAATGTATCGTAACCACAATGAACTTTAGTGAATTTTAGAACACTGGTTGGAATGCGGCTTTTGATGTCCGTTATAATACCTACATACATAGAAGTACGCAGGTGTCGTCACGCATATCGTTAAAAGTTTACGTAAGCTGTGCAATGTGCCATTTTTTGTTTTCCGCCACGGTCGCTGTTTTGAATTTTTGCTTTATCCCATACATGTACTGTGATAAAGTAATCGTGCCATAATTCAAACTCGATATTTTGACGGTTTTTTTTTCTTTTTGGCACACGTTGGAAATCACTCAGAAATTGAGAAGTTGAGCAATCGACTGAAATTCTGATTTTTATACAATGCGACAAAAACTAACGATCGAATACAACCATTTGCGTCACAATTTCGTTTTGATTCAATTTACGATGGCTTCATTTTTTCCCCCTTTTTATTTCAAATTACAACCAAAGATACACCATTTAGTGTAATCATCATGAATGTACTTTTAAAAAATTTTTGCTTTAAACTTATTTTTTCAATAACGGTCCTCTTCTCTCATAGTTCGAAACTGTGGAAACTAAACCGTAGTGTTTCGAATTGCCAATTATTTTCTTGCAATAAGTTGGATGATATACATATATAGCCTTGGTCCCAGGAGTTTCGCCTCCACCACACTCCCTCACCCCTGCAGTGCCCAAAAGAGGCCACTCTAACGGAGAAGGGCACCGTTAAAGTTATCAATCGTGATAACTTTTAACGGCAAAAAAAAAAAAAAAGTAACGTCGAGGTCGAATTTTCGCACAATCACAATACTTAATCCAATATGGATAAAGTAAAAAAAGTTAACGAGGCCACCCGGAGGGAGTCAAGCTTGGATGACGGTTGAATACCTACATGGAACGCTCGATCGACTTTTTTTTACATTATCCTAATCGGATAAGTATTGTGATCGTGCGAAAATTCGACCTCGACATTTTGACTGATTTGTATCAAGTATCATCCCCTGATCACGTTTTCATGATTTCTGGAAAATGTCTGTATGTCTGTGTGTTTTCTCCGAACCTATCAAGTCTATCAAGCTGAAATTTCATATCTATTATTTTCATGTAAGGTGTAAGAGCCATAAGGAATTTGGTCAACATCAGTCATCCGGAAGTAGGGTTTTTTTCGTGCAGAAAATTCAAAAATCATATTTTTTCGATTACTTCCTATTTGTGTGGACCCGGATGCATTGCATCCCCCCCAACACTGCTTGATACGCATGTAGTGCTCGAAACACTCAGTAGCCACTCAGGTCGTAGATGACGGTTTTGAAACTCCAATTTCATTGACTGAAAGCTCGTCTTCGTCTGGATTTCGTCCCTGGTGCGGTGGTGGACTTTGGAGTGGGATTGTTGTTTTCACGATGCAGTTGCAGTTTCACGCTTTGGTTGCGGTGCATCATCGAGACGGGGTCGATGGCCCCCATTTACTTGTGCCTTTGCTGGGGAATGCGGGCCCCCCCATAACACCAGAGCGATGAACCTCGATTCCCACCCAACCCCCCCTACCCAACCACCTCGCAAGGCCACTTTGATGCGAAACTGACCTAGTCCTTCTTCAGACGCCAAACCGCAGTGTCCATCGTGCATCGGGACCTCAAGGCTCGTTTTCGCGCTCGTCGCCTCTCTCGCCCTCACCGTGTGGGATTTGTCAGATGTGACAAAAGTGAAGCCTTCCGCATTCACAGTGCCATCGTTGGGTATACATACATAGGACTTGAACCCACTTCCAACAACACCAACGGAAGAGGAACGGTGGCTGGTCTCGTTTGAGTGTTTCCAGGAGTGAGACAATCAATCGCCGACTTAAGTGCTAAGTGAAGCCTTCCGCATTCACAGTGCCGTCGTTGGGTATACATACGACTTGAACCCACTTTCAACAACACCAACGGAAGAGGAACGGTGGCTGGTCTCGTTTGAGTGTTTCCAGGAGTAAGACAATCAATCGTCGACTTGTGAGCGCTAAGTGAAGCCTTCCGCATTGACAGTGCCATCGTTGGGTATGCATACGACTTGAACCCACTTTCAACAACACAAACGGAAGAGGAACGGTGGTTGATCTCGTTTGAGTGTTTCCAGGAGTAAGACAATCAATATACAAAATCCACGTCTCCTCCATTTGGCGAAAGTCATTTTGGGCCATATTGTCTCGCGCATAATGAATGGATCGGCTGCGGATTATGTCGAACGAATGGAACATTTCAATGACCGATAATAATCGAATCGTTTAAAAATTCATGTCCGTAATTTTCCAGCTTAGACTGCCTGCGCACAACTTGTGCCGCGTATTTTAACGGCTGTCAATAAAAGTGGTAGCCCTTTTAGTATGTTAATTGATATTAGCATATTAATCGCCTTGTGCGTACAAGGTTATAAAGCCCGCGGATTTTGTCACACACAGTTTGGGGGATATTGTCTCGACGCGCAACGTATTTGTAATATCCGCGGGGGGGAAAAAAATTAGGATATTGTTTTTTTTTTTAAATTTATAACGTGTGATACGCAAAAGAATTTCCTAGATTTTGCCTATCGAAATTCAGGGTATTCCAACGCGAAACAATATCAAAATTACACATAAACTGAAGTTTTGCGATATTTTGCTATAGTTTTAATTGTATGTGCGATACCATTCCATTCTCCCCCGTTCGATATTTTTGCCTTACTCCCTGCCTTATCTTTAGACGATATTTTTAATGTGTAAGGTTTTAGCGATATATTTACAATTTTGCGAGCGGTCTCTGTGGAGTTTAACCACATTTTAAGCCACCACTTAGTGGATTATGCTAGCGATAATTGGATTAAATTCCCTTTTTCCATCCTATTAGAACACGAGGGCATCGGATATTTTTGAACTGTTGGTGGATGAGACGTGACGCAACGTACCGATAATTTTAAACCATACTCGTAAACGACGCTTAAAATTGACAACAGTGTAATAATATGTGAGAAATGTGAGATCATTTAGTGAAACTATTATTGATAAATGGCCTTTGATTGTTATTGTTGTGGTATTAAAAGTGAAGTGTTATTGGATACGCAACAAACTGGAAGCGAGCAAGGTAAGAATAGTCATTCATTTCATTAACGCTAAGTTTCAATACTAAATTGTAATCAACGTAAAACAAGTAAGGCGTCTTTTTTTTTTTTGAATTTCCGACTGAAATCAGACAGCGTATACGTAATAGGCTTAGGATCACCCTTTTAAAGACTTAGTCTACCTATTTTCTGTATGTAAAGATTACCTACCTACCTTTTGGCAATATCTTAACTACGCTTACTCAACAAGCTAATGGTGCATTTTTTGTAGTGAATTTCACTGGCACTCGCGCTTTTGTCCCACAACACATACGGTTAAAAAAAAAAAGCTCCATACTCTCTCTTTTCGAAAACATACAAAGTAGTAAATCGTGTATGTTTTGTCACTGGAAAACGATAATGTTTCAAATGTTAACAATTTTAATATCATTGAGGAGGTTTTTGGATTTTAATTTTGATAAGAGTACCAGATATTACGTCGACATGTGATTGTATTGCATATGCAATTTGAAAATTTCATGTCGCCATGGAAATTCGCGTACGTGGAATTTCGATAACATTGAGCAACAAAAAATCACGTTTTTTAAAACCCAGAGCGGAGATTATTAAATCTTTACTAAATTTGACCCACTGAATTCGAATCCGATAATTATTTTTGTTGAAATGCTTTCGTGTATGAATGAGATATTCGCGATTTAAAAAATGTAAAAAATATCAATTTTTTTGGCTTTTGCGGCCTATAACTTAAAATATAGTATTGCTGTGCTCAAAGCGAGTACAGCATAGTACAATACTTATAATTAATTATCTAACGAATTTTTATAGTCAAAAATATATATTTTTTTTACACATTTTTTCCCCGTGTTATTTGGCGTTTGTTTAGAGAATTTTTTATTTCACCACGTTTATCAGGATTGGTTTTCTATCTCAATATTTTTTTATTTTATCTAAACGTACTAACTTGAGCAGAAAATGATTTTAAATTAATTATAAGTATTTCAAAGCAATAAAAAATCAAAATCAATAGGAAAAATATCTGACTATTGATTTCAATACTCACTTTGAGCACAACAATACTATATTTTGAGTTATAGGCCGCAAAAGCCAAAAAAATGGATGTTTTTTACATTTTTTAAATCGCAAATATCTCATAAACGAGAGAATTTAAAAAAAAATCATTATCGGATTCGAATTTAGTGGGTCAAACTTAGTAAAGATCGACTAATCTCCGCTCTGGGTATTTTTTTTGTTGCTCAGTGTAATCGGTTTCTGCGGTAACATGGCTCTTTACTCCGGATGGCAATTGGCGCATGCGAATCCATCAACGTATTTTGCTCCACTAATTCGCTTGATGCTACGAGTTCTATTAGCCATTCCAGCCAATTAGTCGATTAATCGAGAAAGCATCTCCGGTCGCAGCTACCATTCGGATGGTCGTGCATAGCCATTCCAGTCGCACTAATGACTTGACCGATTATCGGGATCAAATTCAATTTTAAACACAGAGCACTGCAATTCGTTTGTATTATCACGTTTCAACATTTTTCACCACCTTTACGCTATTTTTCGCCCGTTTAAAAATACCTTGGATCGATATGGTTCATAAGCTAATTACTGAACCACATACAAGTACTAAGACGTAATGTTTGTAGACAATTTTATCGACGTAGTTTTTTTAATTATCTAACGCGTCATTGTTATTTTTCACCTCAATAGTATAGAAATTGCGTACTTGTGTATTGAGTAAGTTGTATTTTGAACTGAAATTATTTTAGAATTGTCACACATTAATTGAACCCTTGAAATTCGCGTAGTTTCCATGGTTCAAACTCGTAACAAAAACTCAATACTTATCGAATATTTGAACCGGTTGAATTCTCTTAAATGTGTGCAAAAAGAAAAACAATAGCTTCCTAGTTTGTAGGCGGCGTAATATACGCCCTTAAGGCTAAATAAAATAAACCCAGCGACTACACCGACACTCCACCAACTTTTTTTCGATCGAATTCACTGTATTCGAGTAGGAGGATGCAAAGAAAAGGTCGTTCCATCTATTTGAATACGATGAAATCTTGGTGTGGTGGCGGTGGCGTTGCTGAGGTCTAATTCAGCCCGTAATAGTATTTGTCGCATTGAAATCAATACAATTGATTTTCCGACGTCGTATCTCGTACAGTTACCACAGACGAAATACAAGCAATTAAAAGCATATTGTCATAAAAACACAATAAGTAACATTTATATAAGACAGAAAAATAATTAACATTTATATAAGACAGAAAAATAAGTGACATTTATAATTCTTAAAATTTAACCCGCATATTTATAAAATCTAGAATGAAAATGACATTGTATACTTTAATACTCCCCTTGTTACAATCACGACCTTTCTATCAAGAAATATACAAGCAATTAAAAGCATATTGTCATAAAAACACAATAAGTAACATTTATATAAGACAGAAAAATAATTAACATTTATATAAGACAGAAAAATAAGTAACATTTATAATTCTTAAAATTTAACCCGCATATCTCTAAAATCTAGAATGAAAATGACATTATATACTTTAATACTCTCCTTGTTACAATCACGACCTTTCTATCAAGAAATAAACTATCTAGATCTAGAAGAATACTCGAAGTAAAGTTTTGACTTTTTTAAGTACTTTATGAAAGCAACACGACGCAGACGCGACGATAGACACAATTAAGCTCGGCAACTCGTACAATGGATTTAAACTTTAACTAGCATCTCACGAGTCTATCATCTAATTGCAATTGGAAACTGGGTGGTAATGCGAGCGGCCAAGTATTTTATTTTATTTGTATAGGCGAGCTCCGGTAAATGTCGATATTGTGTGAACTCGCAGAGTAAGGTTCAAGTATTAATAACCTCCAGGAGCAGGCAGTAAGTCGTCAACACGCTAAAACCCACACAATTGACTTTGCTTATCCGAAACGATTTATATTGCTCGAATCACGTACCACACATGTAATATAATACACGCCACGGCTAACACTATTTATAGTTGAAACCTATTGTATTTCAGATGACACGTGTAAGCAGTTGGCTATTTGCGGTTACCTTCCTCGGTATAAACTACCCAGTAGGATGTTTCTCACTACACGTGTGCACACTCTGACTATAACGAAATGGTTATTGCTTGGTTCAGTGTTGCAAATTATGATCACGAATGTTGGCCGTGTGATATAATTCCATTCGGAATTGATCGGATTACAATTTTCCGACTAAATCGGGAACACATCAGGCGCGAAAGCTGATGTTTTTGATGCGGAAAGAGTCACGTCACGTCTCATCTTTATCGATGTGATAAAGAAAAACATTATATATACATATATAATGATATATGTTCTGAAAATAGCCGAAATGCGTACATCGATGCGTAATGATTTATGTTTTATTCCATAGCTCCTTTGTGTTTTCGAGTAGGACTCGTGAAAATGAAATATCATTTGATTTGCTGAAGATGTTTTAACTTTATCCATATATGTACGTAGTATAGGTGTTTTGATATCGTTGAACACTGAAGAAATAAGGTAATAGGTACAATGATTGGAAATTATTGAATTTGAACGTTGGAATTTTGTTATTATCCGTGCGAGAGTTATTACATAAATGTAAAATCAACTTTCAACCGATCTTAGTTTCAACGAGATTGACTTTTCAATCTGAAAAACCACCGAAGTCGATTCGTTCTTGATTGTAATCTAGACAAAATAAACACAATGAGTGAATATAATTTGAAATTTATGATCAGAATAAATTAGATTACTGATCACCGTTCGTGTTGTTGGTTTTCTTATTGATTTTTTTAGTTGGATTTTAATTTCAAAGTACTGCGTGTTTTCCTTTCCATATGTTTGATAGTTAAATTAAAAAAAGATTCTTGATAATTATACTAATTGGCATTAGAATCTATGTAGAATTTCCTATGAAAAATATTGAAATCGGAATTATTTTTGGATTTTCAGACGCTCTGGCTAGAATCGTATTTCGTATATATTTCTATTTTCAGCTTTTTTAATAACACGATTTTGTTACAGTGCAAGGTTATGAAGTTATTCGTCGGTTCTTCGAAAATAATCTTATTACCTGTCGGTTCAATTGGAAATTTTACCATTGAAACTTGTTTTGCAAAAAAACATTTAAACGTAGATAGCGGCTCTGTAGAAGGTTCAATTTTATTCCATTTCCCAATAAAAAGATAATACGTTTATGATTGAAGGCATTTCTGTGGAAAAATCACAATGGCAAGAAATTTTCATCTTTTATGCGAATACTGTGGAAATGTCAATGCCGTCTCGTCTCGAATATAAGTTATTATTTATAATATTGAAGTACAATATTAATACAAATATCACTTAGCGGCTTTGGCCATGTAGTCAGTATAATTATGTACATATGTATGTCGTAGAGAGACAATTTTCGTTTTAAGCCTCACCAAAACAATCGCCATAATATGATAACTTGCGTAATTCAAACATCATTCCTTGTAGTGACATTACTGAAAAACACGAGTTTAAAATTCTCAGTTAAAATCTGTTATGACGGATGCAACGATGCGAATAATTCAATTAAGTTAAATAACGTCTTGTAAATATTTTTTTTTTTAGAGCGTATCAGACGCAAACAGGGCGTGGGTATCAAAGGACATGGAACCTGTCTGGTTCGTCCTGAGAAGTAGATACGCAGACAGGTCGATAAAATGCTTCGGATATTCTCTATTGTTATTTTCAAATGTAGAATTTAATGGAAATATCGCATGCATACTCAGCCGGGTGAAATTCATCTTATTTTCACCAGACTGCCTCGACCTCTAATCGAACGCCGGGATTCCAATTAACGCCCATTTTGAAAACTTACACGGTGAACGTGTAAATTAAATTGTGCTGGCCAGAAAATCTCGATTCAACTTTGATAAATTTTAATTGGCAATTTATTTTAATTGCCCTGCGCGAGCATATGTGTACTATTGCACATGGTTTAACTTAATTTTTATAATTCGATAAGGGAAATAGAATCAATATCATCATTTTGACCATCCACTGTTGGATGATGGCCTCTCCAGTCCTCTTCCATATTCCTGTCGGTCTTGAGCTCTCTTCATCCACTTGACTCCACACATTCTTCTTAATTCATCAGGCCATCGTCCACTCGGTCTACCTTGCTTTCCTTTCACAGCCTCTCGTATACCGTTCCAGTATTTCTCGCGTCCATCTGCAATCCGTTTGTCCACTTCAACTTTTTCACACGTTCCGCTATATCTGCCACTTTGGTCATGCTTCTCATGCGTGCGATCTCTTCTTGTTATCTTTCCATGCTTCTCAGTACGCATTGATTCTTCTTTTTTTTAAGCAAAAATCAATATAGTGCACTTTAATACAGATTTTCGCACACGCGACTTGCTCGGGGGCCATCTGGGTCGACTCGTGCCACTTTAAAAATTAACGTACACCTAAACCGCACAGGTGCAATAGTTTAGATTTGATTTGCACGCAAATCAGCACACGCGTGTCTGCATAAATCGAATTTCCCATTGTTATTATTATCGCGGGGGCCGACGTACTTGCGTTTACGTTTTACGCCCACACACGTGTGCTAGTACGGCTGTATGCGTTTCATTAATAAAGATATGGTCTGTAAATAAACAAAAATCGACAATGATGACTGATAACAGCGGCTGACAGCTGTCAAGCGGTTTTTTTGGTGTTTTTTTTTCCAATGGTTAACTACGCCGTTCACAGCTGAAACCGAGTCGGTAAAGTAGCGCTCCATATTACCTTCTCTCGCCGTATTTTTATCGTTCGCTTGTTTACATCAAATGCCCATTGATAGTCAGAAGTTTTTTTTCTTTTTTTCGCTTACTGTTTTGTAATGATATACGAGTCATTGTACAAACGTTTGTTGTTTTTTTTTCACTCAGCGTATACGTTAGCTGACCGAGCGCTTTGATTTTTTCTTTGTATACCAACAAATGTGACATGGTTCTATTAAGCCAGCCGTTTTAAACTTGTGGTGTTTTCCTACCCAGGGGAGGAATGAGGTGTCTCCCGAAATAATTGCAATAATTCGTTAGATACTCGTCCAAATTGGATTCAAGGCGACATTTGGGAAATCTTAAGTCCTTTGACAATTACTTTCAACCTGATTTAAAAAATTAAGAGTGGATACGAAATCCTTTCGGTTTTAATTTGGACTCCACGGATAATGCTGACATGCAGAAATCGATTTACAGAACGAAGCTCTGCTGAATGAAGCAAGAATTTTCAAATCAAAACCTTGGCGAATTTGGTGCTCTGAAACAGTTGTGTATCAAGACTCGGCAAATAAAGCACTTCCAGTCTTAATTCCATTTGTTATACGACCTATTCCCGCGAATTTCGATTTTTATAATTTAGTTAAAATTTAGGATGGGGGAACGGGGATTTAGGATTTAAGGGAGGAATGAACATTGTGTTCACTTTCAAGGGAGGAAATAAGCGCATAAGAAAGGTTAAGAAGTATTAAGCGATATATTATTTTGAATAGTGCAATAGGGACTTAACTTGTCACTAAACATTTTTATACAGACATGCATACAGTTATAATGCTAAATGTTAGTACAGCTTCGATCAATTCAAATTGTAATTGGAATTTGGCAACTATCTGTATAATTGAGGTGTTGACCTTTCAAGGTGACTTGTGTGTAATTAAAAATCTATTGCGTCGGAAATTCAATAATGAAATTGTACATACATACATATCTTATACTTAAACGTACGCAAAATTTTCTTCACACGTAGTCCATTTAAAAGTCAACGTCTATATTATTTGTGGATGATATATGTACGTCATATGTAATTCGTAATAAAAAAATTGGGTATATCTGGCTATGTGGCGCAAAGCTTGATATACATACACAATGTTAAGTAGATAAGGTCCGAGAAAATTCTCTTAAAATATTTTAGTACCAGTTCATAACATGTTTTTATATAGTATGAACCTACAAGCTTACGACAATATTATCTACAATGATACAATTTAAATCAAAATAAAACACACATCATCATTTACCACTCGGAAAAGGATCGTTTTAATTCGCAACGAATTGCTCAATGCTTGTGACATTTTATTATACAACCATTGAAATAATCTGTCAATAGGAAGTGGCTGTTCACTACCATATCGCACATTTTACTATCTGTTGAATAATTTCCCACCACATACGTACCCACATGTAGGTACATGTGAATTTACAAAGTTTCATTTTATATTGCATTGTGTTTACATATATACTTTTTCCGTTTCAGATCACTGCGAGAATGTTTTAATATCTCATCTTAAACAGTAGTCGGGAACCCTTTTCAAGATGATAGTCAAATCGGGGGGGGGTAAAACTGGCACGCTCTCGGGAGCCGCAACGTTATATTTGCGGATTATTTTATAGGCGATAGCTCAGTGGTTAGAGCAAAGGTCTAGGTTCGATACTAATTATCGACATTCCACATACAGATTTGCCGATTTATCTTAGTTGTGACGGTTTCATCTAAATTTGTCGCCAATTGTCCATTATTCCTATATTGATTAACTTTCCATACGACAAATTTTACTCATTTATGGACTGGAGAGCTGTATTGATAAATAGTTATCACTTTGTGCTCGACAATTTACTACTAAAAATTATTTTAAAGTTTAAACTGTAAAACGATTATAGGGCCACGAAATTCAGGTAGTTTCATTTTGATTTCGTAAAATTTGTGTTTTTTTTGCGCTGATCTAAAAAACTATCAAATCCACGATTGGACTTGCTATGTTAACCCGGTAATTGGAATTGGAGACTAAACCGCAAAGTTATAATTTATATTTTATATGGTTGAGTACGACATACATACGATTGTTCGTTTCCGGATATGTACACGGACATGTACAGATAATTCGAGATATATTTCACATAAACATATGCATACATGTATGTATGTATATATGTACATATATGTATGCCTACGTAGCAACACGAGGCAATGGTTGTTCAACATGTGCAAGCCGTGGTGTCGATCGATACCGTTTTCTCTCACTTGAAGCTGCGCATCTCAAACCGTGTACACGTGCTGGAAAATGTGCTCACTTTTCATATTCAAAGTCTCGAGAATTCATTCTAGAAATTCCGCAGTTCGGAATGAGCTCGGTTCAGTGAACGACGTGGCCAAAGTTCGCGATAAGTCAACGCGTGGGTACGTACGCCTTGGAGAAATGACTTTGAACTGCCATTGTGTTCGATTTCTGTGAATTTTGACCAATGTATTGTCGGCGATAAGTGTGGTGTTTATTATTATTGTATTTTTTCCACATACATATGTATAATATACATATAATGTGTTTGCGTGCGAATTTCTGTTTTACATATGTACGTTGAATTTGTGCTGTTTTATTTTTTTTTATTTGTGCGTTGCTTATTTGATTGTGCGATTCTTCGTTGTTCGATCTTTAAACCGTTCTGATAACACTCGTCGAACGGTTCAACAATAAATTATCAAATCATTAAAAGAAAACTACCTCGAAGAGTTTTATCAGAACTGTTCACGTGTACGTGTTTTTTATTCAAATTTTTACCTTTTAATGGGTTTTTAAAGGATTTTTTTCATTTCTTTACAGATTCTGATGCGTAAAATTTCGATTGGGTGAACAAATGAAAATAGTAACAGGTATGCAATAAAATGAAATATTACACTTTATATACTAACAATATGTAAATAATTGCAATGCGATTTTAATGATGAACTGTGTGATACGATTTACATATACTGCCACTTCAAATTAACGTTAGTTAATTTATTTATTTAAGATAGCTAAGGAACCTAATTACAACAAACAGTAACTTAAAGCTAAAATTAAGGCTACCAGGAATCAATTTTGTTTATATTAATGAGATCTTCTGGCAGGCCATTGTATTCAACAACACCCCTGTACGAGATACTTTTCGAAATAAATTCTTAACTATTAACTTATTCTTACCCCTAGTATTATGACTATGTACATATATTATATCCCCTTATTAAATACTTATTGAAATATCTTGGTAATAAATTCGTATTTAATCAAAAAATATATACTAACATGCACACTTTTAAGGTTTCATTTACATTCATCCAATTCAATTCATTCAACATACATATATATTATACTAGTTAATCTATTGACATTTAAAATATTCCGCATAGCTTTCTGTTTTGCATTTTTGCAACCTATCTTTAATTACCCTATTTACTAAATTTAAAAATGAACCACAACATATAAATACACAACACAATATAGTTCCGCCCCAAATAGTGCGTAATAAATAAATTGTCGTTTCCGGTTGGTGTTAATTTATAAAATAATCCTTTCGTCGCATTATTGCGTTTTACGTCGTTTGAAAACCAGGATATTATCATAAACGTATATAAAAACAAGGGTATGCCCATGTCGTGTTCGATATGCGTTCTTCGTTGGAATTATTCTGTATCTACACATTTATTTTCATGTTTATGGTTCTTCATGCTGAATGTTTATTTTTCATCGATCTGTGTTTGTAATATAATAAAAATTCTTATCTACAGATATGTTTAACATGTTTTGTGGTCATGTTCCTCACATTGAGGTCACCGGAAGTCGCATCCAGCTGGAGTTATTACGAACTAACTCTTCTTGGGTACGAATACGTTAAATAAAACAAACAACAATATCGCTTGGGAATGTGCTTTTTTAACACGTTCGCGACCGCGTCGTGCAAAAAGCGTCGACCTTGAAAGTTTTTCTTTTCTTATTTTTAAACGCAACGCTCCACTGACCCAAATGCTCTAAACGCCTAAAAAAGCATTGCGGAAATTTAAATTCGATGAAATTTATGCTGTCTTGCTCAAGTGGACGGTTTTTAGTTTTTGAATTTGGACAAACGCATATGTACAAATTTCACGTTTATTCGAATTTTTTTTGTTAACATTACATTTGTTTCCAATCAGATCGCGGTCTCGGATTTTGAAACCACTAATTTGAGTGTTTCAAATCATTTCAACTATCACTTGAATTATGGGATTCTTTGAAAATTCTGTTTTCTGACTCTTCCTATCGTGTAACTTCAAAATGAAGAAGGCGCAATTGAGTGATTCATAAAAGTAAACACAACGTTCGTTGACGAATTTGGCAAGATGGTTTCCAATCAGGTCACGGTCTCGGATTTTGAAACCGCTAATTTGAATGTTGAATTGTGGGATTCTTTGAAAATTCTGTTTTCTGATTCCTCATATCGTAGAACTTCAAAGTGAAGAAGGCGCAATTGAGTGATTCATTAAAGTAAACACAGAACGCTCTCGTTGACGCATTTGTCAAAATGGTTTCCAATCAGATCGCGGTCTCGGATTTTGGAACCGTTAATTTGAGTGTTTCAAATCATTTCAACTATCACTTGTATTATGGGATTAGTTGAAAATTCTGTTGTCCGACTCATCACAATCGTACAACTGTTTCAAAATGAAGCGGGCGAAATTGAAAGCTTCGTAAAAAGTAAACACAGAACGTTATCTTGCCAAAGTGGTTCATCTAAAAAGAATGCAAAACAGACGAACCGTACTATATAATAAATAATACCGTTCAACATTTCGGCGCGTCATTGTCGAAATGCAGTTCGGTTTTTGTCTCGGAATTTTTAGCCATTGAACTGTAGTACTACTATCGCCAGCAGCAACAGCAGCGCAATAGTAGTAGTAGTAATAGTAGTACTATAGTTCATTCAAAACGAGTTGTCCGAGTCAAGGGCGCGCCATAACCGCTCGACACACGTATCCAGCTCTCCCATTGGTCGAACAAATCGCTTCTCGTTCTCCACGACCAATCGCGCTTCCTCGACCCAATCGCATCGGCCAACATGTTTCGAACCGACTATACTCGGGTGTGGGTGAATGAGCTGAGCGCTTCGTGTCCGGTACATTGACCGGCTCGGGCCGCTTCTAATTGCGGAACACTCCTGCATTCTTGGGTCACTGGAAACCAGTCGTGGGCCCCCAATAAAACTATACGTGCCTCCCCCTTCCCCCTACCCCCTACCCTCCTCTCCCACGCTAGGGTGACCGTGAGTACTGGTTATCCGGGGACATGTCCTCTATTTCGTTTCAAATTTCTCCTATTTTGCTAGGAGTTATGTACAGTTGAAACCCGATTATCCAGACTAATTGGGAATGAAAGTAGTCCGGATAATCGAAAAAATATTTTCGTGAGAAACTCAAGTGTTGACTTTTGCTTGAATGTTACGCATACTCATTGAAAAGCTTCGGAGTGTGAAGGACCGATATTTTCATTGTCATCAATTTCGTTCTGATCATCTAATGCACGGGTTCCCAAACTATGGGTCGAGACCCCCCAAATAGGGTCGCTGTGGGTATTCTGTGGGGTCGCCAACTGAAACAGAAAACTACAATTTTTTTTTTACTATAATGCAATTTTCATTTTTAATCGGTATCTTGATGTTTGAATAATATTTTTTGCCCTTTTCAAATACATATATCGGGGTCGCGGGTCACTTGGCTTTTATAAAAAGGGGTCGCCACTCGATAAAGGTTGGGAAACTGATCAAATAGTATGTTCTTCATCATTCAAAATTTAGAATCTTGGATCGTTACCATCACAATTTAATCACGCACTGACTTCATTGCATATTGAAATGTATTTTTATTGCTTCTGTGATTTCTCTTGTAATTCAATGAATTGATGGCATTTGTGTCACTGGAACTAACGGCCTTTTTTTTTTTTTTCCACGTAGACACTTCAATAGAATTCCAACTTTCTGATGATTATACTTTTTACGTTTTTAAAACATCTAGGACTCTTCACTAAGAAGCAGTGGCAGTCGGTGTCCGCCTGTTGAATTGGCAATTGAACTCGCCCCCCCCCCGAATTACGCCGCAACAGACGGTTATAATTTTAATCGGCTGTTTTTTTCTCAATTAAATAATTTGTACAGTAAAATCTGGATAATCGAGGTTCTACTGTAGTATGTATGTACATAGATAGGTTATCGTGTGTTAAAAAGGAACAAAAACTCGTGTGGCGACGCCCACTCTACTGAGGGCGTCTATGGAATTCTAGTGGTCGGCATACACTTAAAAATGCACCAATAACTCGTTGCGCTACTTTTTCCAAATAAACTATAGATTTTTATCGCATTTTGGAGGACACACTTATAGTCTATAACTGTATAGCTATTATATCATATCGTATATATACTAGCCCTATTCTTTCTATCTGTGTGTGTGTGTGTGTGTGTGTGTCTGTCTGTCTGTCTGTCTGTCTGTCTGTCTGTCTGTCTGTCTGTCTGCCTGCCTGCTGATAACGCTCGCCTCGGTAAATAATTAAAAACCAGAACGTCGCGCGAGTGGGATTTGAACCCGGTATCACCAGGTTGGGATGAAACGTGCTTACACTGTCTTCCAAACGGAGGATATGACGTACGTGCTATAATTGGCCAATATTAAATCTTAAATTGTTACGTGTTGTATTATAAAGCGCCATCTATACAACAACTATAAAAACTATTAAATTTAATATTATTTTTCAGTACGGGTGATGGAAAGCTCCGTTGATATTCAACGGACTTACACTAGTATGTATATAATAGCCCTATTCCGTCTGTCTGTCAGTGTGTGTGTATGTCTCTGTCTGTGTGTCTGCTGATAACGCTCGCCTCGGTAAATAATTAAAAAACCAGAACGTCGAACGAGTGGGATTTGAACCCGGTACCACTGATTCGGAACAGAGCGCGCTTACACGGTGAGCCAAATCAGATGATGTAGGGCAGGCTTCAACGTGACTATAGCTCGCGACTTTGCTAAATTGTTTCGTTGTTATTATAACGCGCCATAAATGGCGCAACATATTGTTGCATAGGCAACAACTATAAAAACTATTAAATTTAATATTATTTTTTAGTACGGGCGATGAGAACGCTACGCTCCGTTGATATTCAACGGGCTTACACTAGTATAATAATGTTTTTACTTCATGTACAATATATGTACGTGTTGACTGATATGTATCAATCTGACTTTTGGAATATGTCTATAGATATGCTGGGCGGATGTGTGTAGAATCTATAGTATGCTATAACTAAAAAACCATTTATCCTATCACACTGTAACTTTATATTTATTAGTTTGATGCTGGCAATTACAATCCATAAGGTTTTAAAAAAAATCGTTACCCAGAAGTAGTACTTCCCCTTGGATTTTTTTTGGTCGACTGAAGTGTTGCTTAGCTTTAGTAAAGTATGTAGGATTTTAAATTTTGGACAAATGTGCTGAACTGGGACGCTGATCGAAAAAATTGCTTTGATTTATTTAAGCACACACACGCTTACCACACCTATGAATTGTGACGTGGAGTGGGGTGTTGCAAGTGTGTATCTATCTACGTCATACAAAACCATAGAAATTCATACCTTGCCGCAGGGATTCTTAACCTTTTGCGGTAGCGGGCGCATTTGAGATTTAGGATAATAGTCGCGGGCGAAAGCCGGATTTAAAAAAAAACATAATTTAAGTATTATGTGTTACATTTATTATATTATTACTAAATTATTATAAATCGGTAGATTATTCGTGTATTATAATTATATTTATTTACATTTATACGCCTGTGAGGGCATTTACAAGAGAAGCACAAAAAATCCATACAGTTGCATACATATACAAAATAAAGAGTAAAAAAATATATTCAAAATAACAATGCACAATTAGTGCGATCTTTGACATTGCATTTCACTTACTAATTTCTCAAAGTTGGTAGTGTAAGATGATAATCCCAATCGTAAACAATCATCAAGGTCGGTATTGGTAAGTCGAGATCTGGTTTTTGATTTTATTGTGTTCATGGTGGAAAATAAAGATTCGCATAAATATGTGGAACCAAAACAGGATTTCGATTTCAATAAACAATATTCTTAAAAAATACTATCAAGATTAAATTTGGATTTTTTCGTTATTTAATACTTTGTAGCGGGCGCATGAAAATAGCTCCGCGGGCGCAGGGTTAAGAACCCCTGCCTTGCCGGGTATGCGAGCGTTCCGCGACTAGGCAACCTAGCCAGCCAGGCAGATTCCTGCGCTACTATATATAGTAATGTGCCACGAAACAAACGAGTGTGATACGCAATATTTCTATAAACGGAGAATAGAAGTAAAATAGGTTCACATCTTGAAAAATATTGATTTTGTGTTAAACGACGTTGCATTGAGTTTTTACGCAAAGACATAAACTTTATCATCAAAGTGTGGTATTTTTGTTTTCTAAATGTCACAATTGCTCGTAAATACACATGCCAAATACACTGAACGTCAAACCCCGTCTCTTTTTGCCATTCATTGATGTCAATGGTGCAATTTCAGCATCGAGAATGTGCTTGTTGACCGTTGCCTATGCAATTTGATCTCCGCGTCTAATTGAGAATTGGTTTCATTGAGCCTCTTCTTCTTCCGCATCGTTATGTGAATTACGCTGACATTAATTCAGTGTACATAAGGATACACATGTCGTGGTGTGGTGATTACTTATACTGGGTCAACGATGCAGTCGAGCCCTGAAGTTTGCTGTAATTTCCTGTATTGCGCAAAGTTACATTGTAAATTCATATTCAGCACTTGTTGATGGTGTTTTCGTACCTATCTTTTGTCTACGTACCTATCGTACCTATCTGTTCAACGTAAATTCTGTGTTTCGTTTCTGAAAGAGCCACCGTCAAACGTGTGCACTTTCTATATGAATTGTTTACTTTCATATCCAAGTTTATAAAATGTATCCAATACTAATCGTCATATCGATATTCAAATCAAACACATGTCAGTATAAAAATCATTTTCAATACGGTTACGTTAAAGTTCAACCAAATTACACTTGCATTAATTAGTATCTGGTATCAAATTTTGTAACCTCGATTTGTCGGAAGATTTAAAAACCAGTCTTAACCATTTGTGGTTTTGGAGTAAAAGCTCGTAGTGTTAGTTCGCTTAAATGCTATTCGTTACGTTGTAACTTCAGACCGTTAATCAAGTTGTCTAAATCTAAAACCACAACGCCATTTATTTTCAATTGATGAAAAGTCACTCAAAAACATTTAGGCGTGAAAATCTTTCATATAACTTTGTACATTCGCACGTTGCACGTGACACCGCTAAAAGTGTCAAAATAATACGAAAATTATATAAATTTAACGTGGGGGCGAAAAACGTGTACTTACGTCTAAAGTCAAGGGTATACAACCTTACAAAGCCCCTTTACCTAACCGATTCAAAGTCTGGCTAAATACTTGTTTATTACTTGTCTTGTTATTTATAATTATTATTATTCAGTACACACAATGTTTTAATTGTGCTTTAAATAACCCATTAATAACGTTAAACGATTAAATCTAATGGTCTACTACAATGTTCTACTACTGAGTGATTTAAATAATATAACATAATATGTACATATTGTGTACTTGTAAAGCGTATAATAACAGACGGCGGTTTCTTGGCGGAAAAATTACTCACCGAACGGAATCGGTAGAAATTCAAGTTAATATGTATGTTCCCTTTGACCGTTCGCGTAATTACTCACCGATGGCGGCATCCCCGTGTATCACATTGTCGAGTAAATAAATTCCAATAACCAGTTTGCAGTAGGTATTCATGTCACATGTCAGTTGACAACACGAGATAACAATACATAAAATCAATTCCGACATCTATAAAAATCCCTCATACATAGTAATAGGTACAAGTCATTAATTTATACTGCAACCTATGAACTTATAGTCTGTAGGTATTCTATTGATTATTTATTCATTGTATGTTCCGCATTAAGCCTCGCCAAAGATTAAAATGGCATGTTATACGCTGACATGCGTTTTCAGAACATGTAATACTCAACCTGGGTTCAGTGTCGCATTCAAAATCCACAGGATCATACGACGTATCTCTGCAAAGTTTTGACCCGAACAGTCGTGCAGTATAGGAATATTTCGTCTACAGCGTGTAAAACTGTCCCAAATGCCACATTGCTGAACTTTGTACAACTTTGTACCATTTGTAGAGTTGTGAATTTTTGTACCACAATTCATCAACGAAGTTCTAGAAAATGTACTTTCGTGTAAAGTTTTCTGTTTGGCGTTTTGGACAATATTAAACTGATATACGACACGATACAAGGAACAAACAAACGGACAAGACTTAAGTTATTATGAATTGTCAAGTCGCAAAACAAGCTATTTACGAAAAACTACATATTTTGCTTACATGCTCAATGGTAGCCGTAGGTTTTTTGACTCGTCCGAATATTCGTGTTACTTTTTTGGAATATTAAATTCATAACAATCATAACTCACAACCAGATAAATCGATAGATTTTCCATTTAAGCACAAAGTGGCTTTCAAATCTCACCATCCACGGTTTGTTTGGTGAATTGACGGATTCATATATTTTAGAACATTCATATGAAACTTTTTCAGTTTGGGAGCTCCTTTTTTATTTTAATTTGCATGACGATCGACTTCCATGCAAGAATTTAGGGAGAGGTCCGGGATATACATATATGCACTAATAAGAATCTTATAAGTATTTTACAAAACGCATTCTTGTTTTTCAACACTATAATATAAGGTTCATAATTACTTTTAGCAAGCAGTCGCCAAGGTCAAACGTGTCCGCATTGCTGAACGCAGTCGTTTAAATATAATTTCTCATAAGAAGACGTGTTTTCGATTAACAATTTTGAAGAAAGTGTACGGTATTGTAATAGAGGAAATCTTACGAGTTCCAAGAAGTCATCTTGACTTATTTTGACAAATTAGCTAGTGTACTTGAATACCAACCTTTGACCATTAATCATTTTCGTTAACAAATAAGCACAGGCGCAGGAAGACCGTTTAGTCATTGGACGGGGCTTAGTAAACAAAATTAAACCATTGTAGAAAATTTGAAGAACAGAAAGCAAAATCGTATTCGGGATCGACTAAATTTTGCTTAGCGATCGACCGGTTGAAAACCCACGATATATAATATTGGATACAACGATTCAGCCACAGTGTACATATATACCGAAAAGCGAACATTGAAATCCTTGCACAAATTTCGCATTCAATATTTGAGGCGTATTATTTATTCTATCACAAAGGTCCACAGTATATAATATGCACACATCCACAACCGGATTTACCGCAACAAGAGGAAACCCACTGCACCTGTACCGTTAACCCTTTAACTGCTGCCACACATACTGTGACTGACACTCGTAACGACCTCCGAATTCGTCGTATTCAATTTCCATTCATGTGACCATGGTCGCAATTGAAAAATTGATACTATTATAAACACACACACCCCTCCAGTCAGATTTTAATCCATTGAAAGGAATACTACGTATCGTGAATTTTGTCGATTTTGCACAATGGAATTAATGTTTTATTATTTTTAGTCGATATTTCCCTACTGGCACGTACTGTGGTATAGAAATAATGAATTTATTGAACATTGTCATGTTTGGACTTGGATTATTCATTTGAGGCTTGCGTACATTATTGTACGGTGGACTGAAAGAAAATGTGTAATTTTCATGTGTTCTAGTCCGCAAGGTGAATATATAAATACTAAACAGTCCACAAATGCGTTCCATATAAATGTACATATTATTTGCGACATACAATTCACCCTTTGTATGTAATGAATAAATAAACAATTGTCTTCAAAACATCCCCGTGAGTCTTTTTGAAAGGACATTGTAAATATTCACATTATTCTTATTGGAGTGTTTGCTGTGGGAATAAATTTATACATTTTTATTTTATCCAATCCCAGTGGCTAACCTTATTTAACCTTTTTTTTAATTTATGAGATGTCATTAAATTTTTACTCTTTGGATTGTTACAGAGTTCAAGAGAGCTGGAGGTCAAAAAGGTTGATGCGTGTTGGAGTTGGTAAATTTAATACACACACACACAGTTTAAAAGTACTATCGTCTCACCCTAAACTTTGTTATATTCAATTGTCCATTGCTTTTTGCGAGCATTTGCGATTACATATATGTATTACTGCATTCGACCATTTTGATAATGTTCAAAGTGAATCAATTTTTTTACTATTTAATATTTATAGCAAACAATATAAATTACATTTGTATTGTATATTTACTTAATCCATATACACGTAGTATAAGATCAAATATTGCGATCGTGCGAAAATTCGAACTCAAGTTTTTTTTATAAGTTAAGACGGTAATTAACAAATATAAATAGTTTTGCGATTTAAACTGTGTTATGTAGTTATGTTATAGTTCAATACTTTTTTCAGCATATTTAAATTTTTTTTTTTATAAATTTCATATGTAGTTTACTTCTTACCATTACATTTTACTATCTAACATATTGTGTGTGGTTGTAGAGATAAAATCCATTGGCTGCATTTAAGTAGTTTTGAAAAACAAGCGTATGTAATCATGTGACAGTTACTATCTCATTTCAAAAATATGCCTGGTGGTTTTTTTATGTTTTGAAAACCACTTAAAGCTTTGCCTTAAAGGCACTTAAAAAAGTCAATTAGCGTTTAACGTCGACAGTGGTATTTATATGTTTGGATATAAAGCGTAATTTTAAAGCTTATTATTTTGCGCGTTTGAAAATGATCAATATGCGTTAACCAAAAAGTATGTGCATCAATGGAACTTTAAATAGATCATTCCTAAGTTTAAGATTCCTTCATTCTCAGTCATACTATAATTGGGTATTGGGTACAATTCAATAAATAATAAGTATTTGATGGTGTGCTGAGGGTTGTATGAACTATATAGGGTTCCACTGATATGTGTAATGTAATTTTAATATTATTTACATTTGCATTGCTATTATTTGACGTACATACACACATTTTATTAAGATTTTATTCGCGTATATAAATATATATTTACATTTTTCTACTCAAAATTTTTCTTTAGTAAACGTATGTTTATATTGTTACAGACGCGTGTTGGATGTTACCGCAAGAAAGCCAAATTCGTGGATTCAAGAAAAATACAGATCTTACGTATCTGACTCCACGGAGATTGAAAATACTCATTGTGTATTGAAAAAGTTTTAAAAGTTGTATTATTCAAATTGTACTCGAACACATGTTCATAATGAGATTAGTTTGTTAATCTATCGATCAATATTTCACATTTCGTTTGAAATAGATCGTACGAATGTTTCAGTAGTATATAGAAAGTAAAATGGAACAAAAAATCTTTCAATGAGTATTACGAGTAAGTAAAAATTCACCATTTCTAGATGTCTAGATGTCGTATTAGACGAAGGAATGTGTAATTTGAAAGACTAAATGTAATGATGAATTGGACTTTGCAAGTTTTTGATAGGTTTATTATGTACATATGGCGTACGATGTTGTTAGGAATGCGATTGAGCGATACATAACAAATTAATTGTGATTTCAATTACGTAACGATCTTAGAGGATGATTTATGTACATTACATAATTGGTGTTTCGTTTAGTATCACATTTTACCATTATTAGCATCGTCAACATATATTATGATTAGATTAAAAGTGTCAAAGGTGATTGTGGTGTGTGTGATAAGTGTATGTTAGAATGGTTAGGTAGGTTTTAAAAATGCAATTACTAACTCTCATTTCAGTTCGAAAGTGCATACAAACGATAAAGCATGTAGCTTGGTGAAAGACACGGGTAGTGATATGATTGAAGTAAATTCTCACTACCTTGTCTTTCATGTGGCACATGCTGCATTCAACATGTATCTTCGAGAGTCATCATTTTATAACGTCAATATTCTTCATGATGATATTTTAGTTGGCCTAGATACAAAATAGTTATTTTCTTTTAGTTCATTTTCCGACGAGACTGATCGTATTTCTATAATAGAGTTCATAATTCATCTAAGCGATTCAAGAATATTTACATGATATCACTTGACGTACTATTGTTAGTGTTGTTTTACTAATCTATCTTGAAAGACATTGAGTTGACTGATTTGACTGACTGATATTGTATACATAAATCTTCATACATATTATATAATCGAAAAAAATTTCAGATATTCTCGCACGTCATATTTTAAACTATTTTTTATTTTCTATAAAAAAAAAGCACTGAATTAGATAGCAAATTCTTCATTCTTACTGTTATTCTGAAAAGATGGCCCGAGCCCTCTGTCATACATTGAAGAAACCAAACTATTCCTTTTTAATTTCAACATTTTTTCAAACAGGTGGTGTCGTATATACAATGTCTATCTCCTTATATTTTACTCATTAATAATAACGCTTTGAATATTTGAATTTGAGGGTGTGCTATGAAAATGCAATTTGTGCTAAAAGTGTATCACGAGATCTATAAACCTCTGGAGCACTATTTTTAATGTTATGTATTATATTTTATATATTTGCATAAATCAGTCTATAGCATTCTAATGGTGGCTTTTAAAATATAAATTAATGATACAAAACTTACAATTGATTTCATCCACTTTTATAAAAGTATTACAATTGTGTATTTTCGAATATATTTGGGCGTAAATTGTTTGATTAAATATTAATATAATATTTACAAATGATTTTTAACATTGTATGGAATAAAAGTCAAATACATATTGTGATTTTTGATAATACATGGGGTTTACTTTCAGTATATTTTATGTACACACTATACATGACATTTCTCATTGTTACGATATCAATCATGTAAGAGAAAACTGTATCATAATTTGATTATTGCAAATGCGTCGAGATTTTTTCACCTATGTACACATGTATTACAAATATTTGAATTTTTGTTTGTATAATTATAGAGAGAGTTGTTAAAAATAGGTTTTTTTTTAATATTTCCGACCACTGAACGAGTGTTCTCAAATGAATATGTATTTATTGTAGACTGCAAACGTGTAAAAGAAATATTGGTATTTATTTTTTATAGTAAATAAGATGTAACTAAAAACCTATCAAATTCTATCATGTATATTTCTCACAAGAAAGAAAAATAACACATTTAAGTTCATTTACTCCAAGGGTCGGCAACATAATTTACATGGGGGCCACATTGAGATATTGGGATTTGTCAATTTCACATTTAATTTCAAAATTAATTTTTTTTTACCTAAATATGATTTTTTAGTTTTTTAAATCGATTAAATTTTTTTTATAATGAAAATGCTATAAAAACAAACTAAAATAAAAAAATTTACAAGTAAAACAAACAAATGCAAATTAATGAGAGGTTTATTGTTTTTGTAATTTTTTTGCCAATTTAGTAAAATCAATGTCGAAACTAGTGGTTCTAACTCGAAGCAACGAATGTAAATGACCATCTGTAATAATTGTAGTCCGATGTTTATTTTTAATATAATTCATTCTAGAAAATGTTTGTTCACAAATATAGTGCTGGCTATACAAATATATAGTTATCGTTGCTGCTGAAAATTTCTTCAGAGCAGGAAATAAAGAAGTTGAAAGTCCAGTATAGAACTCTGTTAACTTCATCACTTTAAAAGTGTCTTTTAATACGTATTGGTTTGTAAATCAATTACTCTCAGTTGTAAATAATCAGGAACATCTCCAATATTGGGAGAAATAATCATGGGACATTTTAAAACACTTCGCGGGCCATATCTTGCCGACCCCTAATTTATGTAGTCCTTTCTTTGTTTGAAAAATATTGATACAAGTTGGTATGTTGTTGGTTTAAATTGTATTTCAGTTGAGCCACAGCATAAGTTACATCCAAATGCAGATCGGAAGAGATTTTAGTTAAATGTGACAATGGCGTTGAAGCTGGCTTGTCATAGATAATGATGACCTATCACAGCCAGCTTTGATGAGCAATGTTGCATTACTTGCATCACCACTTGTTGTTCCTACCAATTTTCAAGAAATGACTAAACGGAAATGCTTCGTAAAACTCTCATCCTAGTCATCAAAGCGGAAGTGAAATGTGTTATTCGTGTCATATCACAGCCACTTTGGTGAGCTTGGGCTTGAGTCACATATTTATTTTGTTACAATTTCAGCACATTTTTAAGCATGTAAACAAACAGACAAAAAAATAAAATAAATACTGTCATCCCAATCGTAAAAGTGATTGTGAAATGTAGGTATAAATCATATCACAGCCATTTTTGACGAGTTTGGTTGGCAGGTTTACATCTCGGGTCAAAATCGTTTTCATTTCACATAGTTTTCCCTTATTTTTTACGTATGATTCTTCATCGCTCATAAAGTGGTTGTGAAATATGTGTTTCGAATCATATCACAGCCAGCTTTGATGAGCGTTGCGGCATTGTTCATTTCTTCTATTTAATTTTAAATTCACCCCCACATCCCCTTTTCATGTACGCATAACATGTATGTATGTAATATGTGAAGCAACCCACGCGATTTGTTCAGTTTTTCAAATTAAAATAATAATTAATTTATCAATCAGGTAGTTAATTGGAGAAGAACGAAGAAATATGTGATGTGGTTGATCCCATCAAAGTGGTTGTGAAATGTGTATATGATTCATATCACAGCCAGCTTTGATGAGCTCAAATACACACGTGATGTCAATGTATATACAAAATGTTCATATGTACTGACAATATTTTGTCAATGGGTTATTTATCTGTATGTTAAACCCGTCGAAATTCGTCGGTCAGTGTAAATCTCCCATGACAATAGTCAATCTTTTAATGCTCTGTAATGTTTCATTGCTTGTTATTGTAAGGTTAAGTAATCAATTTATTACAGCCTATTAGCAGACACCAGGGAAATCCGATTATTCCATATGCTACCGAATTTTTCAAAGATTACATGAATTTGATGTTGAAAAATAAACGACCTCTGTTTAGAAATGCTTGTATCAATGTTTGCCACAATAGTGTTCTATTTGAATGTTTAAAAAATGATTCTGTAAAAAAAATCTTTGATTGTTCAATGCTATAATCTGTTTATCTACTATTATTTTTAAACTTGTGTACTATTTTTGATTTTTTAATAAATTGTTACAAAATGTTTATAATGTTTTATTATTTGTAATCCAACTACACAAATTATCATCAATCACTAAAATAAAATATAAAAATCAATCAATCAAATATTATTTTAAAATATTTATTCTACACATACATAACATAGTTGAATTTATAAACACGAAAAACTCAAATATAGGATTTATGAATGAGACCTTTATAGATCGAAACATTTCCATGATTGGGATTAAATATATAACAGTATGTCGCAGAATTAGATCAGTTCATGGAAGATATATAATTTTTTTTAAACAATGTTTTAGAACGATTATAAAACAATGCATACTTATTAAATCCAATATGGATAAAGTAAAAAATGGAGTTGAAAAGAGATGGTTCTATGAAAGATATAGGTTTCATTATCTATATTTTGGTCACATAATAAGGGGAGGAAGATACTCGTTCCAGAGACTGATAATGGAAGGGAAAAGAGGTATCGGACGAAAGCGACTTGTTTATGGCTGAACAACATCCCCCAATGGATGAGGATAAAAGAACATTGGCAGGTTGTTTGGAGCGGCTAAGGAGGGAAGAATGTAAACGGTCAATTACGTATTGAACAGTACATGGCACCAAAAGAAGAATTATTTTAAAATATTTATTATACAAATACATATATAATTGAAATGAACAATGTTTATGATGAAAAACTCATAAATATAGGATTATTTATGAGAGATTTATTAATGTAGACTGTAACTGCAGATATCGGCATAATGCATTTATGTAAAATTGCAAATCAGGAATTGAACTCAATAACTTTATTCTTAAATTTTCATTCATTGATGATTTTGTCAGTTACTTCTTTTTTCGGTAAATTTTCATTTTTCGATTTATCCGACTTGTTTGGATCTACAAAAGTATTTATTGACATTTCAAATTCTACTGGTTCGATTAATTTCTTCTTTCCGTGAGGCGGTGGTCCAATCAGATTTTCTACGTCGTCGTAGTTCAAAGTCTCTTTTGCGAGAAGAGTTTCCGCTAACTAAAAATATAGCAAAAGTTTGTATATATGTAGTACATCTAGCACAAAAAATTAAGAGATTTTTACATACATACACGGAATACTACTCACCAATTTCAATTTGTGTTTATTTTCTTTAAGGAGTTTTTCAGTGCGATAGTACGCTGCCGAAACAATTTGTCTCGCCTCATGATCGATTAAATTTTTTAAAGCTTTGCTATATCGGGGTCTCGATTGGGACGACTCTTCAGGGAACGAAACCAAACCGATAACATCCGACATGCCAAATTGTCGCACCTGCAAAACAACGAATTTCGGTTACCAAAATTTGAAGTTCAGTCGAATTATACATACATACATAGAATTGAAAATTAATGAAAGGACCTGTGCGTAGGACATATTTGTAACTTTTTGTAGATCGTTTTGAGCTCCCGTCGTGATTCGGCCAAACGTGAGAGCCTCTGCCACTCGACCGCCCAGCGCCATACACATGCGATCGTTCAACTGTAAAAAATATGCACACATTACAGCATTACATCTGCGTCCAGTTAAAATAAAAACCGAAAGGAATATACCTCTTCTTTTGAAAATAGTTTTTGATCGGTGGGTGTATACTGAGCGAAACCCAATGCAAGATTCGTGCGAGGGACAATGGTGACTTTTAACAGTGCGTCTGTATGTTCCATTAACCAACCGACCAGGGCGTGGCCTGACTCATGAAAGGCGACTATCTTCTTTTCTTCTTGAGACATTGCGTGATTTCTTTTCTCCGTTCCGCCTGAAATGGCACAAGCAATTTTTAAAATGTATGATATATGTGAAACACAAGTAAGTAACGAAAGTACGTTTAAAAATTAACAAAGCTAAAATTACGTTAAATGAATTTTGGACGCAAAACATAGTCACATTGGATAGTTATTTGCAATTAATTGGTGAATATGACTGGATCTAAAGAAGAAATAAAATTAGGATGGATTGCTTTTGGAAGAATGAACATAAATTTTAAACACAACATCCTGCTATGCTTAAAAAAGAAGGCATACGACCAATGCTTTACGCCAGTTATAACGTATGGATGCTGAATTAAAGAATGCTACGTAAGATGCAGTGCATACGGAGAGGCGTGGAAAGGTGTATGCTTGGTATAACAAGAAGATCGTAAGAGGAATACATACAATACAAAGTGGCGGATATAGCGGAACGTGTGAAAAGGTGTAGCAAGAAGAATGGATGGCAGATGGACGCGAGAAATACTGGAATGGTATTCGAGAGGATGTAGACCGAGTTGACGATGGGCTAATGAATTGAGAAGAATGTGTGGAGTCAACTGGATGCAGATTGCTTAAGACAGACGGGAATGGAACAGAATTGGAGAGGCCTTCATCCAGCAATGGATGGTGAACGGCTGAAAATGATGATGATATATGTGTATTAAATTTGCTTTCTTTACCAACTAATCTTTCTACAGCGTATTCTAAATCACTTCCAATCACTTTAGTCGCCTTGGTTCTCGCTGCATGAAGAGCTGCTTCGTTGCAAACATTAGCTATATCAGCTCCACTAAATCCTGGACAAATCAGAAAATAGAACACACTGAACAAATATAAACGAGTGTGACTATGTAAATATAAAAAAAAGTATTATAAATGCTCACCGGGTGTAAGGTAAGCTAGTCTTGTAGAATAGTAAGAAGGGGGGTGTTCCAAAACTATGCTTTTTAAATGTCTTTCAAATATTTCTAAACGCTCTTCTAAATTTGGAAGATCTATTAGAATATGTCTATCGAATCTGCCTGGTCGCAATAACGCCTAATAAAATACAAAAAAATTAAAAATTGTATGTGAAATAGAAATATTGGAATGGTATACAAGAGGATGTGAAAGAAAGCAAGGTAGACCGAGTGGACGATGGGCTGATGAATTGAGAAGAATGTGTAAAGTCAAGTGGATGCAGATTGCTCAAGACAGACAGGAATGGAAGAGGATTGGAGGGGGCTTCATCCAACAGTGGATGAAGCCCTGAACGGCTGAAAATTATGATGTGAAAGAGACGGTGGAGAAATTTTACTAACCTTATCGAGAACGTCAGCTCTATTCGTAGACGCCAACATCATAACACCTTCCCTAGAAGCCATTCCGTCCATTTCTACAAGAAGTTGATTAAGCGTTTGTTCTCCTTCACCACTGCTACCTCCGGCTGAACTACTCGGTGATGTTCCTGTTCTTTGTCTTCCGATCGCATCAATTTCGTCTATGTATATGATACACGGAGAACGCTTTCCAGCTTCTTTGAATAAATCTCTACGGTGAAAAAAAAAACATAATCATCAGTTAGATAATCTAATATTTACTACATATACGACCGACTATTATAGAGTACACCAAAGCAATTTTGAATTACCTAACTCTAGCGGCACCCAAGCCTCCAATCATTTCGATAAACTCTGAACCGTTCATAGACAAAAATGGTACTTTTGCTTCAGTGGCGACCGCTTTAGCCAACAAAGTTTTGCCACAGCCGGGAGGTCCCAGTAGCAAAGCACCTTTGGGTACCTAAATAAATTTCAGTACGTCCATATAAGTTGACATTGTAATTTACGATCGTGCATTGTACATAAACACAATTGTACCTTTGCACCCAAACTTTTGTAATAGTCCGGTCGTTTCAAATAGTCTACGAACTCCATGACTTCGACTTTGGCCTCTTTCAAACCAGCCACGTCTTCGAACTTAACGCCCTTTCCAGCTCCCAACAGGGGATCGATTAATGTGAATTTTGCACGTCCCATTTGAGACTACATAAACAAGGCAGCATCGAGTTTAAGAAAGATTTAAGAAAACCACCGGCCGATGCATACATATTTTCAAAAACAGATAATGTGCACATACAAACATGTCCAAGTTAATGGGTGGTTTCATACTTTTGCTTTTTGAAAATATGGACATGAGCAATCCAAATAGAAATAGTGTAATTAGAAGTTTTCCAACCACGTCGTTGTTTCTTTCATAGTTTACGGGAACTCCTGCGAAAATACAACACCGTCATATACATATGTTCTTTACACGGGCGTTTTTCAAACCGTGGGACCTGTTGGTGGGTCGCAAAATAAATAAAATGGGTCGTGACAAACGGAAAAAATACAAAAAAATTGGTTTCGTCAAACGTTGCAAATATTGAGAATGAAACGAGTTATTTTTATCTAGGTTTTATGATAGGCCGTTCACACGACACCGGAATGGTCAGATTCTCTATCATTGTTTAACATTGCCAATGAATATATTTTAAAAGAATTAAAACTCGAGATATTGTCCTATCTCATTTCTGCATCCCAAAGCTTTGATAACTATTTTCCAGTGCAAAAATTTGAAACAGTAAAGAAAAGCTTTTGGATAAAAAATCCATTGGATTTTGAAAGCACTGAATGAATAATTGAGTAAAACAAAAGTTAAAAAAATTGATCCCGAAGAGGAGGCTGAATTTCTGCACCTTATTAGTTCATTTACAGTGAAGAATAATTTTCAGTAATTAAATTTGTCATCATTTTGGGTTGAGGTCGAAGGAGAATTTCCACTTTTAAGTAAAAAAGCAATCTTTTACTCCAACTTATTTGTGTGAACTTGGATTTTTCACTTTATCTCAATTAACAACAAAGTTTCTAATTGAAAATTAGATTCATCTGTAAATATGCATATGTATATCATGTGTCAATAGTAAATACGGGTACACAATGGACAGAGTTTGTGTTTGATATATTATTATATAGCCATACTGGCAATACAAAATGTAGTTCTTGCAGTGGGTAGTAGTAAAAAAAGTTGACTTTTAAAGTAGTAAGAAAAGTTGACAATATTTAAAATAGACATTACAATTGCAATACCTTCTTTGACACCCAAAAATCGTTCCGCCTCTCTCAATTTATCTTCGAACCTTGTCATATCAACAATATTCATGTGATAAATGCGTTGATCAACCTAAAAATGCAACATTTTCATTATCATTCATATATGTAAATAGACAGCAGGACATAACATTTACGCTAAAATACCATACTTTTTTTCCTTTGACGATTGCACCTTCGTGTAAAATAATCGTAACCACTTCCAAGTCTGGCCTAATGATCAATTCTTCGACTTCGCCTTTGGCTAGCATCTGATATAGGAACTCATTCCAGGACACGTATTTCATCACCTAAAATAAACAATTATAATAGAATGAAGAAAATGTTACACTTAAAATGAAACACAATGTACGCAATATGCAAATAAGTTCTTAAAAAACACAATACACATGAAATTGAATGGGAAATATAATAAATTTAGACTACAACGCTTTGTACATATTCGCTATAAGCTATCCATTACATATTCACTATAAGCTGATAAATATATAAAAATGTTGAAACATTTGATTTTTTTCGCACACAAAGCTCATCCTCGTACAAAAAATTTTCATTACCTCTTGTTGATTGTTACTGAGTAACGCTAGGGATAGCGTAGTAATTACCAAATACGCCATAAATATCCAAAAGAGAGCTTTCACCAATATGGACGGTATTTTATTATCTTCGTCGTCGTCCTTCTTCTTCTTATCTCCGTCTCTTTTATCATTGGGACCCTGTTGAAAATATTACATCATTTTGATTGCAACCAGTGTGGCCGAAGTCACAGATTTCAATTATTTATATGAATACCTTTTTGGGATCTCCGGGAGGACCAAAAGGAGGTGGCTCGTAATTGTTAACGGACGATGAATGAAACAAACTGCTTTTTATTGAATGGCTATTGAATATGTCGAGGTTGTGAACGTTTGAGCGTTTCATCATTGCCGTGATGGCTTTCAACTCAGAATGCAGGATTCTATGCAACTGTAAGAAAAAATGTGCAACAAAGATTAACATTTCAATCAAGCATTCAGTTTTGTGGCCAGATTCAGGCGAATGAAGCAAAAATAATTTTTTTTTATAAAGGAGCTCTTTTCGTACTATCATATATATACATATGTACATATGTTACCGCTTAAGTGTAAGCTTAGTTTATATATGCATTTACTAGTTAATGTATACATTGTCTAGCTTAGCCAGTTACGGTATACACAGGAGAATGAATAGACATATTTGCTAGTCAATGCATAAATTAATCATACAGACGTAGTTAAATCTTTTAAACAGATATCATAATCCAATATTGTTTGTAAAAAATGATGAATTATCACACGTAGAAAATAATAAATGAAATATGCTTTAAATGCGTCATTCTGCAGCTGAGATAGAAATGACTGTGTGAATAATGGTTCCGGAAGTAGATAGCTTTTGCAAAAACAATGGATGTTCGCTCGTGAAGAACAAACTTTTGTGCAATTCAAAATGCCACTCAAGTATGCCTTACTTTACTTCTTACTTCTTAATTCTTACTTCTTAATAAGCTTACTTAGTTTGTCAAAATAAGTAAGTATTCCATAAAATGAATGATGCTTTAGTAGCACTCGTCGGTGAGTTTATACACTTATTAGTTAATTCATACATTGTCTAGTTAAAGTAAATGTGGAATGTAATGTTGTGAGCTGTAAGTAGAACTTTTAGAAGTACTTCTCAACTCTTTCTACAATGTGACTATCTATGTATGTTTAACATAGTATGTCATCATCATTTTCAGCCGTTCACAATCCACAGCCTCCAATTTGCCTCCACTTGACTCGCACACATTCTTATCAATTCATCTCTTCTTGTTATATCAAGCATACATCATTCCACGCTTCACCGTGTACACTGGATCTTACGTAGTATTCTTGAATTCAGCATCCATGTTTCACATCCAAACTTCATAACTGGCGTTACGCATCGGTCGTATGCCTCATTTTTTAAGCATAGCGGTATGTTGGATTTAAAAACTACGTTCGTTCTTCCAAAAGCGCTCCATCCCAGTTTCATTTATTCTTCTTTACATCCGGTAGCACAGTATGTATTGTGCAATAAAACATTTTGTTAAGATTGAACATGCAATAATCCGAGATAATACATTTGTGACATATTAAATGTGTGCTTACGGAATAGGTAGGTGTATAGGTCACCCGAGTTGAATCTTGTGTTTTGTTTACCTTGTGGTTCAACGGCAATGCCAAGATCCCATTGATTTGTATGTGTCTGTTGATTGAGTTGACGTGTTTGTGCGACTGTTGGGTCATTCGGTAGCATCGCAATGCTGCATTGTGCAACAATTTGTACGGTTGCGTTTTGCAGTGGCTCGCAAGCAGCCGCCCATAGCAATACATCTCGTCGGATTGAGGTTATGTTCGTTTTGTTATGCAACTGACGGGTGACGAGGGAGCGGGGGGAGACGGGGCGTAGCCCTAGCGAGGTTGGTACGCCCCCAACACAAGAAATTCAACCGGTTCAACTTTCACAATCAAAAAGTTGATTTGAACCGGCAAACTGCACAAGTGTCACCCGGTGATGGTACATAATCGATTATTTTCATTAATCGATTCTCGAGTACTTTCACGAGTATTTTTGCGGTGGAATAGAATACCCTTTAATAGTAGAAAATTAAAGGGTAAATCTATGGGGGGTGGCGTTGAAATGGCTGAATCCAATAAGAACGAACCCATTATGGTCGAACGAATAAAATCTAATACGTATAAGGCGTGGTTTCACGGGTGGCCGCGGCCTAGCCGATTTGGCTGTTGGGGCTGTCGTAGATGCGGCCGCCTTCTATGCATCTGTAGCATAGATATAGAATATCATACAGATGCCCCTTCATACTTTTCGGTTGACAAAAATCGTCGCAAGAGTGGGGATGAATGGACACACACCACACACAATCTTATAATTAGTGACCACAACGTTCCTATGAATGTGTCAAATTCTATATAAAAAACACCAAATGTCTTGGACATTGTGGACGTCTTGGTTGTTTCCCCTCCACCCCTCCTGAGCGGCTTACCTCGTGGCGTCGGTCAACCCCGTTTTTTTTTGTATAGAATTTGACAGATGCCTCGAAAGTGGCCGCAGCCACAACAGCCAAGTCGAAGCCACTTGCGAAACCAAACCTTAGTTTATAAATGACGTCACGCCTCAATGGGGAGGAGGGAGTTAGATATAATGTGATGATTTGTGACGAAGGGTTGTAGAAAATGTGGTGCCACAAAACCAACAAAATATAAATAATTTTTATTCTGAGAACTGTTCTAAAAAAACTTTTTTTGAAAATTATATGGGGTGGGAGTTAAAAAAATGTGACGTAATTTAGACAGGGAGGTAAAAGATTTTGTGACGAAAAAATACCCAAAATCGTATGACGTCGATTAGGCCCGAGCCTCAGCGGGCAACTAATCTGCCGACTAGTCGGCCTTAGTCGTCGTGTCGTCAAAATGTTAGCGTTTAGACGGAGCGGACCTCACCTGGCAACTCAGTCTCCGCAACTATGGACGACTACCGAAGACTACATGCCGTCATAGCAACTCTGGGAGACTCACGATTTTCACGACCCGAAAAGACGTTTATATAGGCATGGAAATCCAAAACCGACTTCAAATATGGGTTTCTTAGACAATTTTGTACAGGTAACACGAAAAAAAAAAAATGGTTTTGAAAAAAAAAAAACGAAAAACGAAAAAAAAAAAAGACGAATTTTTCATACTACGAGATAAACACTACACACAGATAGTGATTTCCGAAGAAAGTTTCACCCCAGATCCTTATTTTTCTTCTTATTTTCAAATCTTCGCAAATCTTCAAATTCTTCCCATCATAGCATACAAACATCTCCATAAAAGTGTATAGCTCTGTAAGAGGCTAAAACCGACGAGAATATAATATGATTATTAGGAAATTTTATATAAGAAACACGAAAAAAAATAAGTATTTTTTTTTTAAAGATTTGTCTATTTTGAAAGTGACGTAAATAAATTATACAGAGGTGATGCACTCGCCGTTGTCTCGCTCGCACTCTATTTTCGCGAGGGAGAGACGTTCCAATCCCCTAGCACTCGTCAAGATTCAGTCGCAGCATGTAAGCAACGGATACTACGTCATACAATGAACAGCTGGATTCGGACAAAAGAAAAAACGAAAAAAAAGACGAATTTTTCATAAGAAAAAGGAAAAGTACATATTTATAAAAGTTTACATTTGAATTATCGGTGAGTACTCGGTTAGTGACCACTGTCGGTGAAAGACCCTTCAGCAGGCGTCGGAAACCCGCGGGTCACCAAGTGACCCATTTGATAATTTCATGTGACCCACTTGAGTTCCGCAAATAAAGTATAATATAAAAATAGTGCACAAAATTTTGATATTTTTTTTTAATATACATACATATACATACATATGCACATACATACATACAAATATGTATAGTGGAAAGGGTGTGTGGAGTCAAGTGGATGCAGATTACTCAAGACAGACTGGAATGAAAGAGGATTGGAGAGGCCTTCGTCCAGCAGTGGATGGTGAACGGCTGAAAATGATGATGATAATTAAATTATCATCATTGCGGTTTGGCAATGTATGATATGCAGTCAAAAACTGTCTAATTGTTTTTGGAATTTTCTGTTAAATATACACGGAAAACACGTTTATATGAAGAAATTTTTTGCCTGCGGTGCATTATACGCATATTTCTCAATATGACTAAAATTTTTGTTAAAACTAAGAAGCTAACATTGTTTAATGACCCACCAAATATTTTTGGTTGCAACCTTTTGAAATTTATACCCAACGCAGAAAAAGATTGCCGACCCCTGCATTGCCTACAGTTCTTAACTCGCGCCAGTCACTCACTCGGTGGTCGTATTTAGAAGTATTGCGAACTTTCAACAATTTCACATAACTTCAGATCGGAATTTTTCAAATTTTGTTTTGTTTTTTTTGTATCAAACTAATAACGCTACTGTGATAAAATTCAATACAAATTATTTGCAAGTTCATTTAATCCTTTACTAAAAAAACTACAATATCTTTAGACAGAGGATATAATGATGTATTTTAGCGACTAGTGTAATTTGTTTCTGAAATGTAAATTGTTAAAAAAACGAGTATCTTTTTTTGTGTTCACTCTGTATATCTATATCGTCTTAGTTCACCATCGCCACATTCATCCAGAGAGCCGATCCAATGTGCCAGCGTGAGTTTTGCAAATTTCAAAATTTCAATAATATTGGAATGGAATGCAGTCCTCAGACATCCATAGCTTTTATATTTAGACATTTTATATGTTTCGGCTGGCCGTGAGTAAGAGCCCTTTCACACTGCACGGTTTTTTCGGTTCTTTCGCACGTGCAATGATTAGACGACAATATTGGTAGTAAGAAAGCCAGCTGCAATTGAAAATATGAAATTGGAAGCTAACTGTACGTAGGTACTTTGGCATTTTTTTTAAATTTGCGTAAATCTCTTAATCTTCAAAAATTTCGTGTTTAAAGCATTGATAAAAAAATTTAATTCAATATTCATCGTCACCGCCATTCTTTTTGTGATGAAAGACAATTTTGTGCAGATTATATTTCCAAAGAGATATTAATCATAGACAATCAGTTTGTAAAATATTTTTCAATGCACCCCTAAAATTTTATTATATACATACATATACATATGTATGTACATACATACATATGATACGTATTTTATTTTATTTTTTTTTACAAAAATTTGTTTTTAGATACAATAATTTACCAATACGTGGTTCGGTTCGGTTGTGCGCACGCGTCTCTCCCATACCGTCCCACTCGAAATCGTTGTTTATAACTAGTGATTGAAATTATAATTGTAGCTGAGTCTCCTGAACATCTCTTCTACTGACTGAAGGAGTCTCCTACTGACTGTTTTTGACGTTAAACGGCTAAACGTTCATTGTGCATAGCTCTCTAGCATACTCTTGCTATATTTGCTCTTGACGTATTGTCACCATTTGCTACCACTACTCGGTACTACTACTATCTACTCTTCAATTCTTTCAACGTAGCAAAATAGATTACCAACATGAATTGCTCTAAGTGTTCAGACTCTATTATTCTTGCGGACCAGATTAAGTGTTCGAAATGTGACTCTCATTTCCATTTCTATTGTTGCGGATTAACTGAGCAATCCTTTAGGAATATGCTCTCTATGAATAAATCTAAGTGGAAATGCTACAGCTGTAAAGCTGCCAAAACTCAAGTAGAGGTCAATTCCGGAACACAAGGCTTCATCGTCAGCGAAGGTGATTTCTCACGTTTTTCCCAATTAATTGACTCTAAACTTGATACTTTAAAATCTGACATAATGGAGCTGATAAATAAAAAAATCTCCTCTGAGCTACAACAAATCAAGGACCAGCTACTTAACTTAAAGTCGCTGGAATCAACAATCAACATCATCTCTGAGGAACGTGAACATTTGAATAACCAGCTGTTACAGATAACCGAATCGACCTGTTCATTGCGCAACGAACTTGACTTACTAAAACTAAACGAAAACACCCGTGATCAATTCGCCCGAGCCAATAATATTGAACTCGTAGGTTTACCCGAAAGTCATACCGAGAACCTCGTCAGCATTGTTGGGCTAATTGGTGACAAAGTCGACTGTAGAATTACACCCTCTGACATTGATTTTATCTCAAGAGTAGCAAAATTCAAAGATACAAGTAATTCTAAGCCCAGAAATGTCATCGTGCGTTTGTTGTTAAAAGACACACTACTCACCGCAGCTAGGAAAATGAAAGGTATTCCGACTAATCTAATCAACATCCCAGGACCACCAAAGACACTTCACCTGAACGAGCACCTGACCCTAACCAACAAAAAACTATTAATTAAGTGCAAAGACTTTAAGTCGAAACATAATTTTCAATTTTGCTGGGTAAAAAATTGCAAAATTTTTTTAAGAAAATCAGATGCCTCAAAGCCCATTCACATATCATCAGAGTCAGACTTATTAAATTTGCTATCACCTTGATCGACATCTTATTCGTACCTTTTTTTTTTTTTTTTCTTTCTTATCTCTACTATATACTTAACCATTTTCCCTCCTAAACTTTCATTCCTCACATTTACCCCAAATCCTACCTCCCTTATATCTACCCTAACGTGTTTTACTTTTTTATTGCTATCTGTACCTTATATCACCATTATTTCTCTGGCCATTACTATTTTTTTTTTTTTTTATCTACTTATTCTATTATTTTCTTGGAACTCTTACATCATCACTTGTTATTATTAATTACAATTATTTTATCAAATTTATTGCTCACAATTTATACACCCATAATGACTAATCTAAAAATTTACTATCAAAATGTTCGTGGTCTGAGAACCAAAACATTAAACTTTTTAATTAACTGTGCCGCTAGTGATTATGATATTATTTGTCTTACTGAAACTTGGCTTATTGACGGAATTTTTGATCGTAAACTCTTTGATCACCGCTATGTTATCTATAGAAGAGACCGTGATTACATTTCTTCCTCAAAGAAATACGGTGGAGGGGTCCTAATTGCAGTTAATTCTAAACTAAACTCCATCCATCAACCAACTTGGTCCTCACAAACTGAAGACATTTGGATATCCATTAATAAGAATACCAAATCACCACTTCACATATGTTGTTCCTATCATCCACACGGTCCAAATCACTCATCCAATCTCCAATTATTCTTTGATAATGTTATAAATATTCAATCCAACTATCCCGATGATTCATTCCTGCTAATCGGTGATTTTAATCTTCCCTATATCATTTAGTCTACTGACCCCACTGTGCCCACCTTATCACCTCATTGCTTACAAACTGATTTAGCCAGCTCTCTTTTACTTGATTTCCTCATGTTCCAGTTTAACTCCCAATTCAACACTTCAAACAGAGTTCTGGATTTGGTTATTGGTAATATTCTTGACTGCAAAGTTTCGCCTTGCTTATCCCCCTTTGTTCCAGAGGATGCCCACCATAAATCTATTATCATTCATCTCCAGATATCCAATTTCACTCTCCCATCACCTAATCCTGTTGAAATCCTTTCATTTAATAAAGCAGATTATAATTCCATATGCAGCCAACTGTCAAATATCAATTGGGACATTGAGTTTTTAAACTTAGATATTGATACTTGTGTTGATAAATTCTACAAAATCATATATAACCTTATCGATACTTTTGTTCCTAAAATTACTCTCAACCATACTAATAAATTTCCTATCTTTTATTCCAAAGGGTTGATTAGGACTATCAAAAAAAAACGTAAATTCCATAAAAAGTGGAAAAAGTACCAATTTCCAAGTGATTACGAATCTTTCTCCCTCCTCCGCAAACGCCAAAAATCATTATCCACACTCTGTTTTACAAATTACATTAGCTCCATTGAAAATGCAATTAAACGTAACGCCAATAATTTCTGGCATTATGTTAAATCGAAACGTCTAATTAATAAGATCCCTAACTCTCTTAGTTTCAATGGTACCACTGTTTATCAAATCCAACCTATTCAATGACTACTTTAACTCTGTCTTTGTAACTGACTCCCTCTGTCACCCCGCTCTTTCCCTAGATAATCACCTAATGTTCAACTCCATTAATGGGATCAACCTTGATCCTCCACTTGTTAATAATTATCTAAATAATTTAGACTCTAATAAAGGAGCTGGTTCTGATAAAATCCACCCTCTTTTTATTAAATCCTGTGCACCCCATCTTACTTATCCACTTTTTCTCCTATTTAAATTATCCCTAACTCAGGGTAAATTTCCTCAACTGTGGAAAACTGCTACTATTACCCCTATTTTTAAATCTGGGAGTGCACATGACATCTGTAATTATCGTCCAATTTCTAAATTATCTATTTTTGGCAAAATATTAGAAAAAATTGTCACTGTTCATTTATCCCCTCTACTTCGTAAATATATAATCCCCAACCAACATGGCTTTCTCCCAAAAAAATCTGTTGAATCTAATTTACTCGAATTCACGGACTTTATCACATGCTCGTTAGATGAAAAATGCCAAACTGATACTATTTACACCGACTTTTCCAAGGCTTTTGACAAAATTTCACACCCCATTCTCCTTCACAAACTCCGTAATCTAGGAATACATGGCGATCTTTATAGATGGTTATCTTCCTACATTTCCAACCGATCTCAAGCAGTCATGATCAACAACCAAATCTCTGATTTCAAAAAAGTCCCTTCTGGTGTTCCCCAGGGCTCTCATCTCGGTCCTCTTTTATTCTTACTATATATCAATGATATCAATTCATGCTTTTCCCATTCCTCCTTTCTTCTTTTTGCTGACGACACTAAAATTTAAAAAAAAATCTCTTCTATTGATGACTGCCTTAAGCTTCAACATGATCTAGATAATTTCTCCAAATATTGTTCATCAAATCAGCTCTTCCTTAATATAGTTAAGTGTTCTCAAATTTCATTTACCAGGCGCAAATCTCCCATACTATTCTCTTACAAAATTAATAATATTCAAATTAAAAAAGTTGATACTGTCAGAGACCTTGGCATTGTTTTCGATACTAAGCTTTCGTTCAATAACCATATTGACCTGATCGCCAGAAGGGCTAATAGAAATCTAGGTTTCATCATGAGGGTGTCCAAGCCTTTTAAGTCTTGTGATACCCTCAAATTACTTTTCAACTCCTTTGTCAGAAGCCACCTGAGTTTGCAAGTACTGTGTGGAACCCCTTATACCATATAAACATTCTTAGACTGGATAAAATCCAAAAAAGGTTCCACACATACTTGCAATTTAAATTCCACATCCCAATTATTCCCAATTCTTTGTTTATTCCCAATTTAACCCCCCCACTTGTAACAAGAAGAATCATAAATGACCTCTTTTTTTTGTACAAAATCCTTAATAATTTAGTTGATAGTCCTTATCTCCTTTCTAAAATCTCCCTTAATTGTCCTTCCAGAACGTTCCGTAATCCTAATTTATTCCACCTTAAGTTCTTATCCTCAAACTTATCTCGCAACTCATTCATCAACAGATCATGCAATACTTTCAACAAACTTCCTATTTCATTTGATATATTCACCTCCAACCTCTTTACTTTCAAAATTCATCTATATAAACACTTTTCCAATCCCTAATCCTACCCACACTCTTCCAAATCTCCCTCTCCCTTCTCACTACTTTCTTTATGTTTCTTACATTCATCATCTTTCTATTCTTTATTTATGTTATATCTAATTTTACTTATATAAACTATATCTATTATCTTTCTATTTCTTCACCTATGTTATATCAAATTTATTTATAGAAACTACTTTGGTTTATGTCATAACTTTGTTCATCTCTATTTTGTATTTCTTTAATTATAACTGTATGTTTCTTTCTTAAATAAAATAAAAAAAAAAAAAAAAAAAATTATATGTATGTATGTAATTTAGGTTGTAATTAAATTCAGTAAAAATCCTGGACAGAAATATTCGTAAATACATCTTTTAGATTGAGTGCAATCGGCACCGGCGACAAACTGATTATTCTTAGATAGCGTATTGTTGCCGCTGCAAAATAAATACACTTTGATTTCATTAGATCTACAATGGGTGTAGTGTTCATTTTTGTATAATGGACGAAATACGAGTGGCGATCTTAAACAAAGCATTGATGCAGTTTCGAATGACTCTGTGAGAACGGCGATGTTGAAATTACTGACGATCACCGTGCAGTTTGCTGATGAAGTTCGTCCCGACTAGTTACTTTCAAGTGGATCGTCCACTATTACACTTCTGTATTAAGTTACCTTATTATTTTGATTTTAGCTTAAGTTAATCATACTTTGTAGTAATAATATAAGTTATTATTTTGTTTTCAGAAAGGCGATTCTGAATGGATAACCTCTGCTCAAACAAGCGGTAGACGTAACTTTGAAAACTCTGGTGCAACGTCAGTAGTGACACCCAGAGCGGAAGCCGGTACACCGAAATCTCCCTCATCAGGTCCAGACCGTGGACTACTGTCCGCTGTGTGTTTTGGGCTCGTGTGCTCACTACCATACCGGACGATAAGCCCCAACTGTTGGGGTGCTTGTATTCCAGCTGCGAGAATTGTGTCATCATAAAGCTCGAGATCAAATCTACAGACTCTGTCGGTGAGTGTTCAAGTTTTGCGGCCGTTGCGGGGATAATAATGGCAATTTTTTTTTGAAATTTGAGTCAGAGTCGGAACTTTTTGAATTTCAGGCTTTGGAGTTTTTTTACTCGACTCCACCAGCCCCGGTTTCTAGTAAAAGTACTGATTTTTTATGCGTATGATTCTGCTCTTAAATATTTGTCTTCAGCTCAGTTCAGTTGTTGGACTTAATTTGATAATACACCCACTCCTCTTTTTACGCGAATTCACTTACTCGATGTATTCATTTTTACGCGATTATTTCTTCCAAAATTTAAATTCGAGATGTGGCGAACGTGCACCAAATGTTTCAAAATCAAATGGCTAAATTACATGCAAAAAAAAGGGAAGTTTCAGTGTGATAGGATAAACGGTTTGAGTTATAGTGATTCTAAACACAGACATTTTCCAGAAATCACAAAAACGTGATCGGGGGATGATACCTGATACGAATCAGTCAAAATCTCAAGGTCGAATTTTCGCACGATCACAATACTTTATCCCAGTTCTTCCCAAACTTTTTAGTACCGCGACCGACTTTTTAGAACGACAAACTTTCGCGACCCACCTAGCTTCATTGGACGTTGGGGTTAAATTTGCGCTTAATAGATAGATATAACAGTACAGTTACTCGTTAGTCAGGTATGACAGGACTGTTAATTGCAGCTAAATAGTAAATAGTAGTAGTACTGTTATACAATTTTTTTACTATTGTCCTGTTTGTGTTTTATTAGGTTTTAAAAATTCAAAAGTAAACTGTTCCATATGCAAAGTGGTCACCGAAGCCCCGAATATCATCGATCAACGTTTTGTCGCGGAGAGGAGATTGCGCTGTTTCCACTTTTAATTGTATACCTGATCAACGTTGCAATTAATACAGCCAGTGCTTGGTGTTGTGAATGCTCCGACTACATGTGCTCTGCTTGTGTACAAGCTCACAAACCTTACGTTGATATTTAAATTTGCTTTGTACTCCCACTTGTGCAGATTTTATTTACTATTTGCAAATCAATGTGTTTTATTTTTATTCTTACAGAGTAAAATTTACTAAAGATCATACGATAAAAGCTTGCAGTACTTCTCTCCCCGGATCCTTTGAGATATTTTGTAATAAGCATCAGCAGGTATTTCAGAAATTCAAAATTATCTTCAATTATATTACATTTGGGTTAATTAAACTTTCATTGGTATCATTGTGTTGTTTGTTTCGAATTATTTGCGTTTGTTTGGGAACGGCTGTCCATATTTTATGAAACGTGCGATTGACTCTCGTGTCGGAATTGCCAATTGGAAGAGCATCACGAACATCGCCATCAGTTTGGTCCAAAATGGTCAGCGACGCTCGTGCTTCTATTTATAAAATGTTAGAAGATGTCAAGTACAGGAAAGGTCTTTTAGAATCGGCCGTGAATGTTATAAACGAGAGACAAGCGCAAATAGCCGATAAGAGAAATGCTCTCTTTGAAGAAATCATACAGACCGATTTGAAGTAAGTATTTAATATTATTCAATAATTTCGTATTATGAGTATATCTTTAATGAATTGATCCAAAAGTTGTTTATTTTTTTTCTCATCAGGGTTATTAATGCCATAAATACACGTAGCACACAATTAGTGCTTGAATTGAATGAAACTTGTGACGCAAAAAATAAGACTCTCGAAAAAAAAAAAAATACATTAAAACAGTTGTTCGCTGATACAAATAATTCTATTAACATTACTGAGGCTTCTCTCGATTATGTTAGTTCATATATTGATCATTTTTATTATTAGTTATTAATCTTTGCGGTGAGTTTTTAATATTGTTCAATATATTTTATCACAAAATGTAGGGAACTGACGAAGCTGTAGCGTATAGTGAAACTCTAATGGCCAAACATTTACATAGAATTAAGCAATACACCGATAAAACCAATCCGGAAATTCCTGTAGGAATAGATTTAGCCTTTGAAAAAGTACCAGAACTTATTGAAGGTTTGTGTCTTTGTACATTGGATCACCGTCCAAAACATGCAACTTGTACAGAGAAATTGTTGTTTATTCATTTTTCTCTTTTCAGCTGCATTGAATGTCGGTGCTGTTATAGTGGATGGAAAAATGTACCGTCCTAATAATAAAAATCGTGGTAGTCATCCATCTTCAGTGGGATCGACACCACAGAGAAAGGGCCCTTATCACCGTCCCACAATACCTACAATACCCACAAGACCCACAAGACCCACAAGACCCACAAGACCCACAAGACCTACAACTACGACAGGTTTAATCAACACTCTTAATCATCAGGTAAAAAAATGGCTTATTATGAATGAACACAATTTTTACGGATAGTTTAAACAGGAAAATTTATTTTAGCAAGCTATGCCTATTGCTGCAGCCCAAGGTCAAGCTCTTATGCCCATTGCATCTCAACGACAATTAGGGCAACAGATATTTTCGGCACCTTTACCACAACAACAGCATCAGTTGCAATATGGAACGCAGGCTAGTCAAGCTGTTTCACAGCTTGCACATCGCTCTCAAATGTCGGCCCAATTGCTACGGCAGAATAGCGGAGGTTTTAAGTTCATTTATACGCCATCACTTAACATTTAACAGAAATATTGAGCTCTTTCAAATCGGAATCGTTTTATGATTTTAGTCCATAAATGCAAAATTTAATTAAAATTAATTTTAAGGTGCAATGACGAGTCCTTTGGCAGCCGTGCATCCTCATTATGTTGCCATGTCCAGACCAGGTGGTGCAGCGGTGCCTATAATAAGACATCCTCATATCACCTCTTCGACTTATCCTCATCACATGTCAGCTACTGGTAAGAGCCAAATTTATTTTGTTACATACGTAGTATTTTGATTCATATTGAGAAATAGTAACGATGAAAGAAATAATTTACGGTGGATATTACCTTTTGCGATCTTTCAAAATCGATTGAATACATTTTTCTGTGTAATGTTAAATGATGCATTTTTAAGTTTACTACTTTTAATTACATTCTAATGTTTTGTTTATTTTTTAGAAGTTGTGAATTATCTTACCGGTTTGCCGGTTGAAATGAATCTCAGAGGTTTATTGAGTCAGCCTCCTTATAATCAAGCTACGCAGCAAATGCAACACCAACAACAGCATCGACAGCAACACCAGCAGCAACAACAACAACAACAACAACAACAACAACAACAACAACAACAGCAACAGCGAATACCACAATCAGGCCAATATAGCCGACAAGCACCTCAAGCAATGGGATACCCAAGTATGTTACGCTAACATTTTTTTTTTTATGAAGTTTATGCCGTTTTGTATTGAGTAAATAAGTCATTTTATTTTGTAAGTTTGTACAGATTTTAATCAACCGTCTCCACAAAATGCATATGGGCAAAAAATGTCTAGACGTTCTCTTAATGTGATGAAACCACGAGTAGCTAGTACACATGCAATGCAACATCATCAACATCATCAACAGCAACAACAAAAACAGCAGCAGCAGCGACACCATCACCCACAACAGCAGCTGCAATATCAACCACAATCGCAGCAGCAATACCAACCACAAGCTGCTGCAAAATGGCATATCCCACAACATATCACTAATGGTTTTTTTTCTTCGTATAACTAAAATGTCAAGTATGTACTTCAATGTTTTTTAAATGTGTAGATCTAATTTGTAAATGTTATTTTCAAGGGCTATACAATTCAAATGATCCTGGAGCATATGGACTCCAACAACCGTCACAAAATCAATTAGTGCCTGAACAAGATGACGTGAAACCATCTGTCTCTACTAGTTAGTACATATCGTATTAACTAAATTACAATTCAGCTAGCATTGAATAAAATGTGTGCTCGAACGGAGCTATCTATTATAGTTTTTTAAATTATATTTTGTACTTTTTGATACTAATTCAGATAAACACGATGCGGTTATTGATGAGTCAACGAGTGGTGGGGGTGCTACAACTGACCGCCATGAAGAATTGTGTGCGGTGTGCATGAAGAGTGGAGATATTATATGTTGCCAGAAGTGCCTTAAACTTTTCCATCGATATTGTCACATACCCATATTAGAAGAGTTACCATAGTACGTTGTTTATCTGTAATTGTATTAGAAAGAATTGCAGCCCTTAGACAGCCCTGTATTAGACAGAATAAATATAACATTTGATTTCATTTTCCTCATTAGTGAAACCTGGCAGTGTACGATGTGTGCAGATTTCGCTAACATCCCTGATGTTTCTCCCGGTGATATAAGATCGGCAGGTCTCAGTTTAAGACAAGGGAAAATTTTAGAGAGAATTATTTTAGAATTATTGTGTCAATATGAAACGAGTAAGCATTTTAGAAAACCTATTCCAAAGGAGGTTAGTATACATTTTATTCACTTGTCATTAATGATTTAAAAACATTCAGAGCTATCTATGGTGATGTTTTTTGGCACCCTACGGAAACCAACTTAGTAATACTCGATTGAATTACTACTTTTGGACGAGTACATAATATTCACTGTCATATTTAGCACGCTGGAGTGTCCCACTATGGTCAATTTCATAGGTTTTCTGCAATATCGCCACGGCTCAGGAAATACATATTAATATGGTTTCATTTGAAAATGTTGTATCGTTTTAGAATAAAGACTATTACAATAAAATTAAGAAGCCGATGACGCTAGATTTGATCCGGAACAAACTAGTTTACGACAAATGGCAATATACTGATGTGTCAGAAGTAGTAGCTGAAGTTCAATTAGTGTTTGAAAATGCATACACTTTTAATCCAGTAAGTATTGGGTGCTATTAGTTGAAAAATGCTGTTGTTTTGTAAGCTTTTTCTTATGAATTTTTCTTTTTTTCACAATAGGTGGACTCCGTTATCTTTAACGATGCCAAACGTCTCGAAGAATTTTTTGACCAGCAACTTATGAAATGGTTACCCAATTATGCTTATTATGATTCAATTAAAAAAACAAAAAACAATCAAAATTCTATTTGTACAACTCCATTAATCGAGTAAATACAAGAATTAATTAAGGATTGTATGCCAAATTTATAATATGTATGCTTAAAATTACATCCTATTGAACGATTGTACAATGTGTAAAGATGTGTTGAATATTGGTATACAAAGAAATTGCATATTAAGACAATGAAGAAAAAACGTGAAATTAATTTCTGGTATTTTAATCTTAGTTTAAAAAATTAGACTCATTGTTTTTGTTTTATTTTAATTTTAGCAATCAACGTGAATGAATATATATGTAAATCACATTCAGAATAACTGGTGAAAACTTGAAATAAATTACTCCCCGTATCTCTTTTATGTGTTTTTTTCGATATTTTTACCTTTAGATCAAGTCCACTTTCTAATTATGTAATCGTATTAGATCTATGTAATCCGATCGGCCATAATGGATTCGTTCTTATTGGATTCGGCCATTTCAACTGTAGTCTTTCTAGTAATAAATATTTTTATTTTGATTTTTCCTAGCTTTGACTTTTATGATTAAAAGCGTAATTTTTAAATGTAAATTCGTGATAGAATTTTGTAAGAAAATACTTTTTTTTTTTATTCGATAGATGTCATTCGTTAATTTATTTTTGATGTACATAATGTGTACTTATTTAACTTTTCATTCCTTTATATTCTATTATTTTCATTCGCCTATCTTACTTTATTTTTATTTGATATATTTAGGCGTTTTGCAACTTTTGGCTGTGTTCGTAGTTCAAAATTTCAATTAAATTAAATATTAATTAAAAAAAAAAAATAAAATGGTGTGTGTCCATGCTATTGAAGAACAGTATGGTGTATATCTTTGCTATCTAGACCAGTGCTTCCCAAACTTTTTAGTACCGCGACCCTTTTTTTAGAACGACAAACCTTTGCGACCCACCTAGTTTTAATGGACGTGATGGGGGGGGAGGGGTATTTAAATTATTTTTAATACTGTTTTTCTACTTAAATATATCCAGTTTTATTTATTTTGAAATCAATTGACATCAATTGAAATCACCACCTACAAGCGATTCTTAGCATCAAAAGTAAATGTGTCTATAAACTTCCACCTTTTTTTGCATAGTAGCAACGTTCCTTATTTAAAAATCATTCAATCAATTTTGTAATTTTACATATAAACATTTTTATTTTTATCAATAGATCTATTGCTATGGATAAGTTTATTTTCTAATAAACTTATATGTATTATAAATTCATTTGACTATAGAAAATTCTTTCGCAATACTGTACATCCGTATTTTTTTTTTGAGAAGTCTAGATTTGAAAATCAGATTAATTTTCTATCAAATTAATTAAAAAATTTTGAATTAAAGTTTAACCACACATTGTTGAAAATAAAAGTTAAAATATCATAAATTCATAATATTACAGCTCTCGATGTATTTATGTAGAACACGTCCCTAGATTAATTTGTATGCTAATTAGTTTCCTATCAGACTTTACTCAGGTCATAAATCCAATAATTTAACACATACAAGTTCTAGATCCACTCGACAGGTATATTTACATATGTATACTGACGAATCAAACTATAGCAATAATCGCCATGACTTAAATATCATATCTACATATATAATACAAAACCCATAATATCACTGTGCATGTTTGTGGTAATAGATGATAAACTACATAGTTATCGGCAACTACACTTGTATGGTTTCTTTTTATTATTCTTATAATTTGTAAACATACAACTTGAAATTCTTTCTGGAGTACCTATCTACTCTAAATAGAAAGTCATCAGCGGGAATTTGTTAGACATTTCTCTCACGTGTTCACAAGACAAGCGACGTCACCTACAATGATTGATCACTGGACAAATTATGTCACGGAGGAAAATTTTAACCATTTTTACTTTGTCGTTACTAATTTGGTGCAGTTTTCGACAACCGATTTCAAAGTTAAATATAAAATATGGATCGAGTAAAAAATCGAAAATTTACTTATGGGTGATAAATACTCGAAACCCGCTGATATGATACCACTATACCAGTGGTCGGCAACCTATGTACATACATACATACACTGAAGTGCCTCATAATTGTTATTTTTAAGTATTGGACACTCAGCGTGCCACTAAAATTTCATTTTTATTTGAAAAATTGCAAATAAGACCTTCAGACATCAGTAAAAAGGTTTATTTAAGAACCCTCCATCTGTGCATGGAGCATCACTGCATCATTCTCTAGGCCGTGCCACCAAAAAACCTTCCACATGCCACCTAGTGGCACGCGTGGCATAGGTTGCCGACCACTGCACTATACAATTATTTCGGGCTATAGGCTGCATTGTTATTGTACAAACCAGCGCGCACGCGTGAAGGTCTAGGGTGAGAATCCACCGCCATATGACGAATAATCCGGCTAGTTAGTATACAATCAATATGCTAGAGGGGAAAATCTTTTGCTTATGTATTGATTTAATTGATGCTTTTTCTTTCCAGAGTCAAATATTGAAAAATTACATCAGTTAACCTAAGGGGCCACCTCGACTCGTTTCCAAATTGGAAATGGAAAAACAACACGCTGGCCTTTCGGTCTGCTTTGTCGATTTTCTTGTGGAAATGCGGGCCGACTAATGAGCCGCAAGATAAATTTGGTGCTAGAAGTCACACCGAGTTGTATTAGGAGACGTGCGATTATTTTTCCGACAAAGCGAAAGAAAACATTCACATTGAGAATGCGATAAAACCATAAAACGAACGAATGGTAAAAATCGGATCGAACGTTCTGTATAGGTACATACATACCCACGTATAATATTTAAACCACATTTGATACGGAGAGGGTTAACCGTCGTGCGTACTTAATTAATCTGAAAATTCTGATAGTCGAGATGGACCTGAGGGGGATGAGATGTGGTGGGGATGGAGAGATCCGTTATTGTATGCGGATCAAAAATTTACATAATACTAAAAGTAGACGAGAAACGAGCTCTTTTGTCAATTTTCGTCTCTCACCCTTATCCCCACCCCCACCCTTTCCCCTCACCCGCTCCAATACAACCATCCCCTTCTCATCCCCGCTCGCAGATAAATGCAAATCGGTGTATTTAAAAACCCCACCCCATAGAATGGAGTGCAGAATGGTGTAGCGAAATTTTCACAAAAACAGTCCACGATATCACATTTGAACCGGAAAGGGGAGTAGAGGGTGGTGGGGTGTGGGGTAAGGGGATGTTTCAAAGCGTATTGTTTCATAATATTTAATTGTGCAATATGCATATTATCAGCATCATCATCATCATTTTTAGCCGTTCACAATCCACTGCTGGATGAAGGCCTCTCCAATCCTCTTCCATTCCTGTCTGTCTTGAGCAATCTCTAGGATACCATTCCAGTATTTCACGCGTCCATCTGCGATCCATTCTTATCGCTGTGTCCACTTCACCTTTTTCATATCCGCTAATTTGGTCATGCTTCTTATCCATGTATTCCTCTTACGATGTATAACCAATCATACATTTTTTCTGTGCTTCTCAGTGTGCACTGGATCTTACGTAACATTGGTATAGCGGGATGTTGGATTTAAAAACCATGTTCATTATTCCGAAAACGCTCCATCCTAATTTCATTTCATCATCTTTATATCCAGACATATTCACCAATTGTCCTAGGTATGTATAAATCACTATCTACAGGTACAATGTCTAACGTACCTAAGGTAAAAACCTCAGTGTGCACTGGATCTTACGCAACATTCTTGCATTTAGCATCCACGTTTCACATCACATCATAACTGACAATTTTTCTCAATTCATCAGAGCATCGTCCACTCGGTCTATCTTGCTTTCTTTCACATCCTCTCGGATACAATTCCAGTATTTCTCGCGTCCATCTGCCATCTATTCTCCTCGCTATAGTTTTTCACACGTTCTGCTATATCTGTCACTTTGGTCATACTTCTTACCCACGCGTTCCTCTTACGACCTCTTCTCGTTATACCGAGTATACATCTTTCCATGCTTCTCTGTGTACAATGGATCTTGCGTAACATTCTTGAATTTAGCATCCACATTTCACATCCATACGTCACAAATACTTATTTATCTATCGTACGTTGATACGTTTTATGGTATTTTTACAATCGTGTGCGTTTCGCGTTGGAGAGGATTCTAACTTTAAGACTTTTATTCTGAAAATTCAAAACGATGTGCAGCGAGCAATTGTGTTGAAAAGGTCGTTGCCATTTTTATTTAAGCCATTGTGATTGGCAAGACGGCTGACAAAATACGATGGCATTGTCGAGCCGGTACGCCCGTGTCATTATTACGATCACGGTCAAGTGTCCGTAAGATGATTGACATATTGACGACACAATGGTGTTCATTCGCAGCATCGTCACTTGTGCGCAACCTCGGAATTTTCAGACCGGGCGTATATCGATTGATCGGACAGAACGGGGGAACACTTCAAATACGCTCGGCTAAACAGCACCTGGTTCTATTTGAACGGTAAATTTATTATTACCCGTTCGAATACACATATCTATAAAATACTGTATGCATTGCGAGACAGGCAAGAATGTTGCATATGTTTTACTACATACATATGTAGTTGCGAGCATCTTCGTTTGGAGTGTCTCAACAGTCGCCGCCGTTTGGTAAATTTGCCTTTATAGCAATTTCAAATGTATCTTGTACTCGTTCAGATCAATCGAGGGCCTGTACAATAACAGTACAGCTGATAGCCCCTTTGACAGTACGCGAAACAAGTGTTTTAAACTCTTTTAAGTTTTTTCAATATCTTGTATCAGGTTGGGTTAGATATTTTTACGGAAAATAAACCTAATGCAATCCAATTAATTAAATATAAAATATCGTGGTGAACTACTGGATTGTGTTTAAGTTAAATAGTTTTAAAAAAGTAGGCATACGACCAATGCGTACTGTTATGTACGGTTATAACGCATGGATGTGAAACGTGGATGCTAAATTCAAAAATGCTACGTAAGATCCAGTGCACGCAGAGATGTATGCTTGGTATAACAAGAGAGATCGTAAGAGGAATACACGGGTAAGAAGTATGACCAAAGTGGCAGATATAGCAGAACGTGTGAAAAAGTTGAAGTGGCAATGCACTGGACACATACATATTATAGAAAAGAATGGATGGCAGATGGACGCGAGAAATACTGGAATGGTATCCGAGAGGATGTGAAAGAAAGCAAGGTAGACCGAGTGGAAGATGGACTGATGAATTGAGAAGAATGTCTGGAGTCAAGTGGATGCAGATTTCTCAAGACAGACAGGAATGGAAGAGGATTGGAGGGGGGGGGGGGGGCTTCATCCAACAGTAGATGGTGAACGGCTGAAAATTATGACTTATGGGTAAATTTGAGAAAAAATGTCACATGATCAACTTTCAAATTATATCTTCTTTTCGTCCAAATTACCTTTATTTAAAATATGAGCCACGAATCATCCTGTACCTTGAAAATGTGTTTCGTTTAGAGCAGGCGTCGGCTACCAATGACCCGCTAATAGGTAATAGTTAATGATAATTTCAAGTGACCCACTTGAAATTTTTGAAATTTAAACAATTTATCATAGATCGTAAGAGGAATGCATGGGTAAGAGGTATGACTGAAGTGGCAGATATGGCGGAACGTGTGAAAAAGTTGAAGTGGACACATAGCGAGAAGAATGGATGGGAGATGGACGCGAGAAATACTGGAATGGTATCCGAAAGGATGTGAAAGAAAGAAAGGTAGACCGAGTGGACGATGGGCTGATGAATTGAGAAGAATGTGTGGAGTAAAGTGGATGCAGATTGCTCAAGGCAGACAGGAATGGAAGAGGATTGGAGAGGCCTTCGTCCCACAGCGGATGGTGAACGGCTGATAATGATGATGATAATGAAATGTTATAAAAGTTCGAAAGCAATAGGTATGCGGCAAGGTGAAGTTCAATGTTCAAGCTTGATCATATCCCATGTCTTTGAATCGGTCTCTATCATAATAAAATCCATTAAAAATATACACATTTATATGAAGAAAATTTTTGGCTGCAGTGCATTATACGCATGTTTCTCAATATGACTGAAATTTTCGTCAAAACTAAGAAGTTAACATTGTTTAATGACCCACCAAAATTTTTTGGTTACAACCTTTTGAAATTTATACCCAACGTAGAAAAAGGTTGCCGACCCCTGGTTTAGAGCGTTTTCATATTTCGATGAAGTCGAATGCAAACGTGAACCAAGCGCAGTGCGAATTCGCTATTATTTATTTACTAGTGTAAGCCCGTTGAATATCAACGGAACGTTCCCATCACCCGTACTGGAAAATAATATTAAATTTGATAGTTTTTATAGTTGTTGCATCTATGCAACAATGCGCCATCTATGGCGCGTTATAATACAACAACGTAACAATTTAGCAATGTCGCGAGCCTACTGAGAAATTAATTATGTCCAATTGTAGCAGGTCCGTCATCGCCTCCGTTGCATGATAGTGTTAGCACGACATCATTCCAACCTGGTGATCACGGGTTCAAATCCCGCTCGCGCGCGGACGATTCGTGTCTTTTAATCATTTACCCCGGCGAGCGTTATCAGCAGACAGACGGATTTCGCCTATTATATATACATATATAACAATTCACGTTGAATTTTCACCTCTTATCTCTTATGCCGGCACTTCATGAGTGGCGGTGCCGAGCGCCAAGGTGTGGGTATGTCACTCGAACATTTTCGTGTTAACACCAACGTACTTTATAACATTCGCGTGACATCCGCAAAAGTTGAGCGAAGGCGAGCGAACCGCGAAAAAAGCAAGATTCCCCTTCCCCACACACCGGACCCCTCCAGTGTTGTCTGTGCCTTCATTGCGTAATCATGTGGACCAATTCAGTGACTCGGAACTTTCTCGAAATTCTCCACCAAGAATCTGCGATATGGGATCCAAAACACCGATGCCACGATGACACTTCGTTGGCTGTCGCTTGTTAGTTGACACAAGAGTGGCGCCACTAGCGATGCGATAGCAGCGCTCTGGACGGGCGAGCAAGCGGCAGCTGACCACAGCGCTAAGGCCAACATTTCACGAGCATTCTACGAACATTTCACGAACATTCGCGCGATGGTGAAGTGGCGGCATTACTGTTAAAGTTCAATGTAATCCAAGTGGTTGTGAGTGGAAAAATCATCTAATCAATGAAAGGCGACGCGTCCTATCTAATGGGGGAGTGCAGGGCCGTAGTAGCAACCGTAGTATCCACAAACGCAAAGTGGTGTATTGTTTATTCGGGGTGGCTTCAATAAACAAACCACCCTCCCTTAACTTCTACCATCCTCTACCATCCCACCCCCTTCTCATCCCCTTCATCCCCTCGTTGCATCGCCTGGGGCTCGACACACCTCTCTACACCCCCGTAGCACCGAATTCGTTACGCACGCGCTTCACTTGAACCGTTTTTAAAAATCGACAATCGCAGGTGAAAGTGTACATTCACCAACGAATGGGCTATAAAAAGCAGGGGTATCGTTATCATCATCATCACAATTTCACAATGTAGCCCAGCTCGATCGAAACTTTATATGTATTTATGCTGTGCGAAAACTGTTGGCAATTTTTTTCTTCCACCATTTCACAAATTAATATTGGAAAATTTCTTTTCAAACTTTGGCCCTTTGTTCTTTAGGAAAAATAAGTTTAAAATGTTTCATAAAGATCTTTTTTAAAAGAAGATTTTCCTAAATTTAAATTTTTTTATGGTACAATGTACAAATACATACTAGTGTAAGCCCGTTGAATATACATATATCAACGGAGCGGTTTCTCATCACCCGTACTGAAAAATAATATTAAATGTAATAATTTTCATAGTCGTTGTATAGATGGCAACAATTTAGTAAATCGCGAACACTTTAAGATTTAATATTGGCCAATTATAGCACGTACGTCATCGCCTCCGTTTGGAAGATAGTGTAAGCACGATTCCTCCCAACCTGGTGATACCGGGTTCAAATCCCACTCGCGCGACGCTCTGGTTTTTTTTTTTAATTATTTAAGTCGGCGAGCGTTATCAGCAGACAGACAGACCGACGTACAGATGGATTTCGGCTATTATAATATAATACCATTATATTATAATGGTATTGTATGTACGTATAGACATAATACAGGTTCGTGTATGCAAATATTACATTATTATAAAAAAATATATTACACCATATCGCGTCTTCAGAGCACAAAGGTGACATGTCCAAAATAGTAAATTGTACAGGGCAGCAGTTTTGAAGTTTGAAATGGTCATCGTAAATCAGGCGAACTTTATATAAAAATGGTAATTGTAGGTACTCTAGATTTTTATATGCTATTTCATTGTTATTGAATTTATACAATTGATTTTCAAATTGCATGTAAAAAGTCACTCGTGTGCTCTAAGAATATTAATATTAACATAGAACTTTTTTTACTTTTTATGCCAAAATAAAATGTGACCTCATTCGGATGTGCCACTGTCTTGAGTGCCCCGATAGAACAATTAAAGAGGAACAAAGTTTTTTTCCTCGTTTCTCGAGAGCACAAAGACGCCTTTGTGCTCTGAGGGTCATCATTTTGTGGAGCGGTCCACACAATAGCAACCCTTCGTCGTTTGCTGTTCGGTTCGTCGGTGTGTACGCAGCATTACCCATGCGTTCCTCTTACGATCTCCTCTCGTTATACCAAGCATACCTACATCTTTCCATGCGTCTCTGTGTGCACTGGATCTTACGTGACATTCTCGAATTCAGCATCCACGTTTCACATCGATACGTCATAACTGGCAGTACGCATTGGTCATATGCCTTATTTTTCAAGCATAGCGGGATGTTGGATTCAAAAATTATTCCAAAAGCACCTCACCCTAGTTTCATTAAAAGAGTATATGTTCACTTTAAATAATACAGATGGTAAGTCCTCATAGTAAAGGTATATTTTTAAAAATTCCTACGAAGTTGCGTGGTTGCGTTTGCGTCCAGGCGAAATGCCACACTTTGGGCGCGCGCACGCGCAAGTCCCGATTTCAGGGGGCGATGTTTACTTTAATTACCGCCCAGTCAGAGGGTTTAAATAGTCAATAAGTCCAAAAACAACATTCGAACACAAAACGGAGATACTTCCTCTCTCTTCAAATATTTTTCCTTTATGGCGTGGCTCGTCTTTGTCAGGGACCGTTCGCACCTACGCTCTCGAGGACCAATCCAGTTCTTTCGGTCGCCTTTTCGTCCTTTTTGCCTTTTGACCACCTGGACACAGAAGAGGATCCTCTCGACGGCCGTGTATATATTTATGCAGATATATGTATGTAAGAGTATGTGCAGTGTATATTTCTATCTACGCACACATCTGTGGCATACAGCAGATATGTACATATGTATGTATGTAATGTATGTACGAGTATGTGCAGTGTATATTTCTATCTACGCACACATCTGTGGCACAAAGCGTATATATATGTAAGTAGTTTACAAAAATATATACCTTATGCATACCTCACATAGCACACAGGGGGACCATCGATTGATATTCAAAAAATAAATTATTGTGTACATACATATATTGTCAACTTAATAGTGTAGTTGAAGTTCACCTTACGCCGAATTCGCTAAATAGGCAAAAAAGTAATGTTGCTAATTTTGTGAATACAGCAATGCAAATCAATCGTTGTGTATCACTCAATCCGAAATCAAAAGTCAATATATGTAATAAAATATAACTAGTGTAAGCCCGTTGAATGTCAACGGAGCGTTTTCATCAGCCATGAATAGTTTTTATAGTTGTTGAATAGATGGCGCGTTATAATACAACAACGTAAAAATTTAGCAAAGTCGCGAGCCTATTGATAAATTAATATGTTCCAATTGTAAGCAGGTCCATCATCACCTCCGTTTGAATCATAGCGTAAGCGTTCACTGTCCCGAACCGGTGATCTCGGGTTCAAATCCCACTCGCGCGACGTTCTGGTTTTTTTATAGAGCGATTATATACATTATTATACAGATTATTATATGTATACAGCGATAGCGATGTCATTTGTGGTGTAATGAAAGCTACCTACAATGTATGTATAACTGTGACTGATTCAGTGTAGCTTAAATTAATAAATTATGCATATGTCATCAAAGTTTTATAGCATAATTTGAAAAGTGATACGATATCGAACGAATCGATACGGTTTCTGTTATTCGATCATTCATTATCGTAAGTTTTACGTTTCAAACCAGTAACGTAATTTCTCAACATTCTAACATTCTCATTCTCAACATTTCTCAACATTTCTATTACACGACATTGCTTTCAACGATTGTAATCGAATTTCTATAAAAATATTTCTGGATGATAATATTTAAAATCCCTGATTTATCTCTGTGTTATTTTTCAAAACCGAAGATTGAATTTTGGACCGGTCGAGTGGCTGGAGTGAGAGCACCACATCTCGCGCGCTTCGGCCACCATTGTCGACAGATCGCCGTTAAATATTATTCTTGCCAGATGGTTTTTGACCCTTTAATTGCTCGGTGATATTCGTTTGACGAGTGTAAATAAATTTGTGTTGAGCCTGTTTGGATAGCTACCCACCTGCCGAAGAAACAGGATCGTCTCAACACTCCGCATTTTTTACCCCCTTCAAACGAAAACATACTCGTATTCGATTCAAATAGTTCGGCGGCCATTTTAGTTATTCGCAGACATTTTCTATTCGATTATATTAATTTGACAGGATTTACGTGTCTTTCGATGATAATAATTGTTCAGTTTTTACCTACTTATTAATTGATAAATTGACTACTGATAAATTGGTGCTTGAGCAATGTATATTTTTCTTGTGTTTTATCACAGCTAAAAGGTAAAAGTTAAAGTACATAATTATGTACATATATAATCAACTAGCCGGTTTGTCCGTCATGTGACCGTAGATTTGAATCGACACCCCGTGTACGCTAGATTTGTACAAAAACATCAGGTACAGCCCATAGCCCGTGTGAGTGCATGAAACAATTGTACATATAATGTACCGTTGATTAAATAGGTGTATGGGCATAAAATTGCGTTATTGACTCGAACCAGCATTGACAGCATTAACACACCGCTAAACTTGTATTTGTTGACAGTATAAAAATAAAATAAAACAGATTTTCTATACTCAGTGGGATCAAACCTACATATGTATCTCATTTCAGCTAAAATGTGTCTTTAGCCCCTTTACCACAATACTAATAATTTGAATAAATTATTTCGATGCAGATTTCTCCATTATTATTTTCAAGAAGTGTCGTTTTAAAATCAGCACAATATGATTGATTAAGCTCTGTCTTTGTTTAATTTAACTTTTGTACTAACCATACATAATATCTAAACTACAGGTGCAGCCAACATTTTGATGGGCTTTTTTTAAATACATACTGAAATCACTTTGAAATAACAATATCCAAATGTTCAAAGACGCATTTAGATGACCCTTATTGGGAATTCGACGTGTTATTTCCACTTTTCGGATGCACAGAGATAGTAAGTAGCGTCTTTGTTGGGTTCGGTAGTTGGTTATATATCTCGTTGTTATTTCAACAACCCTTCTGAAATAACGCACATCAGCTGCTTCTATTCTCGTCCTAGACTTTCCAGTCGCTATCGACCCTTCAAACGATGCACTCGATCCTCGCTGAAATATATTCAATAGGGGTTAAATTAATTTCTGCGGAATTGATCTTGAGTTAACAGTTTAAAAATATCGAAAAAATCAACCATTGCGTGCAGATGCTTTATTTTCGCCGAAATGGATGATATTTATGTACTACCGTTGTGCATCTCTGGTTTGTATACACATTAAGCTTAAATGAATTGTTTAGATGATAAGGACATGTCGCAGATGCAAACATGCCGTCATTATGTAAACAGGTTTGATACACTTTAGTTTATAAACATCAGGTACGGGTTCACACAAACGGGAGTTCGTCCTTTGCCAGCAAATGCCAGCAAAATGTAAGAAGAGCATCTACATATGTATGTCATTTTCAGCCGTACACCATTCACTGTTGGATGAAGGCCTCTCCAATCCTCTTCCATTCCTGTCTGTCTTGAGAAATCTGCATCCACTTGACTCCAGACATTCTTCTCAATTCATCAGTCCATCTTCCACTCGGTCTACCTTGCTTTCTTTTACATCCTCTCGGATACCATTCCAGTATTTCTCGCGTCCATCTGTCATCCATTCTTTTCGCTGTGTCCACTTCAACTTTTTCACACGTACTGCTATATCTGCCACTTTGGTCATACTTCTTACCCATATATGTACATACATATTTCTTTTGCGATCTCTTCTTGTTATACCAAGCATACATCTTTCCGTGCTTCTCTGTGTGCACTGGAACCTTTGTAGCATTCTTGGATTTAGCGTCTAAGTTTCACATCCATACAGTTGCATATGTATATATTGAGCTGAAATGTTTTTTCGGTTAGTATAATTTGTGGAATTGGATCGAACGATTTTAATTTTTTTCGGAACCGAAGAATACAACGGTTACATTTCACTTTAAAATTTCACAAAATTTCACTTTAGTCTTAAACTCCGGGTTCAGTTTTACTTTTCGAGCATACATATGTACATACATACAAACGACCGTTTTGCTCGGCAAACAAACATCTTGGACGACCTTTACCCAAAATAAATATTTGGACAACCTTCCGACGCGAGCTGAACGCACGAAATTTTCTCCAATGATAATAATTTTCATACGATTCCGTCTCGGAAAATTTCGCGTAAAAAATCTCGTGCGAAAAAAGGAACACGTGCGTAGGTAGACAATTGATCAGAGTGCATAAAATAGCGAAAAACAATCCTCTATACCTATTTAAATTAAATGTAAAAGAAAAACAACAAAACAATTAAACGGTAGTAGGTGGATCATATTTCGCATATGGGAATATCTTGACATTTTGTTCGATGTTTTTAAATATTTATATAATGTACAACGTGTGTTATACTTTTTATCATTTCAATACCATACATATGTATAGAGATGTTAGTGTCAGTGTCGATATAATGGTATATGTAATAAACTGATAAGTCACATTATTTTAAATAAACTAAGTATGTTCGGGGTGTTTATAATTTGATACACAGAATTGTTTTACTGAATATTGCAATAGAGTTCAGTAATCACGATGAAAAAACCGGAAGTTCACATTAATCTTACGAGTGATGCGTTTCTACGACATTGTCACGTGTTTGGTGTTAATTTTTTTTTGCCACTGAGCTTTCTGGGAAGAGTGGTCAATTTTTTTTTAACATATGGACGTCATGGCTTATATCCGCTTCCGCAGACCACCTATTCACTTATATACACATAGTTAAGCTTTTCGGGCCGTCTTTTCAGCAGTTTTCGATAATGATAAATAAATAGTTTAAAACGCCACACGACACGATTACGTGTGAAATTATCGCGTGATAATTTTACAAAGTGTGTCGTTTTTATTATCGGTTAAAGCTTCAAGATCGGAATCGCATTTTATTGTCCGAGCGTGACAGTCCACAAATCAATCTATATATAAGTATACATATTTTTGTCCCGGTAAATTACCAGTGCGGACTCGTACTTAATCCACGTTGCAAAAAAAATTTTTTCAAACGGATTTTTTGTTTGTTTTCAATATTAAAAATCTATATAATCAACACTAGTAGTATGTATGCAGTATGTGTATTAAAATTAGCCATTAAATTATCCTTAAATTACGGTATAAGTTTCGATGTTAATAAAAAGGATTGCTCGATAGTACCTACATACATATGTATGTATGTAAGTTAAAATTTTGATACACGTATTATTTTATGTTTTGAGAATTGATTATATCGAAAATTTTTATTCAATAGTTTTAAATACCGTTTTACCGGTTGTGTGGCATATACAAATAAAGTATAAAATTAGCTGTAAAATGTTTTTGAATGAAATTTTTCCTCAAATGTTGACCTTGAAAGTGAAAATCAAAGTCAGATATACATACATACATATATGTATGCTTAATACGTGTCTCAAAAAATATTTTTATATCATCATAATTTTCAGCCGTTCACCATCCACTGTTGGATGAAAGTCTCTCCAATCCTCTTCCATTCCTGTCTGTCTGCACATATGTACATACATATATGTATGTACATATGTGCTACTTTGGTCATGCTTCTTATCCATGTATTCCTCTTGCGATCTCTTCTTGTTATATCAAGCATACATACATACCTATACATCTTTCCTTGCTTATCTGTTTGCATTGGATCTACGTAACATTCTTGAATTTAGCATCCACGTTTCACATTCATACGTCATAACTGGCAGTACGTTTAGTACGCGTTACCTACCTATGCACATACATACATAGGTAACGCGTTTGAATAATAAAAAAAATCTTTTTGAATTATAAGTACAGGGTGATTTTGAAAATATCGATGGGTTAGTGCACAGAATGTCCAGTTTAAAAAAAAATTGAATTATCATACACAAAACGTCCATCTGCATAAAACCTCCATGTTTAAAAAGTATATTTGAGAAGATATTGCCATATTCAAATATATAATATGTCCATTTCGTCCATAGTTTTCATGCAAAAGAGATGTACGTCACTTACAATATTTCAAAACAAAACTGGACATATGTATGTACAATATCTGTGCACTAACCCAATCGATATGCAGTTTTTGTACAGATGCTTAATTTTTAAACTTTACCAGTGTGATTTTTTTTTTAATTTGCGCGACTTGGATTCTAGGAATGTTATGAAGCGTCTGGAAAATAGGATTCTTCCAGTGTTTAGGATAGACTTGATAGACAGTTCCAGTGGAGTATCGGAGGGCAGTAGCTGGTCAGGGCAACATTTGTTCGCCGCGTGGAGTTCGTCAAACGGCTGGGAAGTCTGGGCGTCTGTCTGTCTGTCCGTCACTCGGTGATTGACTGATGGTGTCGGCACCAAATGCATTCTTCTGCCCCGCTTATTATGTATAATTAAAAAAAAAAAAAGAAAACTCCGCTCCCCCGAACACCCACGAGACGCCCCACATATAAATAGTTCATCGACAACGTAGCGACCGAGTGCATTCGTGAAACGAACGCTCCATTTAATTCAATTTGTCAACGGTTCGACGTGCACCTCCTATAGCCGGCACTTTTCGCGGTCTTTTGGTTTTTTTTTTCGTATAATATTCAATTTGGAAATGTATTGTCTTGGTGTGTTGCACATATCGCGATGTGTGCACACGTATGTATGTACACATTGGTCCCGAGCCGCGCTCCCTCGGAAAAGATCCATCTGCTGCACTCAGGCCGGTGTTTTAATTATAGAACAATTGTAAGGTCCAACATCCGGCTTCGTTTCCATCTCGCATATTGTTCTTTTTCCATTTCGAGAGCGTGCGAGAATGAAAAATAAAGAAAATCGCCAATTTTCATAAAAGTTTTGATGTTAAGCTAAACGAAACACTCGTTGTTGTAAATGTCGCAATGAAACTATTGCCACCTGGTGACAATCTTTCATATTAATTTTGGAAACAACTGTATATAAAAGCGTGAAATCTGTGTCACTCGTATCGCTGGTATATTGCTAACAAGTTTTTTAGCGGTGTGTTGGCAACGAGCCGCTATCTTTCAAAGCTGGTTCGAGCCGACACGCGATTGTATGGCCATACACACATTCAATCAACGGTACACTATACAATTGTTTCATACGAGCAAACCAGGGGCTGTAGCCAAAATGGGGCTCTGAGCTTGCTCTTACCGTTCATCCCCATGTAGCGGGAGTTTGCTGCGTGTCAATTCTTGTGCTGCGTACACACCGACGAACCGAACAACGAACGACGAAGGGGTGGAGGCGAATTGTTGTTGTGTGGACCGCTCCCCACAATAACGTCCTATGATTTATGAACGTCCACACAATAGCAATCCTTCGTCGTTCGCTGTTCGGTTCGTCGGTGTGTACGCAGCATTACAAATAACCTCAAAAGAAGAAGCTACATATCTTCATAAATTTTGGTTTAACTTCACTCGTCATATTGATTACAGATATTATAGTGACTGTATTACAATAAAGTTAAACAAATTTAAAAAAAAATAGGATTCGCGTTTATTACAACAAATAAACGGAATGTTGCACTTATTATTGTCATATCCTACATACTATAAAGACTACATTGAAGAAAAATACATATATGTATGTTCAGAAAGTTTATCAATGAGATAAATACAATTAGACTACTATAAACGGATCTGATTTGCGTTTTATGTTTATGGAAATTGTCTTAAGAAAGCACCTTTTATTTGTAAAACTACACGATTTAATTAAAATTGATACAAATGGTGTAAAGTCGATATTTGGACATGGTCTTTTTTTTAAATTGAATATGATACGAAAGTTCAAATCAAATCGTTCCAATGATAAAAGTTTCAGTTTTGGTTTTGATGGGTGTGTCAATTTCTGTCGTTGGTCATTCGGTCATTTCGGACTATGGTGGTTGTAATCTTTGCTATAAAGAATCTATATTACATGGCAAATTCGATAGTTGAGTGCAAAAAATTAACCGAATGTCGCAACGCGTTTGCGTTCTCAGTCGTACGATAAACAATTGTTGTACATACATACATATATCTAATATTTTTCGTTGATGAGAAACGAGAGAAGGAAAAAAAGCTCGAGTCAGTCCGTGGCCGCTTTGACAGGACGTTATAAACAATTTTCGATTTTATTTCAAAACAATTCTTAGTTACACGCCATGGCAAGCGTTTGTATATTTGGTTAGCGTAAAAAATAGTCTGGTAGCGGCGGTGATGTGCTCAGGACTATGTATGTTGTATGGACTGAATGTCATAATACGAGTCAACCCGTCATACACCTGCTTTGAATTTTACCGACACATTGACAATTACTGGATTGAGTACATATCATACGGGCTATTTGTTGACCAATTGCCCAGCTTTAGCAGTTTTTTTTTCGCAAGGAAAATAGACTCGAATCCGATTCGGATATTGAGAACCCGTACCCCGAAGCTTAAATGGAAGCGCTGTTTAGATTTGATTTTTTTCATTAGCTTATCGATTGATGCATTTTCAACTAAACATACAAAGAAAATTATCGTCTCTGTGCATTGAGTGTGAGAAAATTGCGACAGGGCATCGGATTCATAAACTGAAGGTTCTTGGTTTGTTTCTCGATGCGTTCGAGTGTTGTTTATTTATTTACTTATTAAACGCCCATTAGAACTTTTACATATAAAATACACAATATATTAAATTATAAAAAAAAAACACAAACAAAAATAAAAATTCGGGTGTGACCAACCCATGTCTTTATCCATATATTTGAGGAATATGAAGATTGACCAAAAGCTAAAAAAGTAAAAAAACCGTGCACAAAGAAAAATAGCAAACAAAAAATAATCCCACTTCCAGTTGAGCGATTTTGATGATTTTGATCAAAACCTTATCTTTACGCCTTGTGTGAAAACTATAGATATGAAATTTCAACTTAAATAGTTTCGGAAATAAGGTAACAAGATTTTTGACTTTTCTACAAGAATACAATAAAAAAACCTTCCGGTTGACCGATTTAAATGATTTATTTTTTCGTAACTAGGTATTGCTTTCAAGATTATAATATTACAATATTATGAAGATACCAAGTACCTATTTAAAAGGTCGAAAAAAATAAAATACCAAATCTGGTTCAAGAGTAAACTGCCACTTCCAGTTGGCGGATGTTATCCTAATATCTCTCAAACCTTACGTGAAAATAATAGATATGAAATTTCATTTTGATAGACTTCATAGTTTCGGAGAAAAAGTTAAAGTTAAAAAAGTACACCGACACACCGCCACACAGCCACACAGACGTTTTCCAGAAATCATGAAAACGTGATCAGGGGATGATACCTGATACAAATCAGTCAAAATCTCGAGGTCGAGTTTTTGCACGATCACAATACTTTATCCAATTAGGATAAAGTAAAAAACGTTGTCTTAGGGACGACACATTAATGTGTAAAAAAATCAATAAATTCACAGTATGTATTGCCATATCTAATCATTCTGGGGATGGGAAAATGATGGTGATAATTAATACGTGAAATACTTTCACAATCTAATAAAAAACGAGAACGTGTAACACGCACCGGTACATTTAATCGAAGAGTTGAATGAACAACAATAGGACTATCTCTCCATTACAGAGTTTAATATTTTATTTTAAAAAATTATATCGAATATGATTCTTCCATTACATCATTTTATCATTTTTAATTTTGACAAAAGAGAATCATAACATTCAGTTGATTTATTAAAAATAAAGTTGATGTTTCTCAAAAATTTATATTGTATAGGTATTTTTTCAATAGAATAAGAATGAGTTGCAAAATGAAGTGACCAAACTATAGAATTATATTCTAGTTATAAAATTTGTGTGTTTTATTAGAATTTTTCGATTGTTATTTGATTTGTTGTTAGGACGTTTCCATACAAAATTGAAATTCTTCCAACCCATCAATTCATTGCCCCTGTCTTCCCTTCCAGAAGACAATAGGAAACTTTTCCGTCTTTCCATCGTTGCTTCACTATGCCGGGCAATAAAAATGTTTGTCAAAAGTTTGAAATCAAATGCTTTAAAGAACAATGTTACAAAAATTCCAACAGGTTCACAATCATCAATTCCTTTAATCACAAATTCAAATAATTGCCGTTTATTCTGGCTACCGCTACGCTTAGTCTACTTTTTGCAAACACGTCATAGTACAAAAAAAAAGGTAAATCCAAAAAAAAAAAAAACCCCAGCGTGTTGTTTCAACAAATAAATCCCCTGGCGGCATGGCGTAGGTATCCATGGCAACACAATCAGATGACTGCCATGTTTATTTACATTTATTAAAACGTTGACACGAGACATATTTTTCTTTGCACTCAGCCACTCGGCCCGATCTTGTTACGCTCGTGAATTATTCATGGGACCGTATCCCATGGCGTGCCAGTATCCCGGCTATCCCTGAAAAATTCCCGAAAATAAACCGACACGACCACCGACGGGTCACCATTTTCACACCACACAATTCGCATGTTGATAAAAACTAATTAAAATCACGAAATTCACGGCATACTGCGGCTCTAGTGGACAGAGTGGGGATTCTATTTTCGTGACCGCAAATTTAAGTGGGCTTAACAAGATTAGTCGCCGAGTTAAATACATACAATCTTACCCGTCGGGGAATACGTTTCCTCATCGCTGAAACAACAAATGGGCTCGTGACGTCCCAGTAGGCCCTCTAGATGAAGCGCAGTATCCCATTTAATCCCCGAAAAGCTACTGAAAAGTACCGACACATCGAGAAAGATGAAAAAAAAATGTTTATCTCAAAACGCCGCCCATATAAATCGTCTCGGGGACTTACAGCTCGTCACCTCGTAGATCCCTCCTTTCCTTTCGTCGTTAATTTTATGGTTTATTTGTACGGCAATAGTGGCAACTTTTTGTGTTTATTATACTTACGTAATAGGTGTGAGTGCCACCGGTGAATTATAAATATACATAGAATCGATAAAAAAAATAGCGGTAGCTGGTCTTTTTACATAGTAAAGACCAATTTTTATTATCGATGTGTGTGTGCTTTCTATAGGTTGACAGGCGTTTCAGGGTTAGCTAGCCGTAATTCGATTTAGCGCGTGTGAAAATTTAATGCTATTGAATTATGTAGTTTCCTTAAGAAAACAAAAATACATTGAATACATTTTATGTGAAAGGTTCCTCGCTAAATTATAATGTCGTGAAATGTTAGGTTTATAGGTATCTACATATTTGAACATTTTCATTATAATATTATTGAATGGTGAAAAAGTATAAATCAGTGTCTTTTCGAAGCAGAATTGAACATTTGTCATAAAAGTTTATTTCTTTTTAGATTTACATTTTCAGAAATTATTTTACTTTTATAAACTTTCAATTTAAAATTTTCTTCACCCAGAAATAAGGCTTGCCCTGTTTTGTAATACGCTTTGTCCAATAATATCAAAAAACATAAGAAAAGTGAATTTTTCCACAAAAAAGTTTTGCAATGGTTATTTCTCATCCCGTGAGATAAATTATTACATAATTATAGATAATTTCCAACCTTTAACGTAATTTTAAAAAATTCTTACACAGGATGAGAGAAATTGATACATCAGCACTCGCTTGCCAGACAAACTAAAAGTGCATTTTTCCGCACAAGAAGACAAAAGATATAAAAAAAAAACCATATTTAATCTTCCGAAAGCGCTCCATCTTAGCCTGATTTATTCTTGTTTGATGTTCGCCAATTGCCCTAGTTATATGTATGTAGTTATCTACTATTTCTACTGTGTGATTATTTACAGTGACTACGTTTTGCATGCAAAATTAAATATAATTTCAGTTTAGTTAAACTTAAACATACTTTCATGTTTTCGTTGCTTAATTTTGTTAGTCTATTTAGTAAATCGCATGCAAATATATTAGTGGTCGGGATCCTTGTCGATGCTAAGAACCAAATCAAGGAAAAGCCATAATATATAATCCGCATCATATTATTTTTGGATTAGGTATACATATGTATATACATAGGTAGGTAAATATATTTAAAATAAAAATAGGTATTACTCGTTTAGAACTGAAAATTTGTACGAAAAAAGGCATCTGAAGATCAAAAATTTCGAAAAATAAATCGCAGAAATTCACTGTGAAGTATTTTTAACCAATTCAAACAATCTAACCAATATAAACTTCCTAATTCTATATTCTCGACTTATAAAACTAATGGTGTACCGTTGACTCTGCCATAAAATCGCGTTCTCGACTCGAACCAGCTTTGAAAGATAGCGGATTGTTGCCAACACACTGCTTTCGTTTCTTGTGTTGGCAATGCCAGCGTGATCGTCACGACCCAGGCAGGCAGGCAGGCACACACTAGATTTGATTCACACGACCTCATTCGTGCATCTGAAAAATCATTAAAAGTTTTGTCCAGTCCGGTTTGAGAGAAAGCGAGCGAGTACAATCCTCTTCTGTACCTACTCATAAACCCGTATATATTATCATAATGCACATTGTGCAATTTTTCAGAATATTCTCGACTTACAACGCGCATTGATGGTATGCCTTCTTTATTAAGCATAGCGGAATGATGGATTTAATCCTAATTTTTTCTTCTTCACATCCGGTCATATTCAGCAATTGTCCTAGGTAATTTTAAGTCGGCAGTACGCCGTATGTTCACGTATGCTGCCGTCCTAAGCCTACTTAACGTAACTGACAAAACAACAATATCAACAAGAGGACTTGAAAGTTTTATTCTAAATTTTGTGTTTATCTTCATATATTACTGATTTATTTAAACTTTTTTTTAGTGCATGAGGTTATTTTCTATTGTGTTTTGATAATTCTAAGGAAAATTAAAAAAAAAATGAATACTAATACTAGTAGTTACGTCACTTCATTATTCATTATCAATGTATACATATGATTATTCCATAATTCAACCACTCTATTTGAAAAAAATGAATCTCTAACAATCTCATTTGATGTTTCTTTTCGGAGTCTAAGAGTATGACCTCTTAGATGAGGATTCTCATTGAACATAATGAGGTTGGTCATTTCACATGAATAATGATTATTTATCATTTTGAATATTTCAATTAAATCTGGTCGTCTCCAATGTGGAGAGATTCAGTCTTTTCAATCTTTTTCATGACAAGGTAGTGACCGAAGTAAATATTGGATACGTTATTTTCGCTAAGTATTGGTGACACTATTTCTCTGCGCGTGCAGATACGTTAGATTTAATAGCTTAAAAAAGTCACTTTTGGATGAAGATACATTAATACACTCCCATAAAACACATCTAAAACACATCTAACTCATTTTCGTAATTGTTGTCAGTTACGTTAAGTGGGCTTAGGACGGCAGTATATTCATTCTTCCGAAAGCACTCCATCCTAGTTTCATTCTTCGTCACAATTTTGTGCAAGCTACAAACCATACCCATTGCACTATAGTGTACGCATACATAATATGTTGGGGGGGCAGGTGGGAGGAGGGGAGTGGCGTAGAGAGGGAGTGGAGGGAGGAAAGGGGCGTGTTTGAGGGGGCGTGGCCACACCTGATTGGGTGCGTTTGGTAGACGGAGTGGTGGTGTGCGTGTATGTATCGGCCAGTGTCTATCGGCGTCGGCGCGCGCCCTGTTTGTACGCCGGCCGCCGTCGCCGGCTAAGTAAACGCGAGCTGTTGTCTAACAAAATAGCGACGCGCCGGGACGACGGCGAACTTGTTTTCCGACGCTGATTACGAGCCCCCAAATAAAATAATACCGCAAGCCTAAAGAAACATTCGCTCACCCAGCCCCAGCCAACGACGAGTTTTTTTTCCCCCCCCCGCGCGCGCCCACCAGACACGGACGCATCTCCTCCGCGGCCGCTTGTTTTTTTTTTTTTTATTATTTTTTCAAACATTTGTTTCGACCGCGCGTTTGTTTTCGTTCGACGCGGACATTGTGTACTTTGGATGTGACTCTTGTTAGTTTTGTATTATGTTTATTTACGTTCCGTGACGTAGCCGGCGACGTCGGCGTGAAACTGCGTGTGTCCCCCCGTCACGATGCACACGCTGTTCGGCGATCAGAATGCTTACTACAGGGCTGCTGGGGGCGTCGGGGGCGTAGGGGCCATGGGGGCCCCAGGTGGGGCCTACCCTGGAAGCTCTGGATCCTACGCCTACGAACAATACCGCTACGGATACGCAACGGCCCCATACCTGCACACCCACCAACAACTGAACCCACCGAAGGAGATGGTCAAACCGCCCTATTCCTACATAGCGCTGATCGCGATGGCGATACAGAACGCGCCCGATAAAAAGATCACCCTCAACGGAATATACCAATTCATCATGGAGCGCTTCCCGTACTACAGAGAGAACAAACAGGGCTGGCAGAACTCGATACGGCACAACTTGAGCCTGAACGAGTGTTTCGTCAAGGTGGCGCGCGACGATAAAAAGCCGGGCAAGGGTAGCTATTGGACGCTCGATCCCGACTCGTACAATATGTTCGATAACGGGTCCTACTTGCGTCGCAGGCGGCGGTTTAAAAAGAAGGACGCTTTGAAGGAGAAGGAGGAGGCATTGAGGAGGCAGCAGTTGCAGGAGAGTCGTCGCGAGGTGGATGTGAAGGTGGATGTGAAGCCGAGGCTTCCAGAGTGGAGGCCGAAGCGTGAGCCTGGCGGTGAGCCGCCCCCTTGTGCCGGCCGCCCCGGTGCCGACGCTGAGCCTTTTTGCGCGGAGCTGGCGCGAGAGCCGCTACTGGCGTATCCTGGCTATCATCAGCAGCAGTTTCCGCCTCAGGATTGGTATCCTGGGGAGCTTTTTGAGCCGCCCAGTTGCCAGCTGGCGCCCCCGCCCGACTTGCCGCCCCACTACAGGCCGCCCTACTACCATCAGCCTTGCGCCAACAAGTACTAGAAGATGTCTCTAAAGTCTAAATAGGTAAATAAACACCTGGTACTAATTTTGATTGAATGTTGATAAAATTGCGCGATTCATTCCATTGTAACATTTTCTTGTATTGTTTTGTATTGCGATTGCGTAATTTTGTAGTGAGCGACCCCTGTCCAAAGGTAAAACGAGTACATATTTTCTTGATGTTTTTTTTTTTTTTGAGAATTTATCCGCAGTATATTATAATGCCTCGCTGGAAATGGCCAATTGACGGTCATCTGTCTTCGGACTTCGTTGAGATAAACACTAATGATAACCCTTCAACACACGTAACTATCTTATCTTACTATATAAACAAACAACGTGCAGAAAAAAAACTCCTTGTTTTGGACAGGGTACAGTGTAGATTTTTAAATGGAAACTTTATAAGCATAATTATTATAATAACACCTCAACTTTCGTAATTGTGGTAAATTAGACTTTGTATGATGTGAGAAGCTTAGAGTAACGTTTCTTAAAAAAATTTGACAAAAAAAGAAGCTCAGTACAAACCATAACCACACGTTATTTTTCCCTAAGCGCGTGTTTTATCCATGAATGTGAATTTTTTTAATGATTAAGATCATTTTACATGTAAAATACTTTGTTCCATTAAATTTTGATGCTTTAAATATAATGCCAGCGACACTGAGCTTTTACTTTGTAAAAACTAGAATGAAAAGTATTTTACTTCCCAGTGATATTTTCTCGCGACCCAACTGGGTTAACACTTGATTAACGCTGAATTGAGAGTATTGTCATTGAAATTATTTCCATTGCAAAACCAACCACGCTTATAATGTACCGTACAGTATTTTGTGTAACTTTCGCGTCAAATACGTAAATATGACTTGTGTAGACTACAAGCTCAAATCATATTTTACAGAATTGCTAGTTGTATCGCGTGTAAAAGTATCAGTTCTTTTGTTTATATGTGTAGTGTATGATTGTTTTTTCCATTGGAATTTAAACGAAAAAGTAGAGAAGATTTCGATTAACCGTTTCTAATATTGTAATTTTGTACAAAATGATCAGTTCAGTTCGACAAAACTAAACGAAGAGAACTGTTTTAATTTTTGCCTTTTGCAAAACGATCCCATTGCCTGTAGAGTTACGCCTCATTACAGATTTGCCTGAAATTAATAGTTTTCGAGGACCGACGGACTCATAATATCTCAAACTTCGCACGCAGCCAGCTACAATGCGTTTCCTTTCTTTCGTTTCAGAAGCAGCGGATGCAGCAGTGTTAGCAAGTAACCCGATACCGACCAGAAAGGATTTCAATTTAGCATGTAAGAATGACAGACAGCAACGCATCGAGGGGAGAAAAAAAAAAAGAAGACGAGTCAAACAAAAAAAAAAAAATACAACTTAAACCAAATGTCAGAAATAACGCGTATTGTTGACTGACGTGTTTATATTACAAATGGTGCACACTTTCAGTTGCAGAGGAGTTTCTATAGTTTTCGGTAAGGCGGTTTGTTGCGGTCTAGCGATATGTAATCTACGAGTATGTACTATCCAACAAACCCTTTTCATTATTGTCATGTATTATTTAATCGGGTGAATGTAGTTCGTGATAGCGTACATTCTAAATTTTAAATAAACTCGCCGTGCAGCAAAATTGTGACAACGTCGAGGTTTTGGTTTTGTGAATGTGCGATGACACATGTATGGCTTTTGTGTAGCGTTCTTTTTATACTGCGTGTCGTATAAGCGAGTGACAGGTTCAATGAAAAAAACATTATTATTTTTTTATATTAAACCTGTTTTGACATTTAGAACCGACATTGAAATTGTGTTCCTTTCCTGTTCGTTGAAATAATCACAAAAAAAATTACATGTTACGAAGATGTTTTTTTTATCGTACTTACCTAAAAAGCCTATACAAAAGTCCTACGTGTGTACATAATTGCTTTTTGCCTGATTCTTTAATTATTTTATCATTAATTTCAATTGGCGATTACGATATGTATTGTACAGGCATATTTAGCATAGCGTAAAATTTGTGTATCATAGAATATGTATGTGTAATATTTTAATAATTTCTTGTATATGTAAAAAAAAGTATCTATCGCACATTGAATTACCATGTAGTGATATGTGGAAAAATGCAACTTTCTTAATATTATTTCACATTTCATTTATATTTTATATAAATAGAAAAGAAATACTTCTTGCTTTCGATCTTTCGTGATTTAATTTGGTAAAATTTTGCTGATCTTAATTGTATGTTATTTTATTACTATTAATGTTACATAAAATTCACTATAAAGTTTATAATAGTATATGTAGTGTATAAATGAAGAATCGGATTTGTAGTAATTTTTAAAATAAAACCTATTGCATAAAATTATAAGACATGCGAATGTATATATTTTTTGTGTGTAATTTTGAAAGATTTCAACAAAAAACATTTATAATTTTAAATGATACATTATGATTGTACCTACATACATATATGTATTTTAAAATGACATTACAATGTGCGCGTACACCATCATATAAACTAATTAATTGATAAAACTGTGTTTTTGATTTATTTCAGTGACTATACTCTCCAACGTAGTTAAAATTCATAAGTGTTTAAGTCAAACTTGATCAGACTGTGAAACAATCGTTCTTTTGAACGCATGTGACAAAAAAACCACATAATAATGAAATAAAAGATAAAAAATAATACGTGCACCAAACATATATTGAAATAATTATATTCTGTGAATATTTATTGCATTACCTGATGGAAAGATATAATTTTAAGTAATTTAATAGTATTAATGAAATTGTTTAGTGCAAAACGTTTGAAAGTGGAGAACTAAAGTGTTAATAAAAAACTCTAGATGAATATGATTGTGAGTGATTTTAGTGTTTAAACGTTAAATAATAAATAAATAAATAATCAATTCGATATTCGTGATATTGTCATTTTCACGCAATCTACGCATATGTGACATTTTAACCTCTTCCGGATTAAAATTAATCAAAATTCACGTGAAATTAGACTTAATTCTATTTAATCATGTACGTATCAGTCAATTTTAATAAAGAAACCGATAGATATTTTTCTTTAATTTTTTTAATTAAATACTGCATAGTTAAAAGTGACCGCGAAGAGGTTGATTTGAAAAGTGTTGTTCCTATACAATTATTGACGATCCTATCAATAACGCAATCCATTCGTAGCGATTTACAACAATTACTGTTCATTTATAATAATGCTGTGAGTATTTTGAACATTGAAAATGTTTCGCTTTCATCGCCGCGAAAGGGTTGTCGTTCATTTATCGATCATATTTTTACAAATCCATAAAATGGATCGTCTAATTTTAATTTCTACTTAATATATGTCACGTAAGCTCATATCTCTAAGATGCTTTAATTTTGCATAATCAGTGAAAATATTTGTTCTATAGTGTTGGATACATATGTATGTATGTATGTAGACATTATTACATTCATGCAATATTACATATGTATGTATGTGCTAGATATTCCTGAAAGAAAAATTCAAATTTTATCATAATTATAAAATTCATGTGCTTTCTTTCTTATTTGTCGTTTGATAAGAAATGTTGCCAATACCCATTTCATTGAATAAAAAGAATACTTACTATTACATAATTTTAAATTTCATAAGGCTGAAACTAACTTTGTTTACAAGTTTTGTTAATTTTATTAAACGCATATTTTCAAATCGAAAGAATATATTTCCGACAGTAACTTTCCGAAAATTTGGACGATAAGCATTGAAGTAAGATAGAAAAATCTTTTTGATCTCAATATTGTAAAATTATCGATCAAAATATTAAATAAAACTCGTAACGTGTGCAAAACTGAGTAAAGTGAAAATTCGTTGAAAAAGAGCCGAAAAGCTTACGTTTTTCCCATATATTATTTGATTCGAATTTTGAGAGTGTATGTATTCCATGAAAATTTTTATTCAACTAAAACCTATAAAGAATTTATATATGTATAGGTAGCATTTATCGCTTTTAACGATATGACAAAATTGTAAAATCTATCACGATTATAAATTAAAACAAGTTTATTTCCAAAAAAAAAATTTTGTATATAAAATGTGATCTCTCTTTTTGAAATTTGCATTTACGATGCGCCATAGGTTTATATATATATTTTTTAATTCATTTGACTGCCTTTTTTTTATTTGTTCAATGTTACAGCACACATACACACTTATAAATATATTTATATACGTTGATAAATTAGATGGCGAGTTTATATAATTATGTATGTATCGTGTATTAGAAATGAAATGTAACTGACACATTAATGTATCATTCCCACATTGTTAAGTATGTAATAATAATGAGTATGTGTATGTTTTTAGGTAATTTCTTAGATTATATATATGTATATGTAACGCATGTCTGTGGTTTAATTTGTAAATATTATGACTATACTTAGTATGTAGACATTAAATGAAATTAAATTAATATCTTCATATCGAAAAATGTGTCATGTTAATTTTCACCACGGCCAAACAAACACACACAATTTTTCCTATGTCAATTTATGTATTGTCATACATACATATTTAATTTCACAGAAAAACAAACAGTCCTTTGCATTCATACCTACGACACAACAAATATAAAACAACACAACGAATGATCGATGAGAAACGATATTTTTATATTTTATTTTATTTTTAGTGAGAATAATTGTTTAATACATATGTAAAACGAATCGGGCGATGCAGGTATTACTAATTCATTAATTAATTTTATGTATATCCATATATGTACATATATAGTATACATACATAGATAAAGTATTGTTCAATTCATTGACGAGCACACTATTTTATTCCAATGCAGAATAAATATGAAGAAATGTGGGAGAAAGTAGACGAAATTTTATGGTTCAACCGAAAGTAGGTCAGATTTTTTTGTAAATAAAATCGAAACATAAGAGTTGAAAGGTCGTTCCAATTCGCCTTAGCGACTCAACAATTCATAAATAAATAGCACCGACATATGTTCAACAAATCAAAATTTGCGCCAAAGAAACTTCTCGATTCATCAAACGTACGAGAACAATTCCAATTTTTCAATATTTTTGTGAAAAAACTTCATTTGAAAATGCGTTTTTTCTGTAATTTTTTTCGAACACCAATTTTGGCCGTAATAGTTATTCGTTTTGGCAAAAACCAACATATCGCTGGAGAGAAGATTAAATGATCATTCAAATGAATTACTTTTCACCACCGTAGCGTCATTAATTACTGAGATACGAGCTTTTGTAAAATCGCATCCTTTTACCCACCTTTGTAATGTTATATCGATGGGTTAGTGCACTGATATTGTCATAGTATATATCATACACAAAACGTTCATCTGCATCAAACCTTAATGTTTAAAAAGTATTGTATGTCCAAATAGTATATTGCCTTATTCAAATACATATATAATATGTCCATTTCGTTCATAGTTTTCATGCAAAAGAGATGTATGTCACTTACAATATTTTAAAACAAAACTGGACACACAATATCTGTGCGCCAACCCATCGATATACAAAGGTATATAATATATAGTGAAAGATATTAATCGGCACGGCAAACAAACACTGCCTAATCGAGCTACTGTTTACAATTGCAAAGCGGGCACGTGGCGTCGTGTTTTATTTTATTTAATCGATCGAAATTTCACTCGCTATATTAACAAGGATTTCCCAGTGCGCGTCTTTGTACGTACTTGGGTACATTGGGTATATATGTATGTACATATTTAGGTACACATCGAGCCTAGAACGAGACGAGACGTTGACTCGATTTAAATAAGGCGAAGCAGAGCGCGCGCGCGCTTTTCACCCGCCACCTTTCAAACATAATAGTAACAATAATAACCGGGGCTATAATATGAATTACATTATGCCTCGAAAGATAATATTATCTTTGCTTAAAACCTCTTGCGGCCGCGGGCTGTGGCGGCTGCGCCCCCCTCATCCTCTTTACAATGTTCAATGGGGGTTTGCGGGAGCATGGGGTGGGAAAATGGTGGTGGTTTTCGGGGAAAGGGGGTTTTCAAACCGCGCCCTTCGTTCCACGAGCGGATGCGGATGGATGAAATAGCCGATAATAATCGACGGTAGGTAAAACCGGAGGAAAAGTGCCAGAGATAACATTTTCTTTGATGCCCGCTTGGAAAGGCACGCCTCGCGCGCCGGGGCTTTGTAGATTTAGATCTGCCCTCTCAGTAGAAAAATAAGCCGTAACGATAGCCTCAATTAGAGTGAGAGTTCACACCGGTGCCTTTTAACACTGTCCTCGCTTCATCCCGGTCTAATGAATTTTTTTTTATTCAGACTCTGTTCCGTGCAAAATGTACTGCAGCCTTATGTATGTATGTACTAGCGGAGTAATGGTAAGCCTCGGGGCATGTACATATGTACATACATACATACTTTGCGCGGCAACGTAGCGAGGCAGAATACCAACCGTACCTCGCGAGGCAAAATGGTACACACATTGCGAGGCACGCCGAGCGTCGTCGCCTCAAAGTGTGTACAAGCCTCTACAATACATTAGATAAGACAAAGGTGGGTAGTAATTGACTATCGAAAAAAAAAATGTATTTATTTATCTTTTTTGTTAAAATGTACATGTGATCGCAAAAAAAACTAGCCAACAATTTTCTTTTTTTATTGTTCTCTATTATCAATTTATATAATAACTTTGCACCAATGTCCCTACTGATAACCCGTGACTGGAGGGCCTCCACTCTGAATGTCACCCCTTCAGACTGGACTCCCTCCGGGTAGCCTCATTAGCTTTTTTTTTTTTTTTTTTTGCTGCCGTTCAGCCATCACGAGTGATTGAGATCAATGATCCTTGTGCGCGTTAAAAAAAATTACTTGCAAGAGCCTTCTCCGTTAGAGTGACCTCTTTTGGGCACTACAGAGGAGAAGGGGTGTGTGGTGGAGGCGAATCTGCTGGTATTTATTGTACTTTATGTGATAATTTTGCACCGATGTCCATACTAATAACCCGTGACTGGATGGTCTCCACTATGAATGTCACCTTTTCAGACTGGTCTCTGATATATGTATGTATACCCATGATCCTCGTGCGCGTTAAAAAATAATTACTTGCAATTACCTTCTTAGACCAGGCTAGTATTTGGGAGAGTAGCATGGGTGGTCGAACCCCGACCAATCCGGACGCAGGAGCCAGTTCCCTTTTTTTTATAATTTAATCGTGTTTTTATAAAAACAATCGATTCACATATGTATGTATTGTCAAACGTGCTATAGGTTGTACTGTTATTGTACGTACAAACCGTTGTTGCGGGGGTGGGGTTGAATTTGAACCGAAGAAAATGATTGGTGAAATAGTCAATCGGCGTTAACAATTACTCCACTTGTTGGTATTTGTGTGGCAGTGGCAGTGGCAGTGACCGCTGGGCTACTACGAGTTGAAAGTACCCAGCATTGGTTGCATTTTCATTTACAAATAGTGAATATCGTATTCAGAATTGATGCTGTAAACGATTCGAAATGAATTAAAAAAGATTACTTCTTATTTGGTATTCAAAGTGCGCGTATCAAAAAAGACGTTGCGATTTTTTTTTAATTGCGCACGTGTGATGAAATTCAAAATACTCAAAGATTAATTTATAGACCGCTTAGCGTGTTGTGTTAATTTGTTAATAAATTAAGATTAAGTGCTTTTTGTGGACAATAGTTTGTATACATAAGTGTGTACATATATCCTTTTCTATTGTACATATGAACAGATGAATGTATTATATTACATATATAACATCGTATTAAATTTAAAGTTCAGTTATATTGAAATTCATTAAATGTGCCGTAAACCAGTGCTCGAAATGGAAATTTTCACGAATGGGAGCGCTCGATAATTTTCAAAAAATATCAAACGACCTTTTTTTTAAACTATATCTACATGTATGCATGTATGTATAGAAAATGTACGTACATTTCTATACATACATATATTATAACACCAAAACACTTACGTAACATATGTACACCAATATAAATGAATTTATGGTTGTATATATTAGGTTATTAGTATTATTATTATAGAAACTGTATTACATATGTACATATGTACATGCACAATTTACACGGTTTTTTTTTTTTTAAATTTGAATAATTGTTAATATCAATATTTAGTTAGTCACGTCCAGTAATTATAATTCAGACAACTTAAAAAATGTTGCTAGAAAAGTGTTTGTTAGTGATGAAGTGCAATAATAAAATATAAATAAAAAAAATAATCATGCGATTCCCGATGATAGATTGAAATTGCAAATAATACGTTCGGTAAATTCAAGTGCTCTCATCAGAGGGACAGGCAAGACTGAAGTATTTTGAAATTTTGGTTCCTTTAGTATAATGGTAGCGGTACAGCTGCTTTAGAAATTTTGTTAAAATAAGAAAGCCGATAATTCAAAGGAAGATATCGAAATGACCGATGCCCCGAGAGGGACCCGCTGCAGTTCGACCATAGTGGGACAGACAGTTCAAAACATGATAATATTTTAAATGGCTTTTGGCTACAGATAAGATGCCTTTGTCGGAATTGAAATGTAAAGAATTTAACTTTCAGTCAAAGATTGTGATTTAGGAGTCATAAATGTAAAAAAATTAACCGTCTAACATTTTTTCGGCAATAATTATTGAAAGAGCACGGAAATTTTGGTTTTTTACGAAAGGGAGCGCTAAATTTACAGATTTCACGAAAGGGTACGCTACGTTTTCAAATTTCACGAAAGGGAACGCCCGCTCCCTGCCGCTCCCGCTGAATTCGAGCACTGCCGTAAACTATTTAGTGGGTTTGTAGTATACTATACTTACTTACATATAACATACGTACATACGCTGAGCAAATATGCAGTCATCTAAATTTAAATTTATACTACGTATATGGATACGGTAAAAAAAACCATTTAAACCAAACGTACGTGTGTTTATATGATTTTTTTCATCTTCAGATGACCTTCTCTGACAATTCGCACCACAAGCCAAAGCTTAATTAGGTGCGTTTGCGGTAAAAATAAATAAATGATTCGCGATCTCCGCCGTTAATCATTGAAAATCTGTAAATAAGCAATGAAAGAAAAAAATAGATTTCTCAAATGTTTAGACTGACACACCGCTCGAAGATAAACACAGTCCACTTTATTATGGCTTCACCTTTTTGCCGACGGACAAAAAAGACCTAATTGAATGAAATTTGTACTGGACAAATTTTCGCATAAATTGATTTGTAAAACGCGCTCAACATTCATATGTACACGAAATCACAATTTTAATTTATATGTAAATTGTAATGTAATCGCAACATGATTAATTTGAATGGACGAAATGTGATTTTTTTAACACATACCTACCTGCATTCGTAAACTTTAACTAACTCTAAACAGAACATATAATTTTTATCGGAAATACTCTAAGAGCGATATTACACTTAGCCACTCCACCAACACCCGATTTTTTTTGAACCTCGACTACCAGATAGATATACAGGTTTAGATGGTAAGTATTAGATTGTGCGATTTTCTGGTGTCTAAAAATTTCTTTGAAGTCAACGGTTCGATGAAAAAAATCTCCACCAAAACCCTTTTCGACCTTTTTTTTGCATCGTCGTACTCAATTGTCAACGCAACGTAACGTCAACGCAATTGTTTCGAAAACAATGAAATTCAGAAAAAAATATGAGGGGTTGAATTTTATATATTTTCTACGTCTACATACTGCTACATAGAGTATCTAGTTTTCGTATAGCTTCCTAGACCTATTTTTTTTGTATGAAGATTATGAGATGAGCAGGTAGCTTGGTGAGTGAAAAGTGGTGCAATGTAATAAGATGATCGCCACCGTCAAAAAAAATCGGGTGTTGGTGGAGTGGCTAAGTGTAATATTAGCCTTAGATTCAAGGAATAAAATTTACAAACGTAAACCTGGTACGACTTTCTCCATAACTACATATGTACATATGTAAAGTAATTCACTTTGACGATCGACTCAAATGTTTATTATTGACATATCAGTGGGCCAACTGTAACTATTGACTTTGGGGGTGTATCATCATCATCATCATTTTCAGCCGTTCACCATCCACTGCTGGACCAATCCTCTTCCATTCCTGTCTGTCTTGAGCAATCTGCATCTAATTGGCTTAACACATTCTTCACAATTCATCAGCCGATCTACCATTCTAGTATTTTTCGCGTCCATCTGCCATCCATTCTTCTCGCTATGTGTCCAATTCAACTTTTTCACACGTTCCACTATATCTGCTAACTTTGGTCATACTTATTATCCATGTATTCCTCACACGATCTCTTATTTTTATAATACCAAGCATACACCTTCCCATGTTTCTCTGTGTGCACTGAATTTTACGTAACATTCTTGAATTTAGCATCCACGTTTTACATTCATACGGCATAGCTGGCAGTACGCATTGGTCGTATGCCGTCTTTTCTAAGCATAGCGGAATGTTAATTCATCCTAATTTCATTCTTCGTTTTACTCTTAAAGCGTATATTTTACAGGTAAAGTGTGAAATCCCCGCAATGTATAAAGTACCAAAGCGTTTTAGGCAAAGTAAATATAATAATAAAATTATTTTACCGTCCTAATCATTTTTCATCTCAGCTGATCCCGCAGTACAATTTGTACCACTATTTTGACGAGGTCTTTCTTTCACACGTGCTATTTTTATATCAACGCACGAAGCGTAGTACATTTTACACTTTGTCCGGCCATTTCGGGAACATACTCGTATCCTGCGACTTGTGCAAAGCCATTGACATTTTAACACACGAAAGCAGACCGGCGTTTCTACCATCCAGTGAGCAATTAATTGGCAATGTTTGGATATGTTCCGACAGTGAGTTAGGACGGGTACACAACGGAAACAAACACGCAATAAAGACTTTTTCGGGAGGGGAGTGCCCATCTCTGCGTTGTGCGGGCCAATATTTGGCGAGATCAATCGTTGCCGTTCGGTCATAATTATGACCGGTGAGGTCAAGAATGGGCACCGGGGGGCCCCACGTCTGGTTTATCTCAAGTCTGATGTATCGTCAGCTCGTCACAGACCAACCGACTCGATTTTATTACTGGGAAAAGCGATCGCAACAACTCCACGCCTCGACTTATTTGCACCTTTGTTTACATACACGATGGCACACACACACACACACACACACCGAATAGCGTTCTTTAATTTAATTATGATATGCAGTTGATTATATTTCAATTAAATTTTTACTTTTTCGATAAGAGAAGTACATATGCTATAATACTGTCCAGTAGGGTAGAGAGACGATGTATGGAACTTTTTTTTTTTTTTTTTTGGATATTCGTTTTGAAATAGTTATAAAAAGTTGCCTCTACATCATACCTCTTCTGTCTAAAAAAATCTGCTTATTTAAAAAAGTTTTTCTGGTCTCTACCAGCACTTTTACTTGTATGAAAATTTCCAATTGATTGTTTCCAATCTCTATAAATAAAAATCAGTATTTATTTTTACTACACATACTTACTTTACTCGTATATATTTATTTATATTTACTCGTATGTCTCCCTCCACCGCTCTCATAAATTCACACTTGTTTGAATAGGCAAATTTTCATATTTCGCCTTCAGGTAGTGGCCTGAAGACATATTCACAGATTTTTTTCAGTATTTTTACGAGAATACGGATGATACAACGAAACGTTTGGTAGGTATTACAATGCCGATTTTTAATTTTTGCAATGTCGCTCCACCCTACTGTCCAGTGGTCACCACCAACGCCACACTAATACTAGTGTAGTAATGGTTAACTCCAATCATGAGCCTTACAATACAAAATAGATGGCAAGTTGAGGAGATGTTAGCGAAATTGTCAATTGACCACTGAAGGTAGAGTGAGTTTTTGTGCAGGGAAAAGGTTATGATACTTTTTCGGCCAAGACCGATGATGGTCATTTGTCTTTTGCGTGTGTTGAGATAAATAATTGGCGTATAAGCAGTATTTAACCCGCCAACACGCGTAATAGTTACATTTTACGATAAACCAAGCATAAAAAGCAGTCCCTCTTGCTTCGACAGGGTATAATAGTTCGGCGGTGATCGCCACTACCACACAATACTAATAATACGACTATTTCACTAATCACCATCGCCCAATCTTATCTTTTTTTTTTTGACCAATCACAATACCTGTACGGATAAAGTATTGTGATCGTGCAAAAATTCGACCTTGAGATTTTGACTGATTTGATTATTTGTGATGCCCTGATCACGTTTTTATGATTTCTGGAAAATGTCTGTGTACCTGTGTGTAAAATCGCTAATAACTCAAAAACCGTATATCCAATTATGTACACTGAAACTTCATATTTATATGTTTTTTGCCGGCCACTACCTACAGTCCATATGGTTTTAAAAAACTTTCGTCGACCGGAAGTGCTACTTCCCTTGGAAAGTCACCTAATTTTTTGTAATCTTTGGAAGGTTTTTCCAGCAAAACTACGATACACATTACTTTTTTTTGTATAATTGTATAGTATACAAAGTTTTGATATTAATATCAGATATGATTCCGTGATTATTGCGTTTCAATCATTTCTAGAAATTTATTAAAAAAAAAACATTATACATATTTCGTAATTAGTGTCAATAAAATTTTAATAAATAAGATACCCAGTTTACTAAGTTGATTTTTATGGAGCGCTTAAAAAGTTATAGCAAAAGTAAATTGCTTCCTAAGTTATGAGCCATCTTTTATAAGTAGGTACCTTCATGGATAATTCAGAAGTATACAATTTTATTCATGAAATAGTAGATATTTTTTACAAGAGTATGTTGTTGATACAAGTAGCTTTTTGTAATATTAAGCTGGGTTTATTTTATTTAAAACCAAAAATGCTTTTTCACAAAGCTTTGGCCAATTTATTTTCGCGAAATATATATAATGTTATGTTATACACGATGATAATGCTGTGCGTATATTTACTCCCAACCGACTACGAGGACGCAAGAAATTATGCGTACCAAATTCGGTTCGGTTGAGCGTGAGCATAATAAATTGAGCTTGCTTTAAGTTTAAGCCGAGCTTTACTCGCCGGAAATGTGGAAGCCCTGTGTTGTTTTTTCCGCCGTTGTGCGGAAAACTCTCACGTGTACCCAAAGTTCACTTCGAGAAAAATTGATTGATTAATAAAATTAACACAACGACAACACATCGGAGTGGGTGGGTATAATCCACTATAACTACAAAAATAACATTTATATTCTAACGTTACGTGACCCGAAATTGTAAACACGAAAACAGTTTAAATGTATGGAAAAGTTTAATTTTGTATCGGAAAAACGTGAAGGGAGAAGAAGTAAAACTGACTGATTCTAAAACCTCGTTCAATATGGTTCCAGTTGCTCTATAACTACCTATACAATAGAATAAAAAACAAGAAAAATAATTGGTAGATAGGTATACCGCTATATCTACCACTCACGATCCCTTCTTGTTATACCAAGCATACACCTTTCTATACTTCTCTGTGTGCACTGGATCTTACGTAACATTCTTGAATTCAGCATCTACGTTTCACATCCTTACGTCATAACTGGCAGTTCACATTGGTCGTATGTCTTCTTTTTTAAGCATAGCGGGATGTTGAATTTAATAACTGGTCATTCTTTCAAAAACGTTTCATCCTAGTTATATTTCTTCTTCTTTACACCCAGTTATATTCACCAATTTTCTTTGGTAACTAATAACTATCAACTATCGCTATAAAACGCTTAAAAACAAGTATCGTTTTCTTGTTACAATATTTATTTTCAGCCGTTCACCATCCACTGCTGGATGAAGGCGCCTCCAATCCTCTTCCATTCCTGTCTGTCTTGAGCAATCTTCCAATCCAGTATTTCTCGCGTCCATCTGCCATCCATTCTTCTCGCTATACATACATACATATGTCCAGTCCATTGCCATTTAAACTTTTTCACACGTTCCGCTATATCTGCCACCCTGGTCATGCTTCTTACCCACGTATTCCTCTTCCGATCTCTTCTCGTTATACCGAGCATACATCTTTCCATGCATCTCTGTGTGCACTGGATCTTGCGTAGCATTCTTGAATTTAGCATCCACGTATCACATCCATACGTCATAACTGGCAGTATGCATTGGTCGTATGCATAATAAAATACCAATACTATTCTACATCTATGGTCGTATGCCTTCTTTTTTAAGCATAGCAGAATGTTGGATTGAAAAACAATGTTCATTCTTCCAAAAGCACTCCATCCTAGTTTCATTCTTCGTTTTATTTCTTCTTCTTTACAACCAGGACTATATTCACCAATTGTCCTAGGTATAAATAACTATCTCTACAATATGTTTATCTACAGCGACTACGTTTTGCTCTATATGTATATACATATGTGGCATAAAAGTTTCAACAAATTGATGCCATTTCGATGATCGGCGTTGCATATTAAATATGCAGACGCCGCAGATGTCGCATATTGTTGAAATAACTTTTCACGTCGATAAAATGGAACCTGGGTTTGCATTGTACAAGTCCGTCGGTTTTCAAGTGGTAGGTAATATAATAAAAGGGCGTCTCCCTTAAAATGTGTAGGTGAATTTTGAATCGGTAAGCGAGGGGTGTCGTTCGCTGCACGCCACTGTATTCTCCGATATGTCGACAACTCGACGGGCACAAATTGCAGGGTGTGGTCTAGAAGTGAAATAAATATTATATTTATTTAGAGGGTAAGTGGGAAGGCGAGGGGAAGGGTTGGGGAGGGGAATTGGGGAAATAGTCCCTACGTCCAATGGCGGAGCTGAACCACCCCTTGTTAACGCCCCATGAGATTGGGGCTGAACACCCTGCACGTCGCGAAGTTAATTTCCTTCGGTGCACACGCGCACATCTGCAACATCTGCAATGTACGAGTGGGTATGTTGTGGAAAATTTCACTTTATTGCATGTGCAAAGTGTCTTCGAGCTTGGATGTATCCAATGCGAATTAAGTTTCAATAAAAATATGAATTGTTCTATGCACAATCTACATATGTACATCGGTGGTGCACAACCTATTTGACAGAACGGCCAATTTATCCCATCTTCTAATTGTTCACAAAATCTCCTTTCAAAAGATTCTTGAATTCGGATGACGTGACAAGCATAATTTTGTCTGGAATCAATGCCGCGTAAGGATAAAATTTCCTTGCAGTGCGGAAAGATATTTTCTCTCGGCTATGAATGAAACAATTTAAGTTTTTCCTGAAAGTCTGAGATGTAATGATTTTTCCCTTGCAGTCGAAGATTCAGATCATTAAGGTGTGTTGTAATAATTGTCAGAAATGCCAAGTCACACAGCTACATATTTAGGATCTTCCAAAATATCGATAGACTTTCCTTTGTTAACAAGTAACATTTTGATTTATTTTAAAAGTAACACAAATCTATCCAAAACCTTGCCTCTGCTTAACCAACGAACTTCGCAGTAGTATAGGTCATGTTCAGCATCGATTTCATCAAGGAAGGCTCTGTTTATTTTTTTATGTTTACTGTCATTATAAATACATGGGAATCACGGCGAATTTTCAATGTTGTTTCGTAAACGTTGCGCACTGGCAAAATTCTAGAAAAAGAAAAGTTACATGAGTAGTTTTTATTTTACTTTATACATACATATGTATATAAAGACCGCCTTGAGGAGAACACCTCCAACTTTATTCTCATTAAGGACCTCAAATGAGGTCACCCTCCCCAACGAATATATTCAATATACAAGGTAATATCTATAGATAGCGTTGTGAAAAAATTTGACTTCGAGATTTTTAATATGAATTTTGAAAGAAGTGGTTTAAAATGAAAATAGAATAAAATAAATAAAAAGAAGTACATATTTATACAGAATAGCAGAAGAATAGATTCTGTTTTGGAAAATTGTATAGATTAGAATCAATTGTAGCAAGGCAAGATCCCCCCCAATTTCGAGATTGATTCTACAGGGTGGACGCAAAAAACGATAGATATGAGTTTTAAACATTCATATCACCGAAACAAATACCCACTAGTGATAAAATATAACTTGCACTGTAAAAAAATATAATTGTATGAGTTTTTTTATAAAAAGCTTTTTTTTTTTTTTTTTCAAGCGCTAATTTTGACATTAATGTGTTTGGGAAAAAACTGCAATATCATTAGAAAGCGGATTAAATGAACTTTCATGTCGCGTCCTTGCAGCACAACGGTGACATGTTCACGATTTTGCGAAAATGAGCTACGAATGCAAATCTTTTCCACTTCAATTATTCCATCAGGGCAGTCAAGTGGCACATTCGAATGACGTCACAATTTTTTTGCCATCACAATAAATTCACAAAGAGCAAAAGTTGGGCAATAATAAAACAGCAACTACTCGCCGGCAATTATTGAGCCACACATATTGCGCATGTGATGCCGAAAATGTTGCTGGATGGTTGACGAGCAATATTGCTGTCGAATGTTGATCGTTTACAGGCACCTTTAGAGTCCGAAGTCCGAACTTTTGAATGCAATTTGAAAATTTTACTTGTGTAATTTCAATAACAATGTAGAGTAAAATCATCTGAATGTAGATAAAGTCCCCTGATTTATGATGCTCGGAACTTTGAACTACGACTGCTCTGAACTTCGAACACGTCACCTTTGTGCTACGAGGACGCGATACGATGTATGTATGTAATATATTTTTATATTTATTTATTTATTACACGTCTAAAAGAAAAGGATTTTACAAGAAATAATACAAACAGAAAATATAACAAAACAAGAGTAATATACACATGTATAAATAAAAACAAAAGATAAAAAAATGACAATAATAACAGTAAAATTTATTAAACTAAGAAGAGGAACTTCTTAAAGAAAGCAACAGCTTGAGCATTACTAAATGAATGCTCATACAGAATGAATGAATAAAATAAAAAATGAGACCAAACAATAGAGTTATACTCTAACTTACTTCTGACAAGTGAACAGAATAATAATTTTGTAGTATTAATATTACTAAAACACTTAGTAACTATACATATATGTATAATAAATGTAATGTAATATTTTTACATCAACCTACATATATTATGTCGACCGTGCATATCAATTTGGATGAACAATCTGTAATGACATGCAGGGCCTTATATGTATAATAAACAAATAAATAAATAAGTACATCTTAATGTACCTACATATATAAGCGGTAGACCGCGTCCTATGAAGCTTTGAGCATAATTTCTCTCTGAAATTGGGTATCAGAGCGGCTTTGGCGCATAGATAATGTCGATTGTGATGGAAGATATCCGAGTCCCGTGGGCGGGGGCGGCTCGAAGAGGCTGAAAGGGAGTTAGGGGTGGGCGGCTAGGGCGGGTGGCTTTCAGTTAGGATTGCCAGCTGTGGTTGTTCACACGTACAAAGCCCGCTTACCACTTACTCTCTCACTCAACTTACTCTCCTGCAACCACTCAACGAAGGGCTCTTGGGCTTTTGGAAACACACACATACACTTACCTATCCACATAGAGAACCAGCACGTGGCTATGAATATTTTTTAGCACGATAGTGTTAGACTCAGCGTTGAATACCACTGCCACACACATACTAGTGACATAAGACATAACACTCCAATCATAAGGCAGACACTAAAATGCAGATCGTTGGATAAGACGAGGGCGGGTGGTGATTGGCTGTCAGAATAGCGAAATAGCCATTTGGCGTTAACCATTACACCGCTAGTGTGTGCATTATTCCGCTATAGTGGCAATTAACGCCGAATTAGAGCATAATCCACGTCGATTTAGAATATTTAGATTCAAATATAATGTAAGTATTGTCGGGGCTTGAGCAGCGCTGGATTTGTTGGGTCTTCTAAATTTGATAAACATTAAGTATACGGTAAATGAAAATATTGGAGCGTAAAAGGAGAGCGAATTTGTTTTTGTGTAAAGAAAACAATTCCGCGGGAAGTTTTTTGATTTTCTTATACAGTAAAATTATTTAGGTTGGTATGTATGTATGTATGTATATAGAATATTTATTGTTTCTTGTTTTATAAAATTAAACCAAATTAAAATTATGCTAAACCTAATAAAAAAATTCTTTAGAAATAAATTCATTTAAGTTATATATGTATGTATGTAATACTGTACAGAAAATAATATTCGGACTCTTTTAAAATATAAACGAATTATTAAACTGTAGATTTTCCAACACAAAGTCAAGTTTAAAATAAGACGAAGCTACAATCGCAAAAGTTATAGATATATAATTAATTGTACAACTAAACAATTGATTTTAAAAGCAGCCCGTATTTTAAGTACTTTACTGTTTCGTGGCAGTTCACGTTTACTGTTACACACAAATCATGAACAGTAAACGTGAAATTTGATTTGAAAATCCATTAGCAGTTAATGGATGCAAGGAGATTAAAATAATCAAATTCAACTACCAAAATTGTTTGGTTTCCAATACTATTTTCAATTAATTAATCAATGGCGGCACAATCTAATAACACACGAGCAATAAACAAACCTATCGAGTGTTGAGTGTCAAAAATATTTTTCTCCATTTAGCAAAAGTTTCAAATTTTATGAATCAAATCACAAGTCAGTACTTGTGATTCGATTCATACAATTCTGTTTTATTTTTACGAAAGACAATAAATTTTTTTCTAGTTCATAATGTGATTAATTTGATTTTTAATAATAAAAATAAAAAACAAAATTTTCAGTAAAAATACATACATACATATAGTCAACGCCCGCTTATCGGACAAGAGTAAAAGTGCATTTTTCCGTACATCATCATCATCACTTTCAGCCGTTCACCATCCACTGCTGGATGAAGGCCTCTCCAATCCTATTCCATTCCAGTCTGTCTTGAGCAATCGCACACATTCTTCTCAATTAATCAGCCCATCTTCCACTCGGTCTACCTTGCTTTCTTTCACATCCTCTCGGATACCATTCCAGCATTTACGCTTCCATCTACCATCCATTCTTCTCGCTATGTGTCCACTTCAACTTTTTCACACGTTCCGCTATATCTGCCACTTTGTTCATACTTCCTATCCATACATTCCTCTAACGATCACTTCTTGTCATAGCGAGCATACGTACATCTTTTCCATGCTTCTCTGTTTGCACTGAATTCTTGATTTTAGCATCCACGTTTCACATCCATACGTCATAACTGGCATTGGTCGTATGCCTTCTTTTTTAACCATAGCGGAATGTTGGACTTAAAAACTATGTTCCTATGTATATGTATAAGCCAAAAAAATGGATATTTTTTACATTTTTTAAATCGCGAATGTCTCATACACGAGAGCATATCAACAAAAATCATTATCGGATTCGAATTCAACGGGTCAAACTTAGTGAAGATTGACTGATTTTCGCTCTGTGTTTTAAAAACGTGATTTTTTGTTGCTGAGTGTCATCGGAGGTTATTGTGTGGAGCGCTCCACACAATAACAATTCGCCTTCGCCCTTTGTCGTTCGCTCCGTTCGGTTCGTCGGTGTGGACCCAGCCTTAGTAGAAACTCGTCATACGGAAAAATCCAACATTTCCAGGATTTTCTCTTATTCGTTAAGCGACTTGACTTAATTGAGTTGAATTTCAATTATTACCACTTGACTTTCGAACACGCCCACCCAAAAGCTCACTCTAGCACGCATCGATTAGCTGAAGTTGTACCTAGATAATTACGAATGAGGGGTAGTTTTCCACGACGGCTTGGTGACAGAACCTTCTCCCCCCCCCTCCCCCATCCTCCCATTTTCATCCCATTTCTGAAGACACCGTCATAGGGGTTTTGAACTGGGGGGCTAAAGGGGCCAAGGGGGCGTCCACCCTGATGCGCTTGTGCGCTCCAACGCCCCCCCCCGCCCACCCCTCGCCTATATTTTCATTCCAAACAAAGAAACCCATTAATTAAGTGAGCGGGCTTTACACGCTATCATAATAAAAGTGAATCGCCCGCGGTGTGGGGGCGGCGTCCCCGTTCCCGAGCCTTCGCCCCCGCCCTTGCGAAGGGCGCACGCTCCGAGCTCGATGTATATTCGTCGAGCAAAGCTGCCGCCCCCGCCGTGGCCCCCATCGCTCTCTCGTACCCGTGGAATCCCCCACCCACCTCCCCCCCCGTCGCCCCTTCTCTTCGTCGTCGTTTTGAGCATTCGCAAATCGGCTTAGTGGAAAATGTCCAATTCAAAATCGAATTATACTTCTAGGGAATTTTCTAAATTTCAAAGTCTATGTGCAATGTGACATCAGCGCGACTGCCACTGCCACACTAATGCCGGTGGAATGGTGGTTAACTCCGACCGTATGGCACTTGGCCACTCCACCAACACCCGATTTTTTTTGAACCTCGACTACTAGATAGATATACATGTTTAGATGGCACGTATTACACTGTGCGATTCACTGGTGTCTAAAAATCTCTTGGAAGTCAAAGGTTCGCAGTACAAATCGACACCAAATCCCTTTTCGACCGTTATTTTTTTTGCGTCGTCCTACTCGAATGCAATTGTTTCGAGAACGCGTGCTATGTCATAGATGTGTTTTCGGACCCATTTTTTATAACCAAAATGGTTTCGAAAACGATGATAATTAGCTGAAAATCGACCGTTTTTTTTACACTAAACAACATAGAGTAGTTTTCGAATAACTTTGTAGCCCTATTTTTTTTTTTATGAATATGAAGGTAGCTGGTGACTTTAAAAGTGGTGCAATGTAATAAGATGCTGGGCACCGTCAAAAAAAATCGGGTGTTGGTGGAGTGGCCAAGTGTAATATCAGCCTAAGCTTTACCGTATAAATATCACGTGTGGCCAATGCATGACTTCATCCATGTATGTATGTATTTGAATGTGAAGAGTAACGAAAAAGTGAAAAAGTCAAAATACTGGGGAATGTGCACACACACATCATATGGCTAGTGTTCGTTGCGTTGTTAGCCTCATTATTCGGTATGTTCAGAGTAAAATACCCATTCCAGTCGACCAATTTTGATAAAAAAAAAATATGAATGTAGTTAATTATTGCTATAAGGATTAGATATAATGTTTTAAATTTAAAAATAAAATATTTATAGTATTTTATCACTTGCGGTTAGCGGATTTTAACCAAAATCATAATTCTTCACACGTTTTCTTCTAAAATTATAGATATCAAATTTCAGCTCGTACAACATGTGGTTTGCGAGATATCGTACCGTTTTTTGTTTACAATATTTTTGGTTATTCTACGAGAAAAAAGCCCCACTTCCGGTTGATGGATTGTCATGATTTATTTTTTCGCAACTTGGAGTTGATATAAGGATTGTAATATGTACCTATGTACCTATATAACAATAAAAAATATAAAAAAAAAAAACAAAATTGCCCCACTTCAAGTTTATAAAATTTTATTTTTTTGGAAGTCATTGAACATGCACCAACTATACATATATGCAAAATTTTAATTTTGGAGGAAAAAATTCTCAATGAAAACAAAATGAAGTAACTTACAAGGAAAAGTACCACTTCCGGTTGACGAAAAAATGTTCAAATCTTATGATTTGTAAAGATCGGTACCAAACTTATAAATATGAAGTTTCGGTAAGATAGGATTAACGGTTTTTGAGATATAGCGATTTTACACATATCCGCTACATACACAGACACACTGAAATTTTCCAAAAATCACGAAAACGCGATCAGGTGACGATACCTGATACAAATCAGTTTAAATCTTGAGGTCGAATTTTCGCACGCTCACGATATGGATAAAATAAAAATGATCGGGTAGTGATTGGCTGTCAAACAAAAGATAGTAAGATAAGGCGATGGTGGATAGTATTAGTGTTGAATAAAATAAAATATATGTACATGACTATAGTATGTACCTTGTTAAGAAGTGGAACGACTTTTTTTCTAGATGATTTTTTGAGAATTTCTAAGCAGGATGTTATAATTTTTCGGAATTAACCAATGTTGGTCAATTGTATTTAGGGTGAATTGAGATAAACACATAATTGTTTAATTATACAATAAACAAATCGCAAAAACCAGCCTTTATTGCTTTGAACATAAAAAACAGATTTTGAGAAATCGAATGCACAATACTAAGGTATTGAAAAATTGTACCTAAATATGTTTGAAACGCCAATCAACATTTTTTATATTTATTTTTTATCTAAGCATTCAGCAACAACTTTTTATGTGGAACAGTAAGTTCTTTGTGAGCCTTTTTCCAACTATTTCCATCGGTGGCTTTTCTCTTCATAACGTCATACATAGTTGGTAGAATTAGAGCGTTCTTTTATTTTAAGATATATGTAAATCTATACACAGGGCCAGTGCGTGGTTTGTGCAAGCGGTGCTTGGCACAGAGACGCGAGACCAAAAGACGCCAAACTAGTTAGGTGGCAAAGTGGCAAAGAAATGAAGGATATAGAAACAGAAGAAGTTGAAATGGAGTTGAAATTGTTGTTTCGAAAAATTGAAGAAGATAGTACACCAGAGTTGGTTATGAAGTGGATATATAACAACAACCTAGAGGAACTCTTTCCAAATATACTAATAGTACTGAAAATACTTCTGACTTTGCCAGTTTCAGTTGCTAAGGGAGAGAGAACCTTTTCAAAGTTAAAACTTATCAAGATTTGCGATCTACAATGAGTGAAGAAAAATTAAATGGTTTGGCAATTATATCGATTGAAAATAATATTGCTCAATCCCATCGATGTGCTGCGGCAAGATTTTGCTAAAATGAAAGCCAGACGAAAACATTTTATCAAAAGTTAAATAAATGTACGATTTTGGTCATTTTTTTTTTAGAAATGGCGCCAAAATTGAACCGCACATACAAGAAAAATGTGACGCGCCGGCCCTGCCTATACATACATACAGTTAACTAATAATGTTGAACTAATTGACAACTCTTCTGTTCTATTTCGTCAATTTTCGTTGTGTAGTACAATATTTAGGTTGACCAGCCCTGTGCCAATGTCTTTTTTCATTCGACATTCGAGGTTTGCAATATGTGTTCGTAGTTTGCACGCAAGCACAATAGATTCGTCAATGTGTGTTTAAAAATAAACACACGTATTTTGTTTTCAAAAATGCGTCCGTCTATAAATACCCAAATGCCTAAATTATCCCCGAGACACGTGGTTTTACAACGGCGCGGAAAAAAAAATGTTTCCCTAATGACTGTTGTAGCCGCTCGACAAAAAATAACCACAAAGGCGTTAATCTCTCGGGGAGACCAGTGTGCACAATTGTCCATAAATTTTTCCCGGTATTCCCTTGTCTGCGTGCATAATGAATGATGTGTGGCAAGGATGGGATTTCCAAGGACGCGCAAAATGAAACATTTGGAGGATTAGCAAGGAGATCAACAAAAATATAAAAAAAAACAACACCCAAAAGAAAACGCATACTTGTCTTTAAAAATTTAATTATATCTACCAAAATGCACACATTTTTTAATTATGCTTGAGTTTCTTTTTTATTCAATATAACATACCATATTATTCTAACAGTCATTTTTCTGTTTATGTATTATCAAGGCTTATGATTTAAAGTAAATTTGATCAATTATGAAATTTTCACATAAATAATAATAATAAATATGGTAGATACCTACAAAGAATTAAAAAAAAAAATTATTTACGTATAGTATTTCCAACGACCAAAATTCTTGTTAAAAAATTTGGTTTCCAATGAAATTGATAAACATAACTACATACATATATGTAAAAAGAGCAGATTTTTTTTACATGAATAACTTTTTTTATTAATTTATACATATATGTATGTATAGTTTAACACAAAAATCAGAAAGAGCGACAATTTCACATGTAACAATATGTAACTATTGCAAAATTACATCTACATATGTACATTAGGTATATATGTAGGTGCCAATCTTAGCACTGTGATGACTTGATGAGTCATTCACATTGAAACTACATATCGCACACCTAGATCTAAACAGTATCAACTCAAAAAAAAACTTTTTTCAAGAACGACGAAAAACTTGTTGTCATTTCGCTATAAGTGATAGGAATTTACTGTTTTTTTTTTTTATGAAAACAAGCATATTAAAGAAAGTTCAGATTAAAACATTTCATTTTGTTTTGTTGGTTCATGCAGCTTCGTTTGCAGAATCCGAATAAATGATTAACTAAAAAATCTAAATTTTTGAGTTGATACTGTTTTGATCTAGGTGTGCGATATGTGCTAAAAATCACGAACGACACCCGATAGTATGATATATATCAAAGTCTCTAGGTCGAATTTTCGCACGATCGCAATACTTTATACAATATGTGCAACGTATGTATGTACAATGGATAAAGTATAAATATAATATTGCGATTGTGATATTTTTACGCGTCCGGATGTACCCAGCGTCGGGCATTTCTACCACACCTCAAATATCAATTTCACACTGTTCTAATGTCTTTTCGGTAGGAAAAAAAAGAGCACGTAGCTAATATTAGCTCCGGGTGTTGCGGTGGAGACGCATGACACCAGTTTTTGCGAGCCATTTAACACAATGCTCGAGCGATCGCCGAAATGACCCAAGGAGCGAAAGTGGCATAAAATAACAGAGCTAACAAAACTCAGTCACTCACTCTCACTCACAAATAGACATATGTACATATGTACATACATATGTGCGTAAGCTGTGGAGTCCGCACTCTGACACTATGACGAATTCGCGAAAGCGACCGAAACCACCGAGCTATTTCTAGAATTGGTCTCGACCTTCTTCATACGCGATATGTAGCCAGTTATTCCTTCATCGGATAGTTTTGACGTATCGATTGTCTGACTCTCAAACTGTTCGATTTTTTTAAAATTTTCTCAAGTATCAAGCCTGCCAAATTCCAGTTCAGTAGTGTTACATATATGTACCTACATATATATGTATATAGCAAGGGTCGTACTACACTGGTCAATCCATTCAACCAAATAAGTTTTTACATATTTTATCATCGAGTGACATTTCAATGCGAGGCTAAGATGAAGCATGTCCCGTGAGCTATGAGGTTAGGATGAAGCTAGGATAAAGCTAGGATGAAGCTAGGATGAAGCTAGGATGAGGTTAGGATGAAGTTAGAATGAGGTTACTGATTACTAAAGATTCAATGCCAGGCTCCACCAATGAAATACGAACTTGAAGAATGTGCAAATAATGAACATGGTTAAAAAATGAGGCATATGACCAATTCGTACCGCCAGTTATGACGTACATATGTGAAACGTGTATGCTAAATTCGAGAGTGTAACGTAAATCATGGAATGATGTATGCTTGGTACATGTAACGAGAAGAGATCGTAAAAGAAATACATGGATACGAAGCATGACCAAAGTAGTAGATATGGCGGAACGTGTGAAAACGTTGATGTGGACACATAGTGAGAACAATGGATGGCAGATGGACGAGAGAAATACTGGAATGGTAATTCTCAAGATAGAAAGGAATGGAAGAGAATTGGAGAGGCCTTCATCCAACAGTGCATGATGAACGGCTAAAATTGATAAAATGGTGAGATTGTGCAACCCGCAAGAGATAATGGGAAAGTATCACTTCCGGTTGATGAAAATTTTTGTCAACCTTAATGATTGTAATGTTTGGCACTACACTTACATATAATATGTAGATATAAAGTTTCACTGTGATAAGATTAACGGTTTTTGAATTATAGCGATTCTACACATATCCGCCTAACAAAAAGTTATATATGTAGACACAGAAATTTTTCAAAAATGAAACAGTGATCAAGGGACGATACCAGATACATATCAATGAAAATGTCAAGGTCAAATTTACTCACGATCACAATGCATTATTTATACATATACCTATGGATAAAGTTAAAATAATGATGAAAATCTTGTCTTTCTAAATTTAACATCTTTTTAAGCTTATACATAGATACATATAGGGGAGGGCGGGGCAAGACGGGACAGCTAAGGTTTGGTGATAAATAACACAATGGTCTTTAATATTAAAAAATCCGTTAATTAATCAAAATAAAATTTGGTTTATACTTAACATAATTGCATATAACGATTAGGGAAAAAAATAAAAAAAAACAATATTTTTAAAGAAACAAAAAAAATTACGTTTTGTCCCATCTTACCCCACAGGAGGGGTAAGATGGTTTTGACCATGGGGCAAGATGGGGTTACATTGCACAGTGTGGGCAAATATGAATGGCTTCCTGGTCCTCATCATCTACACCTGCACAGGATTGTTTGGATCGTTTGATCGTTTCCTGTTGCATTTCAACATATTTTCAGTGATCGTTTGGCCTCTTTCTCCAGAGGTGAAGGCTTCAACTTGATTTTTCCCTTTCAGCGCAATGATTTTGGATTTTGTCTTAGTAATTGCAGATATCCCGGTTTCGTTACAATTGTATATACGGTTAGCATCAAGTTTATGTGTATCTCCAAGTATTTTTAACATTTGAACGTAAAGCGGGGCAAGATGGTACCAATCAAATCTCATACCCCATCTTGCCCCAAGTTGTATTATTGCGAAAAATCAATCGCAATATTTAAACTACGTAACTAAGGCAAATAATGATAAGCTAAACTTGAAATACAATAGCTGGTTGTGGAATAACACCCACAATATTGTCGAATTCGTGAAATATTCTTAACAATGTCACGCTCGATGCACGTTGGTAAAATTACATCGGAGTATGGAATATACCCTAAATCCACATTGCGCCCGAACCTAATCCTCGACAACACTGAATTTGTGTCACCCACGTTTTTTTCCAGAGGAGCATAGGGGAATACCACTAGATGGTTGTTAGCGAAATTATTATAGCCAATATCACAAGATCCCATCTTACCCCACAGCCCCGTCTTGCCCCGCTCTCCCCTATGTATACATCTACTGACTTTTTTAAAATTCAAAATTTTTGACAATTCTGGAGAATATAAAATTCTGAAATAAATAAAACGACAGATACAAGATTTCAGTTAAAAGTTTGATTTGGGTTGGTATTATGCTATTGGTTCGGAAAAAAAATTGGAATATTCAAAAAAGTTTCTCGCCTTGAAAGAAAATTCCTGTTAAAACTTTCCTGACGCCAAACCAAACCGTCTCTTTTTATGTGCTTTTCGTTTTGGTTCTACATAGTTTACCCAAATCACAATGGTTTTCCGGTTCAGTCAGTGGGTTTCAATTTATGATTAAAACATTCGGCCATGGGTCATTCAAATACCTCGGAACATAGGCTGCCGACCAATAGATAGTGTTGTAAAATTCTCGGGAATAATCTTTTGGAGAATATTCTCCAAACCGAGAATTTTCTTTTTTAGAGCATCTGAGGGGAAAAATTGTATGTACATAATGCAATGTACCCTGGGCTCGATCGGCCACCATGTATTTTAAATAAATAAATACTAACTCTTACTGTATTTGCTTAAATATACAGTAAACTCCCTTTAATCCGGGCTAATACTTGGGAGAGGTGATACGGATTTCACGAATAATATAAGTTTAGTATCCGTGAAAAAAACTAAATTTGATGGGGCGTGAATATGAAAAAAAATTTGCGATCTTTTGTGCTAAGTTTAAATGAATGATTATATCATAAGTTGGAACAATTTCACTGGGATATCATAACTTCATAACCAAAGCAATAAAAATATGTATACATAATTTATTGCTTCCAGAGTTAATAAGCATTTTATTCCTGTGAGAATTTCGCGGAAAACTTCATGCTAGTTATAGGGCTACCATACGTCCCGGTACACCGGGACATGTCCCAGTTTTGAGGTCTGTGTCCCAGTGTCCCTGTTCAAGAGTCATTTGTCCCGGTCGATTTAAAATTTACGCATATTAAAAAAATATTTTCCGATAATATTGTACATACATATGTAATATCTAATATTGATACGCGCACGCACACTTCAAAGGACATGTTTTGTAGTTAGTCGCGATTCATTTACTGTCCACTGATAATATTCGTTTGTTCACTGTTTGTTTTCTGGTGAGATTGAGGAGGATCGACATTTTGATGTAAGTTTTCAGTACATCCTATAATTAATAATTTTATATTAGTTTCTTTTCATATTACCGATTAATTTTGTATTTTAGTAATTTGTTTGAATTTGAATAATTTCAACAACCATGCAAAAAAGAAAATGTCTTTTTTCTTACGACTTGGGGACTTGACGGAGTCGTCATGTATTAAAAAAGGAAAAATGAATACGAAGCATTTTGTTCGATTTGTAATATTTTTATATCAGTAAGTCATGGTGGAAAATCAAGCATAAGAGACCACATTAAATCAGGAAATCACAATTCAAGATTAATTTCTGTATCATCATCAATAAAAATATCTTCCTATCTGATTAAACGAAATTCTCCAGAGGCCATTTTAATATGTGCTGCGGAATTAACAACGGCATAAACTGTTAAGCATCATCATACATTCAATTCTGTACATAGACTGTACAACGAAGCTGAATTCCATTATGTATCCCGATTCTAAAATTGCAAGCAAACAATCTACGGCAAGAACGAAAGCAACTGCTTTACATAATTAAAAATATACTGGCACCTCATTCCGTAAAAATAATTCAACAGGAAATACAATTATTATCAATCTCTTCGTTAATTGTTTTTTTTTGTCTATCAATTTTTTTTTAAAAATCAATGAATTGTGTTAAAAGATTGCGCAATTTTTTATAATAAAGCTATGAATGTCGATTTAAGTTTTTTTTTATAGTGGGTTTTTTTTTTGGGGGGGGGTGTCCTCGTCGGTAGTCAGACAATTATGGCAGCCCTATGCTAGTAGTGCGTATGTTAAAATAACGAAATGACACATTCAGTGTCGTCAGAATGAAAAAATGTCATTCAAAATGCTCTCAGGCACTCTAGAAAGTCCTATTATTCCTATTAGTTTCTGAAAATATCCTAGAATCCTCTAAAAAGCTATTTAACTATCTAGAGATCTTTTGGAGAATATTCTCGTTCTCCGAGAATATTCTCGACTTACAACACTAATGGTGTACCGTTGACTCTGCCATAAAATCGCGTTGTCGACTCGAACCAGCTTTGAAAGATAGCGGCTTGTTGCCAACACACCGCTTTCGTTTCTTGTGTTGGCAATGCCAGCGTGATCGTCACGACCCAGGCAGGCAGGCACACACTAAATCATCATACACTAAATTATCAACGCGATCACATAAAATCGCGTTGTCGATATCCTAGAATCCTCTAAAAAGCTATTAAACTATCTAGAGATGTTTTATAACCGGGAAAAAAGAAAATTCTCGAATATTCTCGGAGAACAATCTTTGGAGAATATTCTCGACTTACAACACTACCAATAAATAGTTCATTGAATAATTTTTACTAGCTAAATAGCTGGTTCACTGCCCCTGCCACACACACACTAGTAAAATAATGGTTGACACCAATCGACTATTTCACCACACACCACCGCCTTATCGAACGATAATGTAAGACTAATTGATTGGAGTTAGCCATTATTTGACTAGTATCGCGTGGCAGTGGCAGTCGACGCCGTTATATAGTATTGACAGACACACCGTCGAGTTTTACACGGCATCGAGTCACCGAGGGAGTGAGAAAGGGAGGAAGAGGAGGCAGGTTGAAGTAGGTTTGGTGTGAGCGTCTACCTTGACCCGCAGGCAGGCACATCACACACCCAGCTCGATCTCGCCAATCTTTGCCCGTGTGCAAATATTTCGTGTGTAAATATGCGGGTCGCGTTAGAAACACAACTGGTGGCGGCACGGCAGTTTGATATTTGATGTGGTGTTTACAGGCCAAACAGGCCGCCATGTGCGCCACTGTTATTGTTGGCGCCGCCATACGCGCACGCGTCATCGCGACAACGCGATTTCATGACGATGATGAGCACACCTGACTTCGGAGGGGGGGACGGGGAGGAGGGGGAGGATAGGGAGGGGTAGGATAGGTAGCCAGATCCAGAGGATCCACCCACTGTTCCATTCAAATCAGGATTAAAAATAACTACGGCAGATGGTTCAGTTTGGCACAATCGAAACATGTCCTACTCGGATTTGCTCCAGTTGCTTATTTTTCTGTGATTCAAAACGGCTAACTTATGGTGCGTACACATTGGCGAACCGAACAGCGAACGACGACGGGGTTGTTATTGTGTGGACGTTCATAAATCATCGGACGTTAATGTGTGGAGCGGTGGTCCCCACACATTGAGCAACAAAACCAGCACCAGATTTTTTTTGGCGGTGGCGAGCATCTTATTACAATGCACCACTTTTCAAGCTACCAAGCTACCTGCTCATCTCATAATCTTCATACAAAAAAAAAATACTATACGAAACTAGGTACTCTTATGTAGACGTAGAAAATATATAAAATTCAACCTCTCGTATTTCTTTCTGAATTTCATTGTTTTCGAAACAATTGCGTTGACGTTGCGTTGTGTTGACAATTGAGTACGACGATGCAAAAAAAAGGTCAGAAAAGGGTTTTTGGTGAAGATTTTTTTCGGCGAACATTGATTTCAAAAAATTTTCAAGCAACCCAGAATCGCATCGTCTAATACATCGTAATACTTACCATTGGAACCTGTATATCTATCTGGTCGCCGAGGTTCAAAAAAAACCTGGTGTTCCGTTTTGTTGCTGAATGTAATATCAGCCTAACAATTCGCCTTCGTCTTTCGCTGTTCCGTTCGTCGGTGTGTACGCAGCATGAATGTACGCAGTGTATGAACGCTAAGAGCAAGCTCAGAGCCCCTGGTTTGCTCGTTTGACACCAGATTTTGAAACAATTGTATAGTGTACCGTTGTTTGAATGTGTGTATGGCCATACAATCGCGTTGTCGGCTCGAACCAGCTTTGAAAGATAGCGGCTCGTTGCCAACACACCGCTAAAAAAACTTGTTAGCAATACCAGCGATACGAGCGACACAGATTTCACGCTATTATATATGTACAGTTGTGTCTAAAATTAATATGAAAGATTGTCACCGGGTTCGGTTCACCGATGTGTACGCACCATAATTGGCCGTCATATGATGGTGGACTCTAACCCTCATCCCCTCTGGTCCTTCGGTGCCTTTGAGACTTTCGCCCAATATTTTGGGAAAAAGTGCTCCGTTGGGGAGTACTATGGTCCAAGCCCATGATAGGAAAGTCTTCCAAAAATTCCCTTTTAAAAAAAGTTGATTTTTTTTTTTGTTTTTTGTGTCTTTCTTTGTTTATTTTAGCAGTGATGAGCGGTTGTTCCAGCCTTGCTGGACAATCGTCTGTCCCCAACGGAAAGGCTTGTGGCGTGGTGGTGAGGGTCTTGAGGAGAAAAGAGGTGGAGGTGTTCTCATCGATGCGGCTCTGGTTTGTACAATAACGGTACAGCCCTTGGCCCGTCTGACAGTGTGTGAAACAAATTTATAGTGTGCCGTTGATTGTCGACTCGAACCAGCTTTGACAGATAGTGGCTTGTTGCCAACACACAGATGAGAAAATTTTAATTGTTTTGTTGGCAATGCTAACGAGACCGCAACGACCCAGACAGGCAGACATTAGCATATATACATGTATATTTATGTGGTAATGCAAAATTCGAGTTTTGATAATGCGTATTCGTGCCATATGTAATCTGAGATATGTAAAATTCGTGCCATATGTAAAAATGAGATCAAAATTGGCACATTGAAATATTGATCGCAGTATCGACACTGTCGAGATTTTACACAGACGCTCGATGATTTTTCTCCTGTAAATCTAAAATTTGTCCAGAACGATTTGCCAGCGTGATCGCAACAACCCAGGCAGGCAGGTGGGCAGATTGTACGCTAATATACATATGTGTATATAGTAATAGTATAAAATCTGCCTAGAATATTTGAATAGCGAATTAACGATTGGCAACCGTCAGTTGAAGAACAAATAAATTAAACAAGAACAAGAATTGTTTAGAAACAAAAAAGTTAGAGCGTCGCTGTATTATGAAGGACAAAATGTTAGTTGTTGAGTTTCTTACTGACAAAAAACACGCAAACCTGCCAAAAAGAAAACAGTTTTTTAGTAATGACAGAATCAATGTCTCGTTTTATCAAAAATTTTAGATGCTGGAGTTGAAGAGTAAAGCGCTTAAATGCTTTGAAATTTTTCCAAGCATGTAAAATGTTGACCAAATTTGAACACATATGTAAGCTGAATTCGAAAAATGTTAATAGTATGCGTTATTCATATGTTAAGATACAAATTTATGGAAATTTCAACGTTATTTTAATATATGGCAAGCACTTTAACTGCGTACTTTTCTAGCAATTTTAAATGGAGTCTATCGATTTGAATCGACTTTCGCTCAATTGCCTCACAATCAAAATTTCCTTTCACGTGCGGCAATGCAAAAATTCCTCCCCTCATTGTTGTGTGCGTAATAGAGAAACAATACCCAGAATAAAAAAGGCCACGTCGAATTTTACCGAAAATTCCAAATCCAATCGAATCCGCCACACACTCACTACATATCCTTAGGGACCACCGAGGTAGATATATTAGACCGAAGCTTGAGTAAACTACCCAGTGATCTCTAAACAAGTGATAAACACTGAACGCCGATCAAAAAAAAAACCCATCGTAAAAAACCCAGCAAAAAAAATGCATACACACGTTTAAACATTGTACGGACAATGTAAATAGATAGATGGATAGTCTCGCATGTAACGAAATGGAATTGCACGTGACCCGTACCCGGTGCAACAATAACGTATACAATGGAATTATAGCTCGATTTGCGTTCAGATAGATCCCCTGCCATTCTTGTGCGTTTGGGATAATCCGAAAAAAGATTAACGAGTATGTACGGAATGAAAAAAAAAATTAAATAAGAACGAAAAAGGAAATAAAGAACGGCTACCCACACTATTGTCGTACTTATTGTATTGTAGCTGAAAATCAAATTCTTTATAGCGTCTTTAAGTGGATTACTACAATTGCGATTGTATCATTCGCTTCACAACTGCTAGTGTATTTTCAAATACATACATATGTGTATCTATATATTAAATCGAATATTGCACAATGTGCATTATGATAATATATACGGGTTTATAAGTAGAGGAGAGGATTGTACTCACTCGCTTTCTCTCAAACCGGACTGGACAAAACTTTTAATGATTTTTCAGATACACGAATAAGGTCGTGTGAATCAAATTTAGTGTGTGCCTGCCTGCCTGGGTCGTGACGATCACGTTGGCATTGCCAACACAAGAAACGAAAGCGGTGTGTTGGCAACAAGCCGCTATCTTTCAAAGCTGGTTCGAGTCGACAACGCGATTTTATGGCAGAGTCAACGGTACACCATTAGTGTTGTAAGTCGAGAATATTCTACAAAAGATCTCTAGATAGTTAAATAGCTTTTTAGAGGATTCTAGGATATTTTCAGAACCTAATAGAACTTTCTAGAGTGCCTGAGAGCATTTTGAATGACATTTTTTCATTCTGACGACACTGAATGTGTCATTTCGTCATTTTAACATATTATGCACAACTAGCATGAACGTTTTCCGCGAAATTCTCACAGGAATACAATGCTTATTAGCTCTGGAAGCAATGAATTATGTATATATATTTCTTCGGTTATGATATTCCACTGAAATTGTTCCAACTTATGATTTAATCATTCATTTAAACTTCGCACGAAAGATCGTAAAAATTATGTGATATTCACGCCCCATTAAATTTAGTTTTTGTCACGGATACTAAAAATTTCCGCGCCTCTTTAGGCCAGTTCAGTAGTAAGTTCCAAAGCTTCTCAACACGAAGCACTAGTGAATGGGCATTTCGATGTCGTTTGCAAAAGGCTGATTTCAATTAAATGAATTACACAGGCATCTTCACAGTCTTGTGATACGATTGTTTTTATAAAAATACGATTAAATTATAAAAGACCATGATTTTTTTTTATAAAAACACGATTAAATTGTAATTTTCTTTTTTTCAAAATGTTTTATTTTGACATAAGAATCTGCTTAAGTAGATAAATAGAACAATAAAAAGCTAATTACAAAAAATTTGTCTCCGAAGTTATTTAATTAAATTATTTAATATTCTGTCTTTGGAATAGCGCTGACTGGTTCTCAGAAACAATTCGACGATCTTGGCAGTCGGTTTAAGTCCACCGTCATATGACGGACAAACCGGTTAGATTTTAAATGTTAATTAAAGTTGTAATTTTCAGTGATATTTCGTGCAACGTAGCTGTCTTTTGATTGAATTTTACAAAATAACTAGTACGTAATTTAGTTATACATACATACATACATATGCAGATGTACTGTTTGTGACACTAGTTAACCTACAGCTTATTCCGGCACTGCTCTCGGGTCCAATCAAATAATGCAAATTGATGTATTGGCCACATTAAGCATATTCCTAGGACATGTATTATGCGTGTGGTAAATCGCCCCTGGGGCACGGCTCTGTAACCCCTCGCTTCACGACCGAACGCCCCTGCAATTATTGTCCCGAGTGTGTGTATATTCATCCGTGAAAATTAAAAATATGAATTGGTGGTTAATCAAAAGTACCGAAAATCATATTTTATACAGTGGCGAATAACTAAGAAACATATTGCAAAAAAAAGTTAATGGTACATATTATTATTGTACTTACAAAATGTACTTTTATTTTGATCTGTACATAGTTGTGAGAGCAAAATAGTCAGTAACCGACTTATTCGCCACACTACCGTACTTGTATCAGTTCATACATGGTAAAACAAAACAATATCTGTATACATACATACATATGTATGATTTGACAAGCTTGACGTTTTATTCAGTATTGTGATTGTTCAGTATTAATTCAGATTAAGAAATACATTTAATTAGACACAGTGGAAATTAATTATTATTAAATCCCATCATAATCATAAGTGTGATCCCGAAGATTATCATGGACATTAGCGAGGTGTCTTCGCGACCCTTGTTTGCAGCAAGGGATTTCCCCGTTTAAAACGGCTTAAGTAGCCAAATATGCTGTTATACGGTTTGGCAAATATTTAACTCGAGGATTTGGCTCATGTTTGGCCACCAACAAACAAACAAGACAACCCGCTGTTTGTTGAACGAGTCGACTTTTTAATCTCGAACGCACACATTTTATAATACGCAAGCTTGGCTCGACCGGATGAAAGGTCGCTTCTTCTGCATAGTATCAAGTATTCTTGTTTAGAATGGTGGAATTTTTGCGATGTCTTTTACCCCAAATTAATACGTCCGTGTATATTTTACATATGTAGTTTGGATCGAAAAGTGTAAATGTCAAAGTGTGGGTAAGTCAAATATGTCTATGTACATTCGTGCGTTTAAAACAAGTGTGTATTTTTACAGATTGTAATTTTATTAATTGAATATCGAGTCGCATTCAACCCATCTCCGACAAGAATGTTATAAATGCACTCATTAACTGACATCTCATCATCCGAGCAAATAACGTAGTAATAAAAATTGCATTTCAACACACTTTTCATTATTTTCTAGGGTTTAGAATTCTACGGACACGATCATTAGGTTCATAGCACAAATTGCGTTAAAAAAAAAAAAAACATTTTCAATATGAATCTGATGGTTTAGTTACATCGAATCATATATTAATCTACTAATCCAGTCAGAAAGTAAGAAAAAGACACTGTTCAAGTCTGTACACGTATATTGTAAAGTAAATCATATTTAAATGTAATTTTACGTGTTATTTTCAAGTAGCTGTACCCGCCCCGTAAGCGGGATTAACATTCACCTTTCGATAATTTTTCAGAAAACTTATTATAAAAACTCAACTATTTAAAGTTTCTATGTGCCATATACATGCATATTTATGTATGTACATATGTAGATCATCGTTACCTGCCACTGTCACACTGATACTAGTGGAATAATGGTTAACGCCAATTGGCTATTTCATTACTCGATTATCTTACCATATTTTTTGTATTGTAAGGCTTATGATTGGAGATGACCATTAGTCCACTAGCATGTGTGTGGCAGTGGCAGTTCCTACCGCAATGACACATTACCGCATTTTGTTTGGAACAGAACCTGAATATACATAACATCATTAGACGGGGATGAAAGGAAGGTAGGGTAGTTTCATTTTTCATTTTTCATCTTTCCACTAGTGTGCAGTGGTGATCTATTCTTAAATAGATTATACATAGATTGTTGCTTAAAAAATAAGGCATACGACCAATGCGTACTGCCAGTTATGACGTATGGATGTGAAACGTGGATGATAAATTCAAGAATGTTACGTAAGATCCAGTGCACACAGAGGAGCATGAAAAGATGTATGCTTGGTATAACAAGAAGAGATGGGAAGTGAGTGGAAGATGGGCTGATGAATTGAGAAGAATATGTGCGAGTCAAGTGGGTGCAGATTGCTCAAGACAGACCATCCTCTGCCTTCACCCAGCAGTGGATGGTGAACAGCTGAAAATGATGATGGTGACATATATGTACATATGTACGCGCTGAGAAGCATGAAAAGTTGTATGCTTGGTATAACAAGAAGAGATCGTAAGAGGAATACATGGATAAGAAGCATATAGCGGAACTTGTGAAAAAGCTGTGAGCTGGACACAAAGCGAGAAGAATGGATGGCAGATGGACGCGAGAAATACTTGAATGATGATCCGAGAGGATGTGAAAGAAAGCGAGGTAGACCGAGTGGACGATGGGCTGATGAATTGAGAAGAATGTGTGGAGTCAAGTGGATGCAGATTGCTCACGACAGACAGGAATGGATGAGGATTGGAGAGGTCTTCATTCAGCAGTGGATGGTGAACGGCTGAAAATTATGATGTTGATACTGGTATTTTTTTTAAGATTAAAATTTGACTCTACGTTAGGTGCCTACACTGCCTAGTGCGTACATACGTCGAGTTTTAGTGTGACCGTATCAAATTTAGAGTGGATCGATCCTGCAAACGAGAGGGTGGATACCAGCGGAGGCACACGGCAGATAGGAGGGTTTTGGGTGGGTGGGTTGGTAAGGGGTGTGGCAGAAACGAAGGGCAGGAGAGAGGCTAAGGGGTTAGGGACGCGAGGGGCAAACTCCGAGGAGAAAATTTGGTTGGGTAGGAGAGTCGAGTGGGTTTGTTTGGTCGCCTGGGGGTGGTTCAACCCCCCCCTGTGGGTGGTTTTCCAGTGGATGGATATGGGTTGGTGAGGTATTCTGGGGTGGGTTTTTGCTATCTGCGGAGCACGAGCTTCGCAGCCGACGGAGCTTTTAGCCCGCTCGAATGTGTCTCCATTGTGCCGGGTGTTTTTTCAATTATACTCTTCCCAGGATTAAAAAGGCGGACTCCATTTGGCCGAAAGTGGAGCACGTGTGACGGCCGCGCGAATCGCTCACTTGATATTGGGAACTCAATACGTCCACTTGGCAAAAATACGTGTCAATTTTTTCTAAAAGAGAGAATGCAGCTTGAGTTTGAGTATCGGCTTCTTCCAACCGCGTGTGTTAAAGGGGACCAAAAATTCTATTGGCAACAAATGTACCAATAGACCAGGGGTCGGTGAGAGGTGGCCCGCAAAGTGTTTTAAATGGTGCCGCGACTCGATTTCTCCCAATATTGAAGATGCTCTTGATTATTTACAGCTGGGAGTAATTGATTTACAAACCGATGACGCATTAAAAGACACTTTTAAAGTGATGAAGTTAACAGAGTTCTATACTGGACTTTCAACTTATTTATTTCCTGCTCTGAAGAAATTTTCAGCTGCAACGTTAACTATATTTGCCAGCACATATATTTGTGAACAAACATTTTCTAGAATTAATTATATTAAAAATAAAAATCGGACTAGAATTATTACAGATGGTCATTTACGTTCGTTGGTTCGAGTTACTGCTTCGAGCACCGCTAGTTTCGACGTTGATTTTACTAAATTGGCAAAAAAATTACAAAAACACTAAACCTCTAATTAATTTGTATTTATTTGTTTTACTTCTAATTTTTTTATTTATTTTGGTTTATATTTTTTTTTTATCGTAAAGAGACGAAATTTCTTTGAGGGCAAAGTTAGCTAAGGGGTATGTACTCAAGGACCCAGACCCAATAACAAGCTAACCTAGGAATAATGGATTGGTGGTGTCAATTTTCGGCGGAATTGTCTCACAACTGTTACATAAATTGACACATTCTAAATCTGGGTCCACATTGGTGAACCGAACAGCGAACGACGAAGGGCGAAGGCGAATTCGGGCTATGTGGACATCGCAGCGAATGCGAACCGAACGTCCACATAGCCCGAATTCGCCTTCGCCCTTTGTCGTTCGCTGTTCCGCCAATGTGGACCCAGCTTAAGAAAAATCGGCTGATCTGGATTTAGTAACATCCAGATCTTGCCAATGAAGATAATTAAAATCGAAAAAAACCGAATCATTTCGATATATGTACATATGTAACATACATATGTAGATCCAACCGCCGACCTTCGCTCAAAAGACTAGCGCTCTAACCACTGAGCTATCGCCCCTTTTTAACATAGGCGGTCCGCAGAAGCGGATACACAAACTCAAACAGCACTCTCTTATTAAAACAACGGACTAAAAATGTCATCTGTCCTTTCAGCGCCTAGTTAACCCAAATTTTTAAATCAATGGCAGCGCCGAATGAAATGTACAATGGAATGCACTCTATACACACATCTTTATAAGTTTACTTTTTTGAATTTAAAAAGGTAAAGTTTGAAGTGTATCGCACTCGAAGTATCCGAAAAGCACCATCTGCATTCTTCCCACACCACCCGATTGTTTGGGCTATATCCGCCTACCGAGCAACGTTTCTGCCTTGGGGGCTTCCTTAGACCCCAGGGATTTCTCTTGCCCCGTTGATCTTTCACTGACGAAAAATTGTATCGAAGCATAATAAAGGTATATTAGGTGGATGTATTGTATTATATGTGTGTGTGGTGTGCGTGCCAATTTGAGGTGTGTCTCCATCACCATACGACATCAATCGTTATCAAATTACTGACACCAACGATCGAAGGTGTACGATAGGATATCAACTCAGAAAGTAGGTAGCATAATGGTTGAAAGAGTCGACAGTCGCCATCGAAATTTCAAACGTCGCCGAGTAAAATACAAAATCCGGCAATTCATTGTCGTTGCAAATCCCTGTGTTTGATTCCAAACCGTACCCGATGATACACAGAATTGTTGGCGTAAAATTGGGGTGGGTGGGTGTTTGGGGGGTTGGACTAGGTGCATAATTTGGAGTGTGGGTCGATGCGTGAAATGAGTAGACTGGGGCTAGTTGTTGTTGTTGCGGCCGATTGACGCGAACACAATAGTGGCCCGGTGCGCCACGGAAGATAAGGGCGCGAGTACACACAATGCGAGGATTATAAAATGCAGTTTTTTAGCCGTCGGTTATCATCGCCACACCGCAAGCTAAGCCAGGGTGAGCCAATCGACGGTCCGCAAAAATCGAAATCAAAATGTGGAGCAATTTACAGATTGGTCATGCTCAATTCTTAGCCAACGTCGTACATAGAGGGAAAGTTAGAAGGGATGAGAGGAATAAACCAGATGAATATTGGAGCATTCCGATCCTAATACCCATCAAGGTCATGGGAAACAAGCCACCCATGGGAAATCGTTGAAAAAAGGTTCATAAACAAGGATCCAATCATCTAATTCTTAAATACCGAAAAATAAGCACTTGCGCCCTGCATATCGAGTGTTGCCTCTTCACTTTTTGACAAATATTTTTATCGTCCGTCTTAGTGGCATACTGTCTAGGAACGATGACGATTTTAATAATAGTAATAAAAAAAATCAGTCAAAATGTCAAGGTCGAATTTACTTTAAAAGCGAAAACTTTATCCGATGTGGATAAAGTAAAAAAAAAAACAACAAACGATCACAATACTTTATCCGATTAGGATAAAGTAAAAACATCCGCACAAGACACAGAGCGACACATATGTACATGTTCCAAAAATCATGAAAACGTATTTATTAAAATATGTACATATGTAAATGTGAAGTTTCCAACACACAGATATACAGAGGCTATACATTTGTCGAAAATCACGAAAACGTGATCGTGATACAAATCAGTCAAAATCTCAAGGTCGAATTTTCGCACGATCACAATACAAAGCAGTAGTCGTGTCGGGAATCGAACCGCGAATCTTTGCATTTTTTGCGTTTGGATGAACCACTGAGCCATCATGATAAAATAAATGAAGAGTAAGAAATGTTTTGCATTCGTTTGGAAGCTCGTACAATGTTGCATTGATGCTCCTTCATTTGACTAGGGAAGTACTTGGCCCCGTTTCCATGCATTTTAATTAGGTGCTAAAAATATATATATACATATATATCTAAAAGTCGTCGATTTCAAAGTAAATTTGTTTAAGTAGTGTCCAGAGAGACTTTTAAAATATTGATGACACTTAACATCATCGCCCGATTGATATTTTAGCACGCGATGAATATTAATGCAATCTTGTAAAAATATTTTCAAATGCGTTATTCGATAAATTGAAGTGTAGTGGCGTAAATTGAATCATTGTACATATGTATATAAATGAGAGTGGAAAATATCAAGCGCAAGAATATTATAATGTATGTATTTTAAAATATATATTCAAAATAATTTTCGTCTGACGCACAAGAATTTTTGTGAATGAAGAATTGCTATTTATAATTAAATAAATATCCTGAGTCCTTACCAGGTGTATCCATACTGTGTACGCGCGCTTTATCCTCGACAGTACTTTTTTGTAAGTAAAAAAAGCGTAGTCGTAAAACTCGGGACGCGCTTTTGAAGCTTCTTCTTGTTCGGTTGGCGCTTTTTAAAAGTCAATTCGAATTTTTCGTATCGCTTAAAACATTGCAAAATTCTATCGAATAAAAGATCGCCATCTTTGTTTATGGAATACGCATTGTTTATTTGGCTAGTGAGAATCAACACAAATGCATACGATGTACGAGTGCATTTCGCTGCCGCTTTCAGTTCTTACAATTTCCATAACCCAAACACGAACGCGAGAATTATGGGACACTTGTGTTCCCGAAAACTGTTTATCCTTGTCATAAACAATCCACTCATCCTAACCACATGGCTTTAGACATTTCGATTCGAAAATTTCAATTTACACATATACTGTGATACAAAGCATACACATATAGGTATATATAATATATTTTCTAATGATCGACGATGAAGATTGCTCGAGTAAACACACTAGCGAATTCGAGTGTTGAAATATTTGCAATAAATACAAATTCGACTGCGATCTGGGGTTGATGTCCCCCCCGTTAGCCATTTTTTTTTTGCAACGCTAAGGATTGTTCAGTATTTCAATTTCATTGTTGAAAGTGAACGAAGCGTATGTTATTCACACAATTGCCCAAAGAATGGCATCAATAGACGTGGTGGTCTACAACTTTATTATCTAAGTGTATTATAGAATATATATATATATATATATGTGTAGGTGAATATAACAATGAGAGATAAAATGTTGCCATCGATTTCGTATTAAGCGAATCTATTGTTAAAAAATATATTTGCACAAAAAAAACCGATCACTTTTAACAAAACTATTTCCGTTTAGGAAAAAGTTATTCGAGCTCACGGCTTATGAATGATTCTATGATTTATTTAGTGTAAAAGTGAGATTTGTACTGCGAGTGAAAAAATAGTGTCGTCATTAGTGATTGCTAATAATTAGCAACCGAACAAAGTTATAGAGTTTGGAAATTCTATAACGTCATCTGTAAAAAAATCGCAAGTGTATATATATGTATATATGAATATAATTACATATTGTATCAAAGTTGGACTTAATTTAAACAAGTCCAATTATTTATGAGTTTTATTTCAAAGGACAGTATACATTGTCCGTTCAATAAATAATCCGACCTAAATTCCATACTTTTATTTAGGTACATGTCCTTGCAAAAAAAATATTATTTACGAGCACATTAAGGCACATTCTCTCATCATCACCCGTAATATATGTATGTATGTACAATTTACAGTGTCGCTTTGGTAATCGATGAATTTATTATCTAACACTTTCGAAATTCCGTACGCGATGATTCATAGATTTTTATACTTACTTAAATTTTTTTTCAGCTGATAATTTGTTATTTACTTTTTCCGGTTTGAACGAGCTCGTAAAAATCAACGCGGATGATATTGGGAATCTTAACGCTTCCACGTGGATTTGTTATCAAAACACGAGCGGATCAGCTGAGGCGTCGCGAGCCACGAAAACATAAACGGTAGCCGAAGAATGTTCAACGATGTATTCGCGGTCATTAAATCGAAAATAAAACGCAGAGATAAGAAGATTAGAATTGACACATTTGATAATTTTCCTTATCTGCAGTAGTTCCGTACTCGCTTACTGGTCATGTATGAAATACGAGTATTATTGTAAATTTTAATACAGTGCCACTGGCACTGGCACAAGCAGCTGATTAAATCTTTCTTCAGAATCAACTGAATTGATGAGATAAAAAAAAAACAACAACAATGATTTCATCTCAAAATGTTGCTAAATCAGTGTCGAATATTTTTCTACAGGCGAGCTAAAATTTGTCGGCGTTTATTTTCTTAAAGTTAACCAACAGATCCTAAGACATGCGTAATAGCGTGCTATTACTTAGAATGATGAAAATAATGGATAGGCTAAGAATTTACGAGGATGTGCCAATTTTCTAGGAAAATTCCGATAAAACTTAGAATATTTTAGCTGGATGCGATCAATTTGAATATCGCGTACTATGTATGTACATATGTATGTATGTACATATACCGTGAGACAAATAAATTTCGGAAAATTTTAATTAAGTTTTTCCACATTGAAATACGAATTACATACCTTAAAGTACAGAGGAAAACCCACGACTTGAATTTACTATTGTCTTGACCTGAACAGTGGACCAAAAGTATTTGAGGGTTTTTCATTTTCAGCCGTTCACCATCAACTATTGAATGAAGGCCTCTCCAATCCTCTTCCATTCCTGTCTGTCTTGAGCAATCTGCATCCACTTGACTCCACACATTCTTCTCAATTCATCAGCCCATCTTCCACTCGGTCTACCTCGCACATCCCATCTTTCACATCCTCTCGGATATCATTCAAGTATTTCTCGCGTACATCTGCCATTCATTATTCTCGCTTTGTTTCCAGCTCACAGCTTTTTCACACGTACTGCTACAATATCTGCCACTTTGGTCATACTTCTTACCCATGTATTTCTTTTGCGATCTCTTCTTGCTATACCAAGCATACATCTTTCCATGCTTCTCTGTCTGCACTGGATCTTTCGTAGCATTCTTGAATTTAGCGTTCAAATTTCATTCTTCCAAAAGCACTCCATCCTAGATTCATTCTTCGTTTTATTTCTTCTTATTTACATCCAGCTATATTCACCAACTGCCCTAGGTATAGATAATACATTGGTATCATACAAAATGACTAGGATTTGTTAAAATGTTTGAAATTCGCACAATGGCCGACGACACATACATGGAAAGCTTGTATCTGGGGATAGTTTGGTGACCCTTTCTGTCAGTGCATTGGATTGGTGAGAAGAGAGCCGACGACCGTGAGATTCCTGTGGGTTCACCAGCTCTGGAGCACCTGGTGTTGCGGTGCTCTGGTGCTTCTGGCTACCGGCTACCGGCCAAAGTAAACATTTCCGACGCCGAAAGCGACGCCGACGACGCTATGCCGACGCCGCGCCGCGCACGATAAAACGCTTAAGCCATCCATATACATTATACATATATATTTATGTATTTTTTTCACATGTTTTTCGTCATACGGACTGCCACATCCACAAATCCCCGATGTGCATAAACCGAATTCAATGTTAAAACAACAAGAGTTGGCCGCTCTGGGGGCAATAGCCTCGACTACCCCAGAGCGCACCTGAACGCTGACCAACGTCTTTACTAAATCAAACTAACGTTCAACGTTTCAAATAATAATCATAAACGCTCTCGCTAAAGTGAATTCAGTTTAGCGCAGTGCCAGAGTTAATGGTTAGCCGTTAATGCGTAAGCGGGGAAAAAATTAACTGAAACTGTACAAAGTCGTGTGCCGTAAAAAATAATGCTAATTTGTATGTATTATGGAATGTTGAGCATTTATAGTTAGCGAGTGAATAATTCTAGCCAATTTGCATGAAGTGTGCTCAGTTTAGCAATGCAGTTGTGACACAAAATTAATGATCTCGTTTCGTTGGTTCGTAATTGTCGAAGTTAAGAAGACGAAAGTAAATCTCCTACTTGAAAATGATCTTTCGTTATTGCTCTATAAGTTAATTGTACGATATCAAGACATTTTGGTAAACGTTTGAGAAAAGTGCTTGCATTCAAAACTGTGGAAATCACATATTTCCAAAATTTTTTATTGCCCTTATGAATATGTATCATAAAAATGATAACCTTTCCGTGTAGGGTATTTTAATTTTTTTCTGTTGTAGACACAAATCATTTTTCTATATGAAATAAGTTTTTTGTATAAATTTCCTTTGTGTTCTAACAATGAAGTTTTAAAGTATGAAGGTATAATAATATGTGTACCTATGTAGTTGTAGTGTAAAGTATGTGAATTTTTCTTTTATAATCGAAAAAACTAAAGAAAATCAACAACTTTGTACAAAGTATGAGTGACACCACCGCACATTAAAATACTGCATTAAAAATTAAAACCAGTCGCAGAAAATAATCTCAAATTAATTATGCGGCATGCGAGTCATGTGCGAAGCTGTTCGCCGTGCAAGTTTTGTTATTGGATACAATGGATTCAGTTTATTTACTGTTCATGTCAAGTTAAAGCGTAAAACAGGTCTGGTGCTGACAGTGCACAAAACCGCGTCATATCCACCATTGATTCGAAGGGAATGTTTTATTGCTGAAAAATGCGAAAGACGTTGATTTTGAGAGACACGTGCACGAGAAAATATTTTTCAGCGCGTTACTTTCTTCGTATTGTGTGTGAAAGTTGAAAATTGTACAATAAATAATTTGTAGCGGAGTGTTAAAATTACTTTGGCCTGTTTAGATTGGCACGTCACCAATGTAAATGATGGAATTTCCGATTCATTCAATGTTATTTTGAGATTAATTTCACTTTTCGACGTAGGCATGCAAATGTCATCATATTCGACACGATTCGGATAAAACTTTATACTATGCAAAACAGTAATGTGAAAATTTTAATTACATATATCCTATAGTCCTATACGAATGACATTGCAGTTTAAATAGTTGTATTGGAATAATTAAGTAATATCTTAAACTTTTCAGTTTGTTGGTTTGGATTGAATAGTTAGGAAAATTGCAATCAATATAACGTAAAGCTTGTGCGCTTATTTATCTATGTATCCATCTACCCATATGTACATATGTAGATGCGGATAAAGTTTTATTGTTCTTAGTACTTTGAAAAGGAAATAGTGGGAGACTATTTTAGTTTCATAAAACCCTTGCATTTGGTCGGGTACCGTTCCATCCCCGCTCGTATCACTTTTTTCGTTGTTTTTTTTTTTTTTTTTTTTTATAACCAGTTAATACGTTTATTGCTGTCGGCTCGCACTTTGTCCACGGCTCGTTTATTCCATCCACACTTTAAGAAATAACCATTAGTCGCTATTGTAAATTTTATGCGGCGTTTCCACGGGATTTATTTCAGTTGGCCGTCGCCAGCCACACCTCAACATTTATACGCTCCTTAGTTTATATATTTTTTTCTGTGATTGTTTTCTGAAACTGCATATCACTGTCTTGCGCTCATAGTTAAAAATTATTGCAATATTCAAACGCGATTACGAAAAATCGCCTATAAAAGAAAATGATCTATAAATGACGCGTCGGTCTTGAAGCGTGCATGCTTCGAGCACAAATAAATTACATTGACGATGTTTATTTTATTTCGAGTTTTTTTTTCATGTTTTGTTTTCATACTTGAGTTTTTCTCTCAGCTATATATCCTCTCGGCTATCATTTTTTTTTTTTTAATGTTCAGTCCGTTCATAAAAATATTTATTTGCTGCGGACATAGTGCGGTTTATTTGTTCATAGATAAAAATGATTTATCTACGGGTCGGGGAACGAAGCGTTAAGGAGCCGTTTTCCCGCTTTTTTTTTTAATTTCATTGTACATTAAGATATATTTAGACGGTAATTAAATCTAAATTGATATTCCGATTGCGTCGTATAAAATATTATGAAAATGTTAGAGAAGGAGGCGCCGCGCGTCTTCGTATCGATTATTCAAATTCGCAGGCTGGAATGTGTCAATATGATAATAATGAACACGAAAAAAAATCATGGGAACTAATTATGTGTATTTGTTTTACTAACAAATGTTATGCAAATATTATATTATGGTGAGATAGTCAAACACGGCGTTTATCGAAATAAAATAAATTTGCTTATTTAAATAGATTTTTTTTTATAAATTTCGTATGTATAGGAAACTTCACATTGGGTCAATTGAAAATTTAGGTAGGTAAACACTTTGTAATTAATGTTCGCCAGGGTAAAATAATAAGAGTAATGCAATTCGAAATGGATTTGCAACTGTGTACATCTTTATTGATTCCAAATTTTATTTTCCAAAAAAGTATGCGGATTGGAAAATATTACTGTTACTAAAAATAAAATTAAAATTTGATTTAATTTATTTGAACCCTGTTCTGTTTTTAATAAAATGGAAAAAGTAATATTATTAATGTCAGGCACGTTTTTTTTGTTTCCATTGAAAGTTTTTAATTATAATTTTTCTCCCGTAAACCATAGTTATTGCTAATTGGACTTACAAAAGCCCTTGAATTAATTTGTCAATAATAAACAACCGTTGATCGTCAACAGGCAATACTCTACTTATCTATAATAGCGGCCAAGTTTGAAAAATGAAAAGTGCACAATTATGTACATGTGTATGTCAGTTAATCACTTTTAGCCCCTAATCACACAATAATTGGCTCTAACAGTGCAAACGTTAAAATATCTATGTTGTTTCGAGAAATCGGAGTTACAAATTTGGAACTGTAATATTGACACTGATCTAAAGTAATTCATTCTAAATTCAAAACCGAACCACGTACCAAAGTTGAATTTAATACATGTTCAAAAGATGAATATGGATAAAATCAAATGGCGTGCGCCTTTCTATTGTTACTTTTGCGAGCGAAGTAAAAAGGCATTTGTCTGAACGTGAGCGAAAAATTTTTCAAACGTTTCCGCGTTAAAATTCGACGCGGAATTTGGCACTGTGATGGTTTTCAGTTTTTTTTTTTTAATTCTTATTGCTTCGAATATTGAAATGTTTTTTCCCCGTTCAGTAATTCGGTTAGTTGGTTATAATTTGAGCTTGTGGATATCCAGTGTCGCTGTCGACGTGCTATCATCGTCGGCGCTCACTTTTAAAGCCGGTACCATTGATGAGATTAAAAATCGCATTAACTCGCACGTTTCAATCGTCGCGCGAGCTTTTCAACTGAGTGATCTCATCTCGAGACGAAAACTCAAACACTCGAGAATCGACTCGTATCATTACAATAGGAGGATTGCAATCCGCATTTCAATTTAAAAACGGCACCGACAAACTGTCGGCGGGAATTTCAATCAGTTGTTAATTCACCAAGCTGTCGCCTACTCCTTCAGTATGCGACCTCGCTGAATTTTCAAAGCGCCAAAATGATACCAGCCGGCTGTGTCTGCAGTCATTAGCGCCATCAGCGTGGCTGACTCTGTCGTCGCTCTCAAACAAAACCACCAAAAGACAACCAACTGTAAAGGATTAAATGAATCGTGGCTGAGAGTAGCACGTGCGCATTTTTCCGCGCTATTTATGTAGAATAAAAAAAGGTTTTCTACACACTCTGTATACGAGGGATGTCTCAATACGTCTGCCGCCGTCGGCTAATTCAACTACCATAATAAATAGAGCTCGAAAATTGGTAGTACTATCCCCCAGACCGAGTGGAGGGGGACATCGGCTGACAGAGCCGCATGTGAAATTTTTCGTAATATGTACAGTAAACTCCCGTATAACGCGATTAATACGTTACGGGTTATATGAAATCGCGTCGTATGAAATGTTGATGTATGTATGTATGTAGTGTTGATACACTTTTTGTACATAGTGTCGTAAAACACTAGGTCAGTGCTTCCCAAACTTTTTAGTTCCGCGACCCATGTTTTAGAAGGACAAACTTTCGCGGGGGGGTATTTAAATTATTTTTATACTAAAAAATATCCAGAGTTTTATTTAATTTTAAATCTTATAATTAACGAAAACAAGCAGCTGGGATAAACCTTGTACATCCGTGGACTCGTCTAGTTGCAATGAGAAAAATATTACTAACACACTAACTCAAAAAATGTCTCACTAACTCTGTGGATCAGCTCATCTTCTGCCTACTTGGTCATTTCATCGATTCTGCGTGCAATCGTATTATAAGCGAAATCGTTTCGACTTCCATACTTTTTTCTTGCTCTTATCATCAAACATAATTCTAACTATGTATTTTATTGGCTGTAGCACTAAAGTCTTGCGAATTGTGTGCGGCTTACTAGCTTGCGCGTTTTGCAAACTAATCAGGTACTAGGCGTGGAGAGATTTTTCATTAATGCTGGTATAATGCGAAAGCTTCGATTTCGACGATTTACGCTGTTCCAGTTGTCTTTCAAAAAATTCCAGTGGCTTGTTTTTAAAATCCGGATGCTTCGTCACAAAATGCCAACGCAATTTGCTTGGACTCATCCTATTCTCTGTTGAGCCGTCTTGTTTTTTTTTAAATTTTGTTGCATATTATTTTTACTTATTATTAATTTAAAAAAAATCACATTCTTTGTAATGTGAATTTTGAACTTTGACTTTTTCGCCACCCACTAAAAATCGGCTTGCGACCCACAGTTTGGGAAACGGTGATCTAGAGATGTTTTATAACCAAGAAAAAAGAAAATTTTCGAATATTCTCGGAGAATAATCTTTTGGATAATATTTTCGGAATATTCTCGTTCTCCGAGAATATTCTCGACTTACAATCACTAATTATATATATGTATGTATAATATAATTAGTCTGTCTGTCGGCTGATAACGCTCGCCTAGGTAAATAATTAAAAAACCAGAACGTCGCGCGAGTGGGATTTGAACCCGGTATCACCAGGTTGTAAGAGCCGTGCTAACACTATCATGCAACGAGGCGATGACGAACCTGCTACGATTTGACAATATTAATATCTTAATAGGCTCGTGACTTTGCTAAATTGTTACGTGTTGTATTATAACGCGCCATCTATGCAACAACTATAAAAACTATTAAATACACATATACTCACTCACGCAAACATACGTTGATATTCAACGGGCTTACACTGGTAAATAATAATAAGCCTACCGTGATTCAAAATAATTTCATCATCATCGTCATTTACAGCCGTTCACCACCCAGTGCTGGATGAAGGCCTCTCCAATCCTCTTCCATTCCTGTCTGTCTTGAGCAATCTGCATCCACTTGATTCCACACATTATTTGAAATCCGTTAGCCCATCGTCCATTCGGTCTACCTGTCTAGCTTTCTTTCACATCCTCTCGGATAATTCCAGCATGTCTTGCGTCCATCTGCCATTCATTCTTCTCGCTATGTGTCCACCTCAACTTTTTCACACGTTCCGCTATGTCTGACACTTTAGTCATGCTTCTTACCCATGTATCTCTTCTTGTTAGAACCAAGCATACATCTTTCCATGTTTCTCTGTGTGCACTAGATCTTACGTAACATTATTTAATTTAGCATCCACGTTTCACATCCATACGTCATAACTGGCCGTACGCATTGGTCGGTGCCTTATTTTTTAAGCACAAAATAATTTAATGTGTATTAAATAAATTGCAAAGAATGGTTTTAGAATGTATGGTACGTTCGTGGAAAGTCAGTCGATGATCTAACGAGGTATTGGGACCAAGTGATGAGAAATGTCTCGAAAAAAGATTGATTGAGAATCAAAGAAATGAGGGTAGCGGTGCCGTAATGTCTGTGACGATTCTGTGTCTAAATTTAATTCCAAGGCAGAGGCACTCAAACTATTAGCGTTGTCCTTGTTTATTTACTTTATGGGTTTGCAAATCGACGAAAATCAAACAACCATAAAAACCTTTGGGTTAGTTCTAGGAAATTCAAAAGTCAAATATTATACGAAATTAGTTATGCCTGTGACAAATATGCTTCCTGTAAATGTATACTATTATGTGTTGAAAATGTCACTGATTTGATCATTCAATTCAGACGTATCGAAACTGTTTCAATAAATGATACATTTTCTAATCGAGCTATATTAAAATATGCGTTGATTAATTATTTACAGGTGCTTGTAAGTATTGTTTATAAACTAATACTATAAGTTCGTCAGGAATTAAATAACACACAATAAACAATAAACAAAGTCGACGTCATTAAAAAACAAACAAAAAAGTAATTGACCGTTTGAACATCAATTACTTATTTTACTAATATATTAGATGCCATGTTTAGTATTGTTCTTTTATCCGTTACTACTAAACTTACTACTAAACCGGTACTAGCTTAAAATCTGCCTGGGTAATTGCGGTCACGCTGGAATAGCCAACACAACAAACGATAACTTTTTAGCGGGGTGTTGGCAACAAGTCGCTATCTGTCAAAGTTGTTTCTGTATCAACGACGCGATTTTATGGCCACGAACCCATTCAATCAACGGTAAACTATACGATTGTTTTGTGTACTGGCAAACGGGTTGGGAGCTGTACTGTTATTATACAAAGGTTGGGGTTAGAATCCACCGTCACATGACATGTACATCAACCAGTTCTTAACAAAAAATACAAAATAATGAGAAAAATTCAGCGTAAGAATTTCATCTAAACTGGCCGTTAAAACCACGGAATTGAGAGTTTGCTTGTGTAATAATAAGGCATGTTATAAGTATGTAATAAAATTGTAACCAACTACCTACATTGTATGTACATATGTAGTGATAAAAAAGATACACTCGACACTCGTCGAGACATTTAGGTGAGGAATTTTCAAACATGGCTAAATGTGTAATTAAATTCATCGCTTGAATAATAAATAATACTTAATATTACGTAGGTACATACATATGTATGTACATACATACATATGTAGATATATGGATAGAGTAACAAGATTCACGAAAGTAGCACATGTTAAAAATTTGAAAAAAAAACGACCCATTTGGCTACCAATGATGAAATAAATCGCCTTGTCAAAAATACGTCACAACCCTCGACACGTTCCATTCGCAAAGGACTCCTAGCTCAAGCAGGACCTTTGCGAACAAAAAAAACCGCTCCCTTGTCCTTCCTGTTGCTTGTAACATGAGTCGGACACCCGCGTAGTCATGGGAAAATTCACGCTATTTAGAAAAACGTCGATGATGATGATGATTAGACGGCGGAAAGATGGATGCGTGCGACCTTGCGACCCTAATAGCCCTCACAAACCTGAGCGGTATCGCTGCGTCAAGTTGACGTTCTCTATCGTCGTTGATTCGCACCAACGCGAATTATATCGGTGCGAATGGGACGACAATAATGGGGCGTCAGTTTGAGGCAGCGACACCTTGTGAGGGCCTTAAATGCTTTTTAGGATATTCCGTTACCCACCTGAACTCACGTTCGTACTCTTTTCATTAAAATATTCTCTCCATCCTTTAAACAACAATTAATTAAAATAACATATTTTAACCTATTTTGGAAGAATGAACATAGTTTTTAAATCCAACATTCCGCTATGCTTAAAAAAGAAGGCGTACGACCAATGCGTACTGCCAGTTATGACGTATAGATGTGAAACTTGAACGCTAAATTCAAGACTGCTACGAGAGATCCAGTGCACACAGAGAAGCATGGAAAGATGTATGCTTGGCATAACAAGAAGAGATCGCAAAATAAATACATGGTAAGAAGTATGACCAAAGTGGCAGATGTAGCAGTACGGGTGAAAAAGTTGAAGTGGCAATGGGTTGGACACATGGAGAGAAGAATGGATGGCAGATGGACGTGAGAAGTACTGGAATGGTATCCGAGAGGATGTGAAAGAAAGCAAGGTAGACCGAGTGGAAGATGGGCTGATGAATTGAGAAGAATGTGTGGAGTGAAGTGGATGCAGATTGCTCAAGACAGACAGGAATGGAAGAGGATTGGAGAGGCCTTCATCCAGCAGTGGATGGTGAACGGCTGAAAATGATGATGATGATGATTTTAACCTATAATATGTAAACACACTTACTCAGTAATATTTTTTACATACTCAAATATAATGAGGTTTTAGTGTCTGCAATTGGTGAGAAAAATGCTCTCAATGCATTTTTTACTTTATCCGATAAGGATCGTGCAAAAATTCGACCTCGAGATTTTGGCTGATTTGTATCAGGTATCATCCCCCTGATTACGTTTTCACGATTTCTGGAAATGTCTGTTTGTCTGTGTACCTGTGTGTAAAATCGCCAATAACTCAAAAACCGTTTATCTTATTACACTGAAACTTAATTTTTATATGTTTTTTGCCGGCCATTACAATCCATAAGGCTTTCAAAAATTTTCATCAACCGGAAGTGGTACTTCCCCTTGAAAGTTACCTAATTTTTATGTAATCTTTGGAAGGTTTTTCCAGCAAAACTATGGTACACATTCAAAATAATATAATTTTTAATTTATAATACCATTTTTTTTTCAACCGGAAGTAGTACTTTTACTCTTGGTTTTTGGAGTTTTTAACTTTTTCTCCGAAACTATCAAGTCTATCAAGCTGAAATTTCATATCTATTTTTTTCGCATAAGGTGTAAGAGATAATATGATTTTGGTCAACATCCGCCAACCGGAAGTGGCAGTTTACTCTTGAACGAGATTTCGTTTTTTTTTTTTTTTTTATCGGCCTTTTAAATATTTGGTATCTTCATAATATTGTAATTATTATTAATCTTATCTATTCTTATCTAGAGAGTTTTTCCTTAAACATTTTTATTCTATTAACTTGAACATTATATATTATGTATTAAGCTAAATATATAATTTATTTTATACATTTACATACATTTAATAAATAATATTCATCATCTCGAACGAAAATTCAGACGGACAACGTAGACAACCAAATATACCCGCGGCCAAAGGTTCGAGAATCCGAAATTCCGAGGTCTAATGATGATGATTCACATACATACATACAAGACGACATTATCGAAATTAAATGCTTTTTTTTCTATGTGCTGTTTTGGCCTCGACATTCATCGACTGTTGAGTAATTTCGGCAGCAGCAAGTAGCCGATAGAGTGGCCTTCCCTGCCGAAATGCAGCGGTGGCCAACGAGTGGTGCTCGAGCCGTGAGGACAACGAGTCTGATTATTCTTAACGAAAGGGTCGCCACTCCCTCGACTCTGTCAGTCTTGCGTGTTATTCCAACGTCAAAATCAAAAACGCCTTCACACTCTCGTAATGAATGCCGTTTGCGTGTCTCGTTTCATCCGCTGCTGCTGCTTTGGATCGATTACGTCAGTGGTGCTCAAGCGGTAGTTCGCGTAACGCACCTATCCACACTACCAGGGCTAAATTTATACTAGAGCAACTACGCCGAAATCGCACCAAAAATTCATTGTATTCCAGACCTTTTGTTTTATGCATCGTCCTACCCGAATACAACGAATTTGAGCAAAATTAAGGTCATAAATTTGGTGGTGTCGGTCTCATTGCCGGGTCCAATTTTAGCATCACACTCTTCAATAAGTTCAATTGACAGCGAAATTATTTCTTATTCGACCTAAAATAAAGCAATAGTTACTATGCAATGATGGGGTGACTATGTTGAAATTTTGAGCCCCTATTTATTAACTAGTAACAGCCCGTTGACAGTGTTATCAGGTTACCGTGAGCATTCCGTGGCTAGGCTACGCAGTCAGTCGGTCGGTCAGACAGGTGATTCCTGCGCTACTATATATAGTAATATGTACCTTTACGGAATATGTGAACATCAAAATCGAAGGAAAAATTAGATGTTTTTATTTGATTAACTTTTATCAAAATATTATTGTTTTTATTTGATTAACTTTTATCAAAATATTATTGTTTTTAACTGTAAAACCTCAAAACATGCAACGCAGGTGAAACTTTTTTCAAATATCCGTATTTTTATTTAAACAAAATTAGGTTGAGCTTGAGGGTTCCTTTATCTGTATTCATTGCATCCTTCTGCGTCATAGTAATTTTGCCACTGGTTGCTTAAGTCAATTAACTAATTATTCAACTTATTAAAAAAACAACAATACAAATCAAATTTGAGATTCACAGAGAAAAAATTTATAACCATGTATTTATTTATTTATTTATTTATAGGTAGAGATACGTGATTATCGCGTTTTGCGATAATCGATTGCAATATAGATGCGAAAACAGTAAAATATGCAAATAGATGCGAAAAATGAAAAATATCTCGCACAAATATCACTTCTCATCTTCAATGTATGTTTTTTAGCTACTTTTTTTATTAAAAATTGACCGTGTAACTTAAAATCTAACTTATCATCCAATATTATACCTCACTTGCAGGCTGTAGAGATATTACTTAACGATACACAATTCAGCCCTAAAAATAAATAATTTGTCTGAAAACGGATTTTAATGTTATTTTTAAAAGCTAATGCGTCTTTTGAACTTGTACATTTTCGGAAAACTTACATAAATTCGGAACGTATTTAGTGTTCTTCAATTGCATCAGTGCATTAAAACTTGATTGATTACGGTACGAATTTTTCACAAATTTCATCGAATAAAAAAATTGTTCACAATATTGTATGTGGAACCAAAAAGCGTCAAGACAGCAAATGCAAGCTTCCTGACGTTCGAATAATTAATTGGCTGGAAATGATTGCCAACATTTTAATATAATACCACTTGCCGTGCTCTCTTTGGTGGTTAAATTTATTTCCACTTGTCTAAACATTTCCGTTAGTTTTTCAGTTCAAATACTTCTATTTTTAATTTCTATAAGACGCGAGTAAATTTAGGGTAAAAAAAAACTAATTTACATTTTTTTTATTGTATTTTACGAAAAGTGTTGGATTATAAACGGAGCCGCCAATTTTTGTGCCCGGAGCCGCCGGTTCCCAACCACTGTACTAGATTAAAACAATCATCTATAGAAACATGTTCTATGCTGAGTTTTAATTAATTTTATTTTTGTATCCATGTTTTGTTTTGTTTCTCTATTAATTGTATTTAAATTGGACTTGTTAACTTTAAATTTGTGAAAAAGAAATAAACGCTAAATAGATGCGATTTTTTTTTATTTTATTTGCTCCAAAACGCGAAATGAAGAGTCAAAACGCGAAATTTTATAAAAATAGATGCGAAAATCACGTATCTCTATTTATAGGTATACGAAAATTTTTACCACAGTAACCTTACAGTTTCCCAAATCGTTACTGTGGCCAAGCAAGTACATTATACATACAAACATAGAGTAAAATAGAGTAATGTTAGAAAATCAATGTAAATAGTTTTTTTTTTATTGTTTTACTTAATTTAATACGGTTAAAATGTTATGTATAATATTATGGTAAATTATGTACAAGATTATGCTAAATTAAGTACAACATTATGTACAATATTATGCTAAATTATTGTCAAAGTATATTATTTTAGTTTTTTAATAGTGCTTCATAATGTTTTTCGGTATTTTTTTTCATATCATTTGCATAACCATCTTTTTACTTTATCCGTATCGAATAAAGTATTGTGATCATAAGAAAATTCGACCTCGAGTTTTTTTTACATAAAATGTTAGTTAATGTGAAAAAATCACATTGGTTTTTTTTATTCAAACAACATTTTGAAAGCTTGTGTTACATTTAAATTATTTAGAAACAAAAATTTCAGTTTATTGTGTTATTCATCTCCATTTGATATATACATACGCTCGAACAGTGCATAATAATAAAAGTAAATTTAACCGAGTGAAAATGTTGACGACCTCTCTACAGTCGACTTCCGAATCTCACAACTCACAATGCAACTGGGTGCGTTGTTTTTAACTGATTAAATTAAAATCCTCATTGGATTGAACTAAAAATCATCGGGCAAGTGTGAATATTGAGTTTGCCGAAATCCTCACAGGATTGTGCTCGCTATGAAATCACGTAAACAATTGATTTTATAAATGTTGGCTACATTTTTTAAAAGTGCTTCTTTTTAGACATGCAAGTATACATTATTTTATAGGACACACATTGCATCTAGATTTGACATAGGAACCGAATTGTGTTACAAGCGAGCGAAACGGTGATCGAAGTCACAGTTTTTGTGAATAGGGTCGAAATTGTGTGATGGCAAAGTGGTGTGGACAATGACCACAAAACCCACGATTTCACGGGCCACTTCATCACAACCACAAAACCCAAAATCCTTTTCCATTCATCGAGGATGGACGTGACGACAATGGCCACTCCTGACAACGCTTCGTAAATATATACGAATATGCACCTCCACATCTGGTGGGTAATTCCTTTCCTGCTTTGGCCACATCAAGTGCTTTCTTTGTCCGATCGGAGCTGCTCAAATTTCCATATATATATATATATATATATATATGTATGTATATATTTAGGTAGGTTGGTTTGGTATTCACAAATGTGTAGGTGCATCAATGCAACCGAGCGTGGAAATCGTTTTGGACAAATTTTAGATTTACAGGACAATAATCATCGAGCGTCTGTAAAATTTCGACGGTGTCGGTATTGCGAACAATATTTCATGTGCCAATTTTTATCTCATTTTTAAGGTGCAGAAATGACGATTTTGACAATTGTTAGGTGACGAGATTGTGTCACGAATACCCTTTATCAAAACTCAATTTCAAATTTTTAACTATGTATATAGTTGATGTGGTAAAACTACAATGTCGAAAAACAAGTATTTTATAGCAAAAAATCTAAAGGTATACCGAGTTACATAATTATTTATTACCATATAAGCGTCTGCTTACCCGCTTGCTTGCCCGGGTCGTTGCGGTCACGCAAGCATTGCCAACATAACAAATAAAATTTTCTTAACTGTGTGTTGAGAACAAGCCACTATCTGTCAAAGCTGGTTCGAGTTGACAACGTGATTTTATGGCCGTACACACATTCAATCAACGTTACACTGTACAATCGTTTCACGTACTGTCAAACATGCTATGGGCTGTACTGTTATTGTACAAAAACCAGCGCGCACGGGTGCGGATTGGGGTTGGAATCCACCGTCATATGACGGGCAAACCGACTTGTTATTAAAATGTGTACATATTTTGACAGTGGAACTTGTGAAACTAACCCATATTTGAAATTACAACGTAACTTCTATCCTAAAAGTAAAACTCGACGAAAATTATTGCAAACTTGATAATAAATTTAAACGACACATTTAGTGCCAATAGAGTTTAATACATACTTAGTTTTAGTTTTGATATTATTATAAATTAACTGTAAGCTAAAGATAATAAATGAAATTTGTATATACATATATGTATGTATGTATGTACATATTTAAAACTATGAAAATTTGACGCGCGTCAAAAGTGGCATATTTAAATTTAATCGAATCGGGATTTCCACTGCCAAAATTGTTCAAATTCAAATTTAATTATAAAATAGTAACTTCCTCTGCACGAAATCGACTTTTTTTCAATTTTACATTATGATAATAAATAAATATGCACAACTTTAAAGTATGAATGAATTTAAACACAACAATGGAATGTCATGTTGACTGGCGCTAAGAGCACAACGTGTGGTCACGGCTTTGGGAGGTCTTCTCAAAATATGGAATATGTATTTCAATACGTTCAAATGCATTATAATGGAATAAACGAAGTATAATGTAGTTCACAGGGATGTAAAACCTTTTTTTTTTAACGAAAGCATATCAAAAACTATATAATAGATATATAAGTAAGACTTGCATAGCAAAGGTTTTTAAATTACATTATGAATGAAGAGAGTTCTAAACTGCAAATAATTAAACTTTTGATGGATAGTATCTCGTGTGTTATAAAATTATAATAATATAATTTTTCGTGCGCTTTTGGTTGAGCAGCACTGTTGACACGCTCGTCAGGAGGACTAAGCCATAATCCTATTGCAAAGCCAAATGTGTCAAATAACCGAAGAATGGACACATTTCTTCCGGTCAATTTTCACATAATTGCTGGCATTTAAAAGGTATTTTGGGAATTATGGGAATTAGACATTGTCCCGTGACAAAGCTCCCCTTTCTACGCGTCTAATGACAGAGAACACACACATGCATTGATATATGTATAATAAAAAAAATAGTAGTAAATACACTCATACATATTCGGTAAATGTGAGCACGTTTAATTAAAATAATTATATATTGAAATCGTTTTTGGATATCAAATTTACCGCTGAATATATCATACTTAAATTAAAATAAGCTTTTATATGTAATGTTCATATTCCGATAGTATATGCATATCTTTATCATTATTAATCGCACCCACACATAAAAAAAAAAGAACGTAAGCCTAAATATATTTCAGTAATGTTCATATTTTTTCAAGGATGTGTGAAAAGATTTATGTTTTATACATTCGCACATTTCGAATGACTCGTAAGAAGGAAGCTTTTTTTTCTTTGATATATTGGTCAGAAATTTGACAGGTCTGCGCAGGATGAGATTACGGTATAAATCTTCGGGTCTTGGATTTTGCACGTTTATAACGAGTAAACAATAAGAGGAAGTGCGTTTTTGTTAAGGGAGCTTTCCTCATTCTTCGCATTTAGTTTCAAAATGTCGTTATTATTATTATTAAAAAAAAAAGTAAATACGCGCTGAAAAAATTGGCTTACGATATGGTATGCGGTAGTTTCGCAAGTTCTCGGTACAAAAACTAAATCACATTTTGTGGAAATCATAAAACAGTTGCAACGGAGCAACGCGTATTCCGTTCGGTCCGTTTCGGATTAGACCGGAGACGAGGATGACGGATTTACGAGGTTTACTCCTGACGCTGGTGTTTCAGAGGCCATCTGGGTCTGCAGCTCGATCAAAGATCGACTCGTTTCAGTCCTCAGTGCGAAATTCATTTCCGCTTCCTGTCCGATCTGGAATACATACGTCGGAAACGAACGTTGGACAGTCGAATGCCGCTCAAATTACACATCAAAGGTTTCAAATTTAAACTGACGATATCTTTCTTAGTACTCACAGGATCATAGAAAGTATTTCCACGTTATATTTTGATTTGGATTATTATTCGAATGGTATGAAGAACAAACAGACAATAATTCAATTTTATATAAATATAAGATACATAGATTGCTGTAATAATACTTCTCCCAATGATGGGATCCGGAAGCATATGGGTGTGATGTAAGTATAGATGTAAGTATGTATATACGACCTGAAATTTATGGATTTCGTCTTGATTTATTAGTTTTTGCTGCATTTTTCTGTAAGTTTTGTCCCGGAAAGGGGACGAATGCCACCCCAAATTAGTCAAGTCTCGGCTCATTAATTACGGAAGTATATTGTCCCTGTCATATGTCCGCAAAGTACGAGGGGTGTTGTTACAAGTGTTGGCACAAAAAAGAATCAAAACGGCCGCATCCTCCAGAATATTTCAAATAAATCAATTGCCGTTAGAAAAAAAAGGAAAAATTAGACGATTTCGAGCCGTAGACTGTCTACGGATAGCCGTAGACTGTCATTTCAGATGTGTTTGGTGTGGTCTCAGGCCCAGACTGCTTGCCGCCGGATGCCGCAATTAAAGTCAACAAAATTCCTCTTCGAGTGACTCAGGTTGTTTTTTTTTCCCCTCTCACTCAATTCCAAAGTCGAATTCCTGGCGTTTTGTTTGTTCACGGACCCTTTGAAGTGATGAAAAGGATATATATTGGCCCGACGATGATGATCCAACACGCCCAATTGGCATCCCGAGGATCAGCTGTCTGCGCACCACATGATAATGTGTAAAGATTGTTCATTCGCAGTGGCGTAGCGACCGCGCCTGCAGACCCCGCAATGCGGGGGGGCGCTGAGACTAGAGGGGCGCCGCAAAGCGGTGCACCTTTTTCACAAATTTTTACTTTATCCTAATCGGATATTGTATTAATTAATTAATAAGTATTGTGATCGTACAAAAATTCGACTTAGAGATTTTGACTAATTTGTATAAGATATCATCCCCTGATCGCTTTTTCATGATTTCTGGAAAATATCTGTATGACTGTGTGTTTGTGTCTGTTTGTAGTCTGTGTACCTGTGTGTAGAATTGCAAATAAGTCAAAAACCGTTTATCCTATTACACTGAAACTTCATATATGTGTTTTTTGCCGGCCAATACAATCCATAATCCATACATTTTCGTCAACCGGAAGCGGTACTTACCTTGGAAAGTCACCTTATTTTGCATATTATATATATAATAGCCAGAATCCGTCTGTCTGTCTGTCTTTCTGCTGATAACGCTCGCTGAGGAAAAATTGGGAAAAAACTTGGCAGAACGAGTGGGGATCGAGAACCCATGACCCCAGGCTCGAGTTACTCGCACTGATGCTATTCGCTATCGCCCTTCGTCGATTTAGTCCTTTTTTTTAAACATTACCTATAATTAAAATAAATAGGAAATGAGGAAATGAGGAAAAATAATTAAAAAACCAGAATGAGTGGGGATCGAACCCGGGACGCCAGGTCGGTAGTTATCACGCTATCACGGCCCGTTGCTGAGATGGTCTTTTTTTTAAACATTTTTTAAACATTACCTATACAAGGGATCGTGGCTTGCTTTACCTATAAAATAAAAACTCTGCTAATAATAAATAGATGGCGATATAAAAACTATCTTTTTTTTTTGGTTTTTTGATTTTTACAAAATCACTTATTATTATACCTACATATATACATATATAATAATTAATAATTATAATATAAATAGTAAAGTAAAAAATATATATTTTATCAATTTGGGATTCGTTGTCTTATAACGCGCCATAGATGGCGCATTGTTGCATAGATGCTATACTATAGACAACTATAAAAATTATAATTATTATATATATATAATAATTAATAATTATAATATAAATAGTAAAGTAAAAAAATTTTTTTTTTTCGAGTGGGTATCGATTGGGTATTATAACGCGCCATAGATGGCTCATTGTTGCATAGATGCAACAACTATAAAAACTATTAAATTTAATATATAATTTTCCAGTACGGGTGATGAGAACGCTCCGTTGATATTCAACGGGCTTACTTAATATAATTTAAAAAAAAAATTTCTAACCGGAAGTAGTACTTTTACTATTGGTTTTTGGTATTTTTAACTTTTTCTCCGAAACTATCAAGTCTATCATGCTGAAATTTCATATCTATTATTTTCACATAAGATGTAAGAGATATTAGAACGAGATTTTGTTTTTTATTTTTTTCGACCTTTTACATATTTGGTATCTTCATAATATTGTAATATTATAATCCTTAAACTACTTGGCCGATCAAGTTGAAATTTTATATCTATAGATTTCACATAAGGCGTAAGAGTTGATAAGGCTTTTAATCACAATCCGCCCACCGAAAGTGGAAGTTATGATTTTTCGTTTTCGGGCGATTTATATATTTTGAATCTTCATAATATTATAAAATTAGAATTATTATAGCAATGGTGAGTTTAAAAAAAACTCATCAAAATCGGTATAGAAGTGACGGTTTATCGTGTTTCAGTATGCGTTGAAAATTGTTCGTTTCATATTATGATACGTTCGTTCGTTGCTCGCTGCTTTCGAGGCAATATTCTTTGGCTCGAACAAAATTTGATTTTTGACTTCAAGTTTCAAAAATTTTTTCGTTACTCTTTGTATTCCTCAAATACATACATACATACATATATGGATAAAGTCATGAGTTCGCCACACCCGAATTTTTTAACTTGTTCTGTAATTTCATTTTGACTAATTTTTAAAAATGTTCTACATCTTTTATTTTTCAACCTATTTGCATCTCGTTTTATTTTATTTAACGAAATAATCGAATTATTTACCAATGCGAAGTCCAGAAGAAAAAAAATTCTAACTAAAAAAGGTATGTAATATTATTTTGGAAAGTTACTTTGCTCTAATAAAATAATATGTATATAGGGGGTTCATTGTCAAAATATATCCACGATAATATTACAGAATGTGTGATTAATGATATCACATATAATGTACATAAGTTGAGATTTTAAAATTCTGGCATCAGTCATATAAAATCAATTTATAGTAATTGCAATCAAAAATAAAATAATGAATGAATGATTTTCAAATATAAAATTAACTATTCATCTTAAAAATATGCCACAATTTTTTGTTATTTAAAATTTAATAAAAATATTGATGCCACTTTGATAGAGACATCTATATAATTATTTTGATACTAATTTCAGAAGCGATCTAAAAAAGTTACCGACTCAAACATGTACTGGTTTTGGTGAATTTTATACTTAATTATCAAATTTTTAATTGATTTTGAAAATATTCTATAACAATAAATGTGTTTTAAATATATATATACATATACTCGTATATGTTGTAACATACATACCTCATATTATATTATAATAATTATATACATAATAAATTTAATTAAAATTTCGATATAGGTATGTAGTATTTCTAAATATTAAATTAAATTAAATCGTTTTGGAATCAAAAAAATTTGGCATATAATGTTTTAGCTTATCCTAAAATTTCGTTTAATTTAAATGCATCAAAAACTATACATTTTATAACTGTGAAGATGACATTGTAGATCAGTGGTCTTCAACCGGGGCGATACCGCCCACCTTTGGGCGTTTCTTGATTCTTAGTGGGCGCTACAACAATATTGAAGAAATCCGAAAGAAATTAAAAAAAAAAAGAAATACAACGCCGAGTACTTCGCAGAGGGCGAAAAACGATATTTTTTACTTGGCTGGAATATTTTTGAAGTCTTCGGAGTAAATTAGTGACACTTATTGATTGTAAAAAGGCTATATTATCTAAATAATTTAGAGTTTTTTAGATCGCTATTTTACCGATTTTAAATTCAGCATACTTCCAATTAAGCCTTTTAAACGAAAAAAAAAAATAGTGTGGCCAGAGCACTATCCCAATAAATATGTTTCAATAGAAAATACTCAATATAAAATAGTATTAACAGGGGGAAAAAGTCCCAAGTGAAAATACGCACTTTTGACTTTTGATTTGAACTGGACGACTACTTAGAAAGATCTGAAAGCTGAAATGTACTACGAATGAAAGATAAAATACTCGACTATAGATTTCAATATTCATTTTGAACAAGAAATCGACAGATTTTGAGAGATCGATCGAACAACACCAAGAAATAGAAAAATCGCGCGATTTAAAAAACACATATATCTCAGATTCTCGAGCCAATCAACATATTTTATTACCAGATTCATGTTCACCGGGCATAAATCTATAAGAAAAGTTATATCTCGTCTCTGAACCAAAAATAATGAAGATGAGTTTCAAGACATTATACATACATATCTCATCTGGATAAAAGCTGAAACGGAATATCCCGAGCTTGCTGAGATATCTCTAAAAGCACTTCTCCCATTGCCTTCGACCTATCTTTGCGAAACTGGGTTTTCGATGATGAGCGTCATTGAAAATACATAATATGTAAATATAGGAATTGTGTGGACATTCATCCTCCGCTACGCGTCGCACTATCCACAATAGAATATAGATATAGAATAACTGAGAAGCTGGTAAAGGTGAAGCAGGCTCATTCTTCACTTAGTAAAGGTTAGATTTAAAATACATATGTTACATACTCAATGCTGGCATAAAAAATAAATAAATTTTTATATCATAGTTTATTTTATTAGTTTATCTATTTATTTACATAAGTTTAATATATTTTTTTTTAATTATTTTGTTTATTAATAAAATTTCAAGAAAATATATATTCTTTTATTGTAAAACTAGCTGAATTGCCCGGCGTTGATCGTGCGGGTGACATTTATTCTCCAGTACAAACAAAAATTGAATGAAAAATTGAAACAAATGAAAACATATATTTTCCAGTACATATTTTTTTTCAGATTTTCAGATTTCAAAAAATTTGTATGGGGGCCCCTTGACCGCGGACTCCGACCCCTTCCAAAACCCACCTACGGTCTGACTTGGGGTATCATGAGATAGTATACCAAGTTTGGTGGTTCTAAGTTGAAAACTGTAGATTTGCATAGCGGACAAACAAACAAACAAACAGATAAACATTGAATTTTATATAGTAGATAGTACTATATATAGGGTACCGGTCCTCGGGAAATTTTATAAAAATTTACCGGTCCGCCATATCAGAAAGTTTGAGTAGCACTGCCATAACCAACCACACACTGTTGAAAATAAAAGTTAAAATATCATAAATTCATAATATTACAGCTCTCGGTGTATTTATGTAGAATACGTCCCTAGATTAATTTGTATGCTAATTAGTTTCCTATCAGACTTTACTCGGGTCATAAATCCAATAATTTAACACATAAAAATTCTAGATCCACTCGACAGGTATATTTATACTGGCGAAAAACACGGGTCTCTATTTATTAGAAAGTAATCTTATCTATAGAAATAGATCTAGATAAATGGATAAAAATAAAAATGTTTATATATATGTATTTACAAAATTGATTGAACGATTTTTAAATTAGGAACGTTGCTACTATGTCTGGATCAGCGTTTCCCAAACTTTAGAACGCGACCCACTTGTGGGTCGCGAGCCGATTTTTATAATATACAAAAAAAATTTAAAAACCCAAGACAACAGAGGATAGGATGCGTCCGAGAAAATTGCGTCGGCATTTTGTGACAAAGCATCCGGATTTTAAAAACAAGCCACTAGCATTTTTTGATAGACAACTGGAACAGCTTTAGTCGTCGAAATCGAAGCTTTCGCATTACACCAGCATTAAGGAAAAATCTCTTTATGCCTCGTACCTGATTAGTTTGCAAATCGCGCAAGATAGTAAGCCGCACACAATTTGCAAGACTTTAGTGCTACCACCAATAAAAGACACGGTTGGAATTATATTTGATGATAAGAGCAAGAAACAAGTATAGAAGTCGAAACGATTTCGCTTATAATACGATTGCAAGCAGAATCGATGAAATGACCCAGTGGACAGAAGATGAGCTGATCCAAAGAGTTAGTGAGAGTACATTTTTCTCATTGCAACTGGACGAGTCCACAGATGTAGAAAGTTTATCCCAGCTGATTGTTTTCGACACTTATAAGTAATTTAAAAATAAATAAAACTGGATATATTTAAGTATAAAAATAATTTAAAACCCCCCCCCCCCCCCCCCCCCCATGACGTCCATTAAAACTAGATGGGTCGCAAAGATTTGTCGTTCTAAAAAGTGGGTCGCGGTACTAAAAAGTTTGGGAAGCACTGGTCTAGATAGCAAAGATATACACCATATTGTTCTTCAATAGCACGGACACACACCATTTTATTTTTTTTATTTTTAATTCATATTTAATTTAATTGAAATTTTGAACTACGAACACAGCCAAAAGTTGTAAAACGCCTAAATATATCAAATAAAAATAAAGTAAGATAGGCGAATGAAAATAATAGAATATAAAGGAATGAAAAGTTAAATAAGTACATATTATGTACATCAAAAATAAATTAACGAATGACATCTATCGAATAAAAAAAACAAGTATTTTCTTACAAAATTCTATCACGAATTTACATTTAAAAATTACGCTTTTAATCATAAAAGTCAAAGCTAGGAAAAATCAAAATAAAAATATTTATTACTAGAACGACTACAGTTGAAATGGCCGAATCCAATAAGAACGAATCCATTATGGCCGATCGGATTACATAGATCTAATACGATTACATAATTAGAAAGTGGACTTGATCTAAAGGTAAAAATATCGAAAAAAACACATAAAAGAGATACGGGGAGTAATTTATTTTAAGTTTTCACCAGTTATTCTGAATGTGATTTACATATATCATTCACGTTAATTGCTAAAATTAAAATAAAACAAAAACAATGAGTCTAATTTTTTAAACTAACTTGATAAAGATTAAAATACCAGAAATTAATTTCACGTTTTTTCTTCATTGTCTTAATATGCAATTGCTTTGTATACCAATATTCAACACATCTTTACACATTGTACAATCGTTCAATAGGATGTAATTTTAAGCATACATATTATAAATTTGGCATGCAATCCTTAATTAATTCTTGTATTTACTCGATTAATGGAGTTGTACAAATAGAATTTTGATTGTTTTTTGTTTTTTTAATTGAATCATAATAAGCATAATTGGGTAACCATTTCATAAGTTGCTGGTCAAAAAATTCTTCGAGACGTTTGGCATCGTTAAAGATAACGGAGTCCACCTATTGTGAAAAAAAAAAAGAAAAAAATTCATAAGAAAAAAGCTTACAAAACAACAGCATTTTCAACTAATAGCACCCAATACTTACTGGATTAAAAGTGTATGCATTTTCAAACACTAATTGAACTTCAGCTACTACTTCTGACACATCAGTATATTGCCATTTGTCGTAAACTAGTTTGTTCCGGACCAAATCTAGCGTCATCGGCTTCTTAATTTTATTGTAATAGTCTTTATTCTAAAACGATACAACATTTTCAAATGAAACCATATTAATATGTATTTCCTGAGCCGTGGCGATATTGCAGAAAACCTATGAAATTGACCATAGTGGGACACTCCAGCGTGCTAAATATGACAGTGAATATTATGTACTCGTCCAAAAGTAGTAATTCAATCGAGTATTACTAAGTTGGTTTCCGTAGGGTGCCAAAAACATCACCATAGATAGCTCTGAATGTTTTAAATCATTAATGACAAGTGAATAAAATGTATACTAACCTCCTTTGGAATAGGTTTTCTAAAATGCTTACTCGTTTCATATTGACACAATAATTCTAAAATAATTCTCTCTAAAATTTTCCCTTGTCTTAAACTGAGACCTGCCGATCTTATATCACCGGGAGAAACATCAGGGATGTCAGCGAAATCTGCACACATCGTACACTGCCAGGTTTCACTAATGAGGAAAATGAAATCAAATGTTATATTTATTCTGTCTAATACAGGGCTGTATAAACAACGTACTATGGTAACTCTTCTAATATGGGTATGTGACAATATCGATGGAAAATTTTAGGGCACTTCTGGCAACATATAATATCTCCACTCTTCATGCACACCGCACACAATTCTTCATGGCGGTCAGTTGTAGCACCCTCACCACTCGTTGACTCATCAATAACCGCATCGTGTTTATCTGAATTAGTATCAAAAAGTACAAAATATAATTTAAAAAACTATAATAGATAGCTCCGTTCGAGCACACATTTTATTCAATGCTAGCTGAATTGTAATTTAGTTAATACGATATGTACTAACTAGTAGAGACAGATGGTTTCACGTCATCTTGTTCAGGCACTAATTGATTTTGTGACGGTTGTTGGAGTCCATATGCTCCAGGATCATTTGAATTGTATAGCCCTTGAAAATAACATTTACAAATTAGATCTACACATTTAAAAAACATTGAAGTACATACTTGAAATTTTAGTTATACGAAGAAAAAAAACCATTAGTGATATGTTGTGGGATATGCCATTTTGCAGCAGCTTGTGGTTGGTATTGCTGCTGCGGTTGTGGTTGATATTGCAGCTGCTGTTGTGGGTGATGATGCCGCTGCTGCTGCTGTTTTTGTTGTTGCTGTTGATGATGTTGATGATGTTGCATTGCATGTTGACTAGCTACTCGTGGTTTCATCACATTAAGAGAACGTCTAGACATTTTTTGCCCATATGCATTTTGTGGAGACGGTTGATTAAAATCTGTACAAACTTACAAAATAAAATGACTTATTTACTCAATACAAAACGGAATAAATTACTTCATAAAAAAAAAAAAAGTTAACGTAACATACTTGGGTATCCCATTGCTTGAGGTGCTTGTCGGCTATATTGGCCTGATTTTGGTATTCGCTGTTGCTGTTGTTGTTGTTGTTGTAGTTGTTGCTGCTGGTGTTGCTGTCGATGCTGTTGTTGGTGTTGCATTTGCTGCGTAGCTTGATTATAAGGAGGCTGACTCAATAAACCTTTGGGATTCATTTCAACCGGCAAACCGGTAAGATAATTCACACCTAAAAAATAAACAAAACATTAGAATGTAATTAAAAGTAGTAAACTTAAAAACGCATAATTTAACATTACACAGAAAAATGTATTTAATCGATTTTGAAAGATCACAAAAGGTTAATCTCCTGCAAATTATTTCTTTCATCGTTACTATTTCTCAATATGAATCAAAATACTACGTATGTAACAAAATAAATTTGGCTCTTACCAGTAGCTGACATGTGATGAGGATAAGTCGAAGAGGTGATATGAGGATGTCTTATTATAGGCACCGCTGCACCACCTGGTCTGGACATGGCAACATAATGAGGATGCACGGCTGCCAAAGGACTCGTCATTGCACCTTAAAATTAATTTTAATTAGATTTTGCATTTATGGACTAAAATCATAAAACGATTCCGATTTGAAAGAACTCAATATTTCTGTTAAATTTTAAGTGATGACGTTTAAATGAACTTAAAACCTCCGCTATTCTGCTGTTGCAATTGGGCCGACATTTGAGAGCGATGTGCAAGCTGTAAAACAGCTTGACTAGCCTGCGTTCCATATTGCAACTGATGCTGTTGTTGTGGTAAAGGTGTCGAAAATATCTGTTGCCCTAATTGTCGTTGAGATGCAATGGGCATAAGAGTTTGACCTTGGGCTGCAGCAATAGGCATAGCTTGCTAAAATAAATTTTCCTGATTAAACTATCAGTAAAAATTGTGTTCATTCATAATAAGCCATTTTTTAACCTGATCATTAAGAGTGTTGATTAAAGCTGTCGTAGTTGTAGGTCTTGTGGGTCTTGTGGGTATTGTGGAACGGTGATAAGGGCCCTTTCTCTGTGGTGTCGATCCCACTGAAGATGGATGACTACCACGATTTTTATTATTAAGACGGTACATTTTTGCATCCACTATAACAGCACCGACATTCAATGCAGCTGAAAAAAGAAAAATGAATAAACAACAATTTCTCTGTACAAGTTGCATGTTTTGGACGGTGATCCAATGTACAAGGACACAAATCTTTAATAAGTTCTGGTACTTTTTCAAAGGCTAAATCTATTCTTAAAGGAATTTCCGGATTGGTTATATCAGTGTATTGGTTAATTCTATGTAAATGTTTGGCCATTTGAGTTTCACAACACACTAGAATCCCTTGGAAGAGCATCTAGTGACTAGATGCTCTTCCAATTGGCAATACCGACACGAGAGTCAATCGCATGTTTCACAAAATATGGACAGCCGTTCCCAAACAAACGCAAATAATTCGAAACAAACAACACAATGATACCAATGAAAGTGTAATTAACCCAAATGTAATATAATTGAAGATATTTTATATAAGATATATTATAAAATTTTAATAACTTTTTATTTAGAAACAAGTCACTTGAAAATAAATTTTGAAATGTAAAGCATAAATTTCAACAAGGTTATTCGTTTGAAATGTAAGAACATTGTATAACAGTACTACTACTATTTACTATTTAGCTGCAATTAACAGTCCTATCATACCTGACTAACGAGTAATTGTACTATTATATTTATCTATTAAGCGCAAATTTTCTTAAACCCCCCCAGTTGGGGCCCCCCCCCCCAACGTCCAATGAAGCTAGGTGGGTTGCGAAAGTTTGTCGTTCTAAAAAGTGGGTCGCGGTACTAAAAAGTTTGGGAAGCACTGGGATAAAGTATTGTGATCGTGCGAAAATTCGACCTTGAGATTTTGACTGATTTGTATCAGGTATCATCCCCCGATCACGTTTTTGTGATTTCTGGAAAATGTCTGTGTTTAGAATCACTATAACTCAAACCGTTTATCCTATCACACTGAAACATCCCTTTTGTTTGCATTTAATTTAGCCATTTGATTTTGAACAGTGCTCGAAATGGAAATTTGTTTTGGAATGGAAAACTGTTTGTTTTCTTACTACTAGGAACTTGATAGTTGCTATTATCAATTTGTACGGTACGATTTTATATACAAGTATAAAGTTTGTCTATCATCTTATAAAACCCGTCTTATTTTCATCACAGAGACACCTTAATTTAGCTGTTGTTATGTGGAAACAGTACATTTAATAGAATTTGAAATAATTATTGTTAGGATATATCTGTTCTGCATTGTTGTTGTCAGTCATGAACCGAGTTCGCCAATCACCAGTATCCTTTAAAAGATTAATTCAATGCATATTCTGCAATATATTATTGGGTATCAATTACATAATATTTTGATTATGTGTTTCTACTACATATGTAGTTATTTATTAAGTTTATTTGATGTGTTTAATTTTAATTATGTCTGTACATATTTGGATTATTTATCATTCCCTTATACTTTTTCCTTTATTTTATTATGTCCCGGTTTTGGAGAAGAAAATTGTATGATAAGCCTAATTGATTTATTCTGCATGTGCCCGTATGCCTCTTATATACATCTCATTCAATGAAACATTTACTATTCTGATTTTATTTATTTTTTTTGTTGCTATATTACTTAAATAAACATGTCAAAACATGCGTTTGGGTATTTCTTATTGGCTTCCTTACAAACATTATGTTATTTGGTTTATGTACAAGAAAATATTTTGAAATCACTCAATTTATGACGAAGATGTCGTTTTTGTACCTCTACCTTTCCATATAATAAATATTTTAGAATAAAACCAAAATGTTAGGAGTGGTGTGGTTTTCGAAGTTCTAAAAGAAATAACACATCTAGGTGGTGCGATATTACCCACGTGCATATAAATTCTGGGTTACACATCCGCATGTGTAAACTGCCAGTTAGCTTATTAGAAGCATGTCCATTATTAACTAGGAATAGTCAAAAATAATGTGAATATTTTGCCTAAGAGCCGAAAGAAACGGTTCGAGTTCGATCAGACATGCAAACAACAAGCACCAGCAATACTTTTAGTTAAAACCAAACGAATTAGTACATGCATGCTGCTGTATAACACTTGCTTTTTCCATGTACTTACAATTTGACAATCACCATGTAATTTCTGCAAGAGAATTTTAAATTTATTATTATTTACGCAATCGCAATACATATTTATTTTCATAAATAGTTTTCACATCCCAAATGATGTTTATCCATATTTTGCTTGAAGCTTTCTATGCGAAACAAACAATGAGCTTGCCTGGCATGCAGGCTTAGCTCGCAAACGCTGCGACCGATAGCGATAGCGATAGCGCTAGCTTTCTCGCTCGCTCGTACGCGCAATGCATCTTCTGTCTAGCACGAAAGTAGCTGTGTGATTTCTCGGTAGCTTTTGTAGATAAGCTACGCGTAGATAAAGTATGTAATTCGAAACTGCATCAATGCTTTGTTTAATATAGCCACTCGTATTTCGTCCATTATACAAAAATGAACGAGGTAACTAATGAAATCAAAGTGCAACGGCAATAATACACTATCTAAGATTGCACTCAATTTAAAATATGTATTTACGAATATTAATAATTCAATGAATCTAGAAGACTGTTTGGCACAAGAGTCCGCGATTCTTAAATATGAACATTCATACATACCGTACTGTTTTCAAATTCCAGTTCTTGTATGTATCAAATTCCAGTTCTTGTATGAAAACAAATATTGTGACCCAATGTGCTGCAAGAGGGCCAACATACACTAAACACCGCCACAAACGAAACTCACTTTACACTTCTAGTTTAGTTTGTTATTCCCTTTCCTAAAATATACCTGCTGCTGTATTTTGAGGCAATTCTATGAGCTAGTAAAAGCTGGGAAGTGCGGCGTTGAAGACGTGTTGGTGGTGATGAGGATGACTGATGTGTGGCACAAGACAAAACAAAGACACTTGTAGTAGACACTTGCGTAGAAGCGAACTAACTGTTGTGTTCAACACTTCTGCGCGCGAACGAATAGCGACAAAGCGCCACTGTTGCAGTGGTGGTATTTAGTAGTGTTCGCATGTTCGCAAAATTCTGTGTTCGAAGTAATGACTACAATAAATTAATTAACGATTACATTGAGTCATAGATATGAAGAATCATTTCTTCGCATCAAAGTAAAATCTATTTTGTCTGAAAATAATGGAAATGTATGTATGTATTGCCAAGTGAAATCAGTGCTCGAAATGGAAATTTTCACGAATGGGAGCGCTCGATAATTTTCAAAAAATATCAAACAATCTTTTTTTTTAACTATATGTATAGAAAATGTACGTACATTTATATACATACATATATTATAACACCAAAACACTTACGTAACATATGTACACCAATATAAATGAATTTATGGTTGTATATATTAGGTTATTAGTATTATTATTATAGAAACTGTATTACATATGTACATACATGCACAATTTACACGGTTAATTTTTTTTAAATTTGAATAATTGTTAATATCACTATTTAGTTAGTCACGTGCAGTAATTATAATTCAGACAACTTAAAAAATGTTGCTAGAAAAGTGTTTTTTAGTGATGAAGTACAGTAATAAAATATAAATAAAAAAAATAATCAAGCGATTCCCGATGATAGATTGAAATTGCAAATACGTTCGGTAAATTCAAGTTCTCTCATCAGAGGGACAGGCAAGACGGAAGTATTTTGAAATTTTGGTTCCTTTAGTATAATGGTAGCGGTACAGCTGCTTTAGAAATTTTGTTAAAATAAGAAAGCCGACAATTCAAAGAAAGATATCGTAAATTATCGAAATGACCGATGCCCCGAGAGGGACCCGTTGCAGTTCGACCATAGTGTGACAGACAGTGCCGACCATAAAGCAATAAAACTTTTTGCGCATAAAAACCCTCGAATTGGAAATGTTATCTTCAAGTAACACAAGTGCATCCAGCTTTTTCAAAACATAATAATATTTTAAATGGCTTTTGGCTACAGATAAGATGCCTTAAATGTAAAGAATTTAACTTTCAGTCAAAGATTGTGATTTAGGAGTCATAAATGTAAAAATAATTCACCTTCTAACATTTTTTCGGCAATAACTATTGAAAGAACACGAAAATTTTGGTTTTTTACGAAAGGGAGCGCAAAATTTATAGATTTCACGAAAGGGTACGCTACGTTTTCAAATTTCACGAAAGGGAACGCCGCTCCCTGCCGCTCCCGCTGAATTCGAGCACTGAGTGAAATAGATAAATTCAATTTAAATTGCATAAATTTCTATAAATATCGTAGGAATATTTAAATTTATGGACTAATCAACTATCAAATTTCAATAGTTTTACTTGGATGAAATTAGATAGGGTTCCAGCATGGGAAGAATTTGAAAAAAATTTGAAAAAAAAAAAGAATTTGCCTTTAAAAACGTCGTTGTGGATGATACAAGATGTTTTCATAAATTTTACAATTTAAAAATTTCAATACTGAAAATTTTAAAAATATGATTTTTTGTCTCAAATGGATAGAATATTTAAAAAAAAATTGAGTTTCATTCGGAATTATTAAAAATTTGTCAATTTTTTTACAATACATACCTGCCCAAAATGCCAATGTAAAAATAATATTTTCCATGATCAGCGGACAGTGGACCAAAGAAAGAAATAAGTTGAAAATTTCCACTGTCCGGGGTATTTTGAGCGTAGTACAATAATTATCATTTATCATTTTTGAGATTGAAATAAAATGCATTTATAATTATCTAATATCTGGCTGAACATGCGAATCACTCGATAGCCATTTAGCAAACGTCAAACACACGTTCGAAATTTCTTCTCCGCGAAGTTTATACATACAAGTTCAATTTCAAGTATTGCAATATATTAAAGCAATTCCACACATTTAATACACTTTTGATATCGTTAACAAGTTACACAGCATGCAGTGTACTAAGTATAAACATCAAAATCATCTTGTAATACAAATTTCGCAAATGAGCTGACAAGGCTCATTCACCTCCAGAGAAATGTAATATAATTTCTCTGTTCACCTCTCAACTTTCAATGCCATTTAAATGTATTGAATTACTTTTATTTTATGTACTTACTGATACATTTACGTATCGCAATTGATGCCGTTCGTAATTTTAAGAATATCATGTATTTTTGTATATATGTATGTACTTTACTTTTTCAATTGAAAACTTTGTTTGGATCAGTGGTCGGGAACCTTTTTCTAATTAAGCCAAATCAGGGAAAAGGTTACAAAATTGGCAAGCTTTGGAGCTATTTTTGGATCATATATTTAAAATTCAAATAGATGCTACTCATTTGTGACTGGAGTTGTATGAAAGTAAAATATTCGTGATAGTTATCGCTAAAAATTCATCTTCATTTTGTGAAATTTATGTTTCAAAACTTCTTCGCCTAGGATCTTGATAAACCACAGTGTGTCTTTGATGACTCTTTTCAGTAGTTCAACACGAATGAATCGTTTACTTTACTTAAAGTGTGGATTTTTTCTATTGTTACAAATTGGCACATTAGTTTAAATTTTATTTATCTTGTCCGTTTACACAGGCGGTACAACTTTGAACCTGTACTAAGCCGGCTTTAGGAAACCGAGAAGTTTGCAGTCCGGAAAGAGCAAATGTTTCCAAGTATCCTGAAAAACAATCTACCAGTGAGAAAGACTCGCATTTCATTTACAATCATCTAACTGTGATAGTAGCTGATATGGTACGGTTTAAATTGTTATGATTTTTTTTAGTTTCACAGAATTGTTCAATTGTATTTTATATTTCAGGCTAAGGTTCATAAGTTGGGATGGGCTGGACCTAGTTGTGCTCGAGCATCCTTGTCGATGTTGGTTGTGGCTATAGATCCGGCACAAGGACGTCATCTTGCCGTGGCCATACAAAGAGCACCTCGATGGACTCAATGGGGACGCGTGCCGACGGTACATGTCGCATCAGACATAGCTACCGTAACGGAGCACGCGTCTCCGTCGCCGTTCTCCATCGAGATGATCGTCCGTGATGCTGGAGCCGGAGCGGACCCACGGATTTCAATGGGCGTGAAAGACGATACAGCATCTGCAGTTGGAGATGCGACTCGCTCACTTATTGTTGATCGATGCCTCCGACACGCCGCCTCTGGAGAAAGCTGTGCCGCAGTATGTGTTACTAAATGTTCTGATATACATGTACTTGAAATAATTCCCTTGACATTTTTATTATGAAGTGAATATAACATATCTACATACTTGTTTTGTTCCGATGTGCGATTTTTTCAGTGGATGTCAAAATATTTTCTTTGAATACTTAATATTAACGCTATTTAAGTAATATCATTAAATATACCATTTTAAAAACCGGGTTCAAAGCAAGTAAAGATCGAGTAAAATTGTTACTTTGTAGTAATGCATCGGGAGATCGAATGTTAAAGCCCTTCCTAGTAAATAGATTTTATAGACCACGTGCTTTAAAAGACAAGCTGCCGGTACATTGGATGGCTAATACAAAGGCCTGGGTGACTACGGCTCTATTTACTGAATGGTTCAAAAATTGCTTCTTACCAGAAGTAGAAATATATATGAAGCAGAAAGCTCTTGATTTTAAAGTTCTTTTAATCCTCGACAATAGAATAGAAGAACATAACAATGTGAAGGTATTGGTTCTTCCACCAAATACAACAAGCATCATTCATCCATTGGATCAAAGGATAATTGCTACTTTCAAAAAATATTACATCAAGAGCATGTATCGAGATATTTTGGATAAAATAGAAAATGAATCATCAACACTAACCGAAATTTGGAAAAAATTTACAATTTTGAACTGTTTAAAACATGTTGCATCTGCCATCGCTGAATTACGACCACACACTTTAAATGCATGCTGGAAAGCAAGATGGCCTGGATGTGTTACAGTCAATGCAATCATTGAAACAGTGTCGACATCAGCCGAAATCGTTAATTAAGCGCATAGAGAGGGAGAGGTGGAGAGGGATTTGATACCTTCAACTAAAGTGATATCGACGAATTACTTATGGATAATGCTATAAGTGACGATGATATTATCGATTTAACTCTGAATACTGACAAAGAACCAGAAAACGATGACACAGTGGAAGAAATACCAGTTTCCCCCCCCGGCAAATATAATTCGAGAAGGTCTACAACTTTGCAGTAAATTGGAAAATCATTTTATTCTTCATGATACGAATTCTGAACGAGCCTTCAAGTTTCAACGTGGGCTCAAAAATTGTATTTCTGGGTATGAGGAACTGCATAAACAATTAGTCATCGAAACAAAAAAATCCGAATAAACTTTGATCACTAATTATATTGTTAGAAAGATAAAATCTACACAGAACAATGATGAAATTGAAGCTGATTCTACAACTATTTCTTCCGAAGAAGAGAGCGATTTTGAGCCATATCGCAAATCGCAACGAAAATTATCATACAGCGATGATAGTTTGTAATTAAAATAATAATTATTTCTCTAATGGATCTCTGGCATTAGAGATGCTAGATGCCAGACATCCTTAAAATGTTATTTTTTAATAAAATAAAATAAATAATTTTTTTTGTGGCTTATTGTTTTCCTGATTTTTTATTAACTTTTTTTGTGCGATTTTTGGTATATTTTATATAGCTGTTTCAAAGTTATGCGGTTTTTCAAATCCATGGAACGCATCTTCACTTTTTCTATGTAAGTCATAACTTTTTTTGTGCGATTTTCCTTGGAACGCATCTACCGCACAAAAAAAGGTTTAGGTGTATATGGAAAATAAAATAATCATATCTACCTTTTTTGGACCCTCAAACCATGCCGGCCCTCAAACCACCCCCCCCAGACCCCTCTCAAGCCCCGGCGGCCCCTTTTTTGGACTCCCTCAAGCCCCGGCGGCCTCTTTTTAGCCTGGAAAAAAATTTAGGAAGTAGCGGGGATCTCTAATAGAAAAGCGCTTTACGATATTGGAAATTCAGCGGGCGTTGATTATCAACGGGCAATAAGCTAGTAACTCAATAAAACAGTAGATAAAGTAATACTTTATTATAAAAAAGATAGAAATTCAAAATGTTTACAATACAATACAAAATGCTTAAATTTCCTGCAACATTTCAGTTTATAATAATAGCAAATATGCGTAATAATTTGCATCACCGCAGTATTCCAAAACCACATACCAAACTTAAAATCACGCATGTCAGACGATTATTAAAATATTTTGGTGAAAAGCTAATATTTTGGAATCGTCTCCTAATGGACTTAAATTAATTACAAAAACTACAGCAATGAAGTGTCACAGATGATAGATCGAGTTAAATACTTACCAAATAAGTTTCAGGGAGTGCGAACTTAATAAAACTCGTTGAGACGTCCAGGAAGAAAGTAGAATGCTGTGTTATCGACCTTTGTTAGGATCTACATACATATGTATGATTATGTTTTGTGATAATTTTTAGTATTTCAGACAGATCTATAATCTACCAAAGAAAGTTAAGGTGGCATTTCAAATATGCTTCCTTTCCCCGAACATGCGGTAGGTTAGTAATATGCGTGTCGTACACGTGTGTTTGAATGTTATAAGTGTTATAACATATATATATAAATATTATTACATTTAAAGGACTAAGACCGTTCAGAACCACATACTTGTGTAAATGCAATACAAGGTTATGCCAGGTTTTGTTAGGTTAAAATTATGCTAAGTTTGGGTTAGGTTTTTAGAAATAGTAATACAAATACTATTATATTTAATAGTATTTGTATTACTATTTCTAAGGGTACTGTTCTATTGAACAGTACCCTTAATAACCCAATTCCGTCTGCTGATAACGCTAATTCACATTTAATTAAAAAAATAAATGTGAATTTAATAAAATAAAATTTTATTTTTATTTTTATTTAATTAAATTACCACAGAATATTTCCAAAACTACTTAGCCAATCAAGTTGAAATTTTATACCTATTTTTTTCACGTAAGGTTGTAAGAGATACTATGATTATGGTCAAAATCCGCCAACCGGAAGTGACAGCTTACTCTTGAACGATTTTTTTTTTTTTTCGGTCTTTTAAATATTTAGAATCTTCATAATATTATAAAACTATAATCACTATGCTAATTACAATTTGTGAAAAAAAAATCATCAAAATCTCTCGAAAAAAAATCGGAAGTACGATTTTTTTCTTGTAAAAAAGTAAAAAATCCTGTTATTTTTCTTTGTACACGGTTTTTTGACAACAAACAATTCGCCTTCGCCCTTCGTCGTTCACTGTTCAGTTCGTCGGTGTGTACGCAGCATTAGAATTTAGAATTCGCACAAACTACAAACGATTTTCGATATTTCTTTAAACATCAGACATCCTAGCAATATCTATGGAAGCTTTGAGCCGAAAGTTACCAATGTTATCTACCATTAAATAATAAAGTTGCAAATTAAAAAAATTATATAAAATTTTATATGTACCGCTAGATGACTCAAATGTATAACCATTTTATAATATATATAAAAAAATAAAGAAATCACGTGATTTCTTTGACGCGACACAGCAATCACATTTCATACATATTAATTTAGTATTGCGAAAATATTATGTTTTCCTTGTCTAATGTCTAGGTATGAAGTGTTAAGTGTGTGAACATTATGCTCGGTGTAGTACTTTTTACAAAATAACAGTAATATTTCATTTTCCCGCCCAAAACTAAATCTCAAAGATTCCCAAACCAACTTAAAAATGCGATGAAAATAAACTTTTCATCCACCTTCTACAGACAAACTCATTCAATCATACAAAATTTGCTACTAACAACTATCCATAGTAATGGTGGCCATTCACGATCCGTTTTTTCCCCGATCCGTCTCATTGAAAAGCATCGTGAATGTGCTAAATCAATTAAAGCACATTCACCGCGGCCAATTGAATGTGCTTGAATAGCCAATTGGCTAACACCTTTTCAAGATTTCATTGAATCATTTCGTGAAAATTTGCCAAACAAACCCGGCAAATTTGAGCAAGCAACTGGCCTTACAAAATTTCATTGTTTTCAAAATATTACTACCCCCGATTCTCTTTAAATTTAATTAAAATTGAAATAAAAAATAAATTCGATTTATTTTCGAGTTCAAGAATTTTTTTTACACGGTAGTCCCTGGGACGTATCCCCCGTGCAAAAAGAGATATATTTCCTACAACTTACGTGCCAATTTGTTGAAATGGCACATATTCGCACGTCATCGCACAGGTTTAAAACCACTGACACTATGACGACACAAGGCTTTCGCTATCAGCACTAGCGTCACTGTAGCAGTTGTGTACGTATCATTGGTAGCTGCGGTTCGCCGACCAGGCGGCCGCTGGTCCAGGGACTGTGGCGTCCCTAAAACTTGTGTGCCAGTCCTGGAATGGTGACCAGGGACGTGTACGACCTGGCTCCTGCCCGATGGGACCTACAGGAGCCAGAGGACCTCGACGTAGAGCCTCTACCCAGAGACGAGGCACTCACCCACATAATAGAGGCAAACAACACTGCTCACCACTTCGGACAGATCAGCGTGGCGGAATCCAGCAAAATCCACTTCGGAAACAAGACATTCATCCATGGCCCCGTCACCATAAAGCAATTCATCACCAACGTGGACAGTGTGCAGGAAAACAATTATCACAATCCGGCCTTGTCTTCTTCCGACGGCAGTGATAAGCAGGAAAAGTGTGAAAAGCAGGACCAGAGTGACGAGCAGGACAATAATGAAAAACAGAACAAGACCGACAAACCAAACAAGGAGGTTGTATTCAATGTGACGCAACAAGTTCCGCCATCATCCAACTTTCCATGTAAGTCTTATCCCCATTCATATTATAGGCATTGTTTTGAAATTCGATTGAAAATCAATCGTTCACGTCGAATGTTTTCCCTGCTGTTTATGTACATGTACATACATATATGCATACGTCGTATGGTATTCCGGGAGCGGTCGAGTACCTTTTTAGAGCCAAATTAAAATAATTATTTATCGCTACACTAGATAGGTGAATGAAATTAGTTATCTTCACTCGACGTTAGACAATGTATTTCTGAAAACTACATATTATGAAGTTTGATTGAACTATTTAAAATCTTTTTAAATGTCCTCCTAAACGCATGACGCCACAACCAACTCTAAACGCCACTTTAAATTATCTACAGCTCTAATTTATACTTTGAGATAAAAATACTGACATAAAGAATCAATCCTTATAGCGTTAAAATAAAAATAAAAAAAATGACCAACCTAACTCATAATAGCACCGCGAAAAAATCCGAAAGAATTTTTGACGTTTAAAATTTGCTAAACGATTACTTATTAGTATTATAAAGCTTTCAAATATAACAATTAATAGCTAAAATATCTGACTATCGCCTCCAATACTCATTTTGAACACAGAAGCACTGAATTTTGAGTTACAGACCGCAAAAGTCAAAAAAATTGTAAAATTGGCAATTTTTTTAAACGCTCATATCTCATAGACGAGAGCTAACCAAAAAAATTCACTATCATATTCGGATTTAGTGGGTCAAAATTCGTAATAATTTTTGGGTCTCCGCTCGGGTAACTCAAAAACGTGATTTTTGTTGGATTTTTTTAAATAAACATTTTATATCGCGTAATGCAACGTTGATTGAGATTGGGAGCCGTAGCGCGGGAAACTCATTTTGTAACTTAAAATTATAAATTTCCCAACAACAAAAGGGTTAACAGGAAAAAGTAATTCAAAAACCACCACATGAAAACAACTGATTACTATTGAATAATAATAATTTAATAATCCCGTTAGCAAAATTATCTTCTGACCTTTACATCCACAGTGTGCTAGAACTCAAAATACTGCAATTGAAGACAACAACTGTATGATCGGCACAGTCGCGTATTATAAATCGTATATTGCACCCGTTTTAAAAAAAATCTACATTACAAAAATTTAATTTTACAGTTACGAAATGTTTTAAATTATCTACGAGTATGAACGACTGAACGCTGTGCGGTTGCTTAATCGCATTGAATCTACCGTCAATAAAAAATATATTTGCATTACAAGAAGATTTCAACGCGACTAGTATAAGTTTATTATTTACAATTTTGATGTATGCATTTATAAATATCCTAATTATTAAAAGTAATTGCGTGTATGTATACTAAATTTCGGTTGGGTTTTAGATTCTTCATAAATCAGTTACACACTTGTGCTATAAGTAAAAAGATATTTATTTTATACTTTTTATACTATAATAAAAGTCAAAAATGACTCGGGCTACATTTATAAACCCATACTCGAAAAAAAAAATCGTCGGTGTAGATAAGGATTTAAAATTTTTCATACATGAATGAAATGATAATATTCCAGTATAGAAAAAATGTTTTTTTCATACATATTCGTTTTCGTTTGACTATTCTCAAATGCTTGATATACAAGCTTATGTCAAAGTACGGTTAGGATTCGTTAAAATGAATTGCACAAATGATGGATTAAATATCTATATAAAAATAATGGCAAACTTACCGTGCGGTTAGCATTATTTCTGGTTGTGTGAATCATCATAACCTGCAAACTGTGACTCTGTGACGCACGCGAAATTACCACTCACGTATTTATTATACGCGGAGTTAAACCTGTTCTCTGTGAATTTATCGGCTACTACTGCTTATGTACATTGTTAAAAATTAAAACTTTGCATGTAATAATTAATTAATCGAAAGCAGTCCGATTGAAAGTCGCCATTGTACACATGTGTACAACTTTTTTTATCCATACTTAAGTAGACGATGCTTAAAAAAGAAGGCATACGACCAATGCGTACTGCCAGTTATGATGTATGGATGTGAAACGTGGATGCTAAATTCAATAATGTTATATAATATATAAATATGTTATATAATACATATATATAAAAAAATATATATGTATGTAGTAATTTTTGTTTGAGTTAGAGCAGCAGTCGCCAACCGGTGGTCCGCTAGAGAATTGTGATGGTCCGCTTTGTAATTTGAATATATTTGCAATTTTCGTGTTTATTAAAATGTTTCAGTATACATATTCTGATTCTACTTTTTTGTAATTTTCGCACAATTACGTTTCTAGGAACCCCGCCTACAAACTATTTCGCATGTTTATTTATTATAATTTTTCTATCATTGTAAAATTAATGATGTCCATTTTTTTGCAAATAACTTGGAGTGCAAAAACAATTGTAAACCATTTCAAATTTAGAGTGTTACTTTTTTGAAAAAAATCATAGTAGTGAGGTCCGTGAGGTCCACTTGGTTGGCGACTGCTGAGTTAGAGAGTCTTCGCGTTTTCACGTCGCTTACTGCAATCGTATCCTTGTCATTGTCTTTCAAAATAATATTTCTCTCTCTGCTCTCTCATTATGTATGTAATTTGAAAACGCAGTATTCTCAAAATCTTTCAATATATTCCGCTTTGTTTCGTGTATAAGTGTAAAAGTTCTCTCTTACACTTATACATGTTTTTAGCATCAGTGACAAAAACTAAATTTTATGGGGCGTGAATACTCCAAATTTTTACGATCGAATGTGTTAAGTTTAAAACAATGATTAAATCAATAAGTTGGAACAATAATTTCACTGGAATATCTTCACCAAAGCAATAAAAATATATTTAAAATTTCATTCAAAATGCTCTCGGACATTCTAGAAAGTCCTATTACTCCTATCTGGTTCTGAAAATATCCTAGAATCCTCTAAAAAGCTATTAAACTATCTAGAGATGTTTTATAACCAAGAAAAAAGAAAATTCTCGAATATTCTCGGCGAAAAATCTTTTGGATATTCGAGAATATTCTCGACTTACAACACTGTGTGCTTGGTATAACAAGAAGAGATCTTAAGAGGAATATATGGATAAGAAGCATGACTAAAGTGGCAGATATAGCGGAATGTGTGAAAAAGTTGAATTGGACACATAGCGAGAAGAATGGATGGCAGATGGACGCGAGAAATACTGGAACGGTATCCGAGAGGATGTGAAAGAAAGCAAGGTAGACCGAGTGGAAGATGGGCTGATGAATTGAGAAGAATGTATGGAGTCAAGTGGATGCAGATTGCTCAAAACAGACAGGAATGGAAGAGGATTGGAGAGGCCTTCATTCAGCAGTGGATGGTGAACAGCTGAAAATGATGAAGTAGACGAGTACATATCATCAAGCTATTAAACTTTACTATTAAAAATACTTTTCTTAAACATAATTCCTTTGTCTTTCGTCATTCATAATAAAAAAATAGATTTTTCAGCGCGTTGCATACATTCTTGTAAACCACCTGTTTGCGCAAACATCATACACGCAAATACAAAAGACCGAATGTGTCAATAAACTGCAATGGAAAAGCGTCACTTGAGTTCGGTGGAAATTCCTTAATATGAAACATTGTTATTAATCAAAACAACAGTTGTCTATGTTTTAGATATGAACGATGTTCATCTGTGTTCTGGGAATATACTTACAGAATGAAACGGTTCACCTTCAAAATAAATAAACAAACAAAAACTTACGCGATCAGCCTTGACGTTGTATGTATGTATATACATATGTTGTGCGAAACGCATCCGCAATATCGACTGTTTAGCAATAATTTCATCCACGTTACGTTTCATTGATCTTATTCTCTCTTAACAATAGCGATAAACTGACTTTCAAACAATCGTTAATTTATGTTACCTTAAGCGGAATTATAGCGTCAGTCGATTGATTTAATTTTAATCCGAATTCATTGAATCACTTGCACGTAGACGTATTATCTTACCAATGTAACACTTTGCCTGTAACATAGTTATTAAACCTCGGATCTTCGAACCTTTTACCGCAGGTATATTTGGATGTTGCCGTTGACCACCTGAATTTTCGTTCGAGATAATGAATATTATTTATTAAATTATATATGTATGTTGTACGCATGTACATATATGTATGTATAAAATAATTTATATATTTAGCTTACCTATATGTAGGTATAATATGAGGGGCTCGGCAGTAAATAATGGTAAGCGCCATTTGTCACTTTTGGAGATATCAAGGAAATAAGGTTTCAAAAAATAAGTGAAATATATTTTTGAAACATCTAATACAAAATTAATATATTTTTATAAAGAATGATGTTTTAAGACTATCATGTGCAAATATTATCCATTTTTATGGAGTTTGATATTTGGGTATAAATGGCGCTATGAGTAATCTGAGCTAAGCACTGCCATTTTTTGAGATAATTTGGAACAATTTACGAATTTCTGTAGTAAAGGTCTCAAACCTTTTTTACGCGAAAAAACTCAATTTAATAATTTTGGCGCGTACCATTATTTACCATATAATGTTCAATAGAATAAAAATATTCAAGGAAAAACCCTCACATCTCACAGCAAAATAATAGAGTGCATTAAAAAATGCATTATGAGCATTTTCTCGCCAATTGGAGACACTAAAACCTCATTATTTTTGGTATGTAAAAAATATACAAATAATATTATTGTGTAATTATATGTATTTATGCTATATACGTAAGAGGAATACATGGATAAGAAGTGAAGTATGACCAAACTGGCGGATATAGCGAAACGTGTGAAAAAGTTGAAGTGGACACATAGCGAAAGAATGGATGGCAGATGGACGCGAGAAATATTAGAATGGTATCCGAGAGAATGTGAAAGAAAACAAGGTAGACCGAGTGGACGATGGACTGATGAATTGAGAAGAATGTGTGGAGTCAAGTAGATGAAAATTGTTCAAGACAGACAGGAGTGGAAGAGGATTGGAGAGGCCTTCATCCAGTAGTGGATGGTGAATGGCTGAAAATGATGATGATGAAACGTAATAATATATATGTAGATATAAAAGTACACAAATGTGTTTGTTGCAGTCAATGTGTGTTATCTTCTCGTAAAAGAGATAAGTATACATACATATATAGGTATACGCAAAAATACACATTTGGAAAATTTGACATAGCATTGCATTGTGCTGAATTTTTCATTTATTATTTGTTTGAAACTTATCTTATTATTTAAGCATACACAGATTACGTATTGCATTTTATTTTCATGAATTAATATCATTGTTCAGTATATAAGCTATAATATCTCCTATTATTGTGACTTTCTGATATCTCATACAACAGCTTGTGGTTTATGATAGACGATTACATAGGATATAGTTTTCATTTCTCATATCCTGTGCGTCCTTTGTGTAACATAAATTGGAACAACTGCAGTAAATTATTATCTGCACATGCTTTGTATTATATTTGGACCGGACGATTGAATTAAAACAAGAATTTTCCACGAGAATGGTAAATAAAACAATATATTATCAGCAACTGAAGCATTGAGAGGACTAGTATTTTTTTTCTCGTCCTATTTGGATAATACACGTAACATTACTGTCGGCAATAATAACAGTTGAAAGACTACTTTATCAGTCAACCGATGAAATACTGTTATGTATTGTACAATACTGCTTGTGATGCACGATTGTTTATGATAAATGTTTTCCTAATAACAATTAAGCAATAATCAATTTCCTTTGCATTATTTTATGATATATTAAAAATTTGTGTACATATTCCTTTATCTTTTACTCTGAAAAAAATTCTATAGACATTGTTAAAAATATTGTAATTAGATTAAAATATTATTGGGAGTACTCTGTAGAATGATTTTTCAAATTTTAAAGTGATCATATGAAAATTATTTTCTACTATCACTACTTTTAATACAACAGCTTTATAAAATATTATTTTAACCGCTTCCTGTGATAATGGTAATTGGTGTAATTTTTAGGTTGTTTAATATCAAGTAGAATATAATACCATTTTTCATCAAACAAATTGGTGAATGGTTTAAATTAACAATTGTCTAATATTAAAAATGTACAACAACAAATCTATTCCAAATTTTACGATTACGATAATATTATTTCACTATATGTACTGTGAAAATACAATGAAATAGACCAGAACCTTTCCACGCCACCTGTTTTTGTTAATATTATAAACATTCCCACTGTAATTTAGTTTGCTGAAATACATTAAACATCTTTTCATTAATATTATTAATTTTGTATACATATTAATTTAATATATACAAATCAGATCGTGGAATAGGTATTTATATATGTATGTTTATTTTTCTACTTGGGTGCATGTATAAAATGACTGGTTTTCAATATTTTGAGCCAGTCGAATCTTAACTGCCGTTTTTGTAACTTTAAAATTTCAACTATGAAAACTGAAAAGGACACGGTGGAAAAGCTGATGGGTATAAATTTAGAAATTCAACTTGTTAATGAACATATTGTAAAATAATAATGTATTTTTATATTTCAGATCCAGATACATTAAGAAGTAAATGCTTAACGACCAAGAAAATGATGTATATAGTTGGAATATTCATCAGTGTTTGTTCTCTCGTGGCTATAATATATCTGATCAAGAGTCTCCAAGCTGAACCAAATCCTAAGCCGATAGATACGAAGCACGATGATGAAAATCTTAGTAAAAATATACCCATTGAGACTGATATAGGTTGTTCATCATGTTTATTTTTTAATTAAACTTTACAATGCGAAATTATCCACATGCATGTGCGTTTATTTCTATGTACATATTATATATATCTAGCAAGCGGGATGATTTATTGCTGTTTTATTTTAAAATAATACTGTTTTGCGTTCAATTCATTCATATCATACTCGAGAAAGCGCAATAGTAATAATAAATAAGCGTATTTAATGACTTTTTATGAACATTTTGATGTAATTTTGCAAAAAAACTGTCAGTGAATTATAAGAATGTTTTTTTTTTAAATAATCGCAGATCAAGTACTTCTCCTATCGAAAAATTTAAGAACAATATCTCGCTCGGAATGGTTGGCTCAACCACCCAGTGGTGTATTAGATGATTTAACAACACCAACACCACTTGTCATCATAACCCACACGGCAACGGAATCTTGCAAAGATCAGGTAATTTACAGCTTTCCATAATATAGTCATAAGCGTATTTTTACATTGAATCTATTAGTATACATAAGTATTTAAGCTCAAAATGTGAAATAAATACATAGCTGTTTGTGCGTGTACTCAATACGAAAATGCTTCAGTGTATGTACTGTTAATTTTTTAGGCACAGTGTACATTTCGTGTTAGAATTATGCAAACGTTTCACATTGAATCGAGGCGCTGGTTCGATATAGGATATAACTTTGCTATCGGTGGAGATGGATCAGCCTACGAATGCAGAGGCTGGGACAAAGTAGGTGCCCACACGAAAGGATACAACGATATAAGTATCGGAATAGGACTCATAGGGACATTCAATGCGGAATTACCAAACGAGCGTCAGATTTTGGCCACTAAACAACTGATCGAACTCGGCGTCGCCTTGGGAAAAATTTCCAAAGATTATAAATTGTATGGTCACAGACAATTAATACCGTCGCTCAGTCCGGGTGATGCTTTATTCGCAGAAATACAAAAGTGGCCACATTTTACGCAAACTAATTCTTCGCTAACAAATTAGTTATATAATTAGAATGTGCACGCAGTCATTAAAATATCTACAATATAATAATATAATATAATACGTAAACTGTGAAAGTGAGATTAATGAAAAGTATTTAGAATTTAAAAGTAAGCATGTATTTTCGGTTGAAGCAATACAATTTCTTCGGGTGTGAATGATTGACGTGGAAAATTTAATTTATCTTGGATACGCAATTTCACGGCAAGATAGTTGTAAACTAAATGTGTATCATTATTATTTTATATTATTGGTTTTGAACTGAAATTTATTATGTAAATTGTTATAAATAACTAACTATAAGATTACAATTTAGGATGCGTCTAGTTTGTATGAAAATCTGATTTTTTTTTCTTTTTCCAAATGCTTCCCTATTTTTTTTCTTTCGGCATTTTGTAAAATTTCACAAAATATATTTGTAATATAAGTAGAATATAAAATGAATGAAAAGGAAAAAATATAGTGGGAGACTTAGGTATTTAAATTTTTTAAAAATAAAAAGCACATATATCAATGATGTGTACGATCTCTAAGATCTTGAACAAATTAGTCATTATATAAACAAAAACATTTAATTTTAAATAATCAAAAATTAAAAATATCGAATTTATGTTAATATTAAGTTTTTTTTTATCAAAAAATGTAAATGTTGTTATATAGATGCTCTATATTTTATAAGTAAAATTAAGTACATTATGTAAGTCGCCTTTTAATGAGATTTATTGAAAAAAATACGTATATATGTATTGTAATTTTATAAAGTTGAACAATGCAATATGTAAATTATCAAGTATGTAGAAGAGCATCGTTTGCCAACATGTCTAAAAAAAATTAAAAATTTAATTTAATGTGCAGTATTTTTTTTTGTAAATGTCTACATTTGTCACATAGTTTTGAATAAATTACAATTTTCACATGCGTTTTTGATTTCTGAAACAACCGTGTATTCAAAATCACTAACTACATGAATTTCGTTGTAATTTGCAGCACATTAAATTCAATAAAAAAATAAATGGTCATGAACCGTTAATATATTACAAATAATATGAAATAAAGTTTACAAAAACCTAATTATTAGAATGAACAGTCACAAAATAATGCAAAACTTCGTTCCGCGCCAAAATCAGTTATTTGGAATTGCATCATCAGAGATGGATTGTTTTGTCACAGTTGCTGAAGTTGCAGGTGGAATACCGTAAGCGGGAACAGGTTTCGTGTCTTTTGGTTCAATATTATGAATCGTACGGAGATGTCTATTCAGCACACTCTTTTCAGTAAAGCTGAAAGTAAAAGCACACATGCATAATCAAAATAAATAATAAATTGTGAAACTTAACGAGGAATACATTGCAACTGCCAGATCAAACACAAAAACTTACTCGTTCTTATGATAACACTGAGCAACAAAAAAAATACCCAGAGCGGAGATTAATCAATCTTTACCAAGTTTGACCCACTGAATTCGAATCCTATAATGATTTTTGTTGAAATGCTCTCGTTTATGAGATATTCGCGATTTAAAAATGTAAAAAATATCCATTTTTTTGGCTTTTGCGGCCTATAACTCAAAATATAGTATTGCTGTGCTCCAAAGTGAGTATTGAAATCAATAGTCAGATATTTTTCCTATTGATTTTGATTTTTTATTGCTTTGAAATACTTATAATTAATTATCCTTGACGTTGAAACAATTTCAATACAATTCCAGATGGACAGACCGACAAATAGACTTGGACTCTTTGTGTATAGTACATATGTATATGCAAGTATTTGTTACAGTTTACAATGCATTCTCATACTGAAATTGACAAAGTAATTGAACTAACTCTTTTCCACACATGTGGCAGACTTCGTCGCGCAATTTAGTGTGAATTGCTTTGATGTGCGATTTTAGATTTTGCGTGCTCAGATACGATTTGTCACAATGAGAACACTGGTAAGGTCTCTCGCCCCTGTGCGCCCACGTGTGTCTTTGAAATGTAGAAAATGAATGAAATCCTAAAACATACACGTACAGATACATTGTATTTGGTTACACATGTGCATAAGTTTCCGTTGTTGCGATAACGGTATAGATTTTTTGCGAAATTGCACCTTGGTCACAGCCGCGAACTTTGCATATGAATTTATCTTCGCCAGTGTGTCGTCGACGATGTGCATTTAGGGTAGTTCTAGCCGCAAACAATCTATAGCACACGTCGCACTGATAAGGTTTTTCGCCGGTATGCACTCGCTCGTGTTGTCTTCTCTTGCCCGATACTGGAAACGCTGTAATGGTCAAATATTTCATAAGAAGATTACATACAATACGATGCGATTCGATAAAATGGTATACCTTTGGGACAGAAGGAGCATTTAAATCGCTTTTCGCCGGTGTGAACGGCGCGAACGTGGTTTAGCAAACCTCGTAGTTCTGTGAACCTTTTACCACACCACGTACAAAGGGCAGGTTTTTTCCCTATGTTAAATAATAAAAGCATGTTTGAGTTATTTCTTTAATTTTGCCAAATATAGTGAACTCCCAATCATCGGGGATAATGGAGACACGGATAATCCGCAAATTCATTTCTATGCCTTTCTGACATAGTACAACTTATACGGCAAATGTTGACTTGTTCTAAATATTTTAAACAATTTGGTTATTAAAATAAATATGAAGTTTCAGTATGATAGAATAAACAAACAGTTTATGAGTTATAGCGATTCTACACACATCCGCCTAACACACACCCACACATAAATAGACATTTTCTAAAAATCATGATAATGTGATCAAAATCTCTAATTTTATAAAATTATAACTAAATGTTTAATTTTTTACAATTATTTATTTATTTATGTGTTAATAAAAATTGTGCGAACAATTACAGTTAAAAAATTAATAAGAATTTAAATGCAAATTAGTTGGTGAAAGAGAATTGGTTTCTGGGTTTAATATTGAATATGGGGGAAGAGAATTTGCATTATGCTAGAATTTTATTCGTAACAAGACATTTTAATTTATTTTTTTAGGGGGAGTTAATTGACATATGGTTATTAAATAAATGTATAGTTAAAAGAAAGAATAGGATTTAAATTTAATAAAAAATTGTTATTAACTAAGATTAGATATCGTGTTATGGAATTAATAAAATTTCATCGATAGAGGTCGAATTTAAGATTCTTTTTAACAATTTCCGAATGTCAGTGCGAATTTTCGTAAGAGTTAATTCATTATCGTATTAAAATGTCCATTAGTACAAATAATCTGTAAAAGTATTGAAAACCTTAATCACTACTGTATGTTTTCCATATCGAAATTTTTAAGGTGTTCTAAATTTGCCATTAGTTCAAATATTTTAGATATTAATTTCGCCAGTCTCAGGTTCATTATACTTTAATATGTAATTTTTTTACATTAGAAAGAATTATCCTCCACATCGAAAGAGTGTTATAGGTTTTATTTCCGACCAAGCCCGAGTTATTACTGAGATTCCTATCAAGTCATATCTTCATTAGAAAATGCTTTAACCTTTCAAGGTCAGTGCGGTAATTTCGTTTCATTGATGAATTCACTCGTCTGCCAATGGGTTGAATTGGTCCACGCTCCTTGTCGTAATAATCAATCGTATTTTTTTTGCTTTCAGCTTTTTTGCTTTTCTTTTAGACCTAAAGGTTTATTTTTATATACCTCTAGTGGACTTACGCATTTATGACTCGATACATCAAAAGTTGAAACTTTTTCATGAATTTTCAAATCGGATAATCGGGAGTTCACTGTACATATAATAATAACGATATACCTGTATGAGATCGAATGTGGTATCTAAGACTTTTCGCATGCTTAAATTCCCGCATACAATAATTACATACTAAAGTTCTCATGCATTGCGATTTTGAAATGCATATTTTTTTGACTTTGGTGTTGGATATTTTACAGTTGGCCTACGAATAAAATTTTGATTTAAAAAAATTCGCAAGTTTATATTGTAAATTGTTTTTGGAACATACCTTATTTTCACCACTAGATTTAGCGTCATTGCATTTGGCACACTCGTGACTTTGGTAAGACTGTATATTTTTGAACCTGGAACATAATAGTAAAAGAACTATTATTATATTTTTTAAATTAAATCAATGACTGTATTTTATACGAGATATCGTCATTGTTCTGGTAAAATTAGAGCTCACAATGTTAAAAATTTAACATTTTTTGTTAAATTAACATTAACATTAATTAAAATTAAAATTCTATAGGTATATAACCTTTAAAAATTAATGAGCCGATAAAATTTATTTTATAATATATTCTTAGTGAGTTTTACCAGAACAATCACCACACATAATAATGTACTAACCGAAGTTGGCAATGTGTACACGTGTAAGAATAATGTATGCACATATGAATTTTTAATTGTTCTTTGCTTGTAAAACTTTCACTACAGATATTACACAAATATTCAATATTCTCCTCCTGCTTTATATATTAAAAAGAAGAAATGTACAAAAAACATGGAATAAAATCGCCGATAATAAGCAGTATAAAATAAAACTAATAAATAATACAAGATATTTCGCTAATGCATTAAGAAATAAAATCGCTGAGCTATCTACCGCATCAATCCAATGTATTATAGCAAAATAATATATGGACTTTAACTAATTACCTTTATTGCAATATTTGAGTAATTTACGGGTGCTTCAATCTCCGATGTATTGCGTTTTGACGCACTCTTTGTCTAAATCGAAAAATTAAATCACAATACGAATAGTGTGTATGATTTTTGTACAATTAAATACGATTCACACTTACCGATATTTTCCTTAGCTTTCTAGACTTATTCGATAAAAATACTTTTAAATTATCTTTGGTGTCGGAATCGTCATTACTTAAAATATTATCATTCTTCTTCACCAACTGAAATTTAATATACATTCAACGCGTCTACTAGGATTTTCATGAAATGGAAATATGCACAATGAACAAAAAATACACACCTTTCTTTTACGTCCAATTTTTGATATTGAATCATTTGAATCATTCTTGAAGTCGGAAGCGTTTTGGGGATGTATAAGAGATGAAAGTGGTACATCTTCGTCAGACGACGGATCTTTTTGCCTAATAACAAAAATTATTACCAGTTCAATTCATACAATTGTTATATCTCGGTAAACTACATACATACAACAACCATTCATATCTCAGTAAACTTCCAAGTATAATAACACAACAGATTTATAATTCGACCCCAGTGCAAAGGTAATTCATATCGGTTGTATTTGATATAAATTGATACTTAACTGTGTACTGCAATTTGTAATACAGTAACAAAACGGTATGTTGAGGGTTAAGGGAAGTATTTAAGTTAAGGGACAATCGAAGGCGGATATAATGCAGTTTTAATTCTATCTATATTTTCAAATCATAATGGAGAAGTGAAAAACATGTTTTGTGAATACAAATCATGCAATTTTGTTATTTGTATGCATAAAACTCGTGACTTTCACTTGTATTTCATTTTCCTCATCTCCGTTGGGATTGAAGAAAAACAATTAAAACTACATTATATCCTCTTTTGATTGCCGTATAAATACATCCTCTAACTCCCACTCCCTCAACTGGGAGAGGGTTTTGTAACTCACCCTGTATTTCATAATATAATAATACAGAAGAATATCAATAATCGAATTTCTCGCAAAATAATAATTTTCTATAGGTGTGTATTTACATGTATGCATTATGCGAAGCTACATACTTCAATAAAAAATATTCATACTAGATGTATCAATAACCATAACCCTCTTTGTTTTCAATTGCGCAAAAACAAGGTGTTTCGAAAATTGAACAGAGTATAGGTAAGCCCAACAATTTATGGCATTAGATACAATAAGTAAACGAAATGTACCAAAATTTGATCAATACTCGAATTATAAATAATCAGTTTAACTACAGAAGGTTCCTAACCAATGTGGAGGATCCGGTTCTGAATAACCGTAATCGAATTTTGTATCAACGGATTTGTCGCCATCGTTCAGTTGAATTTTCGTAAGTTGTTCATGATTGTTTTGTCCATTAGTCAATTCGTCATTTTGAGGCGTCTGTGACGACAATTCACCGGATATTTGTAGTTTCAAGTAGTCATTTGAGCTTTGACACTTAGTACGAAAGTCATAGAAGGTTATCAATTGGACGAGGCATCGTTCGCATAATTTTCCCGGGAGACCGTCTTCGTGAGAAATCTGAAATGTAAACAGCCTAAATGTATTGTTTGTATGATATTTATCCGTTTAGTGTCAGATAATGTGTCAGTTGGTGTAAACATGTCTCGTTTGTGGGTCTCTGGTGTTACTTTTATATTCGCGCAGACGAAAAGTAGTTTCGGTAGGTTATTGTGAATGGTCTTGCTGAAGAATGACGAGAGTTTTTCGGTGTAAGTGAGACATAATCGACAAATTAAGTCGAACTTGTTAGCAGCCATTGTATCGAACTGTCATCTGGACGATTTTGAATCTTTTGGCCATAACAACGCTATATCAAAGCGTTAACATTTCGTGAGACTAAACAGATCATTATCCTTTTCAGCCGTTCACCATCCACTGCTGGATGAAGACCTCTCCAATCCTCTTCCATTCTTGTCTGTTTTAAACAATCTGCATCTATTCGACTTCACACATTCTTCTCAATTCATCAGGTATAGCACCTAGGCATACGCAGCACATCATCATCATCAAGACGTACTCACGGAAGCAGTACTCTGGACCATACATCGTTAATATATCGCACGTGACTACTTAGTCACTTAGCCTTTTGTATAGATGTAATCTGCTGTACTTCAAAAAATAAATAAAATACAAAATTCAACTTTGTATAAAAATATGAACGTTACCAACATCCGTTCCTGTAACCAGTGACCACAACGTTCCTATACTCTTCTCTCGCATTATTCACAATGGCAATTTTGAAGGACCTCCCGTTTTAAGACACGCCTTTTTTTATGTCTTTGCTCTAGATTTGTTTTATTACTTTATGACACATATTTTGTAACAAATTTGCAAAACAAAGGGTTCTTGTCGGTTAGCCCCACGCCGGAAGTAGGCGTACCAACAAAAGTGCTTCCCACCGTTTGACAATCGCCTCCCTGAGAGTGTATTGGAGAAGCGTGTATATGTGCATTGTTGACATATTGAAACGTCAGTCAAGTGTGAAATTGACCAATAATTGAACTACGTTAATACATCAATGATTTACTTCTAGAGCAGGGCAGATAGTCGTATAACCTTCCAAGTATTCCCTGCTATGGTATACCTTGAACTTGATGAGCTCAGCGTTCCCATATACGAACGATGACAGCCGACAGCCGATACGATTATACTTAAAATCATTTGAGTTTAGGACTACTAGTTTGAATCCAATGAACAACCGAGTGAAGAATGAACCTTCGCAGCAAACTGTAACTTTGATATAGCCCATTGAGTACATCTTCGATTGCGACGAGACTTATTTTGAGAGCAGAGGTAATTTTATTGGCGGGGACACCTTGTGATAAGGAGAGTATTTATAGGTACAGAAACTATTTGATGAAGTGGATTATGCTGGAGATTGAAACGGTATAGAAGGAGGGGGTGAGTTTAGAGTAAAAGCAGATTGAAGCGATAATTTGTCCATCCTGGCATAAGAAATTATTTTCGAAATAAATTTAAGGGCTATACTCTGCTGAAATGTATTTAGATCTTTCAAATGTGTTGCGACATATCTCCCAAATGTGTCTGGCGCACTTTCTGGTTCAGGTGACAAAATTTTTTGGATGCTATCTACCAGTACTTGCCGATTGTTTATTAAATTTTTTTGCGAATTTTTTTTCGTAGCCGGTGCTTTAAATACCAAAGAATCCCTTTGATAGCTTTGTTCAGATACCTACAACTGAATATAAATAAATGGAAAGAAACAGCTAAAACTTAGACGGTGCGAGAAATAGTTATTGTCTTTAAACATTAGTGCTCTGTTTTACACGTAGGCCAGGTAAAACAAAGCACTAATTGGTCGACGACGGACTACTTTGAACCGAGTCTCTCTGATATCAAAATAAGTCTCGTCGCAGTCGAAGATGTACTCAATGGGCTATATCAAAGTTACAGTTTGCTGCGAAGGTTCATTCTTCACTCGGTTGTTCATTGGATTCAAACTAGTAGTGCTAAACTCAAATGATTTTAAGTATAATCGTATCGGCTGTCGGCTGTCATCGTTCGTATATGGGAACGCTGAGCTCGTCAAGTTCAAGGTATACCATAGCAGGGAATACTTGGAAGGTTATACCACTGTCTGCCCTGCTCTAGAAGTAAATCATTGATGTATTAACGTAGTTCAATTATTGGTCAATTTCACACTTGACTGACGTTTCAATATGTCAACAATGCACATATACACGCTTCTCCAATACACTCTCAGGGAGGTGATTGTCAAACGGTGGGAAGCACTTTTGTTGGTACGCCTACTTCCGGCGTGCGGCTAACGGACAAGAACCCAAAAACCTCAGAATGTTTAATTTAATAGAATATATGTTAAGCCAATCTATATATGTACAATCACTGGGGGTAGCACTTACGGCGTGCGGCTAACAGACAAGTACCAAAACAAAGTTTAATTGATAGACAGTAGATCCCACATCACGACTTATATGATACAAATTGAAAGACGAGCGAAATTTTCTAGATTTTCCTAGCGAAATTCGCTAGGTGTTCATACGCAATTTCGCTTTGGTGTGCTCAGGCCTTAATACGTAGATTTCGTAGAGATATACTTTCTGATGATATACGTTTTTTTGTATTTCCTATTGACTTTTTGCCGAGTATGGGCTGACATAGTAAAATTTTAGATTTTTTTTCGTCTTGTTTTAGATTTTTCACCAACAAATAATTTACACAGTTTATTTTTTACGGCTTAAATCGATAGATCTTGAAGAGATATTTCGTTTAGTAGCAAAATCACCGCGCTAGCATGTTAGTCGCGAGATATACATACTGCTTGGAAATTTCCAAAAATGTCCAAAATAACCGTCGGAAGATACGCCCTCTCCTCCGCGCCTCGCGCATGCACAGTGCCAATAAATGCATAGTAGACGTATACCCGAGCGAATAAAATAACATCCATGTCAATCGTATTATTATTAACGAAGTTATAGTGTCGGAATGTATGCCCATCCAAACGTAGCACCGCCGTTTCCGTACTGGTACCTCATACTGGTCCGCGTATAGACGTATTCACGCGTATAGATTCCTACCCAAATGTAGTAGGCAGAAACAGCAGTCGCCTAGTTCCAAATCCCGATAAGTTCACAATATATAAAAAACGAGGTTAAAATATTTTCTGGTTCTAAGAATGTTTTCAAACGATGCCTTATACTTGAATTATTCCAAATACCGCCAAGTGCGCAGAAAAAAAAATTTAAAATCAGTGTTAGTTCCAAAAACCGCCAAGTTCACAAGGAATGCAAGGGCAACCAATCAGAACGCAGCAAGGACCAACATGGCGTCAGTTGTGTCCTGTCGTTTGAAGCGTAAACACTGTAAACTTTCGTTCCATATTTCCTTGTTCAAAATGGGTGACCTGTTACGAAACGTAAACAAATCAATGGAGGGATTATCCAGGAATCGTAAAAGTAAAAAATATTTATGGAAGAAGGAACAAGATCGCCGTGAAAGGTAATTCAATCTTGAGCATTTTTGTATTGTTTTCAAGTAACTACAGTGTGACATTAAACTATTTAGGTACTTTTTATTATTGTATTTGTTAAATTATTTAAGTTTTTTGTTTTAAATTATGATTTTAAAAAGGTTCAAAAAGTTATTAGATGTAATATTTGAAATATTTTTATGTTATAATTAATAATAAGTTCACTTTATTTTGGTAGTTTTTTTTGTTAAATAAAATTGATATAAGCCAGGTTTTAATAATTTTAGGTACGCACCATCAAGTTTGCCTCTTTACCCAACATGCGGACATAAAAATAAGGGATATCGATGTGGTACATTAACTATGGCAGATATACATATATGAATTACACAAGTAATTTTATAAAAACAAAACAAAAGTATTACAGGATAATTATATTTTAAAATATTGTAAAGCAGGAACCTGTAAACGACGTAGGCCAAGAGGTGACAAAGCTTTCACCAGAAATATATCTGTAAAATATTATGTTTTTACAAAAAAGCACAGGAAAACTAGTACAAGTCTGTAAAGCCGCATTCATGACAATTTATAACATAAAAAAAGATCGTATTACTAGTGTAGTAAAAAGGTCATATGATAATAATGGATCATTGGCCGATGAACGTCGAGGAGGAGACCATCGATCTAAAGACTAGGAAGTTAAGAGGAAAGCAGTCCAAAATTTTATTGAATCGTTAAAGCAGCAGAGCCGCATTATTGTCGCACAAAGTCGGTGGAACGTTTATACTTACCCGCCGAACTAAATATAAACAAGCTTTGTAAAATGTTTAATATTCAAACACTTGATGCTACTTTAAAAGTGAAGCAATCATTTTTTCGGAATGAATTTAATACGCAATATAATATAGGCTTTGGCAGCCCACGCGTAGACGTATGTTCTAAATGTACAGAAATATCAGAAAAAAATAAAAACAGCAAAAAATGCTGATATAAAAAAATGTTTGATGGTAGAGAAAAGAATCCATACATTAAAAAGCAAAAGCTTGTTATTGTATGTTAAAAAAAAAAAAAAGAAGACACATTGACAATGTCTTTTGATTGTCAGAAAAACATGGCATTGCCAAAATTAACGGATCAAGCTGCCTACTTCAGTAGGCAGTTCAATTTCTATAATTTTACAGTTGTCATTGGAAGCTCGAAAGACAAGTTAACAAAAAATAACGTACACACGTTCTACTGGACCGAATCTGAATTCCAAAAGAGTTCAAATGAAATAGCAAGTGCTGTTTTTCATATACTAACAATATTAAATACGGCAGAATTGGATGGGATAAAAACCATTCGTATGTTTGCTGACGGTGCGGGTCAGAACAAAAATAGCACACTAATTGTCATGTGCATGAAATGGCCATCAACATGTGCCCCCAAGGAGATTGAAAAAATCGAAATAATATTTCCTGTCGTTGGACATTCATTTCTGCCCCCAGACCGTGTGTTTGCGAAAGTCGAAAAAGTCTTACGAAAACATAAAATAATTGGTAGTCCTGATGAATATGTTGATGTTTTAAAAGAGCACGAAACTATTTGGCATTTAGGTAAAGATGTTACTGTCAGTAATTGGAAAGAGGCCCCCAAAAATTTCATCAAACCTACTGGAAAATGGCATTTTAGATTCAAAGCAAGTAACCGTTTCTACCTTTATCGTGGAAACACAAATACATATATCAGTGCAAGGCGAGGAGAACTATAGATCGGATATTAATGATCAAAAATTTATTACAAAAAAGGGGAAAAATATAAAAGATTTTGAACCAAATGTTGTTCATACTGGTGTGGGAGTTAATCAGGACAAAATAAAAGATGTGGTAAATCTTTTACAAAAACATTACGGCGAGGACTAGAGAAATCTAAGCATTTTGAAGTATTATGTTGACATAGAACAATATAATAATCAAAATGTGCCTATATTTTATGAGTTTTATTGTGAAGAAATTGATGAAAACCATTGCAGAGTCTAAGGAATTTATTTTAACTTCTGTCTTCTATTTCTTATTTTATTTCTTTTGTCTTTTATATTTTATTACTTTTCTTTATGTGACCGTTTATATATGTAAATACAGAAATATTTTTTATTTTTATTTCATTTATTTATCATTTTTATGTTTTATTGTTTTTCCTAACCATACTGTAATCATATGCACATAAATGCGAAATTTTTGGAACAAAAACCGATATGTGCATCATTGTGTGATCCAAAAACCGATAAAAGCCATAGTTAGAAACAAACAACGCTAAGTCCATGTTTCTAGTGTCAATATTTTGTTTAATATCAACAAAATTAAGTTGAAATGAGTTGCAAAACATATTAATATCTTATATCATCCATTAAAATAACATTTGGTAAACGCCATCAAGCAAATAAGTCTGTAGCAGATAAACCGTGTTTGCCAACAAATGAGTGTTATGGACTTATCGGAATTTGGAACTAGGCGACTCAATTGCTATTACTTGCATTACTTCCATTTGTGTCGACATATCTATGAGCCTGGCTTTGTTGCACATGAAATCGAAGCAACGAAGTAGATTGGAGGTAGAAAATGATCTGCGATGTGCCCTTTCAAGCATTTATCCGCATATCCATGTATTGGTAAAGAAAAATCAATCACAAGTTTCTCATTGAAAATCTTCATTGAATAAAATAAACTACATTACCCTGGAATTCTATTCAACTGTTTTTTCATTGAAGTATGTTTCAGTAACTTTAGTATGTAATTAGTTATGAATATCAACATTTTCTATTGCTAGTAATTTGTAAAAATCTACCATAAAAATAATTCAAATAAATGTGTATGTACATAATTATGTTCTAATATAGAATTTTTTTTAACATTATATGCATATAATTGGGGGGAGGGATTATATTTTGAACAATGGTAAAAGGGGGAATGGAGCAAAAAAGGTTGAGAACCCCTGATCTATAGGTTTACACGTTCATTCATGTTTAAACCGAATCGTGTAAATCGGTTTATCAGTGTGTTGTTATTTTAAGATAATTCAAAGCAAAACTTCACACTTTACTTTCACACTTGCGCCAAAATCCTACGAAAAGAAGTTTGTATGCATACAAATTGGATTTTTTTTAGCAAATGTGTAATCCTAGTCACTCGCGATGTTTTGTCGCACAACTTGAATCAATTTGTATGGATTGTTAACAAGTTTTGCATAGCTACCTAGTACCTATACAAATAATCTTACAACAAAACAAAAATCGACAGTCAAAAGCTCTTAAAACTAACGAAGTCAAAATATTTCGTATATCTCCCAGGAGATATACAAAAAAGGCATTTGATAGTGATTTAAAGTTATCCTTATTTGTTATCCACGTTAAAATACTGCTGGAACAGTTTGAAAATACATTCTAGCAGTTATTATTGAACCTACATATGTAGATTCGGGAATTTCAGAGGAAAAAATCGATATTTTTAAATAAAACTGTTTTCAAAGGATATCCTCATTTGATAATACTATCGGTACTTGTTGGTAACTCTTCAGTATTTGACAAACCGTTTTATCGTATATTATAGATTATAGATTATATGTAGTGGCGTAAAACGGAAGACAATTGTCCGTTTGACTACAAAAGACCCGTTGTCTTTTAAAAGGGAATGAAAGGAAAGAAGAGAGCTACTTTAAATCGCTCATATAGTCTCAATCTGTTACCTTAATATCCTAATAACCAAGTCGGATAATAATAATAATTGGCATATTCCGATTGAATACTTTGTATTTGAAATTCATCAGCAGCTACCTATACATATATTATTATTGGAAACCGTCGAGAAAAATAAATAAATCTTTCTATTGCATCGGAAATCGGAACCACGAATCATCTATGGTGCGTACACACCGACGAACCGAACAGCGAACGACGAAGGGTTGGTATTGTGTGAAGGTTTCATAAATCATCGGACGTTATTGTGTGGAGCGGTCCACACAATAGCAACCCTTCGTCGTTCGCTGTTCGGTTCGTCGGTGTGTACGCAGCATTACAGCAATCCAATGCTCTACTCAAAATACCGAAAGTTAGAATTTTACGATAATAATTAGAATGTCCAATTATTTATTGGTCATAAAAGCTATCAAAAAAATTAAGCATGTAGCATTGTTAGCCCCGACGAAACGAGTGGTAGCCCTAAATCAGGGCTAAACAGACATCCAGAATATTCCTGTTCAATCCTGGAAGAGATAAAACAGAGTCCTGCTTTACTACGGGGAGCGGCAGCGATAGTAGGGAGGAGCTGAGAAGTGGGGAGAGAGGGGAGGAAGTGAAGCGGGGTGCACGAGCCAGCACGCGTACTTGCCTCTGTGTGTATGTATGTATGTATATATAATATGCTCTTGCACAGCGATCGGAAACCTGTGGTTCTCATTCCCACTCGCCGCTTTGCGTTTAATGTTTCGAAAGGTGTTGGAAATATATGTCTATATATTTTTTTTAAATCACATTGATTTACTCCAATTTTAAGATAAAAAAAAAACTCTTTCCATACTTTTCCCTGCTTCTTTTATAAAAATGAAAAAGTCTTAATATTGTTTTTTAGCTCAGTAGAAGGAAGTATAGATGCACCAGCGTAACTTGAACAGCGATACAAAGCATACAACGATACAAGCGAGTAAACTATCCCTGTGTAATACTCGCTTTAGTGTGGCGGCCATCACTCATTTGTATGAAAACTGTATGTACTGGCGTTTCGCGGCGGAAGATCCGCCTAGTGTGGCCGCGGCCTTACCCTCCACAAAACTTTCGCATGCGGAGTATTGTAAACTTATTGCATCGTAAAGGTGCCCGTAAACGATCAACACATTCACGGCAATGTGGTACCGGCGAGCATGCCGGTAATATTACTGCAATTTGTCGATGCTGGCCGGAAATATAGTCGGTGTTTACCGAAATTTGTTGCTATGGCGAGTATTCTGCCGTCCTAAGCCCACTTAACGTAAGTGACAAAACAACAATGTCGAGATAAATGGACTTGAAAGTTTTATTCTATATTTGTGTTTTTCTTCATATATTACTGATTTATTTAAACTTTTTTTTAGTGCATGAGGTTATTTTCTATTGTGTTTTGATAATTCTAAGGAAAAATTAAAAAAAATGAATACTTTAGTAGTTACGTCACTTCATTATTCATTATTAATGTATACATATGACTATTCCAAACTTCAACCACTCTATTTGAAAAGAATGAATCTCTAACAATCTTATTTGATTTTCCTTTTCGGAGTCTAAGAGTGTGACCTCTTAGATGAGGGTTCTCATTGAATATAATGAGGTTGGTCATTTCACATGAATAATGATTATTTATCATTTTGAATACTTCAATTAAATCACCACTTAATCTCCTCGTCTCCAATGTGGAGAGATTCAGCCTTTTCAATCTTTCATGATAAGGTAGTGAAGTAAATATTGGATACGTTATTTTCGTATCCAATCCAATTTCGTATCCGAGTATCGGTGATACTATTTCTCTGCGCACGCAGATACGTTAGATTTAATAGCTTGAAAAAGTCACTTTTGGATGAAGATACGTTAATTTTTATGCGAAAAATCGCAAGAATACACTCCCATAACCTCATAAACTCATTTTCGTAATTTTTGTCAGTTACGTTAAGTGGGCTTAGGACGGCAGTATTGTCGATGATATACGAAAATATGTTCCTTTCCTGCTCTCTCGCATACGCGGGTCGCTGTAGCTGAGGTGCGAACACCTTCGGCGAATCTGGGCAATAATAAAACAGCAACTTTTCGCCGGCAATCATTCAGCCACACATTACTGCGAAACGTATTGCGCATGTTATGCCGAAAGTGTTGATGGATGGTTGACTCAATATTGCTTACAAATGTTGATCGTTTACACGCACCTTAACCACACGCATCGGAGGGGATCTGCGACCGCACCCCGCACACACCGCGCCGGTCGCAAACCTCGAACGAACTTTTTTCCCCGAACGGAAAAAGGTTATCGACGACTGCGCGGGGGATGCTGGCGGGGGCGCGATGGGCGTGGCCGTCCGTTGCCTGGCAACCCCGTTCTGTGACGTGTCCCCGGCACAAAAGTTTCGGCATCAGTGTGCAAGCGGCCCTCATTGCGATCGGACGCTCGCCCACCAGACACCATCCACTAGCCATAGAGTAGCCATGGCCGAGGTCGCGCCTACGCCTGAACCACCGCGCGAAGATCCATCAGCTCCGGACGCGGCGCCAGCGCCACCCCCAGCCACCCAAGAGAAACCACCACCGACGACCAATGTCGAAGATGCCAAAACGGAAGCGAAGCCGCCCCCGCCCGAGGAGGCCAAGCCCAAACTCCTCGTCCACAAACAAAACTTCGACAGGGACGTCGTCTACCTGTACCAATTCTCGAGGACGATGCTGCTCCCCTCGCTGTCGCCCTACTGTCTCAAAGTCGAAACGTGGCTAAGACTTGCCGGACTCAAATACGAGGTAAGTTCACCAAACTAATTCAAATTTACCGCGCCAACTTCCACCGCGCTAGTTTCACTCCGCATCGGGGTTGCCAGACCTCTAAAGACGGCACATCGGGGACTTCAGCCGAAGAACATTATAATGGCCCCGTCGCACTTTCACTCATTTCCGTTTGAGAGTTTCCACCAGTCACTTTTGAACATTTGTTCCAGTATCGGACGAAGTCTATATAATATAGGCAATCGTTTAAACACATAGATATACAATACGATAGATAGGCCATTTCAAACAAATTTGCCTGGACAGAGCGTCAGAAGCAACGGGGGTGTGCGGGGGGTCTTAAGTGCGGGGAATTCCCACAAAAAACAAGTCAAGCAAAATGCACGCAAGGGATGCATTTTGCATGCCCTTTTTGTATGTCATTTTTCGAGCGCTAAGGCCTATCTATGCTGTTCTATATCTATGTTTAAACACGATAAGGTGAAATATTGCGGGCGTGGCGTACGCGGGCCCTGCGAGTTCGGGAATTTCCCCGCTTTGCGAGATCGGAGTGCGTCTCGCGTCGCCCATTTGCACCCCGTGCACTTTTTTCTCCGCCGAATCTCTGCCCACACGCACTGCAATTATAATCGGGACATGCAGTTTCTTGATCGGGACACTCCCGCCGAAATCCGGACGCCTGGCAACCCCGCTCTACATGCAAACAAACATGTATATATATTATATATATGGTACATTGCGATCGATCTCGCGTAACGGTTATACTAGGTGCGAGATGCACCGGGGGAGGGTGGGGGTGGGTTTGTATGGAGGGGGTGGTTACTAGGGGTGCGCGCGCGCTCTCCGACTAAAGGGGCGATTTCTTTGTCCCTGCAATAAGGCGGGCCCTACACGTACCGTTGTACAACTGTACATTTTGAAACTGTTTTACGGCTGCCGGGGGTTTTTGTCTTTCTTTTTTGTCGAAGCGCGTAACGTTACGCACTGTGCAGTTTTTACACACCATTGTCGCCAATCCATCGAACGGTGTTGTTTTACGGTTTCGACAATGGTCGATTCGCTCGTGTCGGACAGCGTCCGTCGCGAAAGAATGTAACATTTTGTATGAAATTCGATAAAAATGCGTATCGTAAAAATGGTATCTTTTCCGTCTTGCGCGGCGGAGGGTCTCGCAAACCGAAGCGGATTATTACGGTACATCTTTACGTCTGAGGGCCCGCCTTGAGCTCGAATTATGCATGGCCAATGTGAGGGTGTTCGTTGTGGCCAATTTGTTCCGTGCTATACAGTGCGTCTGCGAGCGATTGTACATACATATCGACATTTGAATTTATCGAAGGAAAAAAAAAGTCGCGCGAATTTAGCCCTTGTTGTGCGCACGCGCAATGGCTACAATCGTTTGCGCACTGCGTCCCCTTTTTAAAATTAAAATTAATTGTTAATTTTTTTTTTACGCGTGCGATTTTTATTGTTCTGTTTTGCTGTTTTGTGCGTTCTTGTGCCCGTTGCGGTTTTTTTTTTCGCATTGCATTTTGCGTATTTGTGTCCTTTTTTTCGCAGCGCATCTCTCTCCGTCGTGGGAATCTTGCACATCTCGTCGGTAAGTATCTGTCCTGTCCGAATGAACTGTAATCTCGTCGGAATGCGTGTCCGTTATTGCCGCATTCGAACGAAACGATACACGCCCGTCCCTCGATTTACGCGGTGGATACGTTCCGCGAGAGACCGCGTAAATTGAAGACGCGGAGCTGTGGTACAAAATCGAGGGACAGGCAAATGGAAGCGTACAACTCGTACAATTTTGGGGGGATAGGTTCCGAAAGAATCGCGTCAAAAGTCTCTATACGTATGCACGCATACAAAATAAATAATTAAAATTTCTTGGTTCATAATAATATGGAGAAGAGGATTTTTTGGTCACTGGTGTTAAAAAAATCTATATCTAGACTTTTTTTTATTTTTAGACGTCTCTTTGTGAATTTATTCATATGTAAATATTTTTTAGCTCTGTAAACTATTGAATTTTACGTTCAATGTTGGGGTCGATGTTTATCGCCGTATTTTACAGTTTTCTAGCTGATTCAGTAAAATTCAAATTCTTGGCAATAAAATTTTGAAAAGCCACCTAAATCGAGGAATTACTAATAAATACTTCCATTGTCTACGTATCCTCATAAAGCATAAGTAACTCCAAGCATAAATTAAATGAAAATCATCGCTATTTATATTCAATCAATCAATCGATCGATTGATCGTAACAAAGTTTAACAGAATGAACATTGTTATCAGCCAAAAATTCTCTTCGTCACATATGAAATTACGAATTAAACGATTCAATGACCCGACCCGTCTTCTTCCAAAGGGGACCGTTCTTGATAAACTTTGAATCAAAAGGCATTTTTTTTTTGTCAACGTATAAAACTCGTTCGTCGACCTTACATGTGGCGTATCCCTTTGAGAGTGCTTAAATTATTTAATTAAAGCTATTTGCATTGTGTTTCGTTTTGAAGGACCGAAATGCACGGTATGCATTAAAGCTAATAATAATTTGTTAACACACCCTCTCTCGCACATAAAGGCTACATTGGAATACAATGCGAAACCTTCGGTTCGTTTATAGCGCTTATAAATATCGAGCGAAGGAACATGGGCGTGTCCCTTGAAGGGTTTTCACCGCAATCCCATCTTAATATGCATCTATACTTTGTATAGTGCATCTTTACAATATTGAAATTGGGAATAGCATCGAGGATAATTTAAATTTTTGTTACTTGTGTCGAATATCAAGCGCTGCCTCTTCGCTATGTGACAAACACTGTACCTACCGTCTGCCATAGTGAAGTAACTAAGGAAAGGTACTCTCCAGTGGTTACCCATTGCTTTCATGTAGGACCTTTTCGATCCTTCTGAACGGAGAATGATTTGGTAGGTAGTAAGGAATTATTTCGGTGGTGCCAATTTTATGAAACAGTCTTACAATTAAGTTAATTGGCAAATTCTAACAGGAGACGGCCGATCTGAATTTAGTAATATCCAAATCTTGCCATATCGATATTTTTAAGGCCGAAAAACCTCCGATCTTTCGCTCAAGAGATCAACACTAACCACTGCGCTATCCGCCTTAGCTTACATTGAAGCTTGTGGGGCAGAACAACTTTAGTCTTATTAATTAAAAATAATAATATAGAAATATGTCACGATTATTTTTGACCCCCTTTTCAGTACCTTATTTCTTTCATTATAAAAAAAATGATGTAGCGCGAGAAAATTGCAGCGACGTCTTTCGAAGATTCTCAAACATTTGCTTTGCAACATTACAAAGCGAAATTACAGTTCAATCGTTGTACAGGATAGATTTCATCGTTGGATGATGGTGGCGGTGCGAATTACGGTTTGAGAGCCTGTGGTTTTTAATATGTGTGTATTTTTTTTCTTTTGTCGTAATTATACAATGTACATTTGTTTCACCGCAATTATTATCGGTTTTATTGATATATTTAAAATTCTCGATTATGAACGCGATGTATGTATGTAGTAATATAATCGATGTTTACGCGAACCATAAGGTTGTTAGTTTCGATTTAACTGCAGTTCTTTTTCTATATATGTACATATGTATATGGATGTAGATATGCAAATTCATTCTTGTACGTATTGTTCTTTTGGAAGACTCGAAAATGGCGTGACTCGCAATCGTCTCACGGTTCAACGCTCATCGCACTTTTCTTTTGCGTGTTATTACTTTTTATTTAACTTACCAGCGTCCTTACATGTCTCGCGTTTTATCTGTAACTATCTGCACACATATGTATTTAGGTTCATCTTTTTTGTTCGTGTATTCCGTTTTATATGTGCTTTGGCGATCGGTCGGCAATGTCGTGGCATTTCTGAGATAACCCTGTCGTTGAACTTTTTTCTTGTCGTTTTATTTTTATATGCACTACTTGTGCATTCCTTTCTTATTAACACGTCGATTGTGTTGAACTGCACACCCTTATCTTTGAACAACCAAGAAGTCGATTGAAAAATATTGAATAAAATTCTCGATAATGGTATTTGCTCGCGCACGCACACCTCAACCGAGATTATATCTGTCTTTTTATTATTATCTCCAATGGTTCGCCGTACAGTAAAGTGAGTAAGCGTATGGGTACCGAGTACATATATTAGCAATAACCGCGCTATAATTATGTATACAGTTTACGTAGTATCTTATCTACAAGTATATTCGTCCCGGAATATCTTCGTTTTTTTTTTAGATATCCGAATCAGCAATCTCTTGTGGTAGACGGATCAAAAAGAAAATTGCATTTCGAAAACATTTTTCTTCGTCATATTTGTATGATCGTATTGAGAGAGTCGAATAAGAGCGATGATAATTTTGCATTCGTGTGAATTTACAGTTGGTCTTTGCACGAGTCTACTTATTGCATCGCATCACGTGAGATTATAAATTGTAACGGTTTATAATTTCGCTTTGCAAGATATGCTGGAGCAATTTTGCATTTTCGGGGAGGGAGGTGCAGTAGTATTCAAATAAAATATAATAAAATCTTGTTCGATTTTTAACACCATTTAATAATCACTTCAAGTGGATAAATGAGTGCGGATGTTCAAAATATCGACAGTTAACCGAGTCGTCTTTGGATGAATTCGTTCTCCATTGTTCGGGGTTCGCAAACCGGCGGTTGCTGATCGTGTTGTTGTTTATCCATTTTTTTCTTTGCCCATAAATAAGAGTGGCGAACGGGTTCGGAGACCTGTCTCCTCGTTTTTCGGGTCCATGTTTTTCGATGGTGTAATCGCCCCATGCCGGCGCGTCAACGCCCTGGCCACGCCTGGCTCCCGTAAGACGAACGGGATCAAATTCGTATACACGCACACACATATGTCTGTCTGTCTCTGCATGTATGTATGTCTGTCTGTCTGTCTGTATGCAAGCTGACGTCGGATGTGAAGCCGCAGACCAGCCGGGTATAATTGATACGTCCGTTGCGACATAGCTCTGCCCTGTCTGCAAGACGCTGTACATAAACCAGTTTTCAATGGCTCCGTTAAATTTGATCTGTACGGCGAGAGAATCCAGATCGGATTTTTCATTGTTAGTATTCCCCTCTCTCACACCCCTACTGCACCCAATTTGAGTTCTTCTTTACCTGTCGTCTGTGTGATTGTTTGCTGTTGTTCACTTTTCGGCTAATCGTTTTGGGTTTGACTAATTCTGTTGTGTGTTTTGTTTACACTTGTCGCTAGACGCTCACGAAAGCTTCAAAGAAATACTATCGTCCATATAATAGTGTAGGAATTCTTAGATTCGAATCGAAAGGTTGATATAAGTGATTTTTTACTGTAGAGCAGCGGTCGGGAACCTTCATCGGGAATCGGTGAAAATTGTCAAATTTAGGAATTATATTTTTATAAAATACCCGATGGAGCCCAGGGGTCTGATATAATTTTTAATTTTTTAGTTATTTATATTTGAAGGATTACGAAAATCCATTTATATCCAAAAATTTGTCGAGATGATTTTAAAAAGATTTACATTTTCAGAAGTTACTACATATGTAGTTGATTTGGGAGGCGGTTCCGAACTTCAACCGCTCTTTGAAAATATGTTTAGATTTTACAGATTATTAAGCACAAATTCCTATAGGCATAGTTTTTGGCTAGAATCTAGCCATCTGTAACAATAAATTCGTAGAGGTGGCGCTTATAAAGGGTTAGAGTTAGAGGTAAACGACGTAATAATCAATTTTGCTCTGTAATAGAGAGTTATATATAAATTTTAATCTAGAAACGCTTTAAAGCTTCTTCATCATCATCATCGTGACGATGGCCTCTCCAATCCCCTTCCATTCCTGTCTGTCTTGAGTAATTTGCATCCAGTTGACTCCATACATTCTACTCAATTCATCAGCTTTTGGCCCACTCGGACTACCTCGCTTTCTTTCACATCCTCTCGAATACCAATCCAGTATTTCTCGCGTCCATCCATTCTTCTCGCTAATGTGTCCACTTCAACTTTTTCACACGTTCCGCTATATCTGTCACTTTGGTCATGCTTCTTACCCATGTATTCCTCATGCGATCTCTTCTTGTTATAGCGAGCACACATCTTTCCATGCTTCTCTGTGTGCACAGGATCTTACGTAACATTCTAGAATTTAGCATCCACGTTTCATATCCATACGTCATAACTGGCAGCACGCATTGGTCGTATGCCTTCTTTTTAAGCATAGCGGAATACTGGATTTAAAAACTATGTTCATTCTTCCAACAGTTTCATTGTTCGTTTTATTTCTTCTTCTTTACAATCAGTCATATTCACCAATTGTCAACCAAATTTTTTTTATGATTTTGTACCAATAGTATGGTTAACATTATCCGTTAGTGTGTATGTACATATAACTCGATGCGATTTTGTGAAAAATGGGTTTTAGAGTCATACACTGGAAGCCGCAAGTTCTCATACAAAGAAGCGCAGGTTCCCGACCGTTGCTATGGAGCCATGAAGTATAACTTGAAAAACGGCAAACGCCTTTTGCAAAAGTCCCTTTCCCCACTGCAGCTTTAAAACTTTATTTTGTGAGTGAAATTCCGCCTAATTTTATATATGTATGTCAAAAAGATCTAAGGCAGTAGGTACCCGGTAATGCCAAATGGCAATGCTACGTTATACTATTGCGAACGCAGCGCCATTTATTGTCAAGATATACTGGTAGGTCTATACCGGTGTCTTTTTTTGTTCGCAGTGGGATCTCCACACTTTACGTTCGACTCACGGGTCGTCGAATAGATTCGCCGCGTGCGTTTTTTTTTTTATACTTTATTTTTTATTGCAACACAAATGCATCGCGATATATTCGCGCGAAATAAATTTAACGGTTTTTCGCCGCGTGCTTTACACTATTGTTGTTTAATTTTCGCGTAACCGTAATTGGAGCGTTCGTTCAACTCGTTCAGACGTGCGAAACGGTTCGTCGTCGGAAATGTTCGTCTTCTTTCCGCTATGGACGAATTAGAACTACATATTCGCGTATTTGTGATATGAATAACTAACTATCGATCGGATTGATTAGTATCGCCGTGCAGTTTGTGTGCGGATTCGATCGTACATATTTGATACGCGATACTTCGTCCTATTTCACAGAGTGCATATGAAAACGATATCGACATTGCAATTGCACTTAGTGCACAATGCGTCGGCGAATTTCTCTTCAGGTATTCGCGCACACAGATCACTTCTCTGAAACTTGACCGACTTAGTCGGAACGGGCTAGTTCTCAACATGTGTGTCGCCGAAGAAAATACCGCTGGAATTGACGTGGCTATCGAACACGTAGTGTTGTATGTAAGTCGAGAATATTCGAGAATTTTCTTTTTTCTTGGTTATAAAACATCTCTAGATAGTTTAATAGCTTTTTAGCGGATTCTAGGATATTTTCTGAACCTAATAGGACTTTCTAGAATGTCTGAGAGCATTTTGAATGTCATTTTTTCATTCTGACGACACTGAATGTGTCATTTCATCATTTTAATATACGCACTACTAGCATGAATGTTTTCCGAGAAATTCTCACAGGAATACAGTGCTTATTAACTCTGGAAGCAATAAATTATAGATATTTTTATTGGTTTGATGAAGAAATTGTTCAAATTTGCTGATTTAATCATTACTTTAAAAGCATAAGATCATAAAATTTTGTCATATTCACGCCCCATTAAATTTAGTTTTTGTCACTGATACTAAAAATATGTGTACAAGAGAGAACCTTTATACTTATGTATAAGTACATATGTTCATGTACACATTCAGTGACTTCAGAAGCTGAATGTGTCATTCTAAAAAGCTATTAAACTATCTAGAGATGTTAAACCAAGAAAAAGAAAATTTTCGAATATTCTCGGAGAATAATCTTTTGGGGAATATTCTCGTCTCACAACACTAGTTATACATACATACTTAATGAGAGAGATAAATATTATTTTGAAAGACAAGGATACGATTGCAGTAAGCGACGTAAAAAAGTGAAGACTCTCAAACTCAAACAAAAATTAGTACATACATACATATATATTTTTGTAAGCCTATTTGTGCAATTCTGATGAAAACTAATATTATTCGTGTAATCCGTATCACCTCTTCCAAGTATTAGCCCGGATTAGAGGGAGTTTACTGTATATTTGAGCAGATACAATAGTTAATATTTATTTAAAATACATGGTGTCCGATGGAGTCCATGGTACATTGCATTATGTACATACAATTTTTGCCCCTCAGATGCTCTAAAATTTTTTGGAGAATATTCTCCAAAAGATTATTCCCGGGAATTTTACAACACTACGAACATGTTCAATTGTTTGTACATATAAGGCCTTATGTCAAAATATTGAATTTAGAGTAATACAGCTTTGGTGAAAGTTTGCAACTAGTCACCTTCTGATTTTGCGATATGTCGGGTAATTTGAACATTAAAGTAGATCAATCGACGAGTCAATGATAATTTCTCTTTATCTTTTCATGTTTCAAAGTACATATGTATGAATATTTGCAATAGAAATATATTCGGGAAACAGTTCAGCGGTTGGGAGCCTTTTTTGTGCTTCGAGTCAAATCAAATTTGCAAATGAGAGTCGATGAGAGTCGCAAGTTTTCATACAAAGAGCCGCGGATTTCCGACCGCTGAGTGAGTTCGACAATTTGACATCAGTCTTTTTAAAACTAAACCACATATCGATTTATATGTGAAAAAAATTCCGAAACATTCAAGCTGTTTCTCTCGTCTGATCTCTCATTTGCAACAGATGTACGAGAAAGCGTTTTTAACATTGTTTCATTTTCGTTTTGATAATAAATAAAATTTCGATGAATGAAATCGAAACCATATACATACATATGTACTACATACATGCATATGTATATCGATAGCTGCTTTAATTCTACATATACATATGTACAATACTTTGAATGATACTAAGGAAAAGGTAAGGTTGAATGATAATATAGGAAAAGGATTAAATACTTTTTTCGTATTGTATGCGCTACAGTGCGCACGGGCTCCCAACCTATGGGTCGCGAAGGGTTTTCTGTGGGGTCGCCAACTGAAACAGTAAACTAAAAAATAATATTAACCAATTTTAATTTTTAATCGGTGTCTTGATGTTTGAATAATATTTTTTACATTTTTCAAATATATCGGGGTCGCGGAACACTTGACTTTTATAAAAAAAAAGGGGTCGCCACTTGAAAAAGGTTGGAAGCCTGTGCCGGCTACACTGCATGGTTAAACGATAACGGCTCATCGGCATTTCAAGTATTTCCTGTTTGCGTTGGTGTGATAGTCGTCAGTTAAATTTCGTGTGACGTTAACGAACCGCCACTGCACTGGACCAATTTTCAGAAGCATTTAGGTATATTGTATGCACGCACTTCACCGCTCAGAGGTCGTCAACCGTAATGACGATAATAAATTCACCGTAAAAATAACAATCAATGCACACATACTTGACACTGTTTTGACGTGAAAGTTTCGTGGGTCCATTTTAACGTTCCGACGAGCCGAAATAAATTTTCTATAACTGATGTGGGTCAAAGGGTCAAGCCGTGGGCAAATAATATCGTGTGCACACACATTTAGCGGTTGCACCCTTTGATAATGCACCACTCGAAATATTTTGAGTGTTAAATGACCGTGCACAGTGTGTGCACTTTGTGCAATTTGTACATTACTATGTATGTATGTATGTATTTATGTACTTTTTTGCGCATTCACTTAAATTCTACAGGATAGTTAGCAATCTATGTTTTTGCTTGTTCTTCGTAACTTCCTTGGTTGTAAATATTGTAATTTATTATCATTAAAAAGAACTGACGTGGTGATAATTCTGTGGTTTTGGAGTAAAAGTTGAACGACATACAAAAGTCTTTCGGTATTTCAATTAAAAAAATACAATCAATTTTACAATTTCTTTTGACGGCCTTAGATTACAGTGGTCGGAAACCTTTTTCCTGCCAAGAGCCAAATAGGGGAGAAAATTATAAAACGGTATTATTCTACGATAGACAATTTATCACTGAAACTTATTATATAAGTTTGATCTGCAAAATGATTTTAAAGCTTTTCATGTCTACGAAGTTGGGATTTTTGTAAAAATTGTGTTTCAAACACTTTTTTGGAATGTTTTATGTCACTTCACCCAATACCTTCTTATGACAATGAAACCCGTAAGTTTTTATACAAAGAGCCGCGTGCGGCTCCGGAACCGCAATTTCCCCGTCGCCGTCTTCGAAGAATAGATATTTATTTCCAAATAATATTATTTTTTATTTGATTTCCATTTCCACATAATACAGTAAAAAGTATGGTTTTTTTAAATTGCAGTATCTCATTTATGACTGTATTGACCTGACCCATCATGAAATCACACAATTCATATATTTTTGCGATGCAAATGCGAACATTTCATGATCGATTATTATTTGACTGTTGCTAGCAAATGGTGAAATGGTGTGTGTATGTATGTGTGTACTTTGCAATGAAACAGCTTCATTGTAAAATATGTATGTATGTACATTGTACAAAGTTCACGATATGCTATCTCAATATTAATATGGCAGTTTTTTCGCGTGCGTTTTATTATATATTCATTATGCATACATTTATATATATTTAATATATAAAAGAGCCGTGTTTGACTTTTGATTATTTTTTCCTGTCGGGACAAAGTGGCCACATATCATCAATATGTACATTTGTAATTGGAAGTGAATGAGCGACGATTGTCATTGAAATCAAGTAAAATGAATTGATGATGATTTTGTCGGTGGCAGGTGCCGGTTCCATCCTCGACCTGGGCCTATACAGATCGATCCATTCACTATAATAAGTAAGACAAACAACATGAACAAATTAATAAAATAATACTACGAAAGAGCGAGAGGGTAGAACGTCGCCATTTCTTTGAAAAAATTGCGAAATACAACACCTACATCGATTCCATCGACGATAATTCGAACTACTGTTAAATTGTTGAGTTCGCGAAAGCTTGTTTATACACTTTAAAATCTAATCGTAGCTTTTGAACGGAAGTTTTGGGCCTGACACGTTTCGTTTGTTATGAATTCAGAACGAGTTTCAATCTTTGTATAATATAATAGTTGGCCACAATTTTATTCTCACCAATCCATCTACTATTAATTGTGTATACACAATGCGCTAAATATATCTAATATAAACTTCCGATTGCATTGCATTGCATTGTCGACTTCTTCAAATGTGTAAACTAATAGCATTCTAAAGTAAATATTGAATTAGCTCTGCACCCACCCTCGTGTGTAACGATTTCGTTTATAAACTCGCCTACTATTTTCGTATTCATTTGCACGTAAATAGAAACGAATTCCACATTGTGCCTATGGATAATTTTAGACTTTTTTTTCATTCATACATGTAAATGGTTCGAATTGTCGATTTGAGAAGATTCTATTTTTATTCGAAATAGCGGTGTTCTTTCCAATACGCTTTTACGTCTATGTGCATAATTTATTATTTGTTTTGTTATCAAAATCCGAAGATCAACCAACATACCAGCAACACGCAATATCATTCGTGAAAGTATTTCGAATTTGAACACTTCGTCTTTTACTGCAAGTTTATTTTTGTCGCAATTAAATGCATCGTATGTAATAAATAAATAAAAATTATATTGTCCTCTCATCTGAAATGTTATTTTTAATGTGTTTTTTAATCGCGAGGTCAAGGATTATCATCTCGCAAACGGTGATATTGAAAATTTTATTTTTTTAATGATTGTTAATTCTTCGCAAGTATTGTCACGATTAAAATGTTTAAACTTGGTCGTTTGTAAATTAACTAAAAATTAAAACACTGGAATTTAATTACATTACACATTCGCTTTGTATCGAACATCGCAATTCAATTACTGTGCGTAAAATCGTTTCAAAGGGACACTAATTGGGGGAACTGGAGCTAAAATGTATAACTTACAACAACATAAAGCATACATATCGTGAAAGTGTATGAAATTAATACATTTTTGATGACTTTCTTATTTGAACCGTGCTTTGTTGTAATTATCGAACGTATGAAACAAAATGGACGATGATAGTTCGTGTATTATTCATACATCTATTTACAGAAACAATGAAAATAACACATCAGTTAATCGATTGTTTTACATACATTTTCGTCATTGTCTGTTTTTCGTCAACTGAGGTATGCATACTTTTGACGAATTGGTGATTTTTTTTATCGTCGAACCGTCGCTCATTAGCTTCACGTACCTTATCTCGAACTTTGAAAAAATAAACCAAAAATGTTGACACAAGCTACATATTTCGTAATGTATGTAATATAATTATATTACAATTTCGTGCATTAACATCCCGCGACGCGATAGTCAACTTTGACATAATAAATAAAGTAAATAAATTAACGACCGAAAAAAAAAATCATTACCATTACCCGTATGATGCGATGCGGGGCAGGTTTGCTAAATTCACGGTCCATTAATCCGTTCCAATATAATCGATTAAACAAATCAGTAGAGTATAAAGTGTTGCGTACGTTCGAAAATAGCACCGAACTTTCGGCCGATTTTTACGCAACAACGTACATATTCGATATTGTGTATTACACTTTTACTGTATAGAATTCGTTTCCTTCGATGCGTTGAAAGGTATTTTCGATGTGATACGAACGTCTCAAATTTAACAATCGAATGATTATTATTCATATGAATCATCGGGCCCATTTCGAAAATATCGCACAAAGTCCTCTGTATGAATTTCCCCATCGTTGCGTTTGGTACGTACGTACATACATACATAATATAATGTAAATAGGAATTTTATGTGAAGTTTGGAATCAAAATATGCTTGGATGCTTTTGGCATTGTATTCTATGCTTTTTATGTACTATGCAAGCTCGGTTGAGTTTGAATGATCTAAGAACGAAATATCTCTAAAGTGCTCGCTCTTTACTGTTCAAATAAAGGATTGTTTCTATTGTAGTCTACGAGAGTTCCGAGTTTGAGTAGAAGATTTCCATGCAACGGAGTGGTTTTTCCTGTGGAATGGAACACAATGGAAAACTACGAATGTATTTGATCCAACCATTTTACTATATTTTAAGTAATATCTATAGAATCGTTTTTTTTATGTAAGGACAAACAGTTAATTGCAGTAGATGTGTATTTTAGTTTAACTTATCGGTATTCAAATCTACACCGGCAGTTTTGTATGAAAAGTAATTAATTTTTTTATATTGAAAAAGTGTCGGCAGGATATTAAAAAAAAAAATTGTTTACTCTTCTTTATCTTTCGATCAATTAGATAGAGTTTACGTTAGCCATATCGGTTATTTTGCAATATTGAATATTGAAACTTTTCAGCGGCCGAGTCGAGTGTGTGTTGTTTGTGTCATGTTCGCCGTAACTTTGTCGATTTAATTGAAATCGAATCTCAACGAACGAACCCTTGAAAGCTTCAGAATATGAGCGGAATGAATACAAAGTTTCTGAAATACTCTCATCTATATTTAAGTGTTGCGATTAAGGTAGTCGCCGTAACCCTTTCGTACAAGGTGATCGCAACCGGAAACTAGAGTCCTTTTAAAGCGTCGGTTTCCGCCGACATTTTTTCACGTCGATGGTTGGCGATCGCCGATTTGCGGCACGTGTCTCGGCACACATAAAGTAAAGTGTACACGTTTTCACGTACTGCGTGATCTGCTCTGTCCGTTTTTCGCGGTGACCATGCGCTCGGAACGGGTGGCACCGATCCGCCGAAACGCAAAAGTTAAAGCTTCTCAAACCGCCCGTCGCAATGGGATTTCTGAATAAAGTTTCAGAATAGAGTACCCGTATGTTTGAGATACAATGTAGACGATTTTGAATTTTGTCAAAAATGTCGCCTAGTTCGGAATCAGAAGTAGAACAAACATACAATTTGTAACCGTTCTGATAGTGAACGTTTCATCCACGTTTCAGTGTTTCTCGATATATTAAGAGATTCTATAAATTGGCGATCGTTTGCTTGCTCGATTGAGATTAATTAATGGGATTTTAAATTCCGTTGTAAAATTGGAGAATGTACATTGTACAACTTGTATATATCGCGTCCTCAGAGCACAAAGGTGACATGTCAAAAATAGTAAATTGTTTTTAAAGTTTAAAGTTTAAAATGGTCAACATACATATATCAGGGGAACTTTATAAAATTATAAAAAATGGCAATTGTACACATTGTACTCTATTGTTATTTGGATGGTATATCAAGTAAAAAGTCCGGATTTTTCACTCGTGTGCTCCAAGAGTATATATCTATTAGTAGGACTTTTGTGCCAAAAAAAATAAAATTGTGACGTAATTCGGATGTGCCACTTGACTTGTCCTGATAGAATATTTAAAGAGGAACAAAGTTGTATTCATAACTCATTTTCGCTCAAAGTTATGGACATGTCGCCTTTGTGCCCCGAGGACGCGATATGCAGTATAATTAGAGAATCTTCAGCACACATTTTGTCGCCCAAATAATACCAACCTAAATTCTTTCTTCGTATTTACATACATACGTATATCGACATAGTTGATAAAATGTAACATTTTTCCACATCGGAAGGATGTCCTTTATTAATTTGTCCTTGATGTTTGTCTGTTAAACTATTACTTTTGTTTTTTCGATGGAGAACGCATTTTAGCAATGGACGAACGTCTATTCTTGTAACGATCGATATACAATAGATAGCGGAATAACTTTTCCTTACCTAACGGACAAACTTTGGGTCGTTAGGCGAATGTATTATGAAAGCTTTATGTATCGCGCACTAAAATTTTCCTATGGAAAATATTATATCTTGAACCTGATCGCCTTCATATTATACCAACATATACATATATACAATATGTATATATTACGAATTCCGTTAATCTATAATGATGGGTGCATGCAATTTTCGCGGTTCCAAAAAAAATGCGCTTTGATTGCGACTCTCGTTGTTTGGCGTTTTCGTTTGTAATTAATCAATATTGATGGCGCGTGAAATGCTTGTCCTGTAAAAAAAAAAAAAAACCCATACAAAACAGTTTCTCAAAACCCTATTGTGTTTGATATCTTGTGTTTGTATTGTTTGTTTGTTTTATTTCCATTTTGCGTTTCATTTGAACAATTGGCGCCAAATTTAGAACGGAACATTTTGCACAATTCTAATTACTCATTATTTTATGCGGAAATAGACGGTATTGCACGGTAGCATCTTGCTGCTAGATGACTATCTCCATCCTTGTGCAATAATGACACGCAGTAAACCGGAAGGAAGTCGACGATAGGCGAAAATGCAATCGCACACACACACACACACACACACACGAGATAAATAAGTTAACCGGGTGCGTTAACCCTTTCCCGTCTTTGACCTGGAATGTTTACACAACCAGGCGTGTTCGTGCCCAGTATCCGATTTTAGTATCGGGCCATTATACTGTTGACTGAGTTTATCGATTGTTTTTTTTTTGATACACGTCTTGCTTTGCACGTTGGCTACATTCGCATACATTTAAATTGTTTGTTAAAGATTGCAACGTTGTTGCCGCTTGACTTGCACAAAATAAGCACGTTCGGATATTTGAACCCTTTCACGATTGACGATTCAATCTATTAACGACTTCCTACGTAGGTACGTGGTTACTTTGTTCAGTTTATCAAAGGGTTTAATTTTAAACCGCACACTTACTCATCCACGGTTAATGGCCAACGTCGCACGAACCGATGCCTAGATAATTCCGATGAAAACAGGATACACTGCATAATGCACATATTCTGCAACGATTTCCTTCTCTAAATGATCGTAAATCATATTAATACGCACTTTTCGGATTATCTGATCTGATCTGTTCTTATCCTCGAAATAAACATTAGAGTTTGGTTTTTAATACTCGACGATTCCACTTTTTGCACGTGGTATTTGTTGGTTAGCTTTTCAAACGTCGACACTGAAGCTTTTGAGCAACGATTTTTACATTCATTTAACGGAACTATACTGTAGTAGCAACTTCGAAACAATCGATGTTCTTTGTTTAGAATGTAAAGCGATTCCTATTATAGTTTTGTAAAGCACTACGACGTTCAATTATTTGATGAATTTTCAGATTGTGCGCCGTGAATCATTCAGTATATTACATGGAAACAAATAGTATGTACATGTTTGTATTTAAATAATACCATCAACGCTTTAGTGTGGTTGCATCGAGTCTTGCAACGGAAAACGGATGCACTAGACGCGATAAACTCTTTTTATCTCGTCTCATACTCTCTCGGCGGTTACAGCTGATACGAACGAACGGGTTTCTCTATCTCATTTCCCAGCTCGTCCAGACTGTGAAAACTTCGTTTCGGAAAAGCGAATGGAGCCGGAAAAGCGAATCGTGTTGCGATCGATCCGCGCCTCGTACAGGTTGTTTCTCGTATCAGGGTCGAGCTAGGGGTGCAATGGCCCTGTTACGTCACACGTTCAGGGGTTACAAACTGGCGGGGTGCGTTCCCTACCCTCCTTCTCCACCACCCCACCAACCTTATCGTTTACTCCCTAGAATCGATATATAATACTTGTTGGGGATGTGCATCGTGATGCACTCTAGGGGTTGAGTGAGGCACCTACGCCTCGAAGACACGCCCTCGTTCGCTCGACACTGGCAACACCTCGGGACTGGGGCGACCGTAATTTCCGGCGGAACAAATAAAACATGCGAATCGATAGCGTCAATTATTGCGGTAATGTGTGTGAAATGGCAATTTCTTAATTCGCCCCTGATTGCCAACCCCGCACACGTCATTTAACATTCTATAATGTCATTACGCGTTGACCTGCCATGTAAATTGCAACGTGTGCAGTGCGATGCAATATGGGACAGGCTTTCAAACGAAGGCCAGGGTTATATGTAATGTTCCACGAATAAACGCAACGTTTGTAAATAAATAATTCGCGCGTGTAACGCAAACGTTGGACACCCGCTGAAAGCTTTCAATATTCCACAGGCATTTTTAGGTCTTCCCGGTAGTGTATTCTGTAACAAGCCATAACATACAATCAACAACAGTGCCCTATACAATTGTTTCAAACGGGCTAGGGGCTGTACTGTCATTGTACAAACCAGTGCGTGAGGGTGGGTGTTATGCTTAGGTTAGGTCAAGGGCTGGCAACATAATTTACACGGGGACCACATTAAGATATTGGGATTTGTCAGGGGGCCACATATGAAAATTAATTTTTTTACATACATACATACATAAGTGCGATTTTTTAGGTTTTTAAATCAATTATTTTTTTTTAATAATAAAAATGGTATAAAAAAATATAAACAAAAAAAAAAACTTTTAGAAGTAAAATAAACAAATACAAATTAAAGAGAGGTTTAGTGTTTTTGTAATTTTTTTGCCAATTTAGTAAAATCAACGTCGAAACTAATGGTGCTAACTCAAAGCAACGAACGTAAATAACCATCTGTAATAATTCTAGTCCGATATTTATTTTTAATATATGTAATTCATTATAGAAAATGTTTGTTCGCAAATATATGTGCTGGCAAATATAGTTATCGTTTCTTCTTTCAAAAATTTCTTCAGACCAGGAAATAAAGAAGTTGAAAGTCCAGTATAGAACTCTGTTAACTTCATCGCTTTAAAAGTGTCTTTTAATACGTCATTGGTTTGTAAATCAATTACTCCCAGTTGTACATAAATAATCAGGAACATCTTCAATATTGGAAGAAATCGAGTCGCGGGACATTTTAAAACACTTCGCGGGCCACCTCTTGCCGACCCCTGGGTTAGGTCATATCAAGTTGTTGGCTGCAAGCCGCTAGTGTGGTAAAGCTGGCGACAACGCGCTTTTATGGCACTATATGTACATATGTACAATTGTTTCACATACTGTTAAACGGGGTTAAGGGTTACTGTTATTGTATAAATCAGCGCGCACCGATAGGAGTTTTCGGTTAGGTTAGGTTAGGTTGTTGGCTACAAGCCGCTATGTCGTTCGAGCCGACAACGCGTTTTTATTTCCATTCAATTACACTAAAACGGGCTGGGGGATGTACTGTTATTGTACAAACCATCGCGCGAAGGTGGGGGTTTGGGTTAGAATCCACCGTCATATCAGTATACAATTTCCTGAAAACTATAGTATCTTTCATGCAACTTTCTGTAGCCCGTCTAGTTACGTATAGCACTTGTGAAATTAATTCGATGCTATTAATTGAAATTAAAATTTATCATAAAATGTTTTCATTCGATGAAAATAAATTCAAAACACATATAGAACGTGTATTGGCGCATATGAAGTACGCATTATTAAGATTATTTGTTTTCTATCTTATTGAATTTAATTATACTCTATCAAAAGTTTAAATTGGTTAAAATTTGTAGATCAGTGGGAATTTTGGGCCGATTTAGTTTTTTTTTTTTTGACGAGTGCGTTGAACCCGAAACGTCTAATAACGTTTTTATAATAAGCCATCACTCCACGAATGTACAATACTAATTAGGGTGTGTGTTGTGAGCATATGGCGTGGCGTCTAGACTGGGGGTTTTAATAATAAACGATAGCGTGTCCCGCTGTGATGCGCGGTCACCCCACTCTTGAGGAAATATGACCCGCATCATATAGAATCTAAGGGGTGGACGAAACCACCCGCACATACACGCTTAATTGAATTATCATTATCGAAGGAATTTTTAGAATAGATTTACATAGTGTTTCCAGCTTGAGTTTGTCTCCCCTCTGTATGTAGAATTTTTGATGTGTGAACAGTTCAAGTTCAATGAACTTGGTCCAGTGTGAAAATTTATATTATCATGATACATTATGAGTTTTGCTTTGAAATATGCAGATTTTGTCACAGTAAAATTTGAAGTTCTCATCGATGAAAATAAATGATCCCCTTAGAATGTTATGGATTAATTAAATTTATTCAAGGTTTAAAAAAATATTTCATTATAATTTGCTCACTTCTCTGCAAGTCTCGATCTTTTCCATAGAAAATCGCCAAGCGTTGTTAAATTGTAACCGTTAATTTCACTTGAAGGTGATCTTTGCAATATTCGAAGTAAACTCATTAAATTTATACAATGGACCCGATATTTAACAGGTTTTCATTCCCGGAATTGTTTTTTTGATATTTTATAACGAATCGCTTGTTTTTTTGATGTTTTATAACGAATCGCGTGGTTTTTTTTTCTGTTATATAATCATTTCTTTTGAGAAACTGCATCAGCGATATATGACGCTTTAACTTAGTTTTTATTTTCAGTCGACTCTCTTTGTTTTTCGCTCCTCGATTGTAAATTTAATATTTTTTAACATTGCGGATGATGTGCTCTCACCACTTTTTTCACTGTTTTAACGAGCGTATACATACAATTCACTTGAACTGTCTGTTTGAATTATGTACATATTGTACAAGTTTCGGACACACCCACACATCAAATCGTAAGCCCTTCTCAAATCTCAAGTACCAATTTGATCACTCCGACGAGGACAGACAGAAGTCGATAACCCATATCCTGAAATGTAAACGACGATCCCACTCGAGAGATCTTTACCCTTATGAAATACCCACTTGAAATACCCTTACTTCGCATTTTTACGAGGAAACTTAACCAATTAAAACGACGACACCTGAACCTACCCCAATCCGCAGCGAAGTGTCTAATTTTACAACGCTCTTAAATTTTACAACATTCTATTTGAATAGCTGTCATCGAGTGGTATTTACTACTCATACAAAAGCACAACTGTGAACGCGACTGTGTTTACGTTTATTTTATTTATAAGGGAGTCGAAATTTACTGATAATTCAACATTTTAACCACTCGGCATATAAGCGCACCTATAATACGTTTGTTTAAAAAATAAAATATCTATGTAGAAATCTAAAACTTGTCTCACAGTACATACATATGTACGTATGTGTGCTTTTCAGTATGAGAGCATTCAAATTATATAGTGCGTGAAATTTTCAACAAAGTTTACGATTCAATTCTTAGAATTTTTTGTTCATTTGCTTTTATTAGATTGTTAGAATTTCATTTTTGGGAGATTTACCGAAAGACTGGCATTGGACTGCCCAGTAAGAACGATTTTAAATTGAAATAGTGCACATGCACTACAGAGTTATACGAATTGGGTCGTTGCCATGCGAATAATCGTATACATAACCCAATTCGTTCCACACACACACACTGTTACTTTCGTTCCTTTCAAATCGCGCCAAAAGTGCATCCGAATGCAGTTCACAGATAAAATACTTCATTAGGTATATATTTTTTTGCATTCTCTACCGAATTCGAAAGCGAAACGTTCTGTTCTTTCGTGATAAGTGTTTGGATGACACATGCGTGTACACTTATTGACGTCGTCATTAGCATTCTAGAATTTCTCGGTTTTTAATTGCATTCCATAGCCAATTAAGACAGTGCGTTCGGTCGACGACTGCATTCACAGAATAGAAAATGATTAAGTGACGACGTGTACATATGTATGTACATAAGTTTCAAAATAGGGTAGGGCTAAACGCGTACCGAATATTCCGACGCACTTTTTTGAGTTAGCGTATGTAGGCACTCGTATATTCATCATTTTCAGCCGTTCACCATCCACTGCTGGATGAAGGCCTCTCCAATCATCTTCCATTCCTGTCTGTCTTGAGAAATCTGCATCCACTTGACTCCACACATTCTTCTCAATTCATCAGCCCATCTTCCACTCGATTTACCTTGCTTTCTTTCACATCCTCTCGGGTACCATTCCAGTATTTCTAAGGTCTATCTACCATCCATTCTTCTCGCTATGTGTCCAGCCCATTGCCACTTCAATTTTTTCACCCGTACTGCTTGCTATATCTGCCATTTTGGTCATACTTTTTAGCCATGTATTTCTTTTGCGATCTCTTCTTGTTATGCCAAGCATATATCTTTCCATGCTTCTCTGTGTGCACTGGATCTTTCGTAGCATTCTTGAATTTAGCGTCCAAGTTTCACATCCATACGTCATAGCTGACAGTACGCATTGGTCGTATGCCTTCTTTTTTAAGCATAGCGGAATGTTGGATTTAAAAACTATGTTCATTCTTCCAAAAGCACTCCATCCTAGTTTCATTCTTCGTTTTATTTCTTCTTCTTTACATCCAGTCATATTCACCAATTGCCCTAGGTATAAATAACTATCTATAACTATAACTAAATAACTATAACTCGTATATTCATTTAAATCTAATTTTCCGACGTGCGAGTAAACGTACATTATATACATATAATATTACATGTATATTCGTCTCGACGATTTATTGACACTGTCTGATATATTTTGGTATCTCTCGTGTGTTTATTTACGGATTGATGATTCTCGGTAAATATCGTAAGCGTAAGCGTAACTATCGTAAGGGCTGATGTACATGTGGGAGAATTTCCCGTAAAAGCATACACAAGCTTGGAATGTGTTTGTTGTCAACTCAGGCGAGATCGTTCGTGCGTGTGAGCTTTCAAAATACATTTGATTCATTTTGATGTTACAATTTTATTCTAACATCAAAGTTGGATATTTATTATTACAGTGTACAATTATTCGTACCATGAAGCATACGTTATAATATTATGCGGTTGAATTTTTCTGTAATATTTTTGTATATGGCTGATGTCGTTCCAATAGATTTAGCCAGGTGATAGCTCGGTGGTTGGAGCGGTGGTTTCCGCATGTCGAAAAAAATTTTCTTGACCTCAAAAATATCGTCATTGGCAAGATCTGGATATTACTAAATTGAGATTGGCCTTCTCTTGTTAGAATTTGCCAATTAAACCTGCTCGCACAGAACAAACGCTGCCTCGTTTTGAGCGAGCTCTGCTCCTTGCGAATTGTACCGTTTCGATTCGAGCGGTCATCAGCTGGGGTTGGGGGGGTACCTAGGTACCAAATCTTGTCCGTTGGTGCTCCGGGTGGGCGTGGGGAACGCCTGGGCTCCAGAGGGCGTAGACCCCGACGTATCCCGGGGATCAATACAGCTCGTTGCCATGGGAACACGGGATGAGGGCGCGGCGCCCTGCGCGAGCCAGCCGGTCGTTAACGTGATTCATCGCCCTGGATGTTCCCTGCCGTTCCCGGGAAGCGTGAGATTCCGGGAGCCGGCACTCCCCTTTTTCAGCTGATTTTTTGAACGCGTGAAAATTCCGAATTGCTGTCGCGAAAGGACGCCGCCGAGGCTCGTCGTCCTCTATTGCCGATCGATAAACACTCGAGTTAAATTATGTTACGCACGAAGGGCTCCGGTGTGCCGCTGATCATTAGGGTGGAGCGACGACGTATGGAACTTTTTTTTTTTTTTTTTTTGGGATTCGTTTTCGTTTTGAAATTGTTATAAAAAGTTGCATCTGCATCAAACATAATACCTCTTCCGTCTAAAAAAAATCTGCTTAATTAAAAAAAGTTTTCTGGTCTCTACCAGCACTTTTACTTGTATGAAAATTTCCAATCGATTGTTTCCAATCTCTATAAACAGTAATTGTAATTGGAAAATTAATATTTATTTTTACTTTACTCGTATATACTTATATTTACTGGTATGTCTCCCTTCACCGCTCTCACAAATTCACACTTTTGAATAGTTCAAGGAATACGTAAATAAATTAGGTTTTTGCAAAAAGTACTTATAATATTCAATAAAGCTAGGGTAATTTTATGAGCGTGTTATCTAAAATTTTGTATTCCCTGTTTAGATTTAGAAATTAATAGGCAAATTTTCATTTTTCACCTTCATTCACAGATTTTTTTCGGTATTTTTACGAGAATACGGATCATACAACGACACTTTTGGTAGGTATTACAATACCGATTTTTAATTTTTGCAATGTCACCCGCCTCCCACCCTACTGACCATTCATCGACAACGATGACAATTTATTAAAAAAAAATATTGTCCAAAAGTCTGGTTAAAAAATACTGGTCGCACACGTACAAACCTTTTTATAATAATTTTTATCACATACATACATATGTACATATGTCGTCCGTAGTATGGATAAAAATACACGATCAAACCACGCAAAGAAATTAAAACACATGCATACATGGTTGAATACTGGAAATAAAATAGGCACTACGTGCCAAAAGCTTGATATTAGAGTTGTACGCATTTTTCTGAATAAAATCAAAACTTATGAATACCTATTTATTTAAAAAAATAACACTTTTATCACCGGGCTTTCGCTTTCTAGCTAGAGCACGTAGATTGACATCCGTCGTCAGCCATTGTCATACAATTGGCAACTGTCACTTATTTACTGCTATACTGCGTATTTTAAAATTAAAGCTCATGAATTAACACTCAACGCGATCTTCAAGCGTATGTAGTAACTAAAATAAAGTTTTTTTTGCACATGGGGCCGTATTTAAGATTATTGGCGATGGCAGATGGAATCCAAATCGGAAAAATACTTTTTTTTGGCATTTAGTGCCTATTTTATTTCCAGTATTCAGTTGTGATATTCTATATTGAGACACGATATCTTTTTACTTTATCCCGATCGGATAAAGTATTATGATTGTGCGAAAATTCGACCTCAAGATTTTGACTGATTTGTATCGGGTGTCGTCCCATGATCACGTTCTCATGATTTTTGGCAAACGTCTGTGCGTAGAATCACTATAACTCAAAAACCTTTCATCCTATCGCACTGAAACTTCATGTATTTTTTTAATTTTATTCGTTATTCAGTATCATTCCTCTTTTATGGATAATTTTTTGGGCAGAGAAAAATTTAAACGAGTTGGTTACACAGGCTCCCAACCTTTTTCGAGTGGCGACCCCTTTTTATAAAAGCCAAGTGATCCGCAACCCTGATATATTTTAAAAGAGCAAAAAACATTATTCAAACATCAAAACACCGATTAAAAATGAAAATTGCATTATAGTCAATATTTTTTTAGTTTACTGTTTCAGTTGGCGACCCCGCAAAAAACCCTTCGCGACCTCATTTAGGGTCGCGACCCATAGGTTGGGAATCCGTGCATAGGAAAAATACATCTAATTATCGAGTTATTCCTATAATTTGAAAGTTTCACTCACTTTCTAACTTTGAACGTTCACATGCGTGATCGTATTTCCATAAGGGTTTCAAACTCGAAAAAAATCAAATCACACGATAAATTAATAGCTACTACTGCTTCCTATGTTTTATCTTAATTTTTTTTTTTACTTTTGAATGAGTACGAAACAAACCCAAACGTAAAATGTTAACCCAAGACATAAAACGTCAAATATGTTTTTCATCTTTAAAAGTGTCCTAAAAGTTGGCTTTGGTTAACAATTGATAGGTGCATATAATGTTTGGTTGTGTCAATTTTGTATTTATAACAACAGTCTCGATAAATTTATCAAATTCTCGATTTTAATATCCAAATCTTGATAGTAACGGTCGAAAACCGCCGGGAAAATATTTCAGCCGTATCGGGAATCAAACCGCGAACCTTCCTTTGTGAGTCCAATGCTAAGTGAAACTCGAAGCGCTTCTTGTGTAGTAATAAATACTTGTATGTATGCTCTCTTGTAGGGGTTCAAAGTATATACGTGTGACGGTAGGGCCCCGTATCAAAAGTCGGGATTAAAAATGTAATCCCTCTTTTCTACTATGTTACAAATAAGATATGTATAAATAGTATATGTACATATGTATGTATAAAAAAACTGATTTACTTCGTACTTGGTTTGAAATCAATATCCCATTTTTGCTTACTCGTCATCATACTATGGACATAGTCAACGTTAAGGAAAAAAGGCGAATTATTTATATACAAGATCATTTTTTTTATATGCACACATGAAATGAGTGTATATTAAATTATGGACTAAATAAATAATCACATCTCAATTTATTTACACGCGATCTCAATCAAGCATCTTGCGCGCTTTCATCTTTTTTGTCCACAATGGAGTTTTTTATACACGAAAGTGAACATTTTCACCGCAATTAGATCTTCCGAATCGTTTATTGGCGAATCGTTAAACGAAAACGGGTCACCGAAGACTGTGCTATACAAAAATTTGCCAAATCGAGCGCGTACGATCAAAAGCTATGGCGAATTTTGACAGTCATCACGCCCCATTTACTCCCTGATACAACCGTTAAGGGCGATTCGACGTGAAATTGTGTAGCGAAAGAAGTAAACGGCCCATTCGTCTAACAGTGACTCGTAAATTATTTTATATAAATGATGCGAAAGTGATTTTACATTCGCGTTCAGTTTCACGGTATTGTATCGTACTTTAGTGTTGTAAGTCGAAAATATTCGAGAATTTTCTTTTTTCTTAGTTATGAAACATCTCTAGATAGTTTAATAGCTTTTTAGACGATTTTTAGGATATTTTCAGAACCTAATAGGAGTAAATAGGACTTTCTAGATATCTGATAGCATTTTGAATAACATTTTTTCATTTTGACGACACTGGATGTTTCATTTCGTCCTTTTTACATACGCACTAAAGTTTTGAAAGTTTTCCGTGAAATTCTCACAGGAATACAATGCTTTTTAACTCTTGAAGCAATAAATTATACATATTTTTATTGCTTTGGTGACGATATTCCAGTGAAATTGTTCCAACTTACTGATTTTATTATATGATTACGGAATTCACGCCCCATATAATTTAGTTTTTGTCAGTGATACTAAAAACGTGTACAAGAGTAAGACAGAACTTTTGCACTTATACACGAAACAAAGCGAGATCAAAATATATTAAAAGTAGTGAGAATACAGCGTTTTCAAATTACATACATAATGAGAAAGAGAAATATTATTTTGAAAGACATGGAGTAATTGCAGTCAGCGACATCTCTTAAACTCAAACAAAAATTACCATATATTTTTCTAAGCCTATTTGTGCAATTCTGATGAAAATTAATATCATTCATGCAATCTGTGTCACCTCTCCCAAGTATTAGTCCGGATTAGAGGAAGTTTACTGTATATTTGAGCAGGTACAGTAAGAGTTAGTATTTATTTAAAATACATGGTCGTCTATAGAGTCCAGGGTACATTGCATTATGTACATACAATTTTTGTTAAATTTAATTAATAAATAATTTTTTGCATTAACTAATTACTTTTATTCATTTCCTCCCTCATCTTTACCGTTCACATGAATTTATCCATTTTCACAGAAGGTTTAGTTGCAACGGAATAGTATAAAAACCCCTCGGGTGCTCTAAAAAAGAAAACTTTCGGTTTGGAGAATATTCTCCAAAAGATTATTCCCGAGAATTTTACAACACCAGTTGTACTGTTGCTACGCAATGAAAAATTTGCACAATTAAGTACATGTCTGTCGAGATGTCAAAAGTTCAAATTGTTGTTGTAGCACTTTAAATGTGTCGTTAACCGTACCGGTCTGTGACTTTACTATACCGCTGAATACAGAGCTGCCATTTAATATTTGAAGCAGAGGACCCTATCCATAATTTAGTGTTGTTCAATTCTCGGGAATAATCTTTTGGAGAACATTATTTTTAAAACAGCTGGGGGGCTATACTATTCCGTTGCAATTAAAAAAAATGAATACATTCATGCTAATGGTAAGATGAGGGAGGACATGAATAAAATGAATTAAGTAATGCAATAATTGATAATTTTTAACAATTTGAATTTCATATGTGCGGAGAGAGCATAATATGAAGCAAATATTGGCTTTTGAGCGAAAACAACAGAAATGTAACGCCTATTACCTATGTAGTGTAATGCTTATTAAGTATGGAAGTAATAAATTAAAACCAACTGACATCTTAGTGTTACGGTGACAATATTCCAATGGCATTTGTATACTTGCCAATTATCGTTTTTCACGATTTCATATTAGGTACCCTACGCTGTCGGTTGTCAGTTGCATTTTGCGTATTGAATTTTCAGTATGCAACCCGCCTTAAAGTACTAGGCATCAAATGACACATTCAGTGTCGTCGGAATTAAAAAAATGTCATTCAAAATGCTCTCTAGAGTCTTGACATTCCAGAAAGTTCTATTAGGTTCTGAAAATATCCTAGAATCCTCTATAAAGCTATTAAACTATCGAGAGATGTTTTATTGCACACACACTTTATACGAGTTCACACACATTCACGAGTGTGAATGACCTATAGGGTTCGATATCACGCTGTGAATTGGTTACGTTCATTAGGA